>JAAVTJ010000132.1:0-607321 GCA_011947355.1 Phytophthora boehmeriae | reverse complement strand
AGAAGCTTCCACAGCCGCCCTACATCTGCATATATATTCATTACTATATACATACTAAATTTAGGTAATCTAAATCCACCTACTGTTACCTTTTTATCCAATCAGGATACACTCACCCCCCTCTGGCGTTTGGTGTCCATTCCCGAAAAAGACTTGCTGAGCCGGCGTGTCGCCTGGTTCAATCAGTCTAGGTTCGCTTGACCCTGTGTATCTTCGCCTTCGGGCCTGGCTGTGTGGGTGTCGAGTAGGCTCTGACAGAGAGAACCTGCATGGTGACGCGCGCGCGCTCCTCCTCTTCTGCTGCGGCGTCGTCCACGCGGGCGGCGCCAGACGAACTCTGCTCTGATGGCCGGCCTTCAGGCAACGGCTGGACTCCGGGTCACCAAGTCTCGGTTGACCCGAATCTCGGCAGCTACGTTGCCTCCGCCTGCCCCTGCGTCGCTCGCTGTGTCGCCTGTGGTCTCGCCGGCTCCTTCTCCTGCTGCGTCCGTTGCTGCGTCTCCTGCTGCGTCTGTTGCTGCCTCTCCTGCTGCGTCTTCTTCTGCATCTCCTGCTGCGTCTCCTGCTGCGTCTGTTGCTGCCTCTCCTGCTGCGTCTTCTTCTGCATCTCCTGCTGCGTCTCCTGCTGCGTCTCCTGCTGCGTCTGTGTCCTCGCCGACTACCCGCTTGAGCGAGCTTCGCTTCGACGCACTCATGGGTATCTCAGATTCCGGTGATGATGATGTTTCGGCGGAGCCCGACGCTCCGATGACTGTACGTCCTGAGTCTTCAACTGAGTCCGCTTCTGGTATTTTTGACGACGAGGAGGCTTCGTCTCCTGTGGCAAAACGTCGTCGCTTGCGTCGTGGTGATACGGTTCCCCTACAGCATCCAGATCTTCCCAAGGCACCGGAGGTGCATCCGTATACCAAGCACCGCAATCACTATGACCCGACAGCACCATGGGACTACGATAAGAAGGTCAACATCAAGCGGCTGCTTGACTGTCACAAATCCACCTCATCGCTGTTACCTTGTGCAGTGGCAAGGGGCCGCCCTCCAGTTGAGTTGGGTGTGGCGTGAGGAACTGGTTGATGTGGTTCCAGATTTGGTGAACCGGATCGATACTTGGAAAGACTCCGGCTCAACAGAGCCAATCATGAGCTATTTCGACAATCGTGATACTGCATCCGATGATGACACCTGTTTCATCGATGCTATGCGAGCAGCTCTCCATCATCTTGAACGCCCTGACCTCGTGACTGTGGAGATGTGGAAGCGTTCGAGTTGCAGTACGGTGTAACGCGCGAGGACGTTACGGAGTTCTTCAAGTCTCTTCAACGCCAAAGTGTTCCTCTTGATTGTGACGAGCTGCAGCGAAACTTGCTCGACGGTTCCTACACCAATGCCTTTCAGTTGGTCGAGTTCGTAAAGTGCTTGGGATCTGGCACGTACTTGGCAAGCGCTGGCGAAGATGACCTCGGTCATTGCTTCGTTGTTATTGTCGAAGGTCCGGACGATGACATCAAGGTTATTGGCTGGTATGATGAAACCTTGGACCCTCCTATCGCGTATGGCTTACTTCGCAATTACGGATGGTTGAATCGTACGAGATGGTTGAGTCGACTCATTCTTAAGCCGGGTTACGTCTGCCGTGGCAAACGCAAGTCGAGATCGCAAAAGAAGAGGGAGAAGCGTGAAAGGTTAAGGCTCCAAAACTTGTAGGGGATGTAATTCGGGAATACATGTAGGCCTTTGAGCCCCCTTGATTCGCTCTTTTCCTTCAGCGTCTCCGACGCTTCTTTCTCCTTGATGTTTCGAACTCCGCAATCAAATTTGGGACTTGAGAAAGGTTTTCAATCGGTTCCCATGTGGGCTTCTCTTCACCCACCCACTCCACAAGGAATTGCGTCCGTCGTTTGTGTGTGCGCTTCCCAAGAATCCGCTGCACCAGTTGACCGACAGTACCGTCAGCAAGGACGACATTATGTGGTCGCGACAGCCGCGTGGAGTCTGTGTATGGCTTCAGCGATCCAGTGTTGACACAGGATGGAGTTTGTTCCTGCTTGAATGTTCAGCTCATACGCGTGATTGTGAATCTTCTTCACGACCGAGTACGGACCCATCCACTTTGGTCCAAGCTTGGTCGAGTTAGGGAGTCCCGTGTGCTTTGGATCCAAGTGTTTCGTACTCAGGTACACGCGATCACCAACTTCAAAAGTCTGTTCACTTCGGTTGCGGTCGTAGACATCTCGCATGCGTTCTTGAGTTTCTGCTAACACTTCACGGCATCTTAGAAGGATGGATGCTTGGTTCTCAAGAAATTCAGCCCCCTTCGACTCTTGGGCACCTTCGCAAGCCGTTCTGCAGCAAGCTGTAACGGATTCAGAGGTACATACCCCAAGTCGGCTTCAAATGGAGCTAGCTTGATGCTGGAGTTCACCGTCGAGTTTACAGCAAATTCTGCATTGGCCAAGTGAACATCCCAGTCATCCTGGCGTGGACCCACGAAGCAACGAAGGTACTCCTCCAGTGTACGGTTTATCCGTTCTGTTTGCCCGTCACCTTGAGCTCGATGCGCTACGGTCATGCTTAGTGTCGTTCCAATGGACTTGAAGACATGTTGCCAAAATGCAGAGACAAACTTCCGATCGCGATCTGATACGATATTGGTGGGCATTCCATGAAGTTTCCAGATGTGGTCGATGAACAAACGAGCAACGCCTTCAGCTGTCACCGTCTTCGTTGTGGGTAGGAAGTGGCAACGCTTCGTAAGTTGGTCGACAACTACCCAGATGGAATCCACATTGTTCTTCGTTCGAGGTAAGTCAGTGATGAAGTCCATGGAGATTGATCGCCAGCGTTCATCGGGGATCTTCAGAGGCTCTAGCAATCCAGGTGGCTTCGTGAGCCGTGGTTTGTTTCGTCGACAAGGCTCACAGTCAGCAACGAACTTCTGGATTGACTTGAACATCTTGGACCAATACCAGCGTTTTGCAAGAGTCAAATACGTGCGTTCCGCACCAGGATGACCACTGTAGTTGGTGTCGTGACACTCGCTGATGACTGTCTGCCGCAACTTCACATCGTTGGGTACGACAATCCGTGGTACGTCGTCAGATGGTGTTTGATACCATAGCAAGCCGTTGTCCTCCGAGTGACACCGGTACAACTTCTGTCGATGGTTTTCGGTACCGCTGCCGACTGCTCGCTCCGTCGCCTGATTGCAGCAAAGATTGCTTGGGCTTCTCTATCTTTTGAGTACGCCTTCTTGATCTTGGTCCCCAACTCAGTGTCCGTTGTTACCTCGCTGATCGCCAAGCTGAACGAAGTGTTGTCATAACTTGTCACACTCAAGTCGTGGAAGAACTTGGTCTCTGGCTGTAAGTCAGGTCTTCGGCTCAGGACATCTGCGATTCCGTTCTTCGCCCCTGGAAGATACGAGAACGTGGGTTGATACTCCGCAAGGATATCATACCACCGCGCCAGTCGACGATTAGCCATCTTCTGAGTAAACAAGCCTTCAAGACTCTTGTGATCCGTCTCGACAATAGGTGGTTTGTCCAAGCAATAGATCCGGAAGGCTGCTAATGCATGGACAATAGCCAAGAGCTCCTGCTGTTGCGTCGGGTAGTTCAGCTCCGCCGACTTCATCTTTCTGCTGGTGTAAGCAATCGGCTGCTCAACACCGTCAATTACTTGGAAGAGAACTCCTCTGACAGCAAACTTGCTAGCGTCAGTGCGAAGATGCATGGGCAAGGTGAAGTCCGGCAGATGCAGTACAGGTGGATTGCACAGCCGACGCTTCAGTTCCTTGAAGTTCTTCAACTGCTCTTCGTTGAAGTGAATTTTCGCATTGCGCTTGGTTTTCTTTTGAGAAGGTTAAACATACTTGCGGTTAACGCAGCGAAATCAGGACAAAAGCGCTGAACGTAACCAGTCAAGCCCAGAAAACTGTGAAGCTCCTCTTGCGTTCGTGGGACTGGCCAATCCTTGATGGTCTGCACTTTGTCTGGATCCATCCGCACACCGTTTCTTCCAACGAAATCTCCAAGACAAGGAATCTCTTCTGCACAGAAGACACACTTAGAGAGCTTCACGTACAGTTTGTTGTCACGCAAGATATCCAGGGTCTTGTGGAGTGCCTCCAAGTGATCTTCAATCTTCGTTGACTTCGTGAAGACGTAAATGTCATCGTAGAATGACTTCGTGTTCTCCAATTCACGAAAAAGTTTCGATGTCAATCGATGCATAGTCGCTGGCGCGTTGCAGACTCCCATGGGCAGAACCAGATATTCCCAAAGTCCGTTTGGCGCCTGAAAAGCTGTGAACTTAATGTCTTCTTCACGCATTCGCACTTGGTAGTACGCCGACATCAGGTCCATCGTCGAGAACCAGTATGCTTTCGCCATCGCGTCCAGGATGTCTTCTTTCCTCGTCATCGGTATGCTCTGCCGTATCGTATTGGAGTTCAAGTACCGATAATCGTGAACAATCCGCCATCCCACAGGTTTTCGGGCGCAAAGGTCGGTGCAGCGTGAGGGCTGATGCTTGGTCGAATTAGTTTTTCTTTACCATGTCTTCGACCCAGAGCACGATTTCACGTTGCTGCTCAGGTGACTGTCGCCACTGTTGTCGATACATCGCCAGACTTGGATCTTTCACGTCAATCCGGTGTTCAATTTCACGTTTCTCCGGTAGACCTTCGGGGAGTTCAGGTCGGAATACAGTGTCCTTGTACTTCATCAGTAAGTCAAAGGCAGGGTTCGCCCGAAAACTTTCCCAGTCCGTCTCCAGATAGCGTTGAGCTTTCGCAGTTCCGACATTGTTGGGTTGGTCGCCCCTCTCCAAAGATCGCGCGACTCTCTTGATCATATCATTCGTCAGAACCAATATGAAGTCAGGTTCTTCTGTCGACTTGGTCTTGATTCTCAGGAACTTTCGCAGTTTCTTCCGCGTGATAAACTTGGTCTGCACACCAGCTTCATCAGTAATTCCCATCGTGAACATCTTCTCCACGACAGAATCTTCTGGCATCGCTGCTTCCAGCAGCAATACCATCGTGCCCTGACGACTTCATTTCGCCTTCGCTTGCTGAGCCCTTGCCAGCTGACACGTCTTCCAGTTGCTCGCGAGCAACGCTTGGGGTTTCTCTCTGCTCTGGGTCACGAACGGGTTCGACCCCGGACTTCACATCCGTTTCCAGCGCGGCACCTCGACAGGAATCGGGTCTTTTCGCCGATAGGCCTTTCGCCCCGACAGATCTCCGAAGCCCGGAGGCAATCACCGGTCCGCTTTCCTCGATCGGTCCACAGGTCTCACCTGCTCGTTCCCAGCGCAAAGTCTTCATTCTTGTTCCCTCGACTCGTCGACCTCTCCAGTCGATCTGTGGTTGCATGTCCTCGAAGAAAGGTATTCCGAGGATGCAATCAAATTCTTCAGGTATCGCGTAGACGACTGCGACGCACTCGTACGCATCGTCCAATCCCGAAACCGCGATACTTAGAGGTAGCACCTCCAGTTGTGCTTCCACGATCTGGTTGTCTCCTAGCTTGACTCGAATGTTTTTGTCGTCGAACTTCGTAGTCTTCAGCTGATGTTTTTCAACCCACCGTTTAGCAACGTAAATTGTGGTTGCACCACAGTCTAGAAGCATCTTCGATGTCTCCTTTGTTTTGCCAGCCACAGTGATGTTACCGCTTACGGCGAATAGTGGACGTGACTTATAGACGAGAGGGTTTTCACTCAGAACATTAAGGCTGATATTATCAATCTTAATTGCTCTGGTTACTTTCTCCTCCACGACAGGACCCTCTTTCACTGACGTGGCTTCTCGTTTCCCTGTTTCTCTTGCTCCTTCTTCCACGCAAAGCAGTTAGCCTTGATGTGGCCAGGCTTGTTGCAAAAGTGACAGGTACGAGTTTCCTTGCTCTTTGAGTTAGAGCTCGGCTTGAAACGTCCCTTTCCTTGAAAAGGCTTCCCCTTGTACCTCTTCTTGTTGTCTTCACCTTGTGCTTGAGAAGACTTCGGCTTTTCATGACGGACCTTGCGTTCACTAGCGTCATCGACGAAGTGGGTAACCTCATACTTGACAGCCAAGTCCATGGCGGCACTCAACGTCTCAGGGTTCTCGAGCTTCACGTAGCTCCGAGTGCGAGGCTTGAGGCCGTTCGCGTAGCACAGAACTTGGTCAAGCACGCTCATTCCTTCGACTCGGAAGATGAGGGCTGAGTACTCGCCGTTGTAGGTCTCGATGTCCGCTGTCTGCTTCAGTCGCTGTAGCTTCTCGCGCAGCACCGACTGGTAGTTCGACGCCTCGAAGTGTTGGAGCATATGCTCACGGAAAACCCCCACGTGTGCTCCTCCGCTCGTGTCGTCGAAGACCAGTGCCGGAACCAACCAGATGCCGGTTTCTCCATCGCTGAGCCGGCGATCCCAGGGAGCTGCGAATTCGCGTCGTCGATCAGAATTCCATTGATGCGGCAGGCGTTCTCAATCTGGAACAGCCATTCGCGCACGTCGTCTCCCATCTTGCCCGTAAACCTGGGCAGATTGCTCGGCACCCGTGTGCGAGCTGCCATCGCTTGATTTAGCCGTTCGATCTCGGCACGTAGTTGGGCGTTGGTCGGCATGGGCTCTTCGTAAACAGGTTGCTGGGACCAACAAGTGCTACCAGTTTATCTTGGTTAGGAAGCGTTTGGGGGAGGGCGCGCTAAAGTAGAAGTGCCGCCCCCGCAGTTCAGACGGATGGTCGCTTCTAGAAGCTTCCACAGCCGCCCTACATCTGCATATATATTCATTACTATATACATACTAAATTTAGGTAATCTAAATCCACCTACTGTTACCTTTTTATCCAATCAGGATACAAACGGTAGCTCATATATATGTTTTTGTATAGGCAATATAAAACAACAACTTTTTTTCGAAATTCTAATATTACAAGTAAAACTAAGCCGTCGGTAATGTAGAACGTGGCTAGAACGTTAACGTTCCACCAGAAAACTCACGCACAACGAATTATTAGCTGATATATAGGTCTCGGTGTTCCTCTTCTACATGAGTGATAATATAGTGTTTAGCGCCTATGAAGCAACTTGCTGCAGACAACATTTGACGCCCCGTTAGACGAAACACTGGAGATGGAAAAGCAAATCCTATGTTGTTCTGGGTGTTATTGTGCACGCGCGATCTCGGACATCTTTCTTGCATCTATTTTGGGGCCGGAATCTCGCCATTCTTGATCTTCTCCAGGTACGCCTTGAACGCGACCCACTTCTGGTACTCCTCCTTCTTTGAGAGCTTGCCCAGGTTCTTGCCGTACTTGCCGATGTAGTAGGCAGCGCCCAAATCCTTTGCCACATCGTCGACACTCGTGCCCATTCTGTAATAGTCATCGAAGATGCCACGCCATTTGGCGATATTCAGGTCAAAGGTTCTTTCCTCGTCGTCGTCATCATCGGCATCGTCGTCGTCATTCTCATCGTCGCTGTCATCATCCCCGACGGTATTTCTTGTTCGTAGGAATCTGCCGGTGTTTTGGACAGCATTGATGGACAGAGCCGAGTCTGGGAAGGCCATCTTCGAGAGCTCAGAGGAGCGGCATCTGGCACAGCTTCGCAGGTCGCAAGGAAGGCTGCTGCAGCAGCGAAGAGGACGAAGTGCAGGCGCATGTTTTCTTGAGTCGGTCTTGAATTGCGCGAGCGAGGGCGAATTTGGAAATGAGTTTCAGGCCAATGGTCACAAGTGCTTCGTTTTCGAGTGATCGTCAGTTGATCTTCATGCTTGGACTTTCTTGAACGAGTTTACGCTGTTGGAAGTAAACAAAGACGCTAATGTATTGGGAAGATAGTCCTGTTCGTACATTTACAGTATACAACATGTATCCGTTTCCGTACCACATCAGCGCAGATCTGCAATTCATAGCGGGGAGATGGCAACATGCCGAGAACTCTCGATGTTCCTCGTTGCTTACCATGGTCTGGTGGGTATAGACTCGTGCAAAAGTCCATACAGCATTACCGAATTTCCTTTCTCAAAGGGCACCCCCAAATACAGGTGACCAGAAAACATTCACGAAAGCGAAATACAAGCTAAATTGAAGTTGCAAATCAATTAGGAATTGTCCAGAAAGCTTGTATGCCTCTGCAAGTTCGGCCTACGGTGCCCAAAATCGTCTCGAGATCGTCTCAAGATACAAATGATACGTAAGAATTTGACTGAAAGCATTTCGTTCCACGCAACGAGAGCATGTAGTCGTCTTGAAATCGTTTTCGTCACCTCCACGATGCGGTAAACGCGCGAATAGAAAATTTAATTTTAGTTGCTTTTGTTTGCAACATAAAGAGGGACACTGGAGCTCCTTATCAGCACACGGATCCGCGAGCGCGTTGGTCTTCTTGCGAGCAGTACTGCGCACTATGCTGTGGCCTTTGTCACGATGGCTTTGGCTCCAATTCGGCAACGACCAGCAGTCGGTGGCTCGTCTCTGACGAGGTGTGTCTTTTGAGAAAGACTGATCAGCAAATCCAAATGCAGCGCAGTGATTGGATGATGCCAGGGTGTGCCTTATAAGTCGGGGGCCTTATGAGTAAGGAAATTCGGTAGCTGTTGAGCTGAATTCTAACCAGTTCACAACTAATTTATAGCATTGTAGATGTCACATCACATTAACGATGTGGCAAATCATGTGGGAATCTCTCGTTCCAGCAAAGCACGTTCGACGTATAGATGTCAACTGTGTGAATTTGAAGTGTTATCGTTATTACACCGAGGATCCCCACTGCAGAAGCATGGGTGCTAACTCGGCTTCTGAAACGATCCTCTCACTTCAGGGAGGAAATATTCCTGTTTGTGAACAACAGAGTGGTTGCTCACTCACTGATGGTCATTCCTCTACCAGTACATTCAGCCATCCGGATGTATGCACATCGAAAGATCCGCCATCACCAATGTCGATATTGTCGCTACAACAACTGACGCACATCGAAGACTTATCCTTGTTGCCATTTGTGCTTAACCCAAACCACTAAAAGCGTCACTTTCCACCAACTTGCCTACCCGTGGTGCTTGTACATCCGTCATGGCTGCAGTGTCCTCGAGAGACACTGCTATCTTAACTACGCAGACCGATAATGATGTGGCACGTTAATGCGGTGCGGCACGAGCACGACCTTCGGTCACGTGTATTGTGTGCTGGTCGTCATACGGACACCATCAGTTGAGACCGACGGATCCCAACTGTTATCTTGCCGTTCGATGCTTCGCCATCGCCGTTGCACATGTACACTTAGGCCAAGTGGCTTGGCCACGTCGAATTGCTTTGTGCCACGACCCACAGCTCTCAAACAGACGAGTCCCTCTCCAGCGTCCTCAATCGTCCTCTGTGTGGGAGCGCAAGCAGCCCTATAGAAGCAGGAGGAGAAGCGAAAGAGGCGAGCGTGACAACGGCAGAGAATGAATTATACATAGAGGTTGCTTGCCGACGCTGGCGAAGAGGAAATTACCTTAGTATGGTGATGATGAAGAGAGGTATATTCAGGTTACTACTTACGCTGCTAGATAGATAATAGTATCAGAGTACCTTAGTATCAGCGCGTCCATTCTGACTTGTCGTAAAGTAGGCACTTGATGACAGTGCATGGACGAATTGGTCGTTATGGTTCTCTTCTTTGATAGCGCACGATGAGGACGTGGCTGACGGCGATATGGTACTGACGGAGGAGGCTGCTCCTCATCACTTGGGACCAACTTCAGAACCCTCTCTCATTGCACTTATCGCATTTAATTTCCTAGCGAACTAACACCGCGTGTGAGATTTTTCTTTTTGTGAATGTTGCTGTGAAATACAATGATGGTAGGGCTACGGCAATGCAGCATGGACAACACAACAAGGAATCAATTTGCTTAGCGATGTAATCTCCGCGCCTACTCTGTCTACTGATCGACCCGTGCTGGCCGACATTTTCAAGTTGGGTAGTCCGGGAGTGTACTACCGCAAGGCTGATGTCATAGGCAAGGAAATTTGTGTGACGGGACTGGTTTAGAGACTGCTTATCAGAGAGAAACAATACTTGTTCGACTACGACTTCGAAGTATTCAGTCACTTATACTGCTCCATTCCTGCTCCAACGCCTATTTTCTCTTTCCGACATTTACGACTAGGGCGATGTAGCCGATCAGTCGGAAACCAATGCTCAACACAAGTAGCATCCACAAATCTAACGCGGGCGATCTGTTCGAAATCCCCTTGTTCTTCAAAACGTCGAGGCCTGAGGTGGCAGCACACGGTCCCCTACAGCGACGTCATCGCACGAAATGGTACCCACTCTCCGCCAGAAAATGCGCATGAGCCCGTAGTAACCATATCGAAAGGGGTGATATACTGAATCCAGCGAAGAACAGCAGGGACATCACTCGGGGAAATGAAGAGACCACCGAGCAACAGAAACGGCATCAACACGATATTGCCCGCAAGTGGTGCGATGTCAATCCGCTTGCAGATGCACGAAATGCAATAACCGAAAGCAACGCACGCACTGTGAAGTAATACCATCACGAGCTGCATCTGGATGTACATACTGAAGTCATGGCCAATGCCGACCATGAAATACAGAGGCAGCAAACTGATGATGGGCAGTACAACTTGCTGAGGAAATTCACACAGGTTTTTGGCAGCGTACCAAGCGGCGACGGAGTACAATCCGATGTCGTATTCGCGATAAACAATAGGCAGCTCCATCGGCACGGACATGATGGCCGGCATCGAAGCGCCGTAAACCTGTTCTGTCACGATATAGAAGAAAGCGCCTGAAAAATTCGATACGCCTTGCTGGTCCAACGAGAGCTGGAAGAAGATAATGCCAACAAGTAGAGTTGTAACCAGCGTCTGAACGCTTTGCAAACGCAACGCAGTTTTGTCACGTAGCAATCTCAAGGCGTTCCGCGTGGCGAGTACCTTAATCTGGCCCCAAACAGGAGCACGTGGATCTTCGTAGCTAGACGCTTCTGATGACTGAGGAGTAAAAGACGCATTTCCGCTTGTGCCAGAATTCATATCTTGTGGGTTAATGACCTCAATCTCACCACTGCATTGAGCCTTGTGTCTTCTCCAAGCCTGTTTCAAAGCATGGACCCGATCGACACCGGACTTATCCGTGTCAGCATCCAGCACAACAATCTTCTCCATGAAGTAGTCGGCCGGGTTCATAAAAGTTGGACATTCGAAGCCACAATTCGCGAAGTACTCCATCGCATCCGCTGCTTTTCCTTGGTAAATTGTCGCGCCATCCGCCAGCAGCTCCAGCCGGTCAAACAGCATAAAAACTTCAGATGATGGCTGATGAATCGTGGCAACAACAGTGCGGCCTTCCTGAACAGCAAGACGTTGCAATTGTTGCACTACCGACTTGGCCATGAAACTATCCAGTCCGCTGGTCGGTTCGTCCGCGAACAAAACGGACGGGTTTGTCAGGAGCTCCGTCGCTAATGCCAACCGTTTACGCTCGCCGCCGGAAATTCCACGCAGCATCCACCCGCCAATCAACGTGTCTTTGCTTTTGGCAAGACCAAACTCCTCGAGTAAAGTGTCCACCCGAGCGAGATATTTGTCTCGCGGGAAACTCCCACTCATCCTCAGTCTCGCCTGCAATGCCAAGTGCTCTTTAACTGTCAGCGTAGCATGAAACAAATCGTCCTGCATCACGTACGCTGCAAAGCGTTTCAAGCTTTTGCTCCACGACTGCGTGCCGTTCACCGTCACTGTGCCTTGGAAAGCAGTGTTTCGTCCTGAAATGCAGTCCAGCAATGAGCTTTTTCCCGCACCTGACGGTCCCATGACCACCAGAAGCTCTCCGGGTCTTGCTACGCCACTCATGCTCTCCAGAATCACCTTCTTTTCAGGTTCCTTCGCTTGTGCATTTTGCACCTCCACTTCCAGTTGCAATGCACGCCATTCCAGTGTTAACTTTGGTGCCTCCACTGCATAATCCGTGTTTTGTACGTTGTTTCTTGGCGTTGCAACCTCCACATACGACGCACTGTCGTCATGACCACCTCGTAGACGTAATGCTGACATCAGCGCATAAGTCGTTACGCTGTAAAATAAGCGGCGATGGCGTTAGCTGAATCCGCCGTCGTCGAGTCGGTCAATCTACTGTATGGCGCTGAACTCCTGTAAAATACACCAGATGTAGCCATCCGTAAATCTGATGTGGTCCACAATAAAACATTACGTTTCAAGTGTAGCCATTTCCATGTGTACTCTTTTGAACCCATGTTGTCATTTTTCCCGATATGTTCGCTGAAGTAACGGCAATTGACGTGGACACTTCGTCCTCTTGCTCGCTCCCTGTCTTCATTCGCTGCCACCGAGTCGTTGCATCTTCTTCTCCATCGTCTCGCGCGTCGAATGATGTTTTAAAATTGCAATTATTGGACCCTCCGACGCTGTACGAGGCCTCTATCTCTGGGGTGCACAAGCCCCGGGCCTTAAATTGCTCTGCTGACGAGTATTTAGCTGCAGTGGAGCAGGCTTTGAGCCCGTTCTTGCGCGGCCAAAAGGCGCAATTCACGTTCAAATGGGCGCGCTCCAAGCGAACGTTGACGCTCATGGAGCAGGCCGGAATCGCCATGAAGTATACCAGTATACAGTATACACGAGCTGAGGACGCCCAAGCCTGGCGACAAGTGCTGCATCACGTTGCTCAGGAGGAGGTAGCAAATAAAGAAATTTTACTTGAATTAAAGCAGAAAGCGCAGGATCTGGAGAAGCTGGTGAAGCAAAAAGACGAACTGCTGGAGACTGCGTTGATGGCCAAGCAAAAGGTGGAAAACAAGGTGTTCGAGGCCTTTTGCGGGGTGTTGAACGCCAAAAAGGACGAGATTCAGAGATTGCAGAATGAACTGACGCTGGCAGAAGCAAAAGCGGAGAAGTTGATGGAAGGACGAGGTGTGCAGACTCAAGCGACTGCGAAAAAACGTGGAAAGCTGTCGGTGCAAAACTCAAGAGGAAAAAAGTGGAGCAAGATGAAGACGAAGAGATGAGCGATGCATCGGAGAAACAGCAGAGTGCTGGGGACAATTCGAGTGACGAGAAGGAGGAGGAGGACGAAGGAGGAAGCACGAGGATGCGGACGAGAAGTGCAGTGAAGGCGTACAGTCAGCTACCGGCGGATCTACGGCAAGGTTCTCACCGAGTGTTGTCGGCGGAAGATTTGTTGTCCGACATGGACGCTATCGTGGATGACGAAGTAAAAGCCGACGAAGCAGAACAGGAAGGGGAAGCAAAGTTAGTGTCAAGACTGAGCCGAAGGTGTCGTCTCAAAGACGGTCGCGGTCTGCCACACCCACTCAGTTAGAATCTGCTTCTAGCGCAACCGAGATGGAGCTGGTGAAGCCTGAACCAAGCCCAACGCCGAAACTCAAGATCGAGAAGAAACCTTCGCCAGTATCGCCGGCGAAATCTATGGACTCTGAGGAGGAAGACATTCTGGATATGCTCTCGTAGCGAATTGCGTAGCTAAGCACTTTTATTAATTGTTTTGGAAGTCACTCTCCGCTTGCAGCACTGCATCGAGCGTTCAACGCCAACAAATAATGAATTGACAACTTACTTGTTTCGTTTTTTAACAAACCCTTGTGCTCGACCGAGCGCCGGTCAGCAAATTCATAGTGGGGGCGAAGTGGCTAGCTTAGCGTTGCTCGGGAAGTCAAAGTACGCATGGCCCGATGGAAGCACATGGAGCACGTGCCCTGCATTCTTTTCATTCTCCACCGTCTCCACGAATCCATCGTAAAAGGCGTCGACGGACAGAAGACCGCCAAACGGAGCAACCACCGGGTGGTCATCAGTCATTCCGGCGCTACGGGCTAGAGGTGTGTCAATAAACCCGGGTGCCATGCAGACGACCCGGACATTGTGCTCCTCCTTCATGGACGCCAAGGCGCGGGTGAACCCCACGACACCGTGCTTTGCAGCCGTGTAGTCCGCCGCGATGCGGGTCCCACCCAGTCCGAAGACACTGGCAATGTTGACAATCACCCCACCACCAGGAAGGGTTTTCATGCGGTCGATTCCCACCTGCGTGCCCCGCATGACCCCATCAGGTTCACCTCGATCACCTTCTGCCAATACAGAGACGAATCGTCTTGGAAGAGCTTGGGGTCCGTGCTGATGCCGGCATTGTTGACCAGCAAATTGGCCTCGCGGTCAAACGTTTTGGTCACAGCGTCGAAGGTGGCCCCGAAACTGTCCGGTTCGACCACATTCTGCACCGCGGCACCCACGCGCGTTTTCCCGTAGACGGCCTTGAGTTCGTCCGTGGTGGTCTCCAATAATTTCTCGTTGAGGTCGGTGAGCAGAACGGAGCCGCCGCCACGCAGCACGAACTCCGCGAAGCCGCGACCGACACCCGAAGCCGCACCGGTCACGATTCCGACTGCCTTGTGAAGGTGCATTGGTGTTGGATATCGATGTGTTGTCAGTCGAAGAAATCGAGGAATGAGAGACGTAGCGGGATTTGAAGCGAAGTGCGAGGACCTCAAGTCGAGGTACTTTTGCACCGAAATGCAACAAGGACTTGATGTGTGGACAAGATACTCACGGGCTCCTTTACATGCTTCAGACTTGAAGTTCTCGGCAAACAATTGCAAAGATCACTACTATTGACACAGTTATTGCTTAGCGTTGGTCAACCTCTTTATGCTGCAGCGAGTGGTGCTTTCTTAGCCAACGCCGTTCGTTCATACACTTCACAATTTGCTGGATTGACACTTCAATTGAAATGCAGGAAATGCGCCAAGTCTCCATTCTCCGACGGAGTCAAACTGTCGCCAAGCTCTGCTGCAGTCTCCTCCAAGAAGTACTTGGGGCACCCACCCATTTGACCGACTTTGTCGGCATCAGCGCGGAATTGATCCTTATGGTGCAAGCGCAAATGCGCCACCATTCGGTACCAGTACACCTTGACGCACGCAGTCAACGGAGGCTTCTCGGTCTCCAGCAAAGTAGTGAAGAGCTCCACGGCCTTAGCGAAGTCCTTGGCGAAGAAAGCATCCAAGGCTCGCTCCATCAGCGACGGGGATGCCGGACTGATGTTCCACTTGTGACATTGGTTCCATTCCTGGTCCAGAGGACGATAGCTGCTTGTCACCACGGCACGGCGAAAAGCCGACCCGGACGCCTTCGGAGACACCAGATACGTGTCTTGAGTCGGATTGTAGATTGCAAAAGTCCCGTCAACAGGAACCAACCGCCAAAGCCCAGATTCACCCGGTGGATCGCCTGAACGCCACGTAAACGCACATTTTTCTCCAAAGCCGGCGGTACCATCCGCGGCGGCGATGTCAGAAGCGTAGAGGTATTCTTGAGAGAAGACACTCAGGATGAAAAACTCTGTGCAACTTGGAGTTGACGGCACGAACCGCCAGATCTCCTTGTTCTGGTCTGCTTCCCACTCGTCCGCCCAACAGAACACGCAACGACGAGTTTCATCGAAAAGGAAATAGTCTTCTGCAGCGAACAGCATGTTGTTGTCTATCGCGGACAGAATGGCGACGGGGGCGTTGCTCGCAAGGGCTCGCACAGCAGGAACGACATTGCGGATCCAGCAGATTTCGGCTGCCATCAACGTCCTCCCGCGAGCTTGGGCCATCACTTTTCGTAGCAATGACGCGACTGCGACTGCGTTCCATCGGCCACCGGAGTCGAGCAGGAATTTGCACCCGACCACAGTCCACTCGCTGTGCGGCAATAGCGACAAGAAGCGAAGCACTGCGTCCTGAAATGCAAGAAGCTGGACTCGCTTAGAGGACAGCAGATTCTTTAGCAAAATGTCGCCGCGGTATTCGACATCTCGAATGGCAAGGAAGCTGCTTAATGCTTGCTCGCATCTGTCGCGCCCACGAATTCCAAGCTGCACCCCAACCCAACGCAGAACGCTGCTATCGTCAGGCTCCATGACAGCAAAATCGAAAGTGTCTTCCCTGCACCAGCTTTGAACTACAGTTCGCTCTGGGAGGCGGAGCATGCTCGTCGCAAGCGAGCGAGCGAGAATCGGCTGCCGTTTTGTCGTACGGTGAGTTGTTCATCAAGAAGAGTGCACTTCAGCAGCTCATAAAGCAGCGTCACTACTGTAAGACTTCCTCGCGAAGAAAAGCGTCGAATGCTCTCTCCATCGTCGACGTCGCCGAGAGAGATATTTCTCATGGGTAACATAGACTTCACATATCGTTCGCGGGACATTAACTCATCAACTGTTTGGCCGGCGACATCAGACAGTATGTGTTTTTTTCTTGCAAAACCAGGAGTCGTATCCTGGATTTTGCCTTCACACCATGTAAACGCGTTTTCTTTTCTTCAGCGCTGTCTTCACTAGTAATCTTGGAGATCCTCACTTGAGTACAGGTTGACGATGCAGAAGTCCGTCACGGTAGGTACAAACCCCCGCAATTCTTAATTGCGACCAGTTCCCATTCATCATTCCAGCAAACACTCATCGACGTTTGTCATCGCTATCCCAACCGATCCCGCCCGCATACAACAAGCTGTCGCGTACAATCGAGGTTATCATAACTGGCGAGCTACTCACTATCGCTAGGACGTCAGAACTCAAGAACCGGATCCAACAAATATCTGCGAGCTTCAACTCGTCTCCTTCTGCCTGTACCCCCATGTCGTACAGAACTCGTGCTACGACCATTGTGCTTAAGCGACTTGGCCCTTGTAGCATGACTTCGCACGCAATGACAGTCAAGATTTTCGTTTCTTCAGGAATTAAATCACCACTTCTTCCGGCACTCGAGCTCCAGAGAGAAAAAAGCCTTGATGTTGTGCATCGTAAAGCTGTCGGCGCTTTCTCGCAACCGATTTTACCGTTCAGCAAAAGGTTCTTCATCGCCGGCAGGAAGACATTCTTAGTCGGCGATCTTCTTGATAACTCGGGTTCTCGACTTTGTAGTGGAAACGAGAATGGTTGACTACAGGGGGCTACCACATCTCCACTACAACCGTTGTTTTCTTGAATGTCGCACATTGCCCAAGGTCAAAAACCTCTTCCCAAGTTAACGGCATTGACCACTTGATCACTTTTGCTTACCAGTTACAGTACATCGCGTGCTTTGGTCACAAGCTTCATGTTATCGGCCAATTCGGCGGACAAGATAGCAGCATTGAGGATGCTGGAGCGAATAGCAGTCGGAAAGGCATTTCGAATCAAAGATGTGGAGATCTGCAGACAGCGAGGCGGTGAGACGCTTCAAAATCGACAAAATGGCAGGTGAAAATTGCCAATCATTTGTCCTCCAACTATATCTCACTTGCCTTGCAGCTCGTGTCCTCCGATTCAACCAAATGTAATCATGAACTTCAAGCAGCACAAAATAACGCTACTAACTGACTGCCAAGTAGAAAAATATCTTGGTTCTCTCTCAAGGCTTACAGTAAGTCGGATGCGGAGGATAAGAAAAAAATATAAATCAAATCAGAAAGTGAGGTCGAACAGCATCGACGACAGTTTTGCACCGAAGCCAGCGGATCAGGCGAGTTGGATCTTGGACATTGCGCTAGTCACTCTTAATCACCCTCGCTTGCAGTTTGCGGGTCAACATTTCAATAAGATCTGCCGCTGTTTTCTCACCCAACACCTTTCCAGCCAACACGGGTAAGAACGAGTGGTAATCACCCCCGAGCGCCAAAAACTCCACCAAACAGGCATTCAAGGCAACCTCCCTTTTCAGGACCAGACTGGCCACGACTTCATAGCACAATAGTTTCGCGCGCGCCTCGCGAGAAAGCTCACCAGATTCCTGCAATTCAGCGAGAAGCTCAATGGCTTTATCATAGTTCTGCGAGAAGAATGCGTCAAGTGCTTTCTCAATCTTGGGCGTTGTGGTGGGAATAATTTTCCATGAACGAGCTTGGCTCCACGTATGGTCACAAGGTCGATACGAGCTTGTCTGCACGGCACGTCGAGGGCCAATGACAGGAGTAGGGGAGACATCAGGAAATTTTTCGTTTGCTGATTGCAGAGTGCAATCGTGCTGCCTTCTCGTTGCACCACACGCCATTGCCCTAATGCATCAGGTAATTCGTTCGTCCTTAGCGTGAATGCGTCTTTGACTGAGAAGTCTGCTCGGAACACCTTGCGAAAGAAATTAGTCACATAAAGATATTCGCCCGTGGACATGTTGACGACATAAACATTCATCAACTTGGACGAATGCGGCACGAACTGCCACAATTCCTTGTCACGATCGGGTTTCCATTGTTTCTTCCAGCAAAACACTTGCCGATACTGCTCGTAGTAAACTGTGTCGTTGCGCCGGATGCCTCGGAGGCGCGTAAAGTTGCTCCCCGCCGCATACATCAAGTTGTTGCCCAAAGTCGACACGATCTTAACAGGTGAGCTCGTAACGATCGCTCTCACTTCAGCACTCAAGTGCTGCATCCAACAAATTTCTGCTAGAAGCAGGTCTTTTCCTTCCACCTCTGACATCTTTTCGTAAAGAGTCCGGGCCACTGCTAAAGTGTTCCAATGGCTAGAAACGTGCAACATAGCATCGCATGCACCGATGGCCAAAGCAACAGGCTCAAGACACTTAACGAACTTCAGCATCACTTCTTCAGGCACTCGATCTTGGACTTGGCTCATTGCAACGAAAGCCTTGATATCGCTGTCCATATTATCAGAGAGAAGCCGCAGCGTTTTCAGCGCTTTCTGGCAGCCGCATTCACCTTCAAGCAAACAGTCCAGCATTGCCGTCCGGCAATCATTCTTACTTGGTGGCATCTCCGCTGCAGGGCGTAAATCCAAGAGTGATTTTCCTGAAGACATCGTTGGGCGTGAATCTATTCAACCGTTGCTTCTCACAGCCACGTAGGCTTCTCTCGGAATCCCAAGACCGTTAAACGCAATAACGTATTCGGTCACAAGCTATCTCGCCTTGCATTTTAACGGTCCACCAGATCGTACTGGATCTTGTTAGATAGTTGCTCCTCTTCGCTTCCATCTAACGCAATAAGAGATCGACATGAATTGCCTTTGTGTCCTGAGAACATTTCTCGCCAATCTGATCAAAAGCGATTGGTATTCACCGCAGAGCGTCAAATGCTCAACCATCGGCATTGGCTCTACTCCCGGTCACACGATGGAAAATGTGCTTGTCTACACAGTGCGTCGTGGTCCATTAACCGGTTCGGAAGGAGTCATCAGGAATCCTTTTTTATTAGGTTGTAGATCGCGAATGTGTTGTCTTCTTTCAGCATTAAGTAAGTAACGCCACAAACCACGTCGGTCATGTGGTTCGTAGTTAGATCCATGGTCTTCTCGATTTACAAAACCCCACGATATGATGACGAAGCGGTGGGGTTTTCTATCCCCGTTGCTCGCGCCGCTGAGTGGTAGAATCTCGTATCGCCGCCCAGGGAACAACATTGAGGACTGGGACACAGGACCCCTCAAGATCAAGACTTTTTGGTGACGAAATCGAAAATATTTGCGAGGCAGATGAAGAAGTTTTAATTTGCAATTCCAAAAGTTCGTGAAGGTTTAGCACTTCTGGCAGCGGTGGCACATGTGGACAATGCGGCTTGGACAATTCTGCTTTGTTGTGGAGTGGATTTGGGGGCAGAAGGAAACGATCATTTTGAAAGTAAAATTAAAGTTCGATTCTGGCTCACATTTGACCTCAAAGCGAAGGACAACAAGAAATTTTAAGGTGAATTGGACTTTGACCTCGTGGGGTCCACCAGCGCGAAAACCCCACTCCCGAGTTTTTAAATGCGTTATCAAAAATTGCAGCTTTGGGTTTATCTGATGATCCTGGAGTCTTGCACCAAACGTCATGTCGTTGAATGATCTGGTGGAAAACGGCATGAAGTTCGAGACACTTTTCAGTTTCTTGGCAAGGGAGAGAATTTTTCAAGAATACTTGCGGATATTCAGACGGCGTAGAGAGTGATCCGTGAACAATGGCACACATACAACCAAAAATCGCTGGTGAAACAATGGCGATTGGATCGTTACGGTGCACTTTTGTGCTCGAACCTATGAGCTTTACGGCTTAATGCGTACGTGATGCAACGTGAAATCATGAAGTTGATCAGGAACTTAATGTCAAGCGGCGCTTGATTCTCTACCTTGTCAATGTGGCTACACCCGCATGTGGGTGACGAGATAGAAGACCCCGTGCCGAGGAAAGCCTTCGGCCAACTAATGAAGAGCCTAAGTCGTTAATACACGCCGCTCATCTGCAGTCGCAAACGCGCGCTACCATTGCGAGCACATGCAGTCCAATCCAGACCCCTCCAGCTGGGTACACTTCGCTTAATCTGTCATAGCTCCCTGCGAAGATTGGACTTCGAAATGATGCGTTCCGCGATTATACTCAACCAAACATCTAAGAAACTCGTGCTAGGATTACGGATGATTTCATACAAAGGCGATGTATACGACGGGCAGTACTGGAAGTAGCTGGCCTACGCGATTTTTTCAAAACGAGCACGGGAAAGTTCGGCTCTTGAATCCCTGGCTCTGCTGAGGATCTCGAGGGTGTCTACGGAAGATATTGAGGTCTTTGAAGCTGTGCTGAAGTCCGGCCACGCTGAAGAGTATCTACTTGATTGCCCTCGTGGACAAATTGACGAGAGAGATGATGTTTTTACTCTCCGATCCGATGGCAGTTTGACGAAGAAGGCCAACCGCTTATAGTGTCCGACAAACTGAGCTTTTCCGTCTCTAATACACTCTGTTCGCACTTGTAGTGACGATGGAATAAGTAAATGGGTGAAGTGGATTGAGGCCCGTTGAGAAATTTGTTATCACTATACGGCAGCTTACGGCTCGGTAAAAACATCTTAACTGCGACGGAAAAACGTTCGGCATCTTAGCTGCGGTGACCGTGATCATCGGTGTCAATTTACTCAGTTCCCGGCGTGGACACGGTATTGAGGAGAGCTGCCAGTACGCTTTTCTTGTCCAGAGCTAGTGTTTTATCGCCCAATACTGCTAGAAAATCCAAGTACTCGTGGCCGAGCTTCTTCAACTCAAGGAAACTGGCTTCGAAGGAATCGTTGTCCGTTAGCGCCAGGCTTGCTACTGTTTGGTAGCATAGGAGTTTTGCTCGGTCTGGTTTTGACATCGTGTCGGTTTTCAGCAATCCGGTGGACAGCGCCACTACTTCATCGTACCTCTTTGCAAAAAATGCAACCATTGCTTCCTCTATCTTCGGGATCGATGACGGCGTTATTTTCCATGTTGCGTATCGATTCCATTCGTGATCACAGGGGCGGTAATTGCTCGTCAATACGAGACGACGGGAGGGATCCACAGACTCAACCGGCGACACCAGGAAATGATTTGTTTCCACATTGCAGATCGCGCACGTATTGTCTTCTTTCAGAATTAAAGACCACAGTCCACCCGACTGATAATATCGGCTTCTGTTGCTCCAAGTGAACACTTTCTTCGCGTGGAAATCTTCACTGTTGGCTTCGCGAACATTGGAAACGTAAAGACGCTCGTTCGAGTACTCGTTTACAATATTAAACGCTGTCGCGGAGTTGGCTCGTTCAAATCGCTACAGTTCCTTCTTGTTATCGGGTTCCCAGTGGTTTTTCCAACAGAACACTGAGCGATTCTTATCATATTTCAAGCTGTCCGCCGCGGCATACAGAAGATTTTTCCCTACCACGGACGAGATCGTAACCTGCGAGCCGCTGATAATTGCTCTCAATTCGGGAGTCAGGTGCTGAATCCAGCACATTTCTGCGAGAAACAGACCTTTTCCGCTTGCCCTTGCCATCGTTTCGTAAAGAAGGCCAGCTACAGCAAATGTGCACCAATGGCTTGGATCCTGTAGCATGATGTCGCACGCGCTGATGATCAAGTCGATACATTCAAGATGCCGGACAAAATCAAGTATCACTTGTCTGGGCGCGATAGTGCGCACTTGGTCCATAGCAAGGAGCGCCTTGATATCGCCATCCAAGTTGTCGGAGAGACTTCGTAATGCTTGAAGCGCTTCACACCAGCCGTTGTCATCCTCCAGCAAGCAGTTTTTCATTGCCGTCACACAGGCATTCTCACTTATTGGCATTTTCAGTAGCTCGAGGTGTCGGTCACGCAGTAAATCCAAGAATGGTTATCGAACCGAATGCCAGGCAAATATCACTTTCATTTATGCTTTCTTAGAAGGCGCCAATGATCACATCAATCGGAGGGTATTCGCTCATCAGTTTCTTTCAGTGCATTTCTTTCAATTGTTCTTGAAATCATTCTTTCAGTTCTTGAAATCATGAAGTTTTCGACGATAAGCATCGCTGATTAGTGAAGTGTAAAGCAATTATGACACCTCGCAGTTTGCTGCTTCATTAAAGCCGGAGGAGGCCATGCAGCTGATTGCTGCCAAACGAGACGGATCGGATATTGACGTAGCATCGCCTGGATTTGAGATGCCGATAGTCCAGACGGGTGTTCCGCCAACTGTCCATCCGCAGCACGGATCACCGAGTTCAAGGCCATTACTCTGGCCATCGTTATCGGAGTCTCGTTCGCATAGGTCCTTGGTCCATTCGTGGCCTGCATTGTCGAAATCCTGGACAAAGACGTTGTGGTCGGGGGACTTGGTTGCATTCAGGCTAGGAATATTGAATCCGTTTGGCACGAGCGCTGCGAAGTTCGAGGTAGCGTTGGTAGAAGCAAATAGGGTCCCTACCATCGCCGCGATGATGAACAGCAGCATGGATACAGGAAGTTTTGTGCTGTTGAAGGGACGAAGGTTTTTGTTGAGTGAGGAGTGGTTTCAAACAGCAGAAGGCTGGGGTTTTGGAGTAGTTACTCCAATTCAAGTTGTGTAAAATGCGATGGAGCAGAGGAAATATTGGCAGGGAGAGTTCAAGTGGTCACTTCGCTCGTGTTTTTTCCGTTTAACCTGTGAGAGAATGAATCATGTAAAGGCCGAGAAATGTTCTATTGAGTCAGGGTAGGTTGCAGCCTTCACAATGTTGGATAGATATATGCTCTTCACTTGGAAACTACCAAGAGACCAGCGTCGCAATAGAAACGACAACGGATGCCAAGACCAAACTAGAAGTGATACTCGATGCGGCCGATGCACCTGTGGAGATTTCTGTTTCAGAGTCTTCGCTGTCGGGGTCATCGTCATTGTCATCGTTATCATCATCGTCAGGACTCGGAGTTTTGTTTCTGCTGGCAGATGCTTTTGTTTGGAGAGCAATGCAGTCGATATTCGCCCACAGCGAACTGTCCGACGTCTTCGTTTTCACTCCTGGGTGAGAAACTCCTTTCACCCACAGCGGTTCGTCTCCTTCTTCCCAGATACAGCAGGGGTCCCCGAGTTCCTGGCCATTTGTCTGTCCGTCTTCATCGGAGTCAGCTTCACACAGTTCCTGTGTCCATTCCATTCCGGCTTCTTCGAAGGCGATGCCGAAAACGTTGCGAATGTCGCTCTCTCCAATGCCGTCTTCGTGTCCGAGAGCTGTGGTGTGGGGAACGTTCTCTCCATTCGGAATCCGCGTAACAAACATAGGCACACCTTGAGTTTCAGACACCTGCAGAGTCGACAACGCTGCACCAAAAGAACCGAACCACATAACACCTTCATTTTCGCTGGGTTTAGGATGCAAATTAAAAGTGAACAAGCCCGATGAGGACGAATCTCGAACCGAAACTCCCTCGATTCTTGTGTCTCCATTTTGAGACTGCAGCGGTCAAATCTATCATTGCTCGTCGATGTATTTGTGATCATGACCGTTTTCAAAGTACAGCACCAACTACAATCGAGAAGTTTTCTGTTTTGTTCTTGGTGTACGAAAATGGAGCGCTGGGATCTCTTGGACCCGTGGTGCAGTGTCTTGAAGGGAAGGATTTTCAAGTTTCGTTGTGGGGTGCCCAAGAGGAGCCTTCGTTTCATTTACACCTGCCAGCACGGTCGAAGGTTTTTAGTGAGAGTGATGGAAGACGTCACATGAAAGACGAGATCAGTTCTACCAACAGTAACATTTTGACGGGTATGCCGAGAACAAATACCAAGTCCGTTTCCAAGAGGTTCGCGAGGCGTTGGCTTTATTGGCGGCAGTAGCGCCTGTGGACTCTGCTTCGTGAAAATATTTAGTCGTGGAATAATGTGGAGGAGAGTTTGGGAACGACGATGAAAAGCGTTTTGAAAAGGAATTCCGGTTCGGTTTGTTATGCTGGATGTGGTCGAGAAGAACAATAAGAAATGCCCTGATGAATTGGAGTTTGGCCTCGTCTAGTTCTGTGGGACGCACCAGCATAAACACTCAACTAAAGACTATGAGACGGCGTTGGGAATTACACCTTTTGGATTTTAGTGCGATGCAATGCACCTTCGTGCTGGAACCGAAGCTTGTTGAACTCACAGTAATTATCATTGACCCTGTGGTCGCTCGAGCAGTCAAGACTTGATTGATGACAGCGTTTGGTTCTCGAAAACTAAGTTGATCAACAGCCACCTGATGAACGCGGGGAAACCCCTACGTTGCGAAAGCGTTCAACCAATTCATTGCTCATATTTTTATCGTACGCGCCGGACTCTGAGCTAGCGAGCACAAGCATTTTGAACAGACGGTATGAAGGAGTCAAGCTTAACCACGACAGCATGACTCTGTAAGGTTGGATTGTTCTGTGGAGATTGAAATATGTGAGGTGCGATGTTCAGCAATGATACTTAAACAAACTGCTAAAAATCCTTAGGCGGGGGTAAGGTATGGAATCAAGACTATTGGAAGTGGTGTGAGTACGGGTTGCTCTCGACGCAAGTTGGAGAATTTTCATCGCTGGAGCGGTAACTTGCTTGACCTCTCGATCTGAAATCTCGCTCGATAAGAAGAACAATCCCATGCTTTCGAAAGTTTTCTCGTTTGCTGGTTCTGCTCTTCGGCGAAGCCAGTGGATGTTTTAATATCTCGCTATGCCAAACATGACGAAATGCATCAAACGTGTATTTTACAAACACAACAAATGCTGGAAATTGATCGGTGGAAGTAGCACATCCAACCTCACGTGTGCTGCCAATCTGTATTTGTGGATTGAGTTGTACGTACCGCTGATGTGTCTCCAGTATCATGCGTTGTTAAAATGAAGAGTGCGCTTCAAAGAACATTTGATGTATTTGTTTTGTTTTACTTGCAATTACTCTTCAAAGTCACCACTTGCGCGAACCATTTCCTTATTTCATCACTACTGCCAAAGTGCGTTGGGGTACATTGTCAACCAGCATTAACTTCGCTTTCATCAATACTACTGACGAGCCTCCTACAACCACAGCGCCCGTAAAATCGTTTTCGTCCATGAAAACGACCATTCTACTGCTCTATCCGCAGTAAATGAGGAGTGGATTGCTGGTCATGCCGCGCGTGCAGCTCAGAAATACGAAAGAAATAAAGGTGACTACAGGTCGAACTTCACAGACGGAATCCAACACATTTTCTTACATGTTTCCTTGTCATGCCACATGTTCTCAGGTTTGATTTCGTTCTCGAGGCCTAAAACGCAACTGGGTCCACCGGTGACCCGAAAAAAAAGAGTACCAACTTGACGCTCGACTTGAGCCTGGTTTAATCTCCAATACGCTGGCTGTAGCAAATACCGGCATCGATAGTGTCTCTGCCTTGTTCAACACTAGCTCCAAGCACCGAATTTGCTGCACCAGACACCGCTCAATTCACCTCTCTCATCGACATGAATTTTTGGTAATACTTGTAATTGTCGTTCGCCTTCAGCGCGTTTCCCGATAGCTTGTTCAAACCCAGCTTCTTCTTTGCTTGATCCACGGTCACGCCGGCCTTCACCCAGCGTGTGATTTTCTGCGCCATGTATTCATCGAAAGTTACTGCGGTTCTGGGAACAAATTCTGCTTTAGTAACGATGTTGTTGACTCGGCCATCCAGGAATTGGTTGTAGTACTTGAGATTCGGGCTAGCCTTGATCGCCTCCGCCGACATCCTATCAAACTGCAACATCTTCTTTACCTCATCCAACGACTTGCCGGAGCGCAACCAACCTTCAACTCGCTTCGTCATGTACGTGTGAAAATACTTGGTATTGCTGCTTTGCTTCAATGCTGCTACTGAAAGATTCTCCAATCCCAGCAACTTCTTAACATCATCGATGGTTTTACCCTCGCCCAACCACTGTAGAACGCTTGAACTCATGAATTCATCGTAGTACTTGTAGTTTTCACTGAGCTTGAGGGCGTTGGGCGACAGTGTCTCCAACCCCAAGACTTTCTTGGCGTCGTCCATGGAGTACCCAGCTTTTGCCCATTCCTTCGTCGACTTCGACATAAATCCATCGTAATATTTGAAAGACGGATTGGATTTGAGCGCATCTCCGGACAGCTTCTCGATTGCCAGCGCCGTCTTCACATCATCAATCGAACGCCCAGATTCTGCCCTTTCATGCTCATGAAAATGTCGTAGATTTTGTACTTCGGATTGAGTTTAGCCTTGGCAGCGGACAACTTGTCCAATCCCAGAGCCTTCTTGACAAAATCGCTAGACTTGTCTTTCTCGAGCCAATTTCTGAGTTTTGAAGCTGGAATCTTGTTAGTCATCTTCATCTTAACTATGGAGACAACGTTTTTGAGGCCCGACACACCGAAAAGTGCGCGGTTTTCGATGCCAACCTCATCGTACGAATCAAAGTCAGTACTATCGTTGCCATCGATTGTATTGCCGTCAATCCGCTTGTTGGTTCGGAGAAATCTTCGTGTGCTGCTGCTGATGTCACGGTGGATCGATTTTCTCGAGAGAGAATTGTCGGACGATACAATCGGCGAAAACTTGGTATGATCGCCTTTCGTGCCAGTCGTAAAAGCAACGACGTTGATAAGGAATGTGATCGCTATTATCGCATAGTATCGGCGCATTGCTGGATGGGAGACCGACAAAAATCAAGTGGGGGCACGAATATATTGTAAATAGTCGCATAGAGCAAGTGGTCGGGAGCGCACGCGAAATCAGAGATTGATTTCCATTGGCACAGCATTCTACAGTAGACAATCCCAACGTAGAGAACATAAAACTGTAAAGAAGAATTTCTTATTAGCCCTCCTGTTGGCCTGCCACAAACATGAAGAACATTGCCCGGGACGACAATTCAAGTTTGTTCAGGCTATCATATGACACAATGTATTCAGGTTTTGCTAAAATATTTTCTTGAAAGCTAGTCCTGCTTGATATCCACCATCTTGCTTCCTATTGACAGTAATAAGTACTGTCGATTGTATGTAAGGAGGTAATAGCAACAATGACTTACGAAAAGCTTGCCAAACTTCTACTGTGCCATACCCCAACTCAAGACCATAATCCACAGTGCATGCAAAGCATTGCTCAGTTAGAAGTCGAGAGCTGCAATTATTCAAAATAAAGGTGTTGTTTGTTTGTGTTAGCTTGCTTGTACAGTATATCCTACGAT
Source organism: Phytophthora boehmeriae (assembly GCA_011947355.1). Taxonomy (NCBI): domain Eukaryota; phylum Oomycota; class Peronosporomycetes; order Peronosporales; family Peronosporaceae; genus Phytophthora; species Phytophthora boehmeriae. The sequence continues at coordinate 579,884 of JAAVTJ010000132.1, read as the reverse complement.
GTCCGCGTTTGTTATCTTGGGGAGAATATAATCGGTATTCATTTGTCACAAAAAGGGCGATCTTGTAGGGCAGTCCTACACCTCTTTCGAGGTTATGATCTTTCGAAATATCATATGCTGTTGGAGGTGGTAATCTAGGGAATAAACATAAATGATTACCTTATTCAGAGCCACGTACGAAGTACAGCTGACGATTACTCGAAAACACTCCGTTCCATTGGCCTGAAACTCATTTGTCAATTTCCTCGCTCGCGCAATTCAAGACCGACTCAAGAAAACATGCGCCTGCACTTCGTCCTCTTCGCTGCTGCAGCCGCCTTCCTTGCGACCTGCGAAGCTGTGCCAGCTGCTGGCCGCTCTGAGCTCTCGAAGATGGTCTCTCCAACTTCAGCTATGTCCACCAATGCTGTCCAGAACACCGGCAGATTCCTGCGAACAAGCAAGACCGCTGAGGATGAGAATGACGACGATGATGACAACGATGGCGAGGATAGCGACGACGACGAGGAAAGAACCTTTGACCGGAATATCGCCAAATGGCGTAACATCTTCGATGACTATTACAGAATGGGCACGAGTGTCGACGATGTGGCAAAGGATTTGGGCGCTGCCTACTACATCGGCAAGTACGGCAAGAACCTGGGCAAGCTCTCAAAGAAGGAGGAGTACCAGAAGTGGGTCGCGTTCAAGGCGTACCTGGAGAAGATCAAGAATGGCGAGATTGCGGCCCCCAAATAAATACAAGAAAGATGTTTGAGATCGCGTGTGCACAGTAACACCAGAACAACATACGATATACTTTTTATCGCTAGTATTTTATCTAACGGGCCGTCAAGTGTTGCTTGTAGCAAGTTGCTTCATAGGCGCTAAACACTATATTATCACTCATGCAGAAGAGGAACGCCGAGACCTATATATCTGCTGATAATTCGTTGTGAATGAGTTTTCTGGTGGAACGTCAATGCTCCCGCCACGTTCTACAGCACTGATGGTCTAGTTTTACTTGTAATATTAAAATTTCCAAAAAGATAACCTTGTTGTTTTTTATTGCCTCTCTCGTTAATGCGACTTTTGATTAGCGCCTTGGGCACCTTTCGTGTGAATTTCAGCAACTTGGCGGTACAAGTTGCACAACTTCATTTTCAAGTTGAACGCCTAGGTACTATAAGTTGCACAACTTCGAATTTTAAAAGTGAAAGTTGGTCAACTTGATTTTTTAAAAACAAAAACCCGGTATAAACCGAACCGCTAGTGAACTCCTCAGTCGCATCGAGTGTCGTCAATGGTTGCAAAGTTAAGTCATCGATAGCGATGTAGAATCATATACATACAACGCAACGGCTAGCACCACGCTCGCATTAAGATAGTACACCGATACGATGAGATGGAGCACTCGTTTCGCTCATACGACACTAGTTTTTATTCGTCGAACCGTTCGTACTTCTAGAAAAAACACAACACGAACATCTATCATCTGGCACTAGGTTTGGCCACGAGGGCGTTCTCAAGCGTAAATCATGATGGGACAATATATTCCTAAGTGAACTAAGCACAAGACGTTATATGCTACATCAATACTCCTAGATATATTTCTCATGTCGATAGAACGTGTGCCCACTAAATTCCTAACAGTGCTTACATTTTGTTTGCGCTTCTCTCTCTTGTTCTCCTTGTTGTTGCTGAAAACCTTGTCCACTTCCAGTTGAATGGTTCGGATTGAACGACCTTGTTCCCGATCATGTTTTGCAGACGACTCGGCGTTACAAAGAATGTCCCTAAGTAAATAAAGCCGAATCACATCCAGACTTTCCGATGTTATAGTTTTGAGTAGAGCTCGAGACTTAATGTCGTTTACGTAGTCGTAAGCTTTAACGATGCAAAAGATTCCACAGCTGACAGCGTCACGCTGTACAGGATTTTTTCACAACGCACGTTGGTTGAGGAGAGACAAAAACTTGATGCTGCAACTTTCCGTTGGATGTAGAGTGGATTTTACCTTTGCCGAAATGCGGTTCAGCTAACCCAAGCTTGTTTGTGCTGATAGGCTCTAGCAAACTCATCACTTTTTCATCACTAACTTCTGCTATTTTTGCTGCTGTACATATTCCTTCTCTGTAGTCTGTCCGTAAAACGAGGCCGTTTTACTGTCCGTATCGTGCCGTCATCACATGATTTGCGGCGGCGTTCACAATCTCTTTCGAACCATGCATTCAAAAAGGGCAGTGTAAATTGCTCCAGTTTCTCTCGTGACATATTTAGTTTTTTTCGATTCCTAGTGGATCGTATATCACCACTGACATCACGTTTTCATCCTGTATGGTGACAATCTGAATCATCCAATGTCGCATTGCTCTCATAAAGATGGGTACCAGCGCAATCTGAACCGAACGTAGTGGCTTTTCTGGGAACACATGATGACAAAGCTCGACAGAAATACTTCTGACGGTGTAGCATCCAGGATGGGTCATGCAAATCCGAAAGAGAGCCCAATCCATCACTCAAATATCAATGCGGGCAGACCAGCTAATTTTCCTAGCAGTGATTGAAAAACTACAGACGCATTGCTGCCGCCATCAATTCCAACAGTAAACTTTCGAGATAACCAGGATTTTTTGAAACGTTGCGCAACTTCGTAGGCAAGATCAACTGGTGACAAAGTTTTTGACGTGGAAAACGATTCTGGTTGATTTTCGTGATCTTCCCATCGTTGCTTTAACCACGCGAAGTCCCTTGCGTATCAAGCACATGCTGTTTTTGCATGATAGAACTCAAAGACATGTTATATGTATCCCCTGTACATACAACATTTAGGTTAATGTATGAGTCTTTGACTTGCATAATTTAGGACACTTACGCAGACCCCCACCGTCGAGGTCAGAGGTTAGGTACACCGCCGGAATGAGATCATCTGAATCATGATCGAAAAATCTCTGCTTTCTTTTCATTTCGCATCCAGTTTTGCAGAGAAATATTAACATGCTCTAGTAGCTCCAATGGGATGACAAATGCCTCGTCAGCGGGAAGTTCTGAGCCCAATTTCTGAACGACGAACGGATTTCGATTTAGCAAGAATTTTTGCCGGTAAAGAACTGGGTAGAGTTCAGCTATGTCCCCAACTCGACCAAGATCAGGGGTGTTTTCCATCCACAAGCAAAAATTTTGCAAAGAAACAGGGCAGTCAGATACACAGTGAACAGCCCCTAGTTTGCGTGTTTCTGTTTTGATTGGGGGCATTTAGTTGTTACCGTGGGCGGTAGATTGATAACAACAAACGGGCTCGGTGATGCGTCGATAGCTTCGTCTGCTTTGCGCATCAACTCTTGCGAGAACTCGGTTACATCGAGATCAGGAAGGGAAACCTGAGACGGATTGAGCAGGGTAATCTGCAGCAAGTCTGGCTCGAAAGCCTTTTCTTCGATCTGATCGCTCTTGCTATTAGCGTCGAATGTATGCGTAATGGTCATGTCACATTTCCGAACGCCATCGTCAAGCGCAATATCCTTTTCGGATCCATCATCCCTGAAGTTATCATCAGTTGCACTTAGCAGCACGGTTGGCGTTTCCTGAAGTTGCGCAACAGAGCGTTTTGGGTCGTCACTTTCACGCTCAAACAGATTTAGTTCCTCATCTGAAATTGCTGAGTCCGATGCGACGGCAGCCTCTAATCCCCATCGTTGTTGGTACGCCATTATCACCGACCGAAAGTCATGAATCTGATCAAAGCATTTATGCGACGGTGACCGCTGCTAAATGTCCACAAGAGGATTTAGCTCTGTTTGAACGATATTTCTTTTTCACACTCCGATAGAATCTTATTGCCACAATGTTCCCCGCGTCGAAGTTTTACGTAGCAAATGCGCTTCGTGGGCGATACCCGCGGAGGGAGAGGGTGACCTTGAATTGGCGCAGAACTAAAAGTTATTCGCCGTACTGAGGATAGACTCTTAATGGTGCTGTTAACCACAGGGAGTACCGTCAATGCTTCCTTCATGGACCAACGGATCGGAAGTTGCGCAACTTTAAGAGAATCCTGCTCGCGCCGCGTGACAAGCACATACCAGATATGACAGCAAGGAAGACCAACTGAGACGCAAAATAAACAATCGCAAGTAACTACACCAGGCGTAGGCCAGCGGACACACACAACGTCTGCACCAGATCCAACCATGCAATAAAAGTCGTTTATACCATTTTTTCATGTTCCCAACTCCAATCTGCTCCGTCTACTTTATACTTCTTCCACAGCGATGTTACTTTGTCCATAGCAAACGAATTCAGAACAGTGCTAATGAGCGTTAGCTCTGTCGGCAATGCACAAGTCACAGAGCTTTTCAAAGTATCAGACATTTGAACGCCATTCACGAACACACGCAAAACAGACTCTTGGTGTTGAACACGACACAGAGGATTCTGTCAATACTTCGCTTTTGTCCCAGAAACTGCTTCAGTTGATTCCATCCGGCCTCAACACGATTTGTGGTAGTGTTGCCAGTCGAAAACGTAAGCTTGCGCCCATAGTTAGCCCACATATCACTGCATGTCAGCCAATTTTTTGTGAAATAACGTCCAAATGCAGTCGACATTGTAGGAACGGCTTGCTCAAATCGACGCTTTTCGTCAAGAAACAGCGCGTATGTCGGAGCGTACAGCATAACGGTAAGCATGCTCTCAATTTTCTTACGGTGCGCTGGCGGAACGTAATACTGTGACCCGAGAATCATCCTGCAAACGTATTGAAGGGCGTGAAACTGGCATAGCAAAACCTGCAGCGGTGTTAGGTTCAAATTCTAAGCTCATGGATTAGACGAAAGCACGTACTGTAGCTTCTGGAAAGGTTTCTTTCAGAGTCGACCATTCGGTAAAGTCTTTGTCGATAAAACACTTTCGATGTGCGTCCAAGTCTCATTATTATCTTTGAACCATGCCAGAATCTGCAGTACAGTCTCGTTGCGCTGATTAACACATAAAAATCGAGCACCGATACGCCACGACTTGTTACAACCGTTGCTACTAGGCTTCCTGCGTATTAAACGACGCAACATATTGTCAAGACACCCAAAAGACTTCAATTAAATTTCAAGTTGAGCAACTTCGCTTCTTACCGAAGTAAAACCCGATGTTCGTTGTGTTGTGGGTCCAGTCGAGTGCGATAGTGTCTCCCACTTCGCAAAGATAAGTCGTTGAGCAGGATTCTGGGTCACAATTCCTACTGTATTCTCTTAGTCGTCTTGAATAACGAGGCATGTATTGCCCTCAATCCCAACAAACTCTGCAACAACTTCCTTCAGTCGAGTATCAGCTGACTTACTTCCAAGTCTCGCGTTCATGAGGTTCCGGATTTGTTAAGAGGTGAAGGGTCAGCCTAATTCGAGAGAGTAATCGATCAATACAGTACGATTATCACCGTTAAAAATGACAAGCATATTCGCACCCAATGAACCTGACACAAATGAAGTGATTTGCTTGGTTTCTATGTTTGTCTCTCCGAAAGCATCGAGTACGTCAAGGATATCCTCGCTGATGATATCTTTGCTTCTTCGTAAAACAGTGTATATTGTCTCGTTGGTGACATGGTTGTGACTCCGTTCCTACAGGGTTACAAAATACAAACAAAAACGACACGTCTGAATAGCATGCAAATAATATATAGCCATACCTCTTTAACCACCTTAATTACCCACTTGTGGAATTGATTAGATACGACGCGCGCATGGACAAAAGCTTTGCAGTCCCTAAAGCGTCGTGTTCTCAGAACTTGTTTCCCTGTCGCGTGGAACTTCTGCTTGCATCCAAGCGTATACATGTACTTACAAAAGTCGTACTCAAATCCTGCTTTGTTTTCTGTGGTCTTTTCGGGTATCTGCTTGTCTGGGTGGTTGACGTGTGTGCGATTGAATGCTCGTGCGGAAAGTGAGTCCCGGGTACGATAGACGACAAAGTTATCACACAGATAAGTCTCCCAAAACGTAAGAAACTCGCTCCACGTGCAAAACTCTCTCCCCAGGAGGCTTGGAACAACCACCAATCTTGTTCGTATAGAACCTGTCGCTACGTTTCAATTAGCATTCAACATAAATTAACAACCGCAGCACCTCTCAGGAAACTAGACCTGTGGGGGTTCATGAGTTGGCGGAAGGTCTTCAATATCTTCTCCGTCGTCGCTCATGTTGCTCAACTTCGTAAGTAGCGTGCTGGAAGAGTCGCAAAATCACGAATGATTTGTCCGACTGGCTCCAGATACGCGTCGAACCACGGTTAACTGTGGCCGGTTACATCGTAAAATAAGTTGAACAACTTGTAAAGTAAGTTGAGAAACTTGAAGTTGCATTAACGACTCCCGTCTGCTGTGCGCGAAACAATATATACCAGTATATTGGCGGGTTCAGTAGTGATTGCTTATGGTCTACAGCGATAAAGGGGATCGCGTACGTTACCAAATGTCACCGAGTCGAGTGGCTGAATCTGCAACGTGCCTCGGATGTGCTGGAAACGATCTCGTGTCATGGTCTCGATAAAAGCCGGCTGCCCGAGAAATCTATCTGTAGACCAATAATCCGCTATGTCATTAAGAGGACACAGACTCATCGCTATCTCTAGCCCAAGGTACGCATTAAGCTCGCTCTCACTCAATGTCTTCTTTCCCCGGATGCTAACTTGGTTGCCGTCCACCCTCGAATGCTGTGGCGCAGCGTAGCAGTGACAAATAGCGCGAACAGACCGTATCCGCCGTTCTTCTCGAACGCCTTCTTTATCCGTGCCACCATTGCCAAGTGCAACCCATTCTCCCCACGATTGATGCAAAGTACTTGTTGTCGGCAAGGTTCGCCGATGTTGGTAGCACAGGCAGTTGATCAGTGACTGGAGCGTGAACTGGCTCGGGCCGCATACCGACGGGGCTGCTTATGTCGAGAGGCAGATCTGCCAGCACTGCATCCTCTGGGAGATCGTCATCGCTCTGGTGGCCGTCTTCATCTCTCTGGCGACCGCTCTCGTCGGCGTGGTGCTGCATGCTCTCATCATTGTGGACTTCCCAGTCGCCGGTGATGTCTTCCATCTTGAAAGTCAGTCGAAGAATGAAAAGCTCTATGAGCCTTATCACGAATACAGCTGCTGATGTGCAGTGAATGTGAGTGGCTGCGGTACAGGTCCACAGCGGACCTGTAGAGTGACTTCAACTACTTCAACCTAGCCCCACAGTATTTTCAAGACAATTGGCAGGCTGATTAAGCTGCCGCAGGAAACCTCGTCGCTAAAGGGCTAATATATAATATCTGCATGTAATAAGTTGCCTACTGGTAGTCTGACATCATTTTGAGGTTCGGCTTGCATATCAGGTAGCCATTTGTACCGAGCAGGTACTAGTTGCTTACCGCGTACATAACAAACTACCAGTCTGAAAACTCGTTCCAAGTTGCTGTTCGCATTTTCAGGTAGCCATACCTTGCGTGTCGACGCGCACGCTAAAAAGTGACAGTCAGAACAGCATTCTAAAAGTTGCCAGCGCCGCCTATGATATGCAAGCAGAACCGAGTTAGCATTCACATCCATTAGGCTTTAAACATTTTGCTCGGCCTTGTACTCAGTAAAATTGAATACTTAACGGAGTACGACAGGTCCATACACGCTGGCATTATCGATGTAGAAGCCGACAAATTGGTGACGACTGACTCAAACCGCCAAGTAGAACAGGCGGAAAATGATGTGAGAGTAGAGGTAGTGTATTTAACATAGGAGTCTATAACACCTAATGAAGTTCCGGCGTTTTGTTAGCGGACATCCGATTTCACCGGCTATGAGAGCGACACACAAATTATACATGAGCTCAATCCATGTAACGTCTGTGGGTGATGCTGTTGTAGAACTGAAGGAACTTTTTGTCGTTGTCGACGCCTAAGTGTTTGCGAATGTCGGTCAGGGTGTATTTCTGCAACGCCTGATATGCCCACTCAAAATTGCCCAAGTTTTGAGGGCTCGCCATGACAGTTTCGGCCCATCGCTGCACTTCTGCCTTCTCCAAAGCTGCCTTTTTGCTGCTTCTTTCGCTGCTTTCGAGGATTCGCCGACTAGATTCTTTAAACCAGAAGACCCAGGCAAGCCACCAACTCGTTCCTCCGATTCGGATTCTTCATAGTGCTTGTGGTGTTTGTGCTCGCGAAGAGACCTTTTAACGACAGTACTTTAACGAAGACCAATTCGGTTTGTGTATTGCAGTGCTGAATGAAAAGTAAATGCATTAGGATTGAATTCCACAGCCTACATCAAGCTCGTTCATGCTTCTAGAATCCTCTCAAACTTGATCTCCTGTTCTGGAATATACATTGGGCATCACTACAGATGTGCAAGTTGTCTCTGCTGTACTGTCACAACTGTGAGCAACACAATATATGCCAACAAGTACCATCGCCCTTAAGCGAGCGGACACGGTCTAGCGACGCCATCATCGAGATCTTGTCTTGGTCAGACCCCACAGTCGCATCACAGGCCGCAAAGCAAGCGACACCCATGGTAGCAAACAGCATGAAGGCCACACGCATGGTCGTAGCACTTGGAGACTGGAGGGTTTGCTTATTGGAGAGCAAATTGAGAAGTGCTATCATTGGTGGTGGCGCTCAGATCTCTGCGCTCTGGCTGAGGCTCTTACATGTTGCTGACAACAACAGCACGGTGATTAGCTGTACGAGTGTCTCATACAAAGTATTTTTTGTCCTGTTACTGCACTACATGTTCATTTCCTTTGAGATATTGTACCACGGCTACACGGCCACGAGACATCACACTGACGACGACGCGAAGATACTATCTACTAGATAGGGAGTAGGAGGGCACGCATAACAGCTTGATAAATCTACTTAGGAGAGATGAAACAGACACTTACTGATAAGCATGAAATTCCTATGCCAGGTTATGATCGCCAAATTGAGCCGGTGGTTCAACGTGACTAGCCACTTTGGATGATGTCCTCCTCGGGGCCGTGCGAGAATAGCAAGACTTGAAGCAAGTCTTGCGGATTGAATGTGTCTATGTCTCTCCGTCTTCGTTAAAGCTCTGAGGCGGGAATAATTCCCACTTTGGGTGGGAGTCGTTCAAGTTGCTTAATTTATATCGCATTGCAACCGGCCCGCTGGATCGGTTGGAGCGCTTACATTTTACGAAAACAAGCGGAATCACACCACTAGCAAATCTTTTGAAAGGGAATAAAAAGGGATGTTTGTTTGCGAGCTGCACGCCTTGACTGTGCATTATGCATTGTGGCGCCCCACTTAACCCTTTGCAGATGGTGCCTGCTATAATAGCGGCCAGCGTATTGATTGCAGTAACAGAAAGCATTCTAATGGAAAACATTCGTTTGTGATCGTGGCACTGTAACAAACTGACTCCCCGTTCAACATGCTCTTTCATATCTGTCCGCCCTCGATCGCAGCTGAGTCTAGAAAGAATGCCCATGCAAAAAAAAAAACAAGAGAGGTTCTAGCACATCAATCTGAAAACCACCCGCCATTCTTCAACATTTGCAAATAGAATTTGTCGTCGTAGAGATTACGCGGTCTGGTATATCGCGGGGGAAATCATTATGCTACGTACAAGATAAAGCTTGTTGTCGAATAGTTTACGCGGTCTAGTATACTTCGGGAAGATCATCATCTTATCCCATCTTAGGTAATATGAGAGAAAGCAATTGATTAACTAGTTATATGGATTTCTCGTAAGGAAATTCCTGAAATGACAGGTGTCTATACGCACAAAGACTATGCTTGCGGAATCCAAATGCGCTGTCCGGACGAGTGTTCAGGTATGGTAGTAGGATCTTCAAAATTCAGGCGACGAAGAACCATAGCAATCTCATTGCCATCAATCTGGAACTCGTCTGCGTGCTTAAAAACAAATTGACAGTGGCGGCGGAAAGAGAATAGCAAACTGGGGATATTTGGAGAATCGGCTTGTGCTGCGCGAAAGTGGATATCATTTCGAAGACGCCAGGATGCGTGAAAAACGATCGCCGTGAATATGCGCCATAGGAGTAGCACAACCTCCTGCTGACGCCTCCAAACATCTCGTAGGTCGCGTGGGCCTGGGAACAGAAGTAAATTCCAACTTACTGGTGCTTTGAAAACAGCGCTCCAAGGTATCCATAGTTGGTCCCACATCCTTATCAATGACGGGCACTCCAGGAAACAGTGTTGTACCGTTTCAATTGCATCGCATGAAGCTCTAACGCATACTTGAATCGTTGGATTCAGGGACCTCAAAAAGTAAAGCCTAGACCCAACCGTAAGATTTCCAAAGCACATCCGAAGTAAGACATCATGGACAACTGGCATGAGGCAGCGACGTAACCAAATAATTCGCGACAGTGTGTGATGCAGCAGTCGGGCTGGGCATCCAAGATGTAACAGTGGATGTTGCTCTAGCGGAGTCACCGGCTGGAGAACAGCACTCCAGTCTTGAGACCGTAAGTTCGGGAAAAATCGCGTGCGCTGGTCCTCGATGACACCTCCCCGTACCAAAATTCCATAACATGGAGGAAAAGTTGGTTGGGAAATCTCATGCAGCCCCCAGCTTCATGATGTGGGAGTACGCGGTGAAAGACGTCGCTAAGCTGGTGATAAAGTTGAAAAATATCGTGGGGTCGGAGTCTAGAGCCCAACTGGGGAAGTACAGCGGTATAGATCATTGTAAAGAAACTGGTCGCGGTCGGCCACTGTCGGAGGTTATCCAAGAAATCTGCAAAGCAGCACTTGTTCAAGGCTGCAAGTGTCAGACAAAGACGTCGAAATTTGATTGAACCTGAACCAAGTGGTAGTAATTGTTGTGATTCGCCTCCAGTCGTCCGGACATGGAATACACTAGATGTATTCCACCAAATTGGGCTGAATAGTGCGAATTGCAACGCCTGTATGCGACTGGTGCGGAGAGAAGTCCGAGCCGGCCACTTAATTTTCTTCCAGTCGCGTATCACTTTTCTCCACCATAGCGGTAGCATGCTTGCTCTCCAAGCTGGAGGGCGTGGAGGATCTTGATACAGAAAATCACTTGACCATTCGCGTGAGTATCTTCCATAGCGCAGAGACAACATCACATGTAGTGGGCGATACCAAACAACGTCTTCATGGCGTTGATGATCCGAGAGTGCGTGCAAAACTTGTTGTAGAAGGAGGAAATGCTGGCGGCGAATGTTAGTGGCAATCACCGGAACACCTATTCCATCGTCATCTCTAGGTCGCACTGCTAACCCTTTCTGGACAATGTGAATTCCTTTCGCGTCTTCTCCGACTCGGTTATATAATACAAACCGATTAACCATTCCTTGCCAACGGTTAATGAAACGAACAGGAATGTGGACAGTGGACGTAGCGTACCAGAGTAGCGAGAGGACGAGTGTTTGTGCAATCAATCTTCGTCCGAGGAGTGTCCGCGCACGTCCTTTCCATAGTCGAAGCCGAGTAATCACTTTGGTGTCAAGCTGTGTAGCTAATATGGTTGAGGTGTCAAAGTTTCCAAAAGGAATCCCAAGGTATCGAACGGTTTCGCCTTGTAGTAAGGAGCGCATAGGTACAAATTGTGGAGCTGTGTGACGATTATTGAGGCTCATGATCACACTTTTAGAATGGTTTAGTTGAGCCCCAGATCCAGCACAGTAGACACCCACTAGACGAATTTGCTCTCCAAGATCGTTGCCAGTAGTCGAAAACAACACGGTATCGTCAGCAAAAAGGCGGCTGGAATCGAAAGACCTGCGTCAACACGAACACCCAAATCCCGATCAGCACGAAGTAGATTCCCTAACGGCTCCAATGAGAGCGCAAAAGAAAAGGAGAGAGGGGATCTCCCTGTTTAACTCCTCGAGTTGGTACTAGTGGGTCCTGAGCCCAGCCATTTAACATCAACGAACAGCGAGCATCTCCATAGAGCAAACGTATCCAAGCCAGAAAGCGCGGTCCAAATCCTTGGCGCTCTAAAACTCGAAAAAGGTATTGACGATTGACTCTGTCGTAAGCTTTGGCAAAGTCCAGAAAGGTAGCTATACCTTCTCGATTCTGGGACGTCACAAGCTGTTGTAAATCGCGGACCAGCATGACTTGCTGATGGATGGATCTGCCCGGTATGAATCCTCTTTGATCAGGGTGGACCAAAGTGTCCATATAAGGCCGCAGGCGATGAGTCAGTACCTTTGACAATACCTTCACCTCAACCGGCATTAGAGTGATGGGGCGAAAATTTCCAGGTTCCGACCGATTACCTTTCTTGAAAAGCAACGACACTGACGAATGGCGTTGATGAGGTAACAAAATTCCTCGGTCAAGTTGATACTTGAACACTAACCACAAAATTTCACCAAAAACATCCGCATCCACTTGATAAAACGTTGATGTAAACCCATCCGGGCCTGGAGCCGAAGGTGACCGCATTGATCGAATTGCTGCGGCAAAGTCTTCTCGAGTAAGATCTTGTTCCAGACTGGAGGTCCCTCTGGAGAAAGCCTGCGTTCAATACTATTTAAAAGCTGTTCCTGCGCCAGACGATCGATATCGACACCAGCCTCGTATCGTGAATCCCCGAAAACTTTCCCCCAATGTTCTTGAAACCCCTCATGTATTTCTGTAGGATCAGTGGATTTTGTGCCGTCGCTTTTCCGAATTGATCGGAAAGGTGTGCTTCGGAGTTCAAAACGCGGCGCTCTGAAGAAAAACTTAGAGGCTTTCTCGTCATTTGTTACTGCCTGTTCAAATCCGGTAATGCCACTAAAAACTGCCAACTCCTCCTTGCAGTCCTCGTAACGCTGTTTAGCAAAGTAGTAGGCGATTTCGTCTTGGTCAGTAGCGTTTTCCTTTGCTACAGCGGCTGCTCTTTCTTCCAGTTGTTCTCTAGCAAATGCAAGGTCAAAGTTAGAGGTGGATCGCACGTTTCGTTGGCACATTTTAAGACACCCTTTCAGTTTCTGTTTCCAGGCTTTCCACACAATCCCTGGGTTGGTAGACGAACGAAGTACTGGAAGGAGGGCCTTAGCTTCATCAAGGACGTCAGATCGCAGCTCAGGTATACGAAGAAGCCAATCTGGAAGCCGCCAGAATCCCGTCCCCATCAGGTGGTGCCACGAAGAAAGTTCGACATGATGAGCCAGATGATCACCACCATGCTCCCATGATGAATACCCAGAATCGTGATAACATTCCGATAGCAGTGCATCAGACAGGAAAACGTAGTCAATTCGATTACGCCTCGGTATCGGTCCAGAGTATAACCGAGTCTGGGGGTGGTGAAGCCGCCATGCATCCATTGCATTTAGTTCTGCCAACCATAGTATTAGTTCACGTCGACTCGCATCAGGCCTCGGATTTAAAGCTACCGCATCAAACTCAGGGTCAACCGCTAAATTGAAATCGCCGCAGATGATGTGGACTGCATTTTCGTCAAAATGTACTGGAAGGTTTTGGAAAAAATTCACACGAGAGGGTGCGTCGTTCGGTGCATATATGTTGTGAATGTAGTAGGTTGTGGCACCACGTGGTAATTTCACCAACAAGTATCGATTTGGAATTGTGACATCCCTAACAATCGTCGCATTCTCAACTCCGGGACAGGAGCCATGAATGATTGTAGCAACTCCGCCACTTCGCGAATGTTGCATTTGTTGACATTCGCCATTCTTGTCTGAAGAAAACAACCGCCCGCCAAAACATTGTTGTACGAGATATCCAAAACGTTGTGCGTGATGCCGATCACGAAAACGTGTTTCTTGAATGCATGAGAAATAAAAGTGCTTGAGGTGTCTGGAGATTAGCGAGTAGCCACCCTTCTTAACACCTCGCACGTTCCACGATAATATTTTACACGATTGACCAACGTCCATTGTCAGCACCGACTTAATTCGATGTACCCACAGTGGAGTGGGCTTCTGAGGCGACTGTGAGCAGGACGTGTGATAGAGTAGGGAGCTGACCAGGGTTTAACCCACTGTTCCTCACTGTCTCAAGGCCATTTAGCATCTCGCTGTCCGGGGCAACAGCACGAAAGGAGGCAATCAACTTCTGTCCAACCGGTGAAAGTAGCACCCGTAGGAGCGTAGTGTCCGAGAGAAGTTTTACATGAAGATGCGGTAGCCTCGAGTCAGTCTGCTCCATTAAAAGCTTGAGCCATCCTTCATAGCTATAAATAAAAGGACAGGCACTCAATAGAAGTAGTTCAAACCCGCTAATGTTGCGCAGTAGCTGCCACTGGACCCGTGTCTCCAGCGCTTGGGATTGAAAACGCTTTGATAGAAAAGACACATACTGTCCTCGAGTGACACCTATCGGGATTTTCCGTTCCGTTACACGCTCGTGGAATGATCGGGCCATATCATCATCCACATCAGCCACTAAGATGCGATTCCACAAGTGAATGTCAGCAAGTTCTTCGAGATTCTTGCCACCGTCCAGTAGGTCCTTACAGTATGCCATGCTCCAGGCCAGGGGAAGAGAAAACATCGACTGCAGAATCTTATCCATGTTCTTCGAGGTGCATAGTAGCCTTGTAGCTGAGTCTACATGTTGAATGTTATCTTCAACATGGTCATCTCGGACAAAACGACGAGCGTCCTTTTCAGCAACCAGTAGCTCTTCGTCAAAAGACCGGTCAACTGGGGACGAGTCCCTGAGGTGTTTAGCGCGTTTTTGGTAGGAAGTGGTCCTGACACGTCCGGCGTTGAGTCATGAAGCAACTTAGGCAAAATTAAAACTCCAGGCACCATACCGGCGGGAACTTCAGGTTGCATCTCCTCGAACTCGCAGTCCATAGAGTCGAGTATGCCATAGGGATTGACATCAGCAAAACACTGCTCTACTCGTTTGAATCCCGACTCTCTGGACATATCCGTGTCCTCATCATCGGATTCTACCGGCATTGCCCAGTCCAGCTCTGACGTATGCCCCCGTGTGACCATTGGTAGTCGGGACCCACCTTGGTCGGATGATCCGTGGACAACACGCGAGAGAATAGGAATATTAGGCGATGGCCCTCGAGACGTTTGTGAGTCGTTTCCAGACGTGTCAGCCTCAATCTCAGATGTGTTGGCTTCAACGCCGTCACCGTCTACCGCGTCACCAGACGCAATGGTGTTATCCGGAGATGGTGGTAGCTCATCCGTTGCCTGATGAGATGCTGTTTCATTTATTCCAGGAGGCATGGCAGCATCACGTACCGTGGAAGGTGCCAAGTTGCCATGAAGCTGAAAATTCAATTCGTCCCCGAAGGGCAGCACCACAGCATATTGGGATTGTCGATAGGTAGTAGCCCGGCTAGGTGGTGGAGAGCACTTCTTGCCTCTAGCCACGTAGAATCGACCACCATACGCTAATTGGTGAGTAACGTAGCCATGCACCAACAGACAAGCAGGTGCCGTTTCCGATCCGAAATAGAATCGCCAAGTTGGCGTCGCTACTTGGGCTTCCAGGTTGACGTCTCGTGGAGTAAAGAAGAACGGCTTGGCTCCAAACACACTCAGAGATAAGAACAGATCATTAGCCTCTCCAGATGAATGAATGCCTGAAATATCCAGGTAGAACTTGTTCATGAGCACCGATTGACGTCGGATCATGAACTTTCGACCAAGCAGATTGATTTCTTGTCCAGCGAGCTGTCGTTCAACCCCTGCCGAACGCACACGGATTAGAATTCCACCCGAGGGTATTTTCTCCACTAGAGCCACACCATGATGAGCTAGAACTTCCTTTACGACGGCATTACCGTGGTCCTGAAGAAAGGACTTCAGGATAACAGGCACCGCTGATGAAGAACAGTACGATCCCGTGTCGATTACCACAGCGTGGTTTGTCGGTGGAGGGGTAAACGGTCGATTAGCGGTGACAATCGCTAAGTAGTCGTGGAGTGAAGCGCCGTCGCTTTCGTAAGCTTCCACCAGACGCTCTGCGACTTCATCCGAGACACGAGGTTCTACCAACACACTATTGGCAGAGCGACGGAGACGAGAGTACTCCTGAGAGCGGAGGTGAGCTGCCATTGAGGACGCCATCGACGGCGCCGCGGAGGTCATTGTGATTCCAGGGGAGGGTTAGGGTTCGATGTGAGCGGGAACCTTCCAAACGAGAAATCATCCCATCTTAGGTAATATGTAGCGTTGTTGTCGCAGGGATTACGGGGTCTAGTATATCGCGGGGAAGATCATTTTGCTACGTAAAAGATGAAGCTTGTTATCGAAGAGTTGAATAGATAGAGAAAAAACATACGGCATAAAAAGCTTCCACAGTACATTTTGGACTGCTGTGGTCATTCGTTGCAACGAATGAACATATCGACTATGATGAGAATCGTAATGAAGATGAAGAGGTAGGGGGCGAAGAGAAAGCCGCTAGGATCAGGACTACAAGCTCTATAAGTATATAACCAGGTGGGTGCAGAAAATATTCCAGGCCAAATGAAGCAAAAGTACATGGGCCTCAATGTGGGTGGCTCAATCAGAAGGCAAAGGACAAATAAGAACGATCATCGAGAGCGCATGCCATCCGAAGACGACGTGGTATCGCCTCAGTCGCAGAACGTGGCGCCAGAACAGCAAGAACAATTGCCCGCAGCAACCGACACGCCGTCGGTGGTCGGCACCTTCAGCAAGTGCTTCTTCACCTACGCCGTCGTCATCGAGGCACAGCATCCCGGAGTAACGAGTGGACCACGCTTCCTTGAACAACGTTACTTGGCCATCCTCGCGGTCGTTCCCGGGCATCACTTGACGGACAAAGTAGTCCACAGGGCTCATGTACCGAGGGCACTGATAGCCCAGTGAAGCGAAGTAAGACACCGCCTCCCGCACCTTGCCATGGTACACGGCAGCTCCTCCTGCAAGTAGATAAAGAACGTCGAACAGAGCGTACTCATGAGACGACGGATGCGCCATTGAGACCACGACGGTGCGTCCTTCGCGAGCAAGTTGGCGCAGCTTCAAGACGACGCGTTTCGACGAGTAGAAGTCAAGGCAATCGGTTGGCTCCTCAATCAACAAGATCGACGGGTTCGATAGCAGTGCCGTTGCCACAGCAAGTAGTTTCACGTCAGCAGGAGACAGGTATCGAATCAGCATGTGGCGCTTGCAGGCCAACTCCGTTTCTTCGAGGGCCATCTCCACACGCTCTGCCTCCGATTCACCGTCGCCAGAACCACAGTAGAAGCCACCACAGCCCTCTCCAGATGTACCGACACACAATCGTGCCTGGAACGTTAGGTGCTCCTCCACCGTCAACGTCTCGTAGAAGAGGTCATCGCGAGGGATGAACACCGATCGATCAGCGATTTGTTGGGCTGAAGCGTGAACGCCATTCACGGTAATCTTGCCCTTGACTCGCTTCTGCAATCCTCCAAGGCTCTCTAAGAGCGCCACGTTGCTCTCGCTAGACGGACCTGTAATCAGCATCAATTCTCCACACTTGGCCGATCCGCTGGCATCGCTGATCAACTGCTGCGTCGAGCCTTCTACCTTCGAGCTCTTGCCAACCGGTGCTTTCAACCATAAGCTGCTCCACCCCAGAGTGATGCTGGCTGCGTCACAAATTCCGTGGCCACCCACACGTGGAGTCTCCACGGCGATGTAGTGGTTGTCGCTGTTGGCAACGACGCTACGCTCTGCTGCCGCAGAGGAACTGTGGTGACTCTTTCTTCCGATGAATTTCCCAGCGCTGCTTCCGACGGCACCTTCTTTTTGAGCAAACAGGGCATTTCCAACACGTTGACTCCGGCCACCTAGTGGGCCTTTGAAAGTCCAGCCGTAGCGCCACTGGAATCCGCTCACTCGCTTGTTGGTGAGGAAGAGGAGGAACCAGAACGCCACGAAAAACAGACCCAAGCAAATTGCCAGGAGAATCAGCGAATCACCCAAGGCAGATCGGTTCTCCATGCTATAGTACTTCAGGACCCCGGCACCCGTGAATGCGACGCACTGCGGGTCAGTCCAGTCGCATATGATGGTGTCGACACGCTTCCAGAAGATCTTCATGAGCGCCTCGTAGCCGAACTTCACTGGGGAGATGTAGTGCAGCCACACGAGCCAGTCCGGGATGTCCGTAACATTGATCATGAGTCCAATGTCAACGCATTTCGCGAGTCGTCTTGCCGCTGTAGTGTGAACCTCCGCATGCGCCGAGTTATCTTTTATCCCTTCTAGTTGCTCTCTTCTCTTGGCCAGAGTCCGTCTAGTGGCGCGTATGTGAGGAGCCCTGTGATTAGCGTCTTGAATGCCAGCTGGTCCTGGGCGCACCTGGCTAGATAGGTACACTATGGATTGATTGGCGGATATTGTGTTGTGCTCTCGAAAGTGCTGCACGCAATAGCGTGATGGCATCGATGGGGTCGTTTAGCGCGACATTTATCACTAACACGATCCATATGACCCCAGTAAATCTCTTTTTAGGCATGTACCTACAGGGAAATAAGAGTCTTCGTCTGTCAAAGTGGCAAGACGCCGCTCGGATACTTCTCCAACCCAAAGCCAGTTTGTACTTCAATGAGACGTAGCGCCAGTGATTGCTCCATGGCTTATCAATACAAATTGCATCGTCGACTGAACGGTAATTCAGTAAGCATGCCGATAGCAAGGTCTATGAAGAGTATACACGTGGTACGTGCCATATCATACGCTGTGCTACAGAGTCTGACGCGCAGCCGAGGAAAACCACATGTCTGTACTGTCTGTCACGTGATTATCCTGCGAATGTATTCATGCATTATTAATAATCCATTCACTTGGAAGTGCATCGCTTAGACGACAACAGCTATTAGATTAAAAGAGTTATAGTCTACGACGTTCGAGTACTTCGTGTGATACTCACTCTGCAATTTGCTCTCGAGCACTCAAGCCACCCCAACCTTCCGGCTCAACAACAAGCGCAAAAACGAAAACCATGCGTCCGATTAGTTTCCTGCTCGTGGCTGCGGCTGGCCTCCTGGTAAGCTGTGAGGCACTCTCAGCGGCAACGGACTCGACGCAGACCAAGCTCTCGATGACGTCCACATCGGATACTGTGCAGCAACTTAATGCTCCACATGGCGGTAAGAGGTTTCTCCGGACTACCAAGGAAACGCTGGACGACGACGACGATGACGATGAAGACGAAGACGAGGAGGAAGAAGAGAGAAACGCTCTCGCTCGCTACGTGAAAAGCTACGGCCAGGCGTGGGTGGATAAATGGGTACTCAGATCGAGCGAACGAGTTAGCGCAGGAAAGACCCCAGGCCAAATGAAGGAGAAGTACACCGACCTCCGTGGTAATTGGTTCAGTGAGAAGGCGAGGGACAAGTACAACCTGTTTCTCGCAGCATGGCTGAAGAAGCACCCAGGAGGCACCTAAATCGTCTGGTGGCACACGCACACGCGAGATGATTACCAGCTCGCGGGTGACGATCGGAGATGGTGTTGCAAGGTTATCTGTTTCGAAGGATCGAAGTCGCGCACTTTGTTGCTTCGATCAGGTGACTGTTTACATGCTCAGATGGTATGCTGAGTCAGTCTTTTAGCTACAGATATACTACGTAGTAGCTAGGTGGCGATAATACATACCGTACCATTCAAAAACAAAATAACAACATGTCGACTAAAATCCATAGATGAATCGATGGCGATTTGTGAATGCCATACGCATTTACTTATCTATTCGTACATGTTCATGATCTCAGTTACCAAAACTGGAATTGTTCAGGTGCTGCCTTTGGCTAGTCTTGTATCGGTACAAACGCAGCGATAGGAACGCGTAGCCAATGAAGAAGTAGAGCACGGCGAGTTCCACCAGGATGATGGTGTCACTGCGCGCGGTGCGAGAGTTGTCCATGCTGTAGTGCTCGAGAACTTCGCTGCCCGAATGAGCGACGCAGCCGTCATCTGCCGAGCCGGAGCTCGACATACTGAACGAAGAATCGTCACCCACGGTCGCGAAAGTCGCGCTCCCACTGCCGCTGCCATCGCTTTCGCCGCACGCAAGCAGGACAATGCGACCCCAGAAGAGCTTCATCAGCGCTTCGTAGCCGTACTTGACCGGCGAGATGTAGTGCAGCCAGATGAGGTAGTCCGGCACGTCGTCGACGTTCACCAGCAGACCACCGAACACCACGAAGAGAATAAAGAGCAGCGCGTACACGATCAATGCCACTCGCAGCTGACGGAATAGCCCCATCAGCACCGTTGCCAGTCCAGCAGCGCTCCAGCCGGCAAGCCACATCACTAGCTGCATGTAGAAGTACACCTTGAAGCCGTGGTCGATGCCAATCAGCAGGTACGCCGGGACGAACAGCAAGATCGAGAGGATCAGGAGAGCCGGCAGTTCTGCAACCACCTTGGTCACGAACCAGCACACCAAATAGTATTTTCCTCCGCGGTGCTCGCGCTCAGCAACGGCCATCTCACCGGGCAGGAACACGAACGTTCGGTACGCGACCACCAACATTTGCAGCACAATGATGAAGAAGAACGCGCCAACCCAGTTCTGGATGTCCTGCTGGTCATCCAAGTCGAGCTGCAGGAAGATCAGTCCGAAGATCACTCCAAGAGCGATCATCCAAAACGCATGCCATCCGAAGACGACGTGGTATCGCAGCAGTCGCAGAACGTGGCGCCGGAACAGCAAGGACAATTGCCCGCAGCAACCGACACGCCGTCGGTGGCCGGCACCTTCAGCAAGTGCTTCTTCACCTACGCCGTCGTCATCGAGGCACAGCACCCCGGAGTAACGAGTGGACCACGCTTCCTTGAACAACGTTACTTGGCCATCCTCGCGGTCGTTCCCGGGCATCACTTGACGGACAAAGTAGTCCACAGGGCTCATGTACCGAGGGCACTGATAGCCCAGTGAAGCGAAGTAAGACACCGCCTCCCGCACCTTGCCATGGTACACGGCAGCTCCTCCTGCAAGTAGATAAAGAACGTCGAACAGAGCGTACTCATGAGACGACGGATGCGCCATTGAGACCACGACGGTGCGTCCTTCGCGAGCAAGTTGGCGCAGCTTCAAGACGACGCGTTTCGACGAGTAGAAGTCAAGGCAATCGGTTGGCTCCTCAATCAACAAGATCGACGGGTTCGATAGCAGTGCCGTTGCCACAGCAAGTAGTTTCACGTCAGCAGGAGACAGGTATCGAATCAGCATGTGGCGCTTGCAGGCCAACTCCGTTTCTTCGAGGGCCATCTCCACACGCTCTGCCTCCGATTCACCGTCGCCAGAACCACAGTAGAAGCCACCACAGCCCTCTCCAGATGTACCGACACACAATCGTGCCTGGAACGTTAGGTGCTCCTCCACCGTCAACGTCTCGTAGAAGAGGTCATCGCGAGGGATGAACACCGATCGATCAGCGATTTGTTGGGCTGAAGCGTGAACGCCATTCACGGTAATCTTGCCCTTGACTCGCTTCTGCAATCCTCCAAGGCTCTCTAAGAGCGCCACGTTGCTCTCGCTAGACGGACCTGTAATCAGCATCAATTCTCCACACTTGGCCGATCCGCTGGCATCGCTGATCAACTGCTGCGTCGAGCCTTCTACCTTCGAGCTCTTGCCAACCGGTGCTTTCAACCATAAGCTGCTCCACCCCAGAGTGATGCTGGCTGCGTCACAAATTCCGTGGCCACCCACACGTGGAGTCTCCACGGCGATGTAGTGGTTGTCGCTGTTGGCAACGACGCTACGCTCTGCTGCCGCAGAGGAACTGTGGTGACTCTTTCTTCCGATGAATTTCCCAGCGCTGCTTCCGACGGCACCTTCTTTTGAGCAAACAGGGCATTTCCAACACGTTGACTCCGGCCACCTAGTGGGCCTTTGAAAGTCCAGTCGTAGCGCCACTGGAATCCGCTCACTCGCTTGTTGGTGAGGAAGAGGAGGAACCAGAACGCCACGAAAAACAGACCCAAGCAAATTGCCAGGAGAATCAGCGAATCACCCAAGGCAGATCGGTTCTCCATGCTATAGTACTTCAGGACCCCGGCACCCGTGAATGCGACGCACTGCGGGTCAGTCCAGTCGCATATGATGGTGTCGACACGCTTCCAGAAGATCTTCATGAGCGCCTCGTAGCCGAACTTCACTGGGGAGATGTAGTGCAGCCACACGAGCCAGTCCGGGATGTCCGTAACATTGATCATGAGTCCGCCAAAGATCACAAACAGCACGAGCAGAACGCTGTACACGATGACTGCAAGTACGACCTTGCGTAGAACAGCAAGTACCAGGAAACCAAGGCTGACGGCAGCCCAACCAGCCAGCACGATCACAATCTGCATGTAGACGTACGTCTTGAAGCCGTAGCCGATACCAACCAGCAAGAACACTGGCACGAACAGCACAATCGAGAGGATAATCAGCGCCGGCAGCTCTGCGATGATCTTCGTCAAGTACCAGCACAGTAAATGGTACCACCCGCCACGATATTCGCGCCTCTCACGTAGTGCGATTGCGAATTCTCTTGGCATGAACACGAACGTGCGGTAGGAGATAAAGAGCATTTGAATCACAACAATGTAGAAAAATGCGCCGGCAAGATTCTGGATCCCCTTCACATCGTCCAAGTCCAACTGCAAGTAGACGAGGCCAAACATCACACCAATGAGCAACGCGGCTAGCATGTGCCACCAAAACACAAAGCCGTAGCGGGATAGACGACGGACATGACGAGCCCACAGCAACCACAACTGACCGCAACAGCTCATGTGGTAGTAGCGGTTCTTTTCATCGTAAGCATCCACAACCACATCTTCGCTTGCTGCCACCGCACGCGCCTCGTTGTCAGCATAGACAGCGGCGTTGCGGTCGGACCATTGACGCTTCAGCATCTCAACTCGAGCCACACCTTCATCGTCAGACCCGTGGTTCCCAACCACCATCTGCAACAAGAAGTAGTCCATCGGACTCATGTACTCCGGGCATGGATATCCAATCGTAGAAAAGTACGCAACGCAGTCGGACGCCTTGCCATCGTAAACGCACGAGCCATCAGTAACCAAGTAGAGCACGTCGAAGAGACCGTAGAA
Source organism: Phytophthora boehmeriae (assembly GCA_011947355.1). NCBI lineage: Eukaryota > Oomycota > Peronosporomycetes > Peronosporales > Peronosporaceae > Phytophthora > Phytophthora boehmeriae. The sequence goes on along the minus strand of JAAVTJ010000132.1, from coordinate 556,891 downwards.
GTGTGATGAAGGATGATGCAGTGTCACCGCTACCGTCAATTCCTTCTCGAACGCCAGCCAACGCAGTTTCGCCACGATTGTCTCGGCGCTGAACGTGTCCAGACCATCCGTAGGTTCTTCGACCAACAGGATGGACGGGTTTGTGAGCAATGCAGTCGCGAGGGCCAACAACTTCCTCTCGCCGCGGGAGATTCCACGAAGAGTGACACCACCACCAATCAATTCATCCCGGCAGTGACCCAGCCCCATGTCTTCAATCACCGCCTCCACACGTTGCAAGCACATCTCGTCAGTGTGCGTTCGTCGCATACGAAGCTGCGCCTGAGTGAGCAGATGCTCATGCACAGTTAGCGTCTCGTAGAAGAGGTCTTCACGCATGATGTATGCGATGTAGCGATCCATTTTCTTGTTCCACTGACGGCCATTCACAGTCACATTGCCTTCCATGGCGTCCTCATAGCCGGCAAGGCAGGAGAGCAGCGCGAGACTCTCATCCTTGGAGGGCCCGGTGATGACCAAGAACTCTCCAGCTTTCACGGATCCGCTAACATTGTTAAGTACAGCGTCATTGTTACCCGACGAAATCGCTCCTTCAGGAGCGTTTGTCCAATTCTTCCGGTTGAGTCGCAGTTTATTCCACTCAATGGAACACGGTCGCACAGCCCACAAGGCTTCATCATCGGCAAGGTCGCCGTGCTTAGGACTGGCAATCTGAATGTAGTTCTCGTCCACCTCCATGTCGGGCTCAGCTCCATCAATCAGTAGCGTTGTGCGCCGATCGCTATCCCGAATGGTTTTCCCTGTGCAGCTGCAGATGCTGCTGCATGGCTGGGTGTGCCTTCCGACGGCATGCTTCTCCGGACCTCTTCGAATTGAACACTAGCGTGCGCAGCAGCAGCCATTGTGCCAGTGTGAGTTTCTCCGGCAGCTTCCGCTGCATCGTCTTTGTAGGCGACAGCACCCACGGCGGCAGCAGTAGCAGCCTCATTTGGCATCTCCATCTCTTCAGACTTGTCCTTCTTCCCGAAGAACCCCAGAACCCTGCAGACTTTTCGTTCATGGTCGCGTTGTGGGTTTCAGGCTCCTGTGAATGCGCCACTTCTTCAACGTCAGCAACAGATGCAGTCGCTTCAACCGGAACGAAGACGTTATCACGGCGTTCATCAGGCGCTGACGGTGAAACCAGCGGGTACACCTCCTCTTCGACAACAACGCTTGTCGTTTGAGTGACTTCAGTCGTGGCGATACATTCAGTTGGTGCCGTCACGAAAGCGTCATCTCGAGATGAAGCAGGCGTGTGTCGATTCTGCTCCTCGCTATCCACAGTTGTGATCGCAGCAGTGGCAACGACAGCTGCTTCATCTTGCTCCTCTTGCTTGAGATTCATGTCCTTGCTGAGTGGAGACTGAGCCTTGCCCTTGTCGCGCCCGCCCCAGAACGTCCAGATGCTTCGCCCTGCCTTACGGCGTGACCCGGCGGAGACAGCTTCGTCTTCCTCAGTACTCTCTGCAGCCATTGACGCAGCGGGCGTATCAGCCACAAGATCATTATCATTGACAGCCGACGCTGGTGCTGCGGAGCCGGCTGCGACTCCTTCGTGTGGTTCTCCATACTTGAGACCATCCTCCTGCTGTGTCAACGCAAGCACTTTGCCACTGGTAGCTGCAGCCGTAGCCGCGATACCAACAGGTTCAACAGCATCGCCGTCATTCGTATCATTTGGACCGGCAGTAGCTTTGATCGTCCGCTCAGGTGCTGGAATATCGCCAATTGATGTACGCACATTATCGTCTGAAGGGAGCGGTGCGGTGACTTCGTCTGAATTAGCGACCACATACGGTGCCGTTCCTTCCGGACTCTGCACTTCGTAGTCGCTAGAATCTGGAACTTCTTGCTGTGCTTCGTCGACTAAAGGATTCGTCTGGGTGGCGCTGATTCGAGGCGATTCCCCGTAGTTGTCGCCACCACAACCTCATCCTCTTCGATGGCAGGACTGGCAGTGGCGGATTTCGCGTGATTGCTTTGAACGACTGAGTCTTCAGCAAGGGCTTCCTTCGGCTCCGTTTTGCCAAAGAATCCCCAGAAACCACCGCGAGACTCTGTTACGATCTCCTCAGTCGTAGGCCCCGCAGCAGGAGCGGAATGCCCATCAATCGACTGAGTAGGGACTGCTGTCTTATTCTTTTCGAGTTCTTCCTTATCATTCGGCTGCTGTGCTTCCGGCCCGCCAGCGGGCTCCTGACTGGTCAAGGACGTGGATGCAGTAATGACTCCTGCTGCAGTAGCAACAGAAGCTGAGACGTTATTGACATGGTTCAGAGCGTTCGTGGGACTCGCAACCACATCGTTTCTAATTGCGACATCAGGAGTCGCAGCAGCAGAGTTGTTGTCAACGTTCTTGTTCGACACTGCCATATTGCGAGATGCTACAGTCGAATCGACACCGTTCGAAGCATTCTCATCCTCGGTGCGTGTGAAATAACCCATCGAATATTCCTGGGGTGTCGTCACAATCGTTAGCCCGGCGCGGTTCGGTGTGGTGAATCCGCTCGCATTGGAAGTGGTCGTGTGAATCACCGACTGTGTAGCTTCGCTTGAGGCTTCGTTAGACTCCGATTTGGCTGTGCTTGTCGACAGCACACTGCGTGTCTCGCTCGTCGGAGCCACTACCCGTCGCGTCACCACCGTCGTACTGCCACGCCTAGAACCACCACGACTAGAGCCTCCAACCGATTCATCGCTACTTGTGTTCCCTTCACTATTGACGAATTCAGCATCAATGTCCGATTCGTCCTCCCCGTTTGACCCGGATGACCTATTGTGAACGACCGTGCGTCGCGTAATACCCTGAGGAGTCACTACTCGGCGTGTGGTGACCCGGTGGGTAGGCGTGCTACTTCTTCTGACACTTCTCGTGAAGCTACCGCTGGTCACTGGTTCGCGGCCTTCGCTCGACACCGGCTGACCGTCAGCATCATAGTACATCTCGTCTTCAGATTCAGCCCCAGAGCTGGATCCTGCTTTGTTGACGATCATATGGCGTACGACACGCCCCGGGGTTACCACACGACGTGTGATAGTCCGCCGAGTTGAACCGCCGATGGAACTATCACTAGCAACACTGCTAACACTTTCCGCGAAGCTGGCGGATCGGACGATCCTGCCTTCTTCACCCTCAATCACCCGGCCTTCAGCATCGACCAGCTGATCCACGGCAATTTTACTGCCGTCTTTGCCAACCACGATACGTCGGACGACGCGCCGCGTCGTCACGTTTCGGCTACTCGAAGGACCCTCAGTGAGAGTTTCCTCGGACATGATTGTGCCGCTGCCGGGTGCGCCGTCACCTTCCGATGACACGACATTGCCGTCAGCGTCGAGGTGCTGTACTTCCTCATAAACCTGTCCGTCGGCGTCAGTGCGGCGAATCACTACTCGACGCAACGTTTGTGCTGGCATGACGACTCGGTGAGTTACCGTGGCGAGATCAGAAGTGGAGTTGGCCTCCGTTCCAGTAGTCTTGGATAAAGCGCTTCCATCGCTTTGGACGACGTTGCCGTCAGCGTCCAAGAACTGAACTTCCTCATGCATTTGCCCATCAGCGCCAGTACGTCTAATGACTACCCGGCGGATCCTCTTGCTCGGCGTACTAATCGTTGTGCTGCTAGAACTGTTGGGGGCACTCTCGAAGGCACTGAAGTCATAGCCCTCAGATCGAACGATGTTGCCACTAGCGTCAAGGTATTGCACCACTTCGTAGACTTGTCCGTCGGCTCCAGTCCGACGTAAAGTGCGCCGAGTCAACTTACTCGGCGTCACAATACTCGTCGCCGTTTGACTGGACAAAGTAGTCGAGGTTTTGACTGTCGTCTCTTCATCGAAGAAACTAGCGCCAGGGTTCTCCACCACTTGGCCTTCTGCGTTCACGTATTGCACCACTTCGTGCAGTTTGCCGTCCTTCCCTTCCGTGCGGACGACTCTGCGACGAATTGTCTTCCGTGGTGAAGTGACAATCCGACGAGCAACTTTCGTCGACTGTCGAGGAGATAGCGGGACCGATTCACCGGTCGATTGTATCTCGCTAATGTTCAACGACGGCACTCTTTTCACCACGAGGTTGGTCAGAACTTCGCTCGGAGGCAGCTCGGTGCTCTCGTCTTCCGCGGTATCAACGTTGCGCTTGGTCTCTTCACTCTCGACCATCCCGTGGGTCTCCGACGACGTCCCGATGATCCGTCTCGCGAGGGATTCGCGACTAGGAGACGACAGTCTCTTGGTCGGCTGCTTCGTCGAGCGAGCCACATACTGCGCAGCCTCTCCGCTCTCTGCAGACTCGGCCTTGACGAAAAACTTGTGTTGGGTGCCAGACTTGGTCAAACCGCCGTCCGTCCCGGGGTCCCGGCATCGGAGAAGCCGTCGTACGACGCACCCTCTTCGAACGACGACGCCGATGTGGCCGACCCGGGGTCATCAACTGCTTCTGCAGGAATTGCCGCGTGCCGAGCCCTCCAAACCCGGCCGGAGACGACATCTGAGTGTCTTGGAGGTGCCGGTTGCGCTTCAACAGCGCCGCGCGCGCCAATTGCGACCCGGTCTCCGATATCTCGTCCCGGGGCTGAGCAGAGTCCTCCATGTCTTGCTACTTGATTGAAATTCCTGGTACCTGCTGTCTGGTGGTCGGGGTGACAGCGGGCTTATAAACTACGCTTTGGGGGCTGGTGCTCTTGGTACTGCAGTGCAGTGCAACGCTGGACTTGTGGGGTCGACGGACGTTTTTCAGTAATGGCAACTGGCCGCTCGCTGTGGTTTTTGTCGCGCCCTCGCTCTCTATCACTCGTTCGGCTTTTTCGTGTAGACTACTGGATCGCCAGGAGTTCCTGGACAGGCCGTCGTGTTTCCGTAGCGTAGCATTCGTGCACATTTGGTGCCTTGTGGTGAGCCTTGCCGCTGACTCCTTTCAGAAGTTCAGAACTCGACAGACGAGGCGGTGCCGCCGTCGACCTTCAAGCACAGGGCGGATCGATTTTTCGGAGGGCGCAAAGCGTAGAATACAAGGAGTGGAGACTCTATAATCTCGGAGGCTGGCTCGTTGGACGAGGATTGAGTCTCGCCGAGTCAAAAATGACATTGTACATCACCGCAATGATATCTGTAGTTGCTCATTTTTAAAACCGCCTTTCGAGCCTCCAGCGTGATGGCCGACTGAAGTCCAGAGACGCTCTTGCTGTCGACGGTGGTAGCGCACCGAGCGCCTCAAAGACGAGCCGCGCAAATCGCCACCGCAACTGGAAATGTCCAGATCCAGCCTTTTTGTGGTCGAAACGAGACCGCACTTTCTAATCAGTTGACACCAGGGCGACGACGCTGGGCTTCCACGGGCTCAAAATGCTGGATAAGGCACACCCTGGCGACACAATCGCCTTGGACATGCAAGTTGCAACAGCACAAGTCACATCTGAGACGCAAGCTGCCAACCATTTTAAAAAGCGACATTACATTTTAGAACGTCTTTTAGAACGACTTAAAATTTAGAACGACGTTTTAGAACAATCCGTATTTTGGAGACGGGGGCACTATTACAACATGGCGAACGACGCGACGAAGGCGTTTGTCGCCTCAAACATCGCGTGACGACAATGATGGACGTCCCACGAGTGTCGGACCTCGTTGTAGACAGCCGGCGCTGAATAAGATGCCGCCTTTGCAGCAGCAGACCTGGTCATCAGCGGTCTGCAATCCGACGCGAATCAAAGGCCCAAAAGTTGTGGTTGAAATCCTTTTACTGCATTCACGAGCGTCTTGGGGCATTGGTACTGGTCTCCAGTCCATGAATGTCGTGGTGTATCACTCCAGCCGTTTCGAACGCCAAGTCGAAACGTTTCTGATGAGATTCTAAACGTTCGAAGCGTTTAAACGTCAAGCGAGGCTGTCATCAAAATGATCCCGCAGTTTCCGTTGCAAACACTTTCTGGTGCTCGCGCAATGCAAAGTAAACGACGTCCAGAGGAGCTGATCAGGATGGCCATGAAATATCATCCCAGTACAGCACAGTGTATACGGCTGCGGCCGTTATCAATGTCATCTGCGCACTTCTCGTTGAGTCTGTTGGACAAACTGGCTTGAGGTTTCATTTCCAAGCAACTCTTGCCGTTGATAGCGACAGAATTCGAAGCAACCATCATAAAGACACGAGCCACTGCTGCGCTAACCCCGCCGAGTCCGTGGTCACCCGATCACTTCCATTGTTTTCTAGCACGAATCCATCCCTTGACCACAACCACTCGCAAATCTCGCACGCCAAATTGACTCTTAACTCATCTGGGAACAGTCTGAACGGCCTGAAGTATCACTACGATCTGTGATAGCTTTTGCGAAACTGCGTGTTTGCCAAAACCAACTTCGCTGAATCCATACTTTCTATACAAGTATTCGCCAGCAATGCTTCATGCACATCGCCACGCGCTCCTCCTCAGCTCAAAGTATTTGTACCGCACGATAAGCTCGGATGCATCTGAGGAACTCAGTAATAATTCGTGCATTTACACTGTATAAGCTCCATAGTATCCGAGTGATAGCAGTGTTTTAAAAGCCACCGAACAACGTTGAAGGTTTAATAAGTTACGTCACTACTACTACAAACAGACCTGGAGCGCACACTTCGTATCCGTCGCTGCCAAACCATCGAGCAATCCCAGACGACTGCAGTGAGCAGATCAGACGGATGTTACGCTGCCGAGATTCCCAAAAGGATGTCCAAGATCTCCACGACGTCTTTGAATGCAGCAATAGCGAAAGACGCAAAGACAACTTGCTAGCTTGGGCTCCAATCTTAGACTGAACTCATTATCCTGCGTTTGTGCGTCCCTATCCAGCGGCACAGTGTTCTCGCTAACAAAGAAACCACGTTTCAAACAGCTAGCCAAATACGGCGCTTGAAAAATTCAGCACCACACTGGGGGTGGAGTAGTTTATGGCTGAAAGCATTGGTTAACAAGAGCTCGAGCGTAGAAGGCTCGACGCAGCATTTGATCAGCGATGCCAGCGGATCGGCCAAGTGTGGAGAATTGATGTTGATCACAGGTCCGTCCAGCGAGAGCAACGTGGCGCTCTTAGAGAGCCTTGGAGGATTGCAGAAGCGAGTCAAGGGCAAGATTACCGTGAATGGCGTTCTCGCCTCGGCCCAACAAATCGCTGATCGATCGGTGTTCATTCCTCGCGATGACCTCTTCTACGAGACGTTGACGGTGGAGGAGCACCTAACGTTCCAGGCACGATTGTGTGTCGGTACATCTGGAGAGGGCTGTGGTGGCTTCTACTGTGGTTCTGGCGACGGTGAATCGGAGGCAGAGCGTGTGGAGATGGCCCTCGAAGAAACGGAGTTGGCCTGCAAGCGCCACATGCTGATTCGATACCTGTCTCCTGCTGACGTGAAACTACTTGCTGTGGCAACGGCACTGCTATCGAACCCGTCGATCTTGTTGATTGAGGAGCCAACCGATTGCCTTGACTTCTACTCGTCGAAACGCGTCGTCTTGAAGCTGCGCCAACTTGCTCGCGAAGGACGCACCGTCGTGGTCTCAATGGCGCATCCGTCGTCTCATGAGTACGCTCTGTTCGACGTTCTTTATCTACTTGCAGGAGGAGCTGCCGTGTACCATGGCAAGGTGCGGGAGGCGGTGTCTTACTTCGCTTCACTGGGCTATCAGTGCCCTCGGTACATGAGCCCTGTGGACTACTTTGTCCGTCAAGTGATGCCCGGGAACGACCGCGAGGATGGCCAAGTAACGTTGTTCAAGGAAGCGTGGTCCACTCGTTACTCCGGGATGCTGTGCCTCGATGACGACGGCGTAGGTGAAGAAGCACTTGCTGAAGGTGCCGGCCACCGACGGCGTGTCGGTTGCTGCGGGCAATTGTTCTTGCTGTTCTGGCGCCACGTTCTGCGACTGAGGCGATACCACGTCGTCTTCGGATGGCATGCGTTTTGGATGATCGCTCTTGGAGTGATCTTCGGACTGATCTTCCTGCAGCTCGACTTGGATGACCAGCAGGACATCCAGAACTGGGTTGGCGCGTTCTTCTTCATCATTGTGCTGCAAATGTTGGTGGTCGCGTACCGAACGTTCGTGTTCCTGCCCGGTGAGATGGCCGTTGCTGAGCGCGAGCACCGCGGAGGAAAATACTATTTGGTGTGCTGGTTCGTGACCAAGGTGGTTGCAGAACTGCCGGCTCTCCTGATCCTCTCGATCTTGCTGTTCGTCCCGGCGTACCTGCTGATTGGCATCGACCACGGCTTCAAGGTGTACTTCTACATGCAGCTAGTGATGTGGCTTGCCGGCTGGAGCGCTGCTGGACTGGCAACGGTGCTGATGGGGCTATTCCGTCAGCTGCGAGTGGCATTGATCGTGTACGCGCTGCTCTTTATTCTCTTCGTGGTGTTCGGTGGTCTGCTGGTGAACGTCGACGACGTGCCGGACTACCTCATCTGGCTGCACTACATCTCGCCGGTCAAGTACGGCTACGAAGCGCTGATGAAGCTCTTCTGGGGTCGCATTGTCCTGCTTGCGTGCGGCGAAAGCGATGGCAGCGGCAGTGGGAGCGCGACTTTCGCGACCGTGGGTGACGATTCTTCGTTCAGTATGTCGAGCTCCGGCTCGGCAGATGACGGCTGCGTCGCTCATTCGGGCAGCGAAGTTCTCGAGCACTACAGCATGGACAACTCTCGCACCGCGCGCAGTGACACCATCATCCTGGTGGAACTCGCCGTGCTCTACTTCTTCATTGGCTACGCGTTCCTATCGCTGCGTTTGTACCGATACAAGACTAGCCAAAGGCAGCACCTGAACAATTCCAGTTTTGGTAACTGAGATCATGAACATGTACGAATAGATAAGTAAATGCGTATGGCATTCACAAATCGCCATCGATTCATCTATGGATTTTAGTCGACATGTTGTTATTTTGTTTTTGAATGGTACGGTATGTATTATCGCCACATACAGTAGCTACTACGCGAGTATATCTGTAGCTACCGACGGAGCATACCATCCGAATACCTACACGTCAGTTGATAAGTGCTCACCCAGTAATGGAGATTTCGCGACTGAATATGAATACGGGCACGAGCAACCACTTCCCATTATGATTCTTTATGTATACGAAATTAACTCGTATCCGCTTGCATTCTTACAGATATCAATTAACTTGAGGTGACGCTGGCGACAGCTAGCATGTGCTGGTATCGCAGAGGCGCTGCATGCGTTGGTATCCCAGAAGCACTAAACGGCTGTTTGTTGGTTAAAACAAACTCCACGACTCCTGCAGTGATGTGTTGTCCGTTGTGTAAGCTGCCATCGAGTACTCCCAACAAAATGTTGCAGAGAACGCCGATGCGTCTGCTTTTATGCTAGTAATTGTGACTCTATCAGGGATCTGCGGACACCACTAGCATCTAGAATCGCTGTCAACTTGTAAGAATGATCCAAAATCAATCACAACCATGGACTTACCCGAGCCTGTCTGGAACAAACTCGCCATACTGCGGCCTGCACCAGCATCTGACGCCGCTATCTTAATCTGCATGTGTGCATGTCTATTCTTCGCACTATCCCCTTCATGTAACTAAGTGTACTACGTACAACAGTCTGGTTGTGGGCCATTTCTCACTGGCCTTTTGTTTCCTGCATACCTAGTGAACCGCGGTCAATAGTGCATATCCCGCAAAATGGGTCTTCGTGTTGGCGTGAACCATTCGACCACTTATCTTAGCACTGTTAAGTACTCTAGTGGGTGGAGGCTTGAAAGATAATCATGACCACAAATACAGTAGAGTGCAGGGATGCTGTTGCCCAGCAGCATGTGATTGCAGTTGAGTGCCGCCAGACAGCAAGTTATGGCTCGGCAAGCTCAGTAACAGCTCCCGTGTGGTTTCGTCAGCTCAAGGCTTGAGTCTCAAGCTGGAGCAATTTGGACTAGAAGGCTATTACTAGATAGTCGGGTCACTGGGACGCTAGTGATGGCGATGCAGAGTTGCTAGTTGGCGTACATTTTTTCATATTACACTTTTACTTCTACCAAGAAGCCGACAAGCGGAAAACAATCGGCTAGAACTCTTTGGAAGTGCCAGCTTCCTCCGACTCTGTTCGCGCTTTTCAAGTGTGATCTACTTCAAGTACCTGGTGACAGGTACTTGTATCAGTGATTCAGCATCAGTCGTGATGTTGTGACTCAATAGGACAGTTGCAAAAATGATTGCAAACGAGATGTTCACAGAATGCAACGCACTGGATGGATTCAAAACTTACTTCGCGATCTACCTAGTTCCGACAGAGAGACTCCAGGATTCTGTTACGTACGGCCCCATTATCAAAATATGTAGTGGGTAATTCACTAACACAACGCCGATAAAACGCGCATTCTGAAGGTTTATTGCGTTCTTGTTATCTCAGTCGACTGTCGTCTGCAGGCTGCGTGGCAGCTAAAAGCTTGGCGCTCTACTTCTTTTTCGCCAGTCAGTTAGTTAGTCAGTCTGCTGCCGTGCTCTCCAGGAGGGGTGGTTTCGGTTGTACGCATACTGGTATCTGCTAGGATCGCGAGCACTGGTCGCTGCGCGGGTCGTAGCGACGCAGAGGACGACAGCGATGACGAATCTCTTGATGATCTGCATCTTGGTTTGGTGGCTTCGGTTCTCGTAGAAGACTTGTTGTCTATGAAGAGAATGGGAAAATGACCTCTACGTGACTGAGTGGGCCAAACATCGAATTTGAAGACGGACAGGAGCGTGAAGCCACGATGTACGCGGGCACACATGTAAAGGGATGTCTGTCAGTGACCAAGACACATGCTACAACGTCCCGTAAGCATCATTCGTTAAGGATGTGCACAGCGTAAGCATTCGGACAAAAATGACCAATATTCCAAGACTAACGTATCAAAATTCAACTCCACATGCTTGATTACCACACAGTCCAATATTTTACTGGTCATTCGAAGACCAATTGGCGTAATCCACGCTGTACCGATGATGGATGAGGTGCATGTAGGCTGTTCACTCTACGCTCCCACGACTGTGTTGAATCCACGTTGTAGTGTCTAACATTTATCCCTGCTGTCGAACACCAACAGTCACCAAATTTCTGGTTGGAATGGCGCGGAGAACTTGGGAGAAGATCTGCCATACTGTTGTGACGACAGACCCGCTGCTCTCTAGCAATTAGGCAGCACCTTGCTTATACGCCGCCTCCCAAACCAGGCCGAACTACCTGGCGGAGCGTAACGAGCGAAGATGGTGACAAAACTGCCGACGCAATTAGACACTTTGTAATCGTGTGGTGTCTTGTCGCAATGACCAACAAGCATCACCCTTTGTTCAAACAACTTCGTAAACACACTTCCTCGACATCCACAACTTGTTAATTTTCCTTTTGTCTTCGTTTGCCGACAGTCTCCGATGAAGCTCCTACCGCTCCTCATTGTTGTGACCGCCTCAATTGCCTCCGTTCACGCTGCCGTCACGGTCATCGATTACGACACGGTGCAGCCGTTTGCAGAACCAGAACCAATCACCGACGCGGAGATAGCTGCAATCAAGTTCAAGCCTCAACTCGAGTTCGTCGATGGATGCCGCCCGTACCCTGCTGTCGATGCGGACGGCGCAGTCTCCAGTGGTTTCCTACAGCCCTATCTACGTGACAGGGACTGCATCATGCCCGCCATGGGCTCCCAAGTATACTCTCGTGCCGACTGGTATGATGACAAGTGGGCCATCATGTATGCTTGGTATCTCCCGAGAAGCAACGGCAAGCCCCATGGGTGGGTGTGGGCGATCGTCTGGATCGATGACCCGGCACTTGAAACCTCAACGGTGTTGGGGGTGTCAATGTCTGCAGCCATCGGCTACAGCAAGCGCTCGCCTCCAAAAGACAAATATTTGGATGGCTCAAGTGTGAAACTGAAACTGTATGTGGACGACTGGCTGACTGGAGATTCTGTGCTAAAGCTTACGGAGAGTGAGGGCGAACTACAGTATCTCATTCAATGGGACCAACTCACTGAAGCTGCCCGAGACAGCTTAAACACCTTCGACTTCGCCGAATCGCTCTGCCCTCTATCGGATGAAGTGTTTACCAAGAAGATCGATAAAGCTTACCCGTTTTTAGGTTCTGAGATGGCAAAACCCTTCCTTTTTCATTTCATGAGACGACATACATAAGGGACTGAGCGAGTTACACTTTTTAAAACCATACTGTATTTGAGCTTGTTCTGGCATGATTAAAGACTTTGACATATTACTAAGACTACGAGCACAACTTCGATTCGCAACTTTAGGGCCTGTTTGGACTCGTTTCGAAATTGCAATAATAGGGGCATTATTGCAATTTTGGACCGAGGTAATTTCCCTCTAATTGCGGCTCCAAGCACGCCCCCTTTTGCAATCTCAAGATTGCAATTATAGGATTGTGATTTCGACCGCTAATTGCGACTCCAAACACGTCAAAATAGATTGCTATAACGGCGAGATATTGCAATTTCAAAGATTCTAGTCTGACTAGAATCTTTTGAAATTGCACTTTCCCCTTCCGAGAGCGAAAACAGCAGCAGAGACGCCGCTCGAACCACTGACTCACGCAGGCGGCACAGCTCTCCCTATTCACCGATTTTATATTTCAAGGTTATCTAAGTGGTTACTACCTTCATCCAAGCATCCAAGATGCAGGAAAAGAAGAAAGCCACGCGCAAAGAGAAAGTACCGAAGGCGCCAACAAGAATGTCGAGACGAATCCGAGGATTGGCGCCTGAGGACGAGAGTGCTCAGGGCGTGGGGCGTCCTACCCACAACAAGGAGAAGACTTCGGCTCAGGACCACTCGGTTGAAGAACCCAGCGCCAAGGCGCAGGAAGCTGCGTCCGAAGAAGCTGGTTCCAAGACCTCAAACCTTGAGTCAAAGCAGTCGAATGTTGTGGAGGACCAGACCTCAAATTCGCAAAGTGTGGACGGCGTTGCTGTGAGTGTGGGAACTCCAGAACCAGATACGTCGCTTGTTCCCCATGAACTAAGAGTCGAAGGCCAAGTTCAAGCATCGCAAGATGAAGACAAACCTGCGACGAAGGAGGCTGTGAAGCCTGTGGGAGAACCTGCGACGTCTTTGGAGAAGCTTGTACCAAGGGACCCAAGTCAAGACTTAGTGCCTCTGACCAAGTCTGGATCTGCACCGGTGACACCGTCGGAGATAGCGCGGCGTCATGAAGCCATGACCAAGGAGTCACCTTCTGGTGGAGTCTTGGCCATGCGTGGTGACTCTGGTCTCAAGGATCAGAGCATTGACGCTGCCACTCCTGACAGTGACCCGGAATCGATCTTCGTCCGGGAACAGCTGAGTCGTTGGCTAAGACTTCCAGTCCGCTTGGTCCAGGCGAGGAACGTGGTCTACAACTGGCCGCAACCTGCACCAGACGTCAGCTCATGCCTTCAGGCAGCTCTCGCTACAAGTGTCCTCTTGACCCTGGCTGCCTCCGTCTCGGATCGAGACGAAGCTTGGATTGCACTGTTGCGTCCAAAAGGCTTGGTATCCCAGTCATCTGCGACCTAGCGGAAACGCAGGTTCAGTTGACCAGGTACACACCAAGAGAGATAGTGACTGTGCTGCAGACGCTGCTGTGGAATGGGGTTTTGAGTTCCAGAACATGATCAATGCATGGGCTGGGTCCAAGTTGTCTACGATCGAGACCTCCTTGATCCATGAGCTGATCGAGTGGCGAGCTCTCACCAATGGAGTCCCTGTGTATGTGACTGCAGTGGTAGATGATCTTGGACCAAAACCACGTGCTCAACTCAAGAATCAAGATGCTGAAGGCGATATATTTATGTCGGATGCAGAACTTGAGTTTCTTAAGACCGAGTACGTCCTGAGGCTGAAAGTGACTGGAGTCCGAGTGCGTAGTCCTGACGAAAGCTCAATGAACCCTGAAGCAAAGAAGCATGCTAGTATCGAGGCTTCGTCCTCGGTATCAGCGCCTTTGGTTCCAGGAGATACTTCGAGTCAGGAACCTGGGTCGCACCGCGCAGAGGATTCTGCCAAGTCTTCGGACGAGTCCCCGCTGGAATCGAACAACTCAGATTCAAGAGGCAGCTCTTCGTCTTCGTCCTTGATGTCGCTGGGTCATAGTGCCGCATCTCACATGCCGTATGGTGGGCCTGGGGCGATGGTCATGACGACTCAAGTCCAAGGGGTCATGTCCCGATCCAAGGTGGCGGAGTCATAATCGCTCGGGCGGTGCCTTCTACGCGTATGCTTGACCAGAACCTGCCTTCGTCCCAACAGCCTGAACCGAGAACTTTGGTTGAAGGGGACGGGTTGGATGAAGGCATGGAAGAGCAGTCGGACGAGAGTATGTCGGCCAGCGCCAGTGTGATAACCAGCCGGAGATCTTCGACCAAGTCCAGAAGCTTGGCCCGAGCTACGTCCAGTCGATCGTCCAGATCAAGAGCTTCGTCAGCTTCGTCTGGGCGTCACAAGGCCCCTTGAACGTAATGCGTCAGCAGCAAGAGGCTCTCGCGCAAATTCAGAAACAACAACTTGAGTTCTAGGCTCAGAAGCATTAGCTTCAGTTGGAGATGCAGCGAGCCTTGGCCCAAACTCTACATGATGCACAGCATGAGATCCAGACCCTGATGATGTGGACGATCCAGGCGGAGCAAGCTCTGACCCAGACAAGAGCCCAAGCGGAAGCCGGCGCTTTGACTACCGAACAAGCTCGACTCCAGAATCAGGACTCTTTGAACCTAGCCCAGAGTTTGGAATCAAGGCTAGCAGCTACGTTGGAGGCCGAACACCGGTCACAGGAACAACATGCCGCCGTCTTGGAAGAGCGCTGGAGGAAGCAGGAAGCGGACACCGACGCATTCTGTGCAGCGTTAATGCAAGAAGCGCGGAGGGACGTCGCGTTCCAGCTGGCTAAGTACGAGAAGAAGATCCAGGACCTAGAGGCCACCCGTCTGGCGGAACGTGAGTCGGCACACAATATCCAGAAGTTCCACGCGGAACAACTCAGGAATGTTCGGGCAGCCCAAGGACCAAGGCAAGATTCAGCTACTATGGTGAACGAATGTGCACGGTCCCAAGATCCGGTAAGAAATCCGGTCATCAAAGGAAACGTGACTGAGCGTCAATTGTTGGTCATCGTACGCAGTTACTTGGCCATACAGTGGCTTGCCGTCAACGAAAGCAAACATGGGGCTCCATCATCAAGCTCCGTACTCCAGACACGAGAAGCGTTCGTCGTTGCTCGCAATATCCAAGCGATAGCTCTATTGCTGGGTGAGACACCACTTTCACCAGCCCTTCCGTCTGATCTAACGGTTATGATCTATACACCGACGCGGTCCTTGTTTATGTCGTCGACAATTTCAGCATACTCAAGCCCAATAAGTCCGTCGGGCATCTCGTCGAGTATGTCTTCAGGTTTCAGAAGGGTGAATTGGCGAGGCATCGTTGACGTAACGGTTGGTAGAAATTCAAAACAAAATTTTGACGTTGGACTTGCTAGCTTGAGCGGCGATTTGGAACTGATTGAAAGTAGTTGTTGTGTTTGTCTTCGTCGCTATCGCCGTCCACTGCCAACCATCCATCGAATGGTTCGAGTTTATCCGTAGAATGCCAACCCTTTCCGCATTAGGCCAGCTGGAGTCGCTCGAAAAACTGCCTTTCCATCGACACGCACAAAACCACCGTTCTGCGTGACAAATCAAGGAAAACAAGTTTTATAGCGATGAAGGGTGTGACTAGACAAACCAACGAAAGCCAATGCCAACCGCCATCCAAGTTTCCGGAATATTCAGGTTGCTTTTTTCGCTCTAAGATCCACCTTACCGCTACCCATAACGAGGTTACCATTGCATGGAATCCACCAACAATCAACTGTCTCCACTCGCCCTTGAGCTGACCCACTTCAAAGCATGATTTTAAAACTGTAAGAAGAAGCTTTATTATTCCCAGCATGATCCTGCTGCGGGGTGGAGATTGTAAGCAATTATTCCTTAGACTTGCAGATTGGTGTAGGTATACACTAGGAATAAGTTTGTCACCTGATATTCATTTATACGATTTCTTCAAGTCATAAATTCACTTCATCAAGGACAGCAATACTTGGAGAGTAGCTTGCTGGTACCGATAAGCATAAGAAGAGCCTATCGTATTCGTGTCGCAAACAGAGTCGCGATGCGTACATCTGCTGCATCTGTGATAGTAATACGGATTCTTGGAACAGAGCTGTGATTACAGGATATCATAGTTGCTCGAAATGTGTGAGCGAATGTGGCCATTACACTTGATTTACTGTTATGCGAAGTTAACGTGAGAGTTACGGTAAGCGTGATATCGAGGAATCACACGACTTTCCGCCACCAATTATCCCAGTTATAGAAAAATGGCGCGCGGGGGAAACGAACTCTCAATGGAAGAACTGATGGAGGCGAGGTTGCACAGTCACTCCAGTCCAAACGGACGAAAGCAAGCACCAAGCGCACTTATGTATCCAAGATGAACATCATGAAAGAGTGGCTGCTGATGAATTACCCCAGAATCGTCGACAGCAGCACTAAACAAATTTGCATTCCTCTCGCAAGCGACGTTGGTCTTGCTTTTTCGGCCATCTTTGTGCCCCGGCTCACTCATGCGATCGCGACAGCATGAATGCAAACGATGCCCCGGCAACACCGCTTTCGTCTTCTTGCATTTGGGGATACCGTAGCGCTATAGTCGATACGTATCGATCTTAGAAGTTGGAGATAGATTCTCGGCTTGACAACGAGCTATGGCGTGTTTTAGAAGGCTACGAAAAGGTCATCAACAACTTGAAAAAGCGCGGTTTGATGAAAATAAAAGAGGGAAAGAGCCAGCTCTAAGCCAGTGGATTTGAACTTGTCGCGTTGAAGCTCATGACCATGATGCCAGTAAAGAAAGCTCAATCTTGGCCTACGGTACTGTTTGGATGGAGTTATATCGGTTTAATGTGGAATCTCATGAGTCGCTCGGATTCAGTCGATACTATTATGTTGCAACACATTGAGTGGACTGACGACTGCCTTATCGTGGAGGAGCAAGGTCACAAAGGCGACCAAATGAGTGCTGAAAAGTTTGGCAAGCATGTTTACGCAAATCCCTACCAACCATCTCAATACACTATCCTCTCCCTCGCTGTACATCTCTTTTGGTCTCCCGAACGCTCAGTCGAGGGAAAACAACAGCTCTTTCTGGGGCAGCGATAACAAAATCGTTTTGGTCGCATGCTACGCCGTGTAATCGGCGAGCTGAGCGACGAGGAGCTGGCTGCATTAAGTTGCAGTGCTGAAGACATTGGTACTCATAGTCTACGGAAGGACAGTAGTCTGTACGCGCGAGGGTAAGTGAACGGCCCCACTCCCATGTCTGTCTATCTGCGCATGGGTCAGAGTCTCGGCAAGCTCAAGGACCGGTACATCCACTTTGGAGAGGGAGCAGATCAATTGTGTGGTAAGATGATCGCTGGAATGCCGTTCAATTCTGAGCGATTTGGTGTATTACCGCCACACTTCCCACCTCAAATAATAAAAAAATGACGATCGACTACTGGAATCAAATCGTGAGCGGATTTTCCAATTATCCTCGAGATGCACAGTCAGCATTTCCCTTCATGTTGGCGTCACTCTTTCATCATGAACAGTATCTACGAGATACACTTAGTCAGAATCACCCGATTTTCAAAGCGCGAGTGTTTCCAGCAAATCAACTTCTTAACGATCAGCGTGAAGTGACTATTTTAGCGATCAATGTTTCTCATGTAAGTGGGTTAAAAACCACAGGAATCCCAGCTCATCTTGCTATTGCAAAGGAAGTGAGTGAACTCAAAGAACGACTTGCTGATGTTTACACAGAAATTAATCACCTCAAAACACACATGACAAATCAACTGCCAGTTGATGTTGCAACAAAAGTTGTTAGTGAGCTGAAACAACAGTTTGTTGTTAATGGAGTTGCTCCAGTTTCGATGCGTGACATAGGTACAAGAATAAAGGAACTGCGCGCTGACATGGCTACAGAATTTCGTAGTGTTATCGGCGCTTTATATGTACCAGATGGACATGCTTCTGTCAGCGTCAACGACAATCAACATCTCGAATGGCGTTCCTGGGAGTGGAACTACAACCAAATCTGTCATGCAGTCCCACACGGATGGGAATTTCCTGCACGGGCAACTTTAAACTTAATGTGGAATTTGTGGTATTTTGGCTATAAAGACTCACGTATCCACCCATATAAATTGCTCAGCAAACAGCACGACATTATGGCAGATCACCACATGCGGCACTCGCGCGTTAGGATGGTGATGCAGTACGTGGAATAGCTCATAGAAGAAACAAAAGCTATACCCGATGGAGTAATTAGGATATCCGCACTAACACTTTCTGATGCTGATCGAGTATTCAACGTTGTCTCGCTGCGATGTTGTCGCAATTGTACAAGACGAAGCCAAAACGAGCAGAGGACCTATCCTACGGCACGATTTACAACCGATTATGTCAGTATCGTCGATCTAAACGGCAAGCACAATAGAGTAAACTGTAGTCAACGGAATAGCACGTTCTCATAGTTTTAGCCAATCAAATATCGTTATAAACTGGGATCTGATTCCTATCACAGGCGCAGTCACTATATACATTTTGCACGGAAAATCCACGTAACTACCAATATTTTGTACTACGAGGCATTTTCTGTTTCCCATTTCGAAATTAGATGACAGTCTTCATTTCTCTAAATCTCCACGTACGATCTCATTCAACCGTTAGGTCAGCAAGAACCAGTTACCATGGCTGTAAAAGCTGCTGTCATGCTTAAGTCAATGACCATATCACTCAAAAGTTGTCAACCATACCTGCTGTCGATTCGTACGGATTTAAAAGCACTTGCTTCAAAATGGGTGGGTTATTGGGGAAGAGGGCTGCAACAAACACATTCAAGACTCGCGAGTGTACACTTGTTCCGAATGGTACGAGGACGAATAAGTCATCATATCCGATTTGTGCTTGATACTTCGCCACGAGTGCAACCGCATAGCATATAAGTAGAATGTACGCTTGGTACTTCCAGCAAGATTATTATGACAGTGGGCGGTAGCCTGGAGAGTTTTCAGCTCTGCTGGTTTCTACGACTCGTTCTGGTCAAATTCCCTTTGAAAAACGACGAGTTAACCGAGAAAGTAGAATCGTATTTTCTATTTGGGCATTACTTCAAGCGTTTTGTCGTGAAGACATCCACAGAAGAGGCTAAAAGATGCTGATGTTTTATAAAAGGCTGCTGAGGCAAGTTAGACCTCATGTACTTTGCCCGCGACGTCACTTTCTGTAGCTTCATTTATGGTGTCAAGAATTTATCTACTCGATTATTTGTAGCGACATTGCACTCATACCTGGTGAATATACCCCATATTCCTTCTCATTCGTTCGACAGCAATTAATTTCATCAATACAGCCTTTTCACTCTGAGGGGCTCACTTTGCACGTAGACTCTCTTAAAATGAATTTCTCATTACACTGCTCACTTCGTCCTTCGTGAATGTTTCTCTTGTCGTGGAGATGCACCAACCAAGTATACCAGCACTGCCCACCGCATCGAAATTAGTTGTTCCATCAATTACACAAAATTAAAGCATACTAGTGCTCAGCTAGCTATGCCGCCACGTTAACTACCACATACATCACAGTTGAAATCGCGTATGCATCAAATTTTGTCTCTGACTCCGAGCAAAATAGCTGATGTGTTTTCCACGTGATACAAAAATCAATATACCTGAACATTTGGGCCTAAACCTACTTTGAGTAAGAAATGCGAACTTTTGATGGGCAAGGCCCAGTGAAAGTAGATTTTTGCGAAATTGGGGGAAAACGTTCTCTGACGCTTTTTCAACCTTCCACGACTTGCCCAACTCCAAATTCTTAGACGTCAGATAGTCAGCAGCTTGGTTGAATATACGCTTCACGTGGATCAACTGCAGGCTCCTAACCTCAACACTTCGTATTCAGCAAGTCTCCTTTGGAGGTTAAGTTGGAGACACCGAATCAGCCCTTGATCACGATTCTCGAGTCGCCAACTACAACCAATCCCTGAATCCCTCGTTCAGACGCCATTTTCAGACCTTGGATGAGCCCGTGATATTCAGCATCGTTGACAGTCAAATCTTCGAGGATGAACCCTTGGGCGTCTAATACGTCCCACCTAGGTAAGTGCCACAGAACACAGCCGCAGCTTCCTTGTCGGGTCGAAGTCTTGGCTGCACCTTTAAAGCTTAACAAAACTCCTGTAAAGTCTGGTTCGAGCATTTCAATGCTGATCGTGGGCGGGGTTTGACCCGTCCCTTGACCGGGATAAGCACTTCGACAACAGCGTCCAAGTGCTCTCTGGGTGTAATGCCTGCACCCAGGATTGCTGCTAGACCATTTTCGTCGTGTTGAACTTTGCGAATCTCCAAGGACCATCTGGACAATTCCAAACCCCATTTCAAGGTCCGACCATCAGCCGAACTCGACTTCAGCAGCCACTTCAGGACTGAGTATCTTGTATAGATCAATAACGGGAGTTCAGAACCATAACGCAGCTGTCGAAATAGCTCCAGCGCTCGTAGCACAGCTAACACTTCCGTTTCAGCAATGGGATACGCGTTTCGGACTCATTCAGTACTCGTCCTGTGAACCGGACCGGCAGGATGACACCATCATACACCTGACCTAGAACGGCGCTAACCGCCCAGGGATTGGCATGGGGTATGATGACGAACTGCCTTGTGCGGTCAGGATGGCGAAACAGCGGGGTTGAAACTACTTTTGTTTCAGGATGACGAATGCTTCTTTGGCTCGGGCCAAGTCCGACCCTGAACGCTCTTGTTCATCAGTCAATTCATATAGCACATCAGCAACGACAGGGAGATCTTCGATGAACTTATTGTAATAGTTCAAACTCCCCATGAAAGACTGGACACCCTTAAGTGTGGACGAGAATGGGAGATCCTGGACGCTTTTAGCAATCTTCGGCATCGCCCTGATCCCTTCTGCGCTAATCTCGTGAGAGAGATATGGAATAGTCAACTTTCCAAATTCACTCTTCGGGAGGCTAACTGAGATATTTGAATATCTCAACCTGAACAGGAGTGCATTCATATCATCACACAACTGATCCTACGTCGGAGCTCCATGTGCGATATCATCAATATACGAACTTCGTCCAAGAACCGGACCCATCTGCGGAGGAGCAGGGGTGTTCCTCTTGAAGACCGTCATGTATTCGCTCAGCACTGGGACATTGGCTGGGCACTCTGAACCCCTGAACCGGAGATGCTGAATCCTGAATCGAAGTTCCTGATTCAACATCTAACTGCAAATACTTTAGCACTTCTTGATCGACCAAGGCTTCTTCCTCGGGTGGAAGACGCACAAACCCCCAAAGGCAATTATTGATGGCCGCCTGGTAGATGAGGGTGCATTCTTGAGCACGAACGGCATCCGAATCCAGTGAATGTGTCCAAACGGACAAATGAAAGCTGAGATCAACTTCGCACATTCAGTCATGAGAACAGCCCAGAAACCACTAGGCATATTCAGCCTCATGAACCACATCGTATGATTACTTCGACATCACTTGCGCACCTGAAATTATCTACACTTGTGTTGTTGCTATTGCCAGACTGATCGAGAGGGCGGTGCGGGAGAATCCTGACACGGTGGTCAAACTTCTCAAAGGAGATATCAAGTCAGCATTTCATCATCTCATGGTTCATGCCCAACACGTTCGTTGGATGGGAGCAACAATTCCTGAAGAGAATGCACTCGTTATTGACCTCGCAGCGCCTTTTGGCTGGTCCGGTTCTCCCGTGTTCTACGGTGCCTTCGGTCGATCAATCCCAACGCTCGTCAGCTCGAATTCGCCAGCGTCAATAACCGATAGCGACGGCGACGAATCTTTCTTCAGTTTTGAATGGGTCGACGATCACGTTTTAATCGAACCGGATCGGGCTGACCGTCTAGAACTGGCAGAGGCCACTTTGCGACTCAGCATGCTGGCCGTGTTGGAGCCAACCAGCATCAATGAATCCAAGTTCTCGGTATGGGCGACCGAACTTCAAGTTCTCGGTTTCATCTGGAATACGACGGATTTTACAGTGTCTTTGCCTTAAGAGAAAGTGACGAAGTGCCTCAACCGCGTGATCTCACTCTTAGCGTCCGAAACGACGATAAAAATCAACTCCAAAAGCTGCTCGGCACCCTCCGACACCTGACTACTTGCCTCCGTTCAACAAACCCCTTTTTCAGCATTTAAACGCAGTATGTTCTCAATTGAAAGTATTCCAGAGGGCGCGTTTATCCGAAGAGACTTGCAATGGTTCAAGTACATTCTTCCGTATGGTCACCTCGAGAAACTCCCCTACGATTGTTTGGTGCATTGCCCAGTCCCAATATTCATCTATATGTGGACGCCTTCAACACGGGTCTTGCAGTTCTCCATCCTGCAAAGGACGAGTACATCAAGCTGGCTTTGGTGCCGAAAAAGCATGCTCATACAAGATTCGGAGACGTCGGGATTTACTATTAACGTGCGAGAGCATTTACGCATGGCGCTGGCTGTGCTGAGGTGAGCGATTTCAGAGCGACTTCACCGTGCCTCACGTCGTGTGTTGGAGTGACAATGTGTCCGCTGTCACGTGGATCAATAGTCTTCAGTCCAAGAACCAATACTCACAAGAAATCAACCATGCCATTGGCCTCGCCGAAGCTGTCTTCAACATTCGTCTATCTGCACGGCATCTCCCGGGCTCCTGCAATCTTATGGCGGATGCTTGGTCCCGGGCCTCAAACGAACCGTTCTCCTCGATTTGGACTAATTTTTCTTGTGTCTGGCAGCAGGTTTCAATTCCAGAACGCTGGAGGCGGATCTATACGGAGTTCTCCGCGACCTGCAATCCAACTCGCTGGCCGCGTCGTCACGACAACGATACAAGTCTTCCTGGGAGCAGTGGTGTCGGTGGTGCTCCGATATGCACTACTGTCGATGGCTGCCGGACAATCCGGCACAGTCATCGCGTCAACTCGTACTCTTTGCCATATTCTGCTACCTCTACGGGTCTTCGGGAGGAAACTCGGTACAAACAATCATGTCCAAGATCAGCGCTGTTGCGTGGTATCATCGTTGGAAAATTGGACTCAATATCAGACTCCTACCTCACCACACAATGGTCATTCGTGGCATGCAACGATTCTAACCATCCCCCAGAACCAGACAGCCCATCACAATGCCCATATTGCGCGCCCTCCACAAGCAACTCAACTTCGCCTCCACCCACGACCGCGTCCTATGGGGGGTCTACGGTCATGGGCTTCTACTAAGATGCGGGGAATATCTACTCAAGAACAAGCATCAGTACCAGTTTGCAAGTCGGCGGTCAGACGTAGTCTTCTGCGACAAAGCCGGCGCTCATTGCACTACGAAGATCCAAGTGGCGCGAGTCCAGATCAACTTCAGAGGTGATAAAAACGACCAAGACGGCACCGGATTGTCGCGCCCACTAGGGTCGTCATCCATACCATGGTGTTGTCCAGTTCGCGCTATTTGATATCTAATGGAGTACCACCGGAAAGTGAGCAATGATCCCGACGAGCTTTTGTGCAAACTCGACAGTGTAACTTTCCTACAAGATTGAGACACCACAAAGCACCTCAAGGCAGCGGCGTCGGCGGCTGGGCATGGCCCAACTCGATTCTCATCCCATTCACTCAGGATTGGGGTTCCAACGGCGCTGTTCGCAGCCTGAGTTGACAGCCCGGTCATCAAACAATTTGGCCGCTGGCGATCTCCAGTTTTCGAAAGGTACACGCGACTCGACAGCAGTACGACAGACAGAATGGCGCAGCCGATGGCGGGATCCGCTCCCTCCTGCTTGGATTGCCACCATTCTACTGGGTTACCTCTTCGCCACACCCGGGCAGGAGGCGGTATAAATTCAAGCAGTTTTGCGCCCCACAAATCGAATTCTAAATTTCGCTAAAATTAGCGAAATTTAGAATTCGTTTCAAAGCCTTCAAGACATGCACGGCAGCGTTCTCCAGGGTTTGATATTGTGGCTTCAGTCAAAATTGCCGATCTCGGCTGGTTGACAGCGATTGGCTGAATCGTCCTATACAAATGTCAAGTCTTTTGGGCAATCGCCAGAAGCAGAAGGTAACTACCATTTAATCTTTATTAAGTCCGATCTCGGACTTATTCGAGGAACATAATAAACGCAAGTGTAATTTCTGTTGCGCGATTTGTGGGTCAATTCGGCCGGATCGATTCAACCAATCGGTTTCGGAAATTTCGACTAGAACTCACAATAATTTTCCATAACAATAGCCGTAACTGGCAATAAATAATTGCAATAACTTATTGGCCTCCCCTTCTCAATAGGTCCCAATAGTTCATAGGTGCTCTATATGAAGTTCTATATGAAGTTTCCGGACTTGAAACGATGAGTGGGCGCTGCGCTGCGGCTTGTGCTACCAGCGTCGCACCCCTATCGATTGGTTGTCGCACAATCCGCTGTCGTGAGCTTGGAAACCCCAGCTCTGAGTCCCAAATCCTCAAGTAGAACCCAAGCCAGCTCACTACCTACCAACAAGCCAACCCGATGTCCCGTGTCTCGCCTTCTTCGTCCCCGACGATGACGACTATTTCATGTGTCGTCAGTGCTTCGTGCGTCGCAAGCAAGACCGCGGAACTGGATCGTCGAACCTCATCGAGCATCTCCGCCGAGCGTATCCTAGTTATTGGCCGTAACCCAATTACGGATTGGCCTGGATCTGAGGCCCCAATAAATGTGACATTGCATTTTACGCAACCCTGGCGTTCTCTATCCACCAAAGTGCAACAGGCTTGGCGGCGATTTGATCCGCCAAGTGATGGAGCGTGGCAGACTGCCATCCAGCCGCGTCACCTACAGCGCTAACTCCTCCACCTTCAAAACTACTCCATGGGGGCTAAATGCGAATGCTACCTGTGAAAAAAACACATTCAAACACGGCGCAGATGGGCCAGTTCGACGATGCAAAGCCTCCTTCAACCACAAGCACCAGCGCCATGAAGCAAACGCAGCCTCTCAACACGTTGATAAAATCGATCGACAGCGATGATCTCGAAGCTCGAAAACGAAACCGTGAAAACAAGGCCCGGTACCGGGAAAACCGGCGAAACAAAGCGGTCAAGTAGGAGAAGGACATCCGACTGCTGCAGCAAGAGATTCAAAGTCTCGAACATCGTCGTCAACTAATCGCTTCAGGAGTCCCGCGAAATCTACCGTCTGGAATGTTGTGCCAGAGTTCTTCCGCCTATTTCGTTACGGCGTCAAAGAACCTGTAGGGACAATCCAGAAAATCAACTCGCAAGGATCATGTACAGTTCGTCTTCCTGCGCAAAGCGATGGCGCCTGATCTCATCTGTAACATAGAGTGTGACGTTGAGGCACTGGTGGAAAATTTAACGTGTGCATCCAACGCTTTCCAAAACTTGGAGACGCGTCATGTGCGTCTAGAGGGAGATACCGATGACTGTGTGGTCGCGACCATCTTAACAACATGCACCATCACCAAGACAGTGTTGCAGTATGCATTTCCGCACCTAGTCAGCGATAAGAAGGAATGGTCTCACCTTACCACTAAACTGCTGGGGCAACACATTTCGATAAGAGGCGTGGCAAGATTTCAGTGGGATGTCGAGGACGAGCTGGTGACCAGGATTGTCTACGAGGCGGACCTATTGACTCCACTGCTGCGACTTCTAGGAACTCTGGAAGACGTATCGTGGGTGCTTGAAAGTCGCTTCCTAGATGCACCTTAGCTCATGCACCAAGTAGCTTCGCATCGTTCATGTCAATCGAATAAAGCGTTACTTTAGTAAAGAAGTTCTTTTTGGTAGCTCTAATTATCTAATGAGCGGAAGAAAACATAGACATGTAGTGTGATATGCAAGGGGATCTTGTGCCGCGTCATCGTAGCACCTTCATAAACAACTCCGTAATCGGGCATCTTCATAATCACCTTCATAATCATCTTGCCATGTCATCCGCGGCTGGTTGGATCTGCCGATCTTGAGCAGCTTGAACTGGAGCAACTCGTGCTTGAACTTGCTCTGGCGACAGTGCTGTAACGCACCTTTGACTGTTGAACACATACATGAATGACTTGTCTCCACGAACATACTTCTCACGCAACTGGTCTTCACATGGGGCCTCACGCCCTAATTTAGCAGTTTACGCTAGAGTTTTCTAGTCTAGTTTGATTTGCAAACACCTTCATACGTTCAGATTATACGGTGCGGAACTTAATAGGCCTATGAAGCCCCGATTAAGGCCTGATGTGGCGGACGTAATCAGGTACTTCGTAATCATGTCCTGTGCATGTGCTTTCGTATCGCAAAGACTGACAGCCGTCTCTTGATTCTTGCGAACGATTTCGTAGCACATCAACTTCTTGCTCATTTTCTTTTATCTTCGTCACCGACTTATTCGATGAAGCTCCTACCGCTCCTCTTTGCTGCGATCGCTTCAGTTGCCTCCGTACACGCTGCCCTCACGGTCATCGATTACGACACGGTGCAGCCGTTTGCCGAGCCAAAGCCTGTGACTGCCGAGGAGAAAGCTGCTGTCAAGTACAAGCCGCAACTCGAGTTCGTCGATGGATGCCGCCCGTACCCTGCTGTCGATGCGAACGGCACAGTCTCCAGTGGCTTCCTACAGCCCTATCTACGTGACAGGGACTGCATCATGCCCGCCATGGGCTCCCAAGTATACTCTCGTGCCGACTGGTACGATGACAAGTGGGCCATCATGTATGCTTGGTATCTTCCAAGAAACAGGGACAAACCACATGGGTGGGTGTGGGCGATCGTCTGGATCGATGACCCGGCACTTGAAACCTCGACGGTGTTGGGGGTGTCAATGCCTGCGATCATCGGCTTCCGCAAGCGCTCGCCTCCAAAAGGAAAATATCTGGATGGCTCAAGTGTGAAGTTGGAATTGTACTTGGACCGTTGGGTGGCTGCAGGTTCTATGTTAACGTATACGGAGGACGAGGGAGAGCAGCAGGACCTCATTCAATGGGACCAACTCACTGATGCTGCTCGAGACAGTCTAAACATCTTTGATTTCAGCGAAACCCTCTGCCCTCTATCGGATGAAATGTTCGCCAAGACGCTCAAGAAGGCTTCGCCGTTTTAATATGGCAACACTCTTTTTCTTTCTTGTTGTGAAGCGAAATACATAAGGAACTAAACGAGTCTCACTTTTCAAACAAAATTGCAATTGAGCTTCTGTTGGCCCAATTAAACAGTTAAGATGCATTTGATAAGTCTGCACGCAAACCTTTGAACCGCAGCCTTAAATAACTGTCGGGTTACCGAGTGTGCAAATGGAAGATAACCGAGGAATGCTACGATGTCGTTATGGTGATTTGTGTCAGCTACGAGCTAGAAATTACAAGCAAATATATTTTAGGCGAACAAGTTAATGCAGGTCTGCCCTGGAAATATTGTCGTCAACCCCCATTCATTTACACAGTTTCGTCAAGGGCAGCAAAGTTTATAGATGGCTCGCTGGCACCGAAAAATAATAGTGATCCTGTCGATCCTGCATATTTCGTGTCCCATCGAGTCGCGGCGTTCATACTTTGCACGGTAAATCCACTTTGGATTACGATTCGTCTCGATTTCGAGGCAAATCCCATTTCAAATTTGAGTTGACATTCGTCATTTTCTGAATTTCCGCTCGGACGCATTCTCTTACTCACTGCGATTTGCTGTTGTGCACCAGCTCAGTCCGATACGAATTTCATCAAGTACAGTCAAGTTCAACCGTTTGCTCAGCTACAACCTGTCACCGCGGCCGAAAAGGCTGCTGTCAAGTCAAGCCAAGGCTCATTCCACTTTTGAGCTGTCAACCGTATCCTGCTGTCGATGCAAATGGATCTGTGAGCGCTGGCGTCAAAATGAGTGGGCTTCTTGATCAAGAGGGTTGCGGCGAATGCATCCAAAATTCGCAAGTTTACTCTCGTTCCGAGTGGTACAAGGACAATGGCAATCATGTACGCTTGGTACTTCCCGCGAGACGGTTTCCTACCTCACATGTGGCAGTGGGCAGTAGTCTGGATCGACAACCCACAGCTTGCAGACTCGAAGATTCTCGGCGTATCGATGTCTGCTAGCGTCGGTTATCAAAAGACAGCTCCAGTACCACCAAAATTTGTCGAGGATTCCAGTGTAAAACTTGAATACTACCGGGGTTGGACAAACAGGCACGCACTGCGGCTCACAGAAGGATTCTGGCAGGGCTCAAGACCTTATTCAGTAGAGCCAGTTTACTGACGCAGCTCGAGACGCTTTGAGCTCCACTGATTTCGACGAGTCATTGTGGAACTGGAAGGGGATTAAATCCTCTGAAAGACGACGAATTTACCGAGAGACTAGAAAAATCGTATCCATTTTGGGTGGAATTGCTGATCCAGCGTGAAAAAGTTGGCATGAACTTGATATCGAACGAAGTGTTGCCAAATCTCTCGACAAGACCTCGCCTTTCTAGTTGAAACCGTACAAACGCTTTCATTCATGAAACAAAAGCCATTAGGAAACTAAACTCATTAAAAACAATACCTGCGGCTCTGATAAATGATTGATCCAATTACCCAAGTATAGGCATTAAAGCAATTCTGATGAGTTCTACAAAGTATTGGCTAGTGATTCCACACGTATTTATTCTCTTTGATCAACAAGGTGGATAAAAAATAACCTAAAAGTCATTTCGGTGCATATCCGCGAGCCAGACTATGTAGGGGGAAAGCGGTTTTTATTTGAAAGATACACATGAGCATTAGGCAGGCTCCGCGGAAGCGAAACCCCTACTTGGGCTGAAGTGGGAGGGTTATCAACTTGCTGGAGCGAAAGGCGAAGTGAGAGCCGTTCGGTCTGGACCGCTCAGCACCTAAAGGGGTATTTCCGAAATTCCTCGCACTTCGTTTGCTCCCTACGGAAATAGACATTCACAAGAAATCAGAGGTCGAATTGCGCCGGTACGGAATCCCATCTCGAACAATCTCGAGACTGAGGACACAGGCATGCCTCACAAATTGCATGATAAAAATCACCAACATTTTGTATTACCAGGCGCATTTAATCTCGATGTTGATGCAGACAACAACACGCTGATCACTCTCGGAAATCCCGCTTGATACATCCAGCCCACTGCCAATGCATCATTGCAATATCTTAGTCGCTGCCGTTCTTCTGCAGCAAAAATCGAGATAACCGTCATCAAGTATCAACTGCTTGCTCAGCCAGAACCGGTTACTGTGGTTGAAAGTCACTCCTAGTAGCCGATGACTTTCACCTGCACGCCAGCCGGCCAACCTACGTGTTTTTACTTCACTTCTTAAACGAGTTCGTCATGAAGAAATGTGCTCTGAACCTTATCGATATCAGGCGATGTCAACGGAAAAAGAAAACACTCGTTGATTTAAACCGCAACAAGTCTCCCGGGTTGATGTCGCTTTACTGCTGCATTTCAAATCTCCGGTATTAATACATGGCCACAATTATGGCGTACTGTTCGATTTGCCTTCAGCATCTTGAGTTTCTCGTACTTTTGCAGCTGTGTCAAGATATCACAAAAGAGGTCACGCAGCTCAAACTTTATCACATTGAGCAACCAGTACCTCCTGCAATGCGCAAACACTTTGTCGAGTCGAACAGACTCAAGATGTTGGTCATTAATGACCACGCGAGAGCAAAGATCAGAACGCAAAGCGTAGCGATTCCTGCTGCCTTGCTCTTGGCTCCTTCTTGTTGCATGCGATGAAGCTCCTCTTTCTGACGAGGGAGCAGCACGACGAACACGATGGCAAGCAAGTTGACCGCGTAGGCAATCACATAGGCGTAAGTAACTTGCGAGCGCACGTGGTGGTCGTCTTGCTGAATGTAATCGCGTTCAATGTCGAGATACGCATCGACTGACTTAGTCAACACCGTCGCGAACGGAGTGCCGACACGTTGCGAGGTCACAGCCAAACCAAAGAGAGTCGCTTCAAAGCCGTGGCTTTCAACCTCAAGCATAAACAATGCACCAACAAAGTCAGTTGCTGCGTACGGCAGCTTCTCCAGTAGCGGGACACCAAGCCAGAACCACTGGCTACGGAAGACGTCCCAGATCGTGAACATGGTCGGGATGACGTCGATCGATACGACGAGGACCTGTGCGACGATGATGATGTGGCGCCAGTTCCACCCAAGCCCGTACTTTTGGTCACGAACGTGCCAATCATGGTCAGGAACGCGGCTAGCATCGTTGCGATACCATTGTTCAGCGGTTCCACGCCTGCCCATTGGCTTTGAATTGCGCTTGAAGCAGTCACAGAGAAGAGTGCTAGCACGTTGTAGAAGAATCTGAACGCCACATATCGATAAATGATCCGCACTTGAAGCAGTTCATACAGAAAAACGAACACCGACTTGGACGGGCCGGACGTGACTTTGCCTTCTTGGATGCAGAACCACGAGAAAGGCACCACTAGGAACGCCATTCCGGCGCAAATGCCCATGATGGCGTTAAAGCCGATGGACCATGAGAATGTTCCTCCGTAGTCTGCACTATTGAGTCCCAACCCCGTGAAGAAAGAGGAGATAACTGAAAAGCAGTAGAAGACCACCATGCCGTCACCCATTGCTCTACCTCGGAAACTCTCTGGTTCTTGCTGCGAGATGTCGATCAAGGCGCCGTTGAATCCACTGTAAGCCACGACAGTACCGAAATTGGCGAGCATCATGAGGATGATCATCTTGATACCCCGGTCGGGAGCATCCAGGTCGATCAACGCAAGCTGTTCAGGTGTCAATTCACTCGGGTCGATTTTCGCCAATGCCTGATCGCCGTAGTACGGATCGCCAAGAGGTAGAATTGCCATGAGGAGGCATGACACGCACGCCAACCCCCACCCAAACACCATGTACGGGCGTCGACGGTATCCGAAGATCGGGACTGTATCGGTCAGCATACCAGTGAACAAACGGAGGCTGCGTGGGAACTGAACCAGGGCCACGGCTGTCGCGACAAGCGTCGCCGACATGTGGAGGTAGTTGTTCAGCACCGCGTAGACGACACCACTGATGGTGCTGTACACCATTCCGACGCCAGCCATGTGCGCTGCCATGCCCAAGTTCTGCCATGAATACACTGAGACAGAGCCGCGAGGGGCACGAATAGCTCCGTTCTCGTACTGACCGCCCAGTGCATCGTTTTCTACATTGGGCGACCTGATCTCCGCGTAGGGGCCTTGCTTGACTTGATTCTCAGCAGCTTGCATTGTGCTTTGCAGATTGAGAAGTGACCTGTCGGATGCATTGCATCCTCAAAGCCAGAGCTGCAACGAAAGTCACTGGACATAACACCTTCACGAACAGCGAACGGAGACACATACCACTTCTACCCGAATAGGTTTACGAGGCGCGCTGGCTCACGTGATCTCAAACATGAAGTAGGCACACGTACGTACGTCTGTTTCGTGGCAGATGGGCACGCGTTCAACAAATCTTGTAGCACGAAAATCAGCAGAGCAGGGGCCACGGAACTAGTCATTTCGCAGGGGAAATGACGAATAACTGCTCTAACAATCGGTGCTCTTCGCCTGAAATGTGGGATAACGTCAGGGAATTCAGTCTAGAATTCTTCGTTTGGTGGGTTTTCGCCAATTTACTGATCGACGTGATCACGAGGTGCGTTATGACTTTAGTTGAAGGCACGCGTCCATCGGAGTTCATTGGCTGGAAGCACACGCTCGACTGGCACTATTGCACATACAACGTCCACTTGGAGCGCTTACAAATCTTGAAGAGTGGCTGTGGTACTGTACGTGTGGACTTACCTGAAGTTACTCATCTGTTGGTATGGGGTGGTTTTGCTTGTTGTACTGTGCAGCATGGAGTCCAGAACGCAATGGATACATGCCAGAACCATGTGTACGTAGGTACAGTACTTGTTCTGGATGACTGCTGCCGATGCGGTACTCTTATGCATGTAGCGTTCTGCTCCATAGACCAACTCGCGGAATCAAGTGATTTTATAAATGTACATAGTAGTAAGGAACTCCATCAATCTGTAGAGCAGCTATCGATTTTGTGCACATTCATTTTACGAAATGCGTGAAATGTCATTTGTACCGTAACTTGGTCTTGCTAACGTGTCCGGCGTAAGCGGACCTAGTCTCCGGGCTACGTAATACTTGTCGACGCCACCGACACTTGCAGCGACACTGCTCCATGTTTGACATTGCTGCGCTGTCGAGCCACACTTCGAATTACCAACAAAAATCTACGGCGTTAATCTCTTCAGGGTCGCCACAAAAACTGAAGGAACCTACTTCGGCCAAACTCTTACTAAAACTTTACGTCAGCCGTGATGCCCCCATTAATACAACCTACATGCTCTCAGTCATCTTCTTCACCGTCTATCCAGCCCCAGCCGCTACGCTTTGTGCGAAAAATACTTGCCGAAGAACGGGAGGTGCAGCGAATGCAAAAATATTGCCAAGGACGTCCAGGTTCAATTGAGTGGAAGAATCGTCGGGGCGTAAAGTCCAGCCGGCATTCTTTTGATGTTATCTGGTATTTTTCGCTGAGGCGACAGCACACTTAGAAACGCGACCTTCATATCAATCGAAAGTTTGCTTGAGCGGTTGATTGGTTTCAGGTGGAGCTTCTTGAAGTTTTCGCGGTAGCTCTCGTACTCTAGGCGTACCATCACCTCAAAGTACTCGAGGCTTTGGTTCACTTCAAGCATATCCAGCAGTGGTTTCAAATCAGCTTCAAAGCCGACAGAATCATAACCTCCTGAAACAGTACCCCATCCTTCCCATTGATCAGTTAAGCGGATGCGCAATCGTCGAACTCTCTTGGCAAGCAAGTTCGTCGCATTACTCAAATCACTCGCAAGTGCTGCGATGTTATGCCACTGACAAGACTGCTGAAGCAAAAGCTGCTTGTTTGCATGGTAGCCGTTGAGTTCAAGCTGCAAGTCTAGCATTCCCCCACACAACGACAACTCTTCCAAGTTTGGGCAGCACCGAAGAACGAAGCTCTCGTCTACTTCCACTCTTGGGCCACTTAACGTTAATACTTTCAGCGAAGAACCGATAGCCTCCATGAAATGCTGGAGCCCATCTGAAATTGACGACTGATAAGGGTGGAACTCAATAGCGAGAGACGTTATGCCGCTTAGTCCATCCCTCGCTTCAGTTTCATCACTAACAACTAAATCAGAACGGCGAACTTGGCATGTTCCAACACCAGGGATTATCACATCTATCCAATTGCTCACAGCATCGTCATTTAGAGCTCGGACATTAGGAACATCATGTTGAAATCGAATGAAGCTTGAGTGCTCGAGGATCTGACCTTGATCATCAAATTTCCAGCGTATCGGAGCGTCAGCCATCAATGTCGCGTCATTCTCACCTAGTAATTTAGAAAGACTACGCCGAGATCCACCACCGGATCGTTCCGATGCCAATACAGCCGCAAACCCGTTCATATCTTCGACACTCAAACTTGTGATCGAGGAGATCGTAAGAGACTTTAGCACTGACGTTGCACGTGCGCGTTTTGAAAAGAACGCGTACGCTATCCATCTCCACCATGTCCTGCTCGTTGCCGGGTCATCTGGATATGTTACCATCCGCATGGAAATCTTTTTGGTCGTCTGGTTAACCACCATTGCGGAACACAATGCCTCGAAATCTCCAGATCCTAATGTTTGTGCGTCACAGGTGACCGCCAGTGAATCCAGCTGGAAAAGAGTCGACATTATCGGTGAAGAATGACCCAAATTTGCAGGTATCCGAAATAATCTAGTCATGAGCTGGCCAAATGCTTCCTTTGCAACATTCTCGTCCGTTGCTCTGGGTCTAGATAAAGACAGCTCCAACGCTT
The DNA here is from genome assembly GCA_011947355.1 of Phytophthora boehmeriae. Taxonomy (NCBI): domain Eukaryota; phylum Oomycota; class Peronosporomycetes; order Peronosporales; family Peronosporaceae; genus Phytophthora; species Phytophthora boehmeriae. Next base: position 522,879 of record JAAVTJ010000132.1, on the reverse strand, counting down.
TCGAGAACCACCTATCGTTCATTCTCAGCTCATCCATCATCTCTGCCAGCACGGCAGCATTGCTGAAATAATTCACGTCAAGAATCATCGGTTTGAGTGAAATGGTGTACCGCAGACACCCTCGCTCCACATCTTGATTTCCCACAGAACTCTCATATTCTCTCCACTGCTGTTCGATGATCTTTTCCGCGTTGATTATATGTTTCAACGACTTTATAGGATCATACTCAGCATTCGGTGAAAAATAGACTCGAATAGGAATAAAAATATCCTCTCCTGGTTTTCGGGAATTTAAAATCGTATCCATCGCCGAAATTTTACCGAGTGCCTCCAGATATTCCGAACTGGGGTTTGTCCGCTGCTGAACCCCACACAACCGGACGAGGTCGTATACTTTAGGATCTCCAAACTTCTGGCTGCTTTTCCGCCCCCAGTCCAGCTGCAACGTAAACCGAACCTCCACTTGGTCCTGTAATATTTCCTCCTGGTCAGCCTCAAAGCTGTTTTTACAGTATTTTACCAACAAATATTTCCACGCGTCGTAGTCGACGCGCGCCACGGCCGCTAGGAGCGCCAGAGCTTCCCTCACTTTTTCCAAATGAATGGCGAACGTCTCTTTGTCCTGGTCGTACTCAACGTCATAGTCCCGTCGTAGGATCGAGGCGTGCAGGAGTCGCCTGTGGCTGTTCCAGACGTTCTCGATGCCCGACTGGCCCCGGAACTGGACGGTTTTCAGACGCGAACACCATGGGAGCAGGAAACCCCAGCGTTGCTCCGTTGCCGCTCCCCTCGCATTCCCCATCAACACAGAGCAGAATATTGACCAATGGAGGCAAATCAAGTTTTGGTAGTCGAACGAATTGTAAATATGATTTTAACAAACATATCGACTCGTACTTTATTTTAAAAATGGCCTTTGTAAAATAACCGTATTTGTTTTAGTTTTTAAAAATGTAAAAAGCGCGGTAAATGCTGTTGTGTAGTACGTGCAATAGGACCATGACCCAGAGTACCCAGCGCGACCAAAGATCCAATTCCTGACCCTCAAAGCGGTTCTCCGTTGGCAGCAGTGATCGACGCAGCGTCGATCACTTGTAACACGGGAGCAGAGTTCAGAACAATTCGTTACCAGCCGTTGCGCATTGAGATGTGCCTGAGGTAGATGCCATCAAAATGGTCTGTTGTCTAGCTCCCAGTATGGTTGTCATTTCTCGTGAGATGGGACCCAAGTTGAACTCAATGCTAGATAATCTCACGAGAATTGAGTCGACATGAAACGCCACCTTGCCTAGCTGTCTGGCAGGTTGGTGTTCCATTTTGAACAAAGAATGTTGCCCAACAGTCCTGACCATGATCTTTACTGGAATACGAATGCGTTGCAACTTGCAACGATACGTATCGAGTCTCCTTCTCCCGAAGTAAAGTCCTCCCTTAGAATCAAACAGCTGGGATATACCCGCACGCACTGTAAATTCATGCATAAATTCTCCAAGATAACGCGAGCTTGACCAACCGATAGGTTTGCCAGATGGGATCCAAAGTCGGTACAAAACGCACAATCGGCACTGGATTACTACGTGCTGTTCGTGGACAATGCCAACTGAACTCCTCACTCCTGAATATCCTTGCGAAACCCTCAGCAGAGGCCTTCCTCCATTCACGCACTCTCAGCAAACCTAGTCAGTTGAACATGCGTGTGAGCTACGTCATGTTGTTGGTAGCGTCTGCTCTATTTGTCAGCACGGACGGTGTTTCGGTGGCGGTCTCGGGTCAGTCCTCATTTACTACGCGAAGGACTGATCTGCGATTTCTACGGAGTTACAAATTGGATGAAGTGGACAAGGAGGACGACTCTAACAATGAAGAACGGGGCTTCGACGTGAAACGACTCGACGACTTGCTCAATCCAGACAAGATCAAGACAGCACTGACAGATCTCAATAAGCAGAAGAAGCTGTTCGATGACTGGTCTGCGAACTCCGAGGTATCGGAAGCAATCATCAAAAGACTACGGGCCAACTTTCTTGCAAACAAAGATATCGCCATGAAATACGACGAGTACATGACCATGATCAAATACGGCAAAAAGCTTGACGGCTGGCTCGAAACCAAGACGATGGACGAGATGTTCGCCTGGATGCAAAGTGGCAAGATGAGTAAGATGAAGGAAGTGTTCTCCAATTGGTACAAGGAGGGAATAACTGGAGAGCAAGTCATCAATGCAATCAAAAACAGCGACGACAAAATTGCCAAGAGATATAAGCCCATCGGAGTATACTACGAGAGTTTTGTCGTGAAGACAGCCAAAGACGAGGCTAAAAAAGCTGCCGAGGCTTTAAAAAGGCTGCAGAGGCAAGCTAGGCCTCAAGTACTTCACAACATCGGCCGCAGTTGTTTATCATTCGACTACAGTATTGCAGACCCGTATCTCTTGCCAAATACGATGTATGTACGAAGACGCTTACAAAATCTGTAGCTTCATTTAAATTTTGTTTGGTTTATCGCGTCGAGCACTTATCTTTTGATTGTTTGTACCGATAACGCAAGCATGCCTGGCGAATCAGGGATCGGATAATAAAATGTTTTATTTTACGGGAAGATGATCGCCTGCATAATAGTAATGGCAATACTATCACGAGCAATAATTATTATTTTGCAATAACGTCAATTTATTGTCGGCCTTTAGCTATCACTAACCGACATATCCGCACCAGAAGCTAGCGAGGTTAGCCTGCTTGCATTCCAAAGCTCGCTGTTGGCATGAAGAAAGTTATTAGCTCTAAGTTGACTTTTGCCAAACGTCCACGCTCTGCTGTAAAAACAGTTTTACAGACGTTGATACGCATTGCTAGTTGGTGGAAGATTGGTCAGCAACATGCTGTAGACAACGGAGGACCTTCCTGTTGGAGACCACGTGCTGAGTGGTTGCAATTTGCAGAATGAGCCTGGCGGTAAAATAGCTTGCAAAAATGACTAAAATGGCAGGGTAACGTTTGATCTCGGTGAACTTATCTTGGTTTTATTATACAAACTCGGAGTCAAGACTTTTGACAGGATTATTGGGTATTATTGGTCAATTTTATTATTGACGTAGAGTACATTGGCTCAATAATAAATAGTGTCCACACTATTATATTTATTATTGCCAACAAAGTTATTTTTCCGATCCCTGTGGCGAATATATACCACACACTCCTTATCATCCGTTCAACAACGATTAATATTATCAAATTTGATGTTTAAAGCCTTTTCGTTCTGAGGGATTCGCCTGACACGACGACACTCTTAAAAATGAATTCCTTAGTACAGTGGCCACTTCGTCGTTCGTGAATGTTTCCCTAAGCATGGTGGTGCACCAAGGTCTTACCTCATGAAGTTGTCTCATTAACATTACCAGCGAGCATTCACTGCAGCGTGATAGCGTGATAGCGTGGAGTCTCTGTTGTCTCACTTGATTTCTTTCTGAAGTGGACTGTTGAGGCGGTAAATGCGGCTGCTGAAGGTGGACACCTGGATGTTGACAAAACCAGGATGACCCATGAAAATGCGATTTTCTTTATTCTCTGCAGAGTACTGCTGAATGCGATCATCTCTTAGACACTGAAGTGGTTTTACAAATGTTGTTATGCGCATTGTAGGCATAGTGGTGATGGCTTCCTTATTTACTCAGCGCTAGAAAAGGATGTGAATCATGGTCGACTTGATGGTTTTACCAGAACGAGGGAGGCACATATTGCATTTATGGGCAGGAAGACATTTCTGGACCTGGTATACCAGCGATGCTCACCGCATCGAAATGAGTTGCTCGGTCAATTATAGAAGACATGAAGTGGTTCCACGATCAAGTTTTGGTTGGGTCGCCGTCACCCAACTTTTTCAGGTGAATACTTGAGCACGGAAGCGAGGAAAATCTAGTTAGCATGCCAAACGTGTGGCAAGACGTTGCAGACGTGAATTAAGGAGATCGTTAACCAAGAACTGAGTGATGCCTCACATCGAAACGGCCTTCATCGTAATTGAGGATTGGGATGGTAATGCTGCGGCTACCTGAACCCCATCAAGCTTCGACTGTGTCTAAAATTTTGAGCTGGTAAGACGAAATGGCAAGAGGAGGCGGTGCGATCGATACTCGAGAGAACTAGCTTAAAACTAAACAGTACGTACGATGCCATACGTGCTACAGCATAGCGAACCTTAGCCACAATAGCTCAAAGAGAATGTCTTGTTTGCTCGACAAAGCTTGGAGTGTAATGGAAAAGTGACTGATTGAACTTGACATCTCACTGTGTAACTTTACTTTTGCCGAAAATACCCTCTTGAACGGTTTAGACCTAAGGCTTGTTTTGGGTAAGAAAATGGGCTCATCACGTTTACTTCAGTATCCCCAGAGTAACAGCAAGATGGAGGATCCCTCCTGGGACTTTTTAGCTCCGTGGTGTTCGTATCTAAAACCCAGAGTCGAGTACTGCCGTCCACGTCGCGACGTTAATGTCTGGGGGACCACAAGTCTTATCTAAAAATCATCCCTCCTTCCTACGATACGAAACACCCCACAGATCCTCATAACCTACGGGAGGCGTTGTGTTTTTGGCATTTGTGGCATCTGTGGACCAAAAGCTCTGAAAAAATATTTTCAAAGTATTTTGAAGTGGTATTTGGGCAAGAGGAATCTGAACAGGAAATTCTGATTCGAGTTATGATGAACATGGATTTGCAGCGGTTGTGGGTGGACAAGGGCGACCTGAAACAGGATCTCATCCTGTTGTGTGGTGCTCATCAACGAGAGAATCCTACTCAAGACTTTCTTGAAACTATGGAAAAAATTGCACTTTTGGGTGATAAATTATTAGATGGTGAACCTGGTGAGGAGATAGAAATATCTGTTCGAGTTTTCGTGTGCGATGCAATGGTTACCTCGAAGCGCGATATAAAGTCAAATGAAGCCGTGGACTATTGCGAAGCCCGTGAGATTTTTCTAAACGAAAGAGATGAAGAAGAACAGCAACTGCGAAGAGTGTTCCTATATGTCCAAAGTGCTTTCAAGTTGATTCAAGAACAGTGGGAAAAGTTTGATCACGACTCAACACAGCAAGAAGCAGTGAGTGGAGATCTAAGATGCACATTCGTACTAGAGCCAATGGTTGTGGAGTTTAACGGCGACGGGATGAGTTCTAAAATCTTGGAACTGATGGAGCCTGCCATTTTCGACTGCGTGCCGTTTTCAAGACTTCATCTGTCGATGGGGATGTACCGTGGGCTTCTTAACTTTGAGAGAGCATCAAGGAGATCATTTGGCCATTTCGTGGCTCGTGTTTTCGGAAGTACCCAGTGCTCGAACAGCTTTGACACGGTTCACTTACAGTGTCGATGTTGTTGTTTGGGAGCACCACGAGCCGTTGAATTCGAGATGATATGCTCCGCGTTAGTAGTGAACCAAACGATCAAGAACGTGTCGATGGACTTGGGGATGCAATGGTGGGCGGAGATGGAAAGCAAAGTCTGGTGGAAATGGGTGGCATACGCACTCTTCTCGAAACGAGCTCGAGCCTGCTCCATCGCAGATTCTGTGGAGTTAGTTGGAATTCAAGGAATGACTGCTGAAGATATGGAGAGTTTTTCTGCCATTTTGCTCTCGGACCACCCTGAAGAGGAGCTGCTTGGATATCCTCGTGGCCAAACGGACGAAAAACCGTGACTCTGAAAAAGGCACGTACATTCGCTGGCCGCTTGATGACAATATGAAGCCGATATCTCCTGGCCTGACTCTCGAGTCTCCCGTGCAGTTTGCCCTCATTTTCAGTGATGATGGACTTAGTGAGTGGGTAAACGTGCTCGCATCAGGTTTTGGCAGTTGCCAAGTTCGACGCAGCGACATCAAGTACAATGAACCCAGCACCACGGACGCTATTCCACACGACTTGCTATCGCTAAAAATTAGCTATTGCGAATTCTTATCGCCACCGTTGGATGGATTGCCTCAACTCCTAGCGGCAATTGGATCTTCTTTAAAATCCCTAACACTTGAAGGGAAAAAAGTTGAGTTGGATGGCAACATGATTCTTCAGAATTGCCCAAATCTTATTCATCTAAGCTTCAATGGGAAGAAATGTATCGATGTGCGCCTAAACTTCAGTGAATATCGAGAGCAGCATCAGTCACTACCCTCATTGAATTGCAATTGGAATGACATTGCGGCGTTATTGAAGGTGTTGAACAATGCAGACAGTCCCATATCAAAGTGTGTTCGACGACTACGTGTCCGCCTTGATTATTTACAGGAGGTTGTCCGTGAACCATCTCTGGATGCGCTTTTGCAGGTGTTGGCAGCGAACCAAACCTTGGAATATCTCGATGTAGCTGTGCCACCTGAATATATTTCGCGTCAAGATGCGTTCAGGACTTACCACCTCGCACCGATCAATCGAGCTCGTCAGCTCTCTATGGGCACCAAATTGGCGTTCCTCAGTGTTTTTCTGCGTCAGCTGAAGTGAGCAAAAGGAGAAAAGTTGGTACAATAGATGATCAACCTGCGCGGTATGAGCTGGATCAGTCCATTCTGTCGATGGTCTTAGCGTACGCAGCACCCCTGTTCTCCGAAAGGTGTACTTTCACAACGCTGCTCGCACAGATGATGAATCTCCCATCTAGGCGTCGTTGTTTGGATGCCATCCTGTTTGGAAACAGATGCGCATTTTAAAATGCAAGTACAACGGAATACCAGGTGCTGATGGTGAAATTTATATCCAAACAAACCAACAACTTAAAAATGCTTTAACGTTATTTTAACTGATGGGACCGTTGACCCCGTTCGTTGTTTTACGCAAGTTTGTCAAGTGAGATGCAGAAGGTTGCCATTTAGCTGTCTGTTAAATGTAGCCCTGACTTGCTTATTTTTTTGAGTCCTTGACTACTGTAGACGTCGCACGAGAATAAATGCGCTCAGGGTGAGCATTTGATGACAATTTTGCGCTGTTGGGAAATGTGAAAGTGCACGTAGTGAAAGACTGGTCCTGCCTTATGATGAAAGTTAGTTGAAACCTGCTGAAGTGTACGGAATCATACAGATTGAAGTATGTTTACATCAAAGTGAAGCAACAGATTTCGCGGTACAATTTTGACTGATAAAATCAAAGAGTATTGGGGTTCGCGATAGTCCATTTGGTAAACACAGGACAAGTGGTTGTCGATGTTGTGACGTACTTGAGGCCTAGCTTGCCTCTGCAGCCTTTTTAAAGCCTCTGCCGCTTTTTTAGCCTCGTCTTTGGCTGCTTTCACGACAAAACTCTCGTAGTATACTCCGATGGGCTTGTACTTCTTGGCAATTTTGTCGTCGCTGTTTTTGATTGCGTTGATGACCTGCTCCCCAGTTCTGCCCTCCTTGTACCAATTGGAGAACACTTCCTTCATCTTGCTCATCTTGCCACTTTGCAACCAAGCGAATATTCCGTCCATCGTCTTGGTTTCGAGCCAGCCGTCAAGCGTTTTGCCGTATTTGATCATGGTCCTGTACTCGTCGTACTTCAGCGCAATTTCCTTGTTTGCAAGAAAGTTGGCCCGTAGTCTTTTAATGATCTCTTCCGATACCTCGGAGTTCGCAGACCACCTGGTGAACAACCTATCCTGCTTATTGAGATCCGTGAGTGCCGTCTTGATCTTGTCTGGATTGAGCAAGTCGTCGAGTCGTTTCACGTCGAAGCCCCGCTCTTCATTGTTAGAGTTGTTTTCCTCGTTCAATTCATCCATGTCGTAAGTTCTCAGGACGCGCATGTTGGGCCGTTCCCCTTGAGCCGTAGACTTCGACATGATCGTGGACTGGTCCGAGACCGCCGAAACACCGGCCGTGGAGACAAATAAGGCAGACGCTACCAACACCACGGCATAGCTCACACGCATGTTGGCTGAACTCGAGGGACGTACTCTGTCGAGTGTTTCACGAGCTGAAGCGAGACCTGTAGTTCAGTGAACGCTGCCCACGAACAACAATGCACTAGAGTACCAGCGAACTGAAGCTCATTGCGAATCGCTACATAGTACAAATCGATGCATCAGCCTCTAGATCCCATCTGGCGAGGGTCATGCAAGTTGTCGAAAGTGTCAGTCACGCTGATGAGTGACTATGGATAACATAAATCCTTCTACTTGGTTCTATCTGTAGTCATGTGAGGCGGAAATTCCGACTCGGAATGCACACAAATTGGTCCCAGAAGGAGATCCGCCATCGTTTGCGCTACTGTAGCAACCAGAGTAAGTATAAGTATTACTGGATAAAAGTTACGTTTCGAAGTCGACTTCAAAAGCCGTAATGCGACTACGACTGCACTACTGCCTATTCATATTTACATGGCGTGCACGTAGTCCTGGGCTGTGATAGAGTTGTCTGGTGGTAGTTACGCCAAATCTGCTATGCACTTAAATTCACCGCAGAGGATTGCGCCGCACACTACACTGTACTACCGGTAGTAGAACGTGAAAAAGTAAACATCATCCGCAACATGTGGAAACTCGTGAAAAAGGTAAACATTACCTCCACCATATGGGAATACGTTGTGTATTGCAATTTCGACTCCCAAATCCACGGCCGTAGCTGGTCTCTACTGCCTTTAATATCCTAGTACAAATTATCATTTAATGATCGCGGTCCATCGTCTCTCTTACAATCAGGTCCCAGCAAACAATTGGATATCCTGTCGAACTTGAAGCTGGTATCAGCTCTTCGGCAAAAAAAAGTTAGCCAAATGATAATGTGTAAGACAAAATTGCTTGATTAGCGCACTGTTTCCCTTTCATTCGTACCCTACCAAAGATGAGAGCAAGCTAGTTATCGATATTCTCGCCCGGATATTCTTCATTGAGAGAGGAGAAGGACGAGTTGGGTTTTAACTCGTGTAAATAGCATTTTTCTGCTGGCAAATCGAGAACAGCATCAGTCACTGCCCTTACTGAATTGCAATTGACGTGACATCGCGTGTCCTGAGTTCAAGTTGATCAACGGAAATCACGCGCTATCCTCAAAGGTGAGGCTGCCGCACGTGCTGGTGCCTCATGGCAATCTGTGTGCCAGCAGGGATGTGGAACCGGACTTGCATGTTGTATGTTAGTGGCTGCAGCAAGCCAATACACTTGGAATACAAGAAGCAGTCGGTTAACGTTGAAGCTAAAAGCCCACAGGGCAACAGAAGCGGACCAAGACTAGCAAGAAATGAACCAATCTACATATACTCAGTTCTCAATTTTCCAGCAACTACAACAACATTCAACACACTTCCAAGTCGAACATCGACGGCATTCAATTGCCAGAGTCCTTCAGTGTCAATCCGCTTCCAAAGTACTACCAAAACCAATAGCGTCAAGCTCTATTGCGGCATTGTAGAGTTTGCAGTTTCAACGGCCAGTCTACGATGGAGCCTAGACACCGAGTTGCTACTCGTTTGGGCCGCAGCGATTCTGCACCAAGCCACAGACTACTAGAGGGTGGCAACCGTGAAAGATACAACACAGATCGCATCAATTCGGTTGAGGACTTGCAAGCCGAACTTGATGAGCGTCTACGCCATATCAATGAGCGTCTCGACTGCGTGCTCGACGGCATTCAGCTCATGTCTCGCGTTGTCGAGAGGAATCAAGAAATGGCGAACCAGAATGCTGACGTGGTAGGACAAGTACAAGGATTGCTGAACAGACGACAGCAAACATCAACCATACGGCAGTTGCGCTTACCGAGCTACAGCAGAACACAGCACGTGCAGGAGATGGCTGCCCGAGTTGTGACAGCAGTAAATAAATTTCAACGACAGAAAACCACTACTACCCCCGCATCAGCCGACGGTTACCATAGCAGCACGGGCGGTGTGGACGAAAATGTAGAGCTCGAGTTGTCGTGTGCATTGCAAGCTTTGGCTCTACGAGTCAAGGCCTTCGAGGCCAATATGCAGGGACGATTCACACAAGGTGTGAGTGACGACGAAGATGAAGAAATCACGGAGGACATCGAACAGCACCTGGAAGAAGAAGACACGAGTCGTTATCGATGGGATTCCGATGCTTCACCAAAGCGCAAGAGCAGCAGGAGACAGAAATCTAAATCCTAAACCTCAGAATGACGACGAGGAAGACCTGGAAGATGACGACAATGAAGAACTTTGACCTGAAGCAAAAAGCAGACGCGATGAGGAATCGAATGAAGATGATTGGGACTCACAGGAGGAGGAGAAGGAGGAGCTCTGCGAGCTCAAGCAGAACACCGCCAAGCTGCTATAGAGCATGCAGCAGGAAGCCAAGACTCTCGATGATAACCAGACAGACTGCACAGTTTGATCCTGCCAGCGCTCACACGTGATCGTAAGGCTTGGCAAAAGCGTACAATTCCTGGTAAACAAAATTTATCCAAGCAACGCGCCCCAGCTACTCTTCGTATACTTTCCCGTACGAGGTACAAGACGTGGAGATGGCAGGCGAGAATTGCGTTAGGCAGCTCCGTAAGGTGGACAGTAAACCCCCAACGTTCGATGAAGACATCGATGCAGTGAAACTCAACAGCTTCACTTTCCAGTTGGAGTCATACTTCACGTTTAAGGGGTACGCCCTCGACACCGACGGCGTTGCTGTTGGCCAGGAGCTGAGTCAATGTGTTCGCAAGAGTGCCATCACGTGGTACGAGACGTACGTACAGCGTCCTGATACGCTAAAAACTTGGACCGCCATGAGGTATTCACTTGAAAATAACTTCAAAGAGCCTAGCTTTCAGCAGAAGATGCGGACGGTCTTGCTCAACATTAAGCAACGTGGCGGCTATCACGGATATGTCGCAAAATTCCAAGAACAATCACGCTTAGTTCCGCTCGAGTCAACTGTTGCCAAGGAGATCTCCTGAACGGCCTCAGCAGTGCCAACTTACGGAAGCAGATCCTGCGGAAGAACTCAGCCACCTTGAAGGAGGCAGTCGCTGAGGGTTTTGCTGAAGAAGCTCTCGATGAGGAAGTCAAGACATCTACCACGGACAATATGAAGAAAAACTTGTACCAGGACAAACGTGGTCGTAGGGACCGCAATACGGAAACAGCCAGCGTTCAGAAACCACCGAAGAGTATTGTCAGCACGGCTGTTATAAAACCGATGATTGCTGGATCAAGTTTTCTGATAAACGTCCAGCGAAGGAGGTGTTGGGTAAGTCCACCGACAGATGCGGTGGATTACCCCCCTTCCCCAAGGCGAAGTATTACGCCTTAATTGACAAACTTGTCGTAGACGAGGACAATCTAACTCCTTCGTCTTTAAACGAGTATAACCCCTTGATGCAGGGCAATCAAGTGCGTTTTGTCCCAAGCCTATCCAACGGGACAAGCGTTCTCTCCAAACAAAGGAGGTGAACGTTCAGATGGGAGATCAATCTAAACACACATGTTTGACGACAGACTGCAGACTGCATCGTGAAGTTGGAGAAGCGAACAATCCCAGCAACTAGCTTTGTCGATAGTGGAGCCACTGTAAATCCCGAGAGTCCTGCGTTCGTGACAGCGCATGGCCTAGGAGTGGCTGCAGTAACTCACTCGACGTTGTTGCGGCTCACACTGGCGGATCGCAGCTCCACGACGTTACAGAAGCGTAATATTGAACTCACTTTGAATTTGGACGACATAAATGTTATTGGGCACAGTTTCTTGTTTTGAGGGTTCCCGACGACCGAGAGATTTTGCTTGGACTACCTTGGTTACAGGAGGCGAACCCGCTCATATGCTGGCAGAAGGAATCTATTCGGCCATCTCTCCATCAATTGTGCATTCAATCGATCTGCTGGCGTTGTATCGAATCTCGCGGTGCCAACGACCTTCTCAGAGCCAACATGCCTCATCACTCACTCGCCAGGCCGAACTTTTCTCTGTCGAGACAGGCGAAACAAGGCTGATCTCCTTCAAAATATTTCGACGGCTTCTGAAGAAGGACAAGGGCATCGACTTTATATTCATGATCCAGTCAAGTCAGTCTGAGATCATCACAAAGGAAACTAACATCGATGTCTACAAGGGATACCCCGTGGATCCATATTTATGCAAATACGGCGGTCTTTTTCGCCAGAAGTTACTACCCCCAAAGGAGCACGGAGGGCGTGTTATAGAAGTTCATAGTGAAGTCCCTGTTTCTGCCAGCAGTGACGACAATTACCTGCACAGGAAGATCAGATTCGTCGATGGGTTCTGTTGACAGCAGGGTTATCAGCCCTCGACGTCCCCTCACGGAGCTCCAACGTTTTGTGTGAAGAAGCCGCACGGTGGAGAATAGTTCATGTCTATCGTGCTATAAATTTGAACACTATCCGTCGGACCTTGCCGATGTCACGAAAAGATGTGATCGCGATCCTCGAGCATATCCAATGCTGCCACTATTTTTCGTGTTTGTATGTCCTTAGTGGATGTTACCAGTTCAGAATGCGCAAGAAGGTATCCCGTATATAGCATTCCAAACTCCAGACGGTTTATTCGAATATCTGGTGCCTTTCAAACGCTCCCGCCACCTTCAATGCAGGCATAAGAGCGATTCTTGCCGACCTTCACGACGTCTGTCAGTCTTACTTTTACGACATTTACGTATTTACCAAGTGCCATAACTTGGATGACCACCTAGCAGCCTTGGATCGCGTGCTTACTCGTTTACATGAGCACGTGAAGTTAAGTAAGTGCGTGTTCTGTGCTCCAGCAATTCCGTGTCTCGGAGACATTGTTGGACATGATAGCGTGAAGATCAGCACCACGAAAGTGCAAGTTATTCAGCAGTGGCCACTTCCTAAGACGAAGACGCAGTTGCAGTCCTTTTCTGGAACAGCAACGTACGTCTAACGATTTTGTGACGGGTTTGTCATTGACGCTGGGCCACTATTCGAATTGCTCAAGAATTCGTCTAAGCTACTGTCGTGAACCGATGCCCTTCACGAACATTTTGACTCACTGAAACGGAGAATTAGTCAGACGCCAGTACTTATATCACTTTCCAATCCGCAGACACTTATGGGGCAAAGTTTGCATTTGATTTTCATCGTCTGCTCGAGGGCGTGGTGAGCGGCCCCCAGTGAAATTGCTTGCCACGTGCTTGAGCAGGTATGTAAATCTGATAATTCACAGCATCCGTGTTGATAATCCGATAGTGGCTTCTGTTGACTGAACATGGTAGCTCTAGAAACAGTTGAGTAATAGCACGAATGTGCTATTGGTAGGCGGAGCGGTGACACGAGTGGCGTGGCTTCCGACAAACTCGACGACGGGCCAGCAGGAGGAATCTATCACAGCCGGAGATCAACGGGGCCGCGCAGGACAGATTAAAGATGGCAGCAACGGCTCCACCTGGCCGGTAACGAACGGTCTGACCAGGTGGAAGCCTAAGATAGAGGGCGTGTGGAAGGTCGCGACGACGAAGAGCCGCAAAGGGAGGGATGACCAAGGACAGCACGCCAAGAAGGGACGGCATCTACGGCAAGGCGACACAAGGATTGGATGAGTGGTATCGGCGCGACTGTGAGCGGTCGCGTTCGCGACCCTCAAAGGGAAACCAGAGTAAGTAGGAGTAAGAGGAAGAGTAGTAGCCAATTCGACAAGAAGGACAGAGTGCACAGGTAGCGCGTTGGGGGTACCGGCTGGGTATTCCTAACACTAACGCTAAATACATTCCTAGTCAACACAAAAAGGTGAGGGACAAAAAGCTCCCGAGGTGACGGTTGTGGTGTACGCACGTGGTCGTGCAGTAGGTAGACTAGAGTTGGGCTTGAGGTCTGGGACCAACACGGCCCGTAGGCAAAGCGACCGCACGGATCGGTAGGGACGGCAGCGTAGGGGCCGTGACCCGTATCGGTTGTTGAGGCGGAGAGGGTGGAAACACCCCGGGAGTAGCCTCAGTACCCAGCACATCGAGCAATCCACGCACCCAACCACCCACCCGAACTCCTGTCGACCCGTGGAAGTGGACACTTGCACCTGTACTAACCTAAGTACGGCCAAGGTGAACACGACCGCCGGACACTGGCGTGTGGCGACGAGCTAAGCCTGGCACGGTACGGCGGAGGGGTAGGACCGCAAGTCCAGACACTTACTGTTGCTCATCCAACGCCCAAGCAACTTTATGGAGAGACTCTCCGCGGCTCCGTGATACGGATTGAATGAGTGGAGTACCTCCCTTCAGGCACTCCGATTGCAATCGCTAGCTGTTTAAGCGCCTTGGTCACTTCGTCAACATCCAGATCTGCGCATATATAGCTTGACTCCTGTAGTCTGAGTTCGTCCCTCGCTTGCAAAATGTTTTTCAGAGCTGCCTTAGGACAAAGAAATCGATCGCCGGTCGCGTGCATCGTACACCAGGCGCCTATTCCATATTGATCGTTCTTCGAGTCTGCCAAACCAATCGTCACCGCCACTGCTGCATCAGAACTTGTCGGCACTCCGTGCGCGTCCGTAAAATTTACGTTGGCAGTTTTCAAACAATAGGAATGCCGTCGTCCACCAATGCGCAAATATTTCGATCTGCGTAATAGGAAAAGGTAACCGAGTAGGACGGAGCCCCATAATAAACGGCTGCTGGCTTGAGAGAGGCTGAGATGCCGCTGAAAAAGCCGGAGGAAGGCCGGCGTAATCGGTTGCCTTTTGGAGACTGGATTGAAAGGCGCTTAATACCTTGCAACAGAATTGTGAAATCTGGCGCTGCGCCGACATTGACTCCCACATATCTGCGATGATACCAATGAATCCCAGCTAACTTGAGCTGAATCGTGCAGTACTGGTTACCCTGAGACTTGTTGTTCCAGCCATTTCGCCAACAATACACCACAAATAGACTCAACTTGGTACTGCTATCACGGTCGTCACCGTTGAGCCATGGTGACCATGTCATGTGTCGGAAAACCGACACCACTGTAGCCCGGCTTCACCGGCATGCCCGGGCCGCTAGGCCCGGGGATCGCCCCCACCCGCAGGGTGGTTGGCGGCCCGGCCCCCGCTCCATTTAAGACATTTGGCTTTGTCTTTTTATTCTTTGTTGCCATCATGAAAGCTGAGGCGAAGGCGGTGAACCTTGAATCGCCCAGGGTGTATAGTGCGACGCCCAGGATCCTCGGATACGAGGGTTGAGTGGGTCTCTCTCTTCGACAAACTCCAAGAAGAACCCAAGCCCAGCACCGCGAAGTGCTGATCCTGGTTGGCGTGTGCTCCTTGTGCAAATCCCCTTCAGGAACGTTTATCTTTGACAGTTTCCACCCACCGCTCTGGGGTATTTTTCGGTGTCTTGTTCTCTTGTTTCTGGTTTGTTTGCTTGTTCTTGGTCTTCTTGTTCTTGAACTGACGCTTGACTTCCTGGTGTGTAGATCCGCGAAGCCAGTAACCACAAATACAGAGTCCTAAAACTTAAAACAACTCACTAATATGCAAACCCAAATTATTTCTTCTATGCCCTGGGTATGGGCAGAAAATGCTAAGACAAATGAGTCCTGACCCTAGAGTCTCAGCTTCCCTAGGCACTCAGACGTATTACACGCGCACCACCCTTCCAGGAAGGGACTTTCAAGTTCACAATCGGTACAGTCCTACCACACAATAGTCAATCACACTCGTAATGTCAGAACGGAGACTATAAAATCCGTCCAACACCTTTGGTTAATATGAAATGGTATCACTTAGCTGCTTAATAACAGAGTGAACCAACTGGGATATAAAATAGGTGGTTCACCTCAAGCAGCCTAAGCCGTCCTGATCCCCACCTAACTGAACTAGACTAAGGTGGAGCTCTCACAGACGGCGAAGCCGATGTGCCTGCCCGGATACCCGAAGACAGGTTAGATTGATCAACAGAGACGCTTGCGCTCTACCGGTCAAAAAGAACTCTGATTGATTTTATGCTAGACTATCGCAATAACTGGCTTTCTGGGTACAATCACTTCGCTGACTACATCTTGAATTCACTATGGAATCAGATGAGCGTGCGACACTTGGAAAAATATAGAAGGATCTGTTGGGATCCGCCATTCTGGTACAATCTTGGTACAGTGTTCATCCTGGAATATCTTGATCTCGGCATGCATGATCCTGGGTGACTTGGCCTGAAACGATGATCCCAGCCTTGGACACTTCATCCTGGTTGGAAATTGTTCATCCTGGTTGAGGTTCATCAGAAACTCTTGTTCCTGGTATATCTCTCCAGGATGAACACATTCGGGGTCAGACCTTGTAGATCCTGGTGGGCTTCTGGCTTGGATATCTCCATCCTGGTGCAACTTGAGTCGGGTGTCTTCGTTCTGGAGAGACAACAACCTGGACGCAGTGTGAGGTTCATTCTGGAGAGAGGGGATGCGCAGCGTATCTTGGCGACCTTCTGTACCCGAATCAGCCTGACCAAATTTTCATCTTGGCCAATCAGGGGCAAGAGATCCTGGTGGAATGATGGACTCCAGAAAATCCTGAATCACATCGTGTCAAAGCGAACGCGGCTCGAGATGCTGTGCTAGAGGCAATTACTTTGAGAAAGTTTCCTCCGACGCTATACAAACCAGAGTGTCGAGATATGGATTGCTGTCAAATTGGATGTCGCACCCGACGTTTACGTGGGCCCTAGAGTGTCTAACCTGCTCAAGAAGGCCCATCTGCATCATAGAGGGTGTTCATGCACGGCATCAGTGAAAGAGTACACCAGCCGTGTTGTTCATGACATTGAACATAAGACAGTGTTGTATTATACACGATACATGTGCATGGGTGTGTCTAAAGGCCGTAC
This sequence comes from Phytophthora boehmeriae, assembly GCA_011947355.1. NCBI lineage: Eukaryota > Oomycota > Peronosporomycetes > Peronosporales > Peronosporaceae > Phytophthora > Phytophthora boehmeriae. The sequence continues at coordinate 506,139 of JAAVTJ010000132.1, read as the reverse complement.
ATTCTCAACAATTGACGATGACTACATATCGTCGTCAAAAGCTACCCTTTCTGCATTTTCTTATATGTTGACTCACAAGACTGGTATCTCTACTAAGCTGTTTGATTTGGTGTATGACAGTATGCTGACAACTAAAGGAATATCTGGAGCTGTTAGTAACGTGACAAGGAGCGCGTCAAAAGCGATTCTATCATATTACAGCCCTGGTCGCTTTGGCAGTAGAGGCAGGTCGTCTAAATGCTCCCAACTTTACATCTCTTTTGCTACCAACTATTGATCAAATCATGTCCAACAATTCCTGTATTGATGAAGAAACACTGATGGCGGTATGGCTTGCACAAACGGAGATTTACTCCAGACTCCTGGAGAGTCAAATGGGCAGGCAAAATGCAATCGAGTCATTCGTATCGACCATTCTCAAAAGTTTTGCAGTAAATTGAAGATTTTTGGCGCAAAGGGTGAAAAAGAGCAGGCAACTAGCGTGCGATTGCTGCTTTTAGTTGAAAACGAGGTTGGGCAAATTATTGCGCGAGGATTGACACGAACCGAGAACCACGTCGAGTCTGTAGCAATTCTTCAATCTGTCGTTCCTAAGATGGCCGATGATGCTGATCCAGCTCCTGTGTGTGTATACGACGATGCGAACAAAACCCGTTCCTTAGTGATGAAGGTCTTTGGCCCAAGGATCCAAACCAAATAGGACCCCTTTCATCTAATCCAGAGGTTTTCCGAAAAGATCATTGACAAACCTCAGCGGAAAGCTTTGTCGAAGCAGCTGTTGATGGCGATGAATGATCTAGCTGGAAATATCCGACCTCCTGAAGCTATGGAAGAGCGATTTCTAGCTACGTTGCAGCAAATAACTCCGTCAAATATTCGCACCAGTACTGCTGTCTGGGAAAATTGTATAGCTGTTAATCTCGAGCAAATACGTAAAGGCGACTTGTATGTCAAAGACAATGAATATCTGGAAGCGGGCACATCAATTCGCATCATCTCAACTAGTCAACTAGAAGCTGTTCACTCCAAGTTACGTAAGTTACTTGACAGAGTGTTGTCAATTGAAGTCGGTCTTCGCATCCTAGATATTTTTCTTCTTCAAGTAAGCTCTGCAAGTGTGATGTTTTTTCCAGTAAACTAAAAATAACTTGCAATCTTGCAGCACAATCTTAAAGCAGGAGCAAAATACAAGCGTAATCCACCATTCATAGAGCATGACTTCATCACGTTGTCGCAGACTGCTGTGTTTTGTCGTGGCTTGCTGCCAGAATCACCTCAAGTGGAGTTCGTGTACCAGCTGTTGCCCTCCCCAAAGAGCGATGCGTTTATGATGCAGCGATTTCGACCTGGTGGTGAAGCTTTTCCAGCAAACTGGCCTTGGGAACGACTATACAATTTGCTGTCGCTTTCTACGGCAACCTTAGAAGCGAGTATGTTGCGCAATCGGTCATTGGCATCGGACGTTAGACAAATGCTTGAACCCGTGTACGTCAAATGAAAAAACTTATTACAAGAGGAGATCGTCAAGCAGCTTGGTCTAGATCCAGAATATGATTCGGCCTCAGACTTCTCTGCAAATGAATTTTCCTTGTTGGAACAAATTCGAGGCGATCAACTTGATCTAAGTACCACGAAGTACTGGTGGAGTGGGTGTGCGTTTGTAACTACAGTATTGTATGACGCAGCAGTGCGGCAACTCGATAACCCAAGCTTGAAATTAAAAAAACGCTGCTTCGCCACAGTCGAGAAATATCTCGCAGCAATAGACATCAAATTGACAGAACGTGCTAGGATAGTGGCATCTCCCAGTCTCTTTCGCTTAAATGAAGACCAAGAAGCAAATGATGATGTCAATTCGGAGAACGATGACTGGTTTCAAACGAAACTGTTCAATCTTTTGCGAGAGAAAGGAGTAATCAAGAAACGAACGTAGGTGTTTTGCAACGTATGCGACCTAGCAGCATGCACGTGTTCATCAATCTCTAGGAAAACCAAACCGTGGTTAATGCGCCGCTGGACCGCACTTCGTACTGCCGGAAACCGTAGCGAGCGTTTAAAAATGCTGCCGCAAATACCACACGACAAGACGCGGACAGAAGTAATCCAAGCTTCAGCTGCTTACGAAATTCAAAGTGACACGACAGCTGCTGCTGAAAATGCCCCACCTGACAGAGAATTATCTGTTTCGCTCCAAAGTGGTGTTCGTGTTGAGCAATCAAACATCTGCCGTGAGCACGGAGATTACCGCGCGCAATACTAATCCTGTGTCAACAGCATTATTGGTGACATCAGCAATATAACCACTGCTAAATCCGACCCTTTTATCTACAACTGATGCTGAAATAATTGGTGCTGACCTCCGCGATCACTTGAGGCAGTTTGCTGCCTCAATTCCAAGATCGAAGAGCAAATGGAGTAAAGTCATGCTAGAGTACGCAAATGCCAACCCAAATACGAAGTTGAGTGAAGACAATCTTCGCTGCCGCTTGAAAGAAAAGCGAACATCTCGCAAGCGTGCAGCAGCATCGATTACACACCATTGCCAATCTGATGACACCGCCGTGACGATGATCACACAACCAGGCCTCTCCACTGACGCGCAAAGCGAAAACATCCTCAACCCTTCCTCCACAGAGACTCAAGCAAACCGACGAACGCGGCATGCGAAAGTTGCCGCTACGCTAAGAGGAAAAGCGGCCCTGACAGTCGAAATAAAAGCTGCATCCACAGACAGCAGTCGATCTGTTCAATTGCATCGTTCTTCAACGCTCCAAGGAACTTGAGCTCGGGCAATTGATTAAATGAAGCTTGACATACTAGACATTTCGTACATGTACATGAGAGCATTAGTAAGTTTTGTTCGTTCAATGTAGATGCCATGAATTTACCTCTTCTTTCCTTCCTGGCTTGACCACTGTACTAAGGAATCTTGCTCTACTATGTTTGGGCTGACCTGATTGGGTATCAATTCGCGGCGAGCGTACTACAAAAATCTGGTGCCAAACGGTGCACAACGGTGCCAAACGGTGACCGACGGTCGCAGAACAATCCCGAGAATTCCGGTCATCCCCCACTGTTGCCAATGCGATCGGTATTTGGTAGAGGTAGTGTCTGCGACGGCGTGATCGCGGAGCAGTGCTCCCAAAGACGTGAGAGATTGTTGTAGATAGCGCGAACTAGCACAGCATGTAGCAACGCAGCGAAGACCTCCAAGCAGACGCAAAGAGTTGTTTTGGTCTCATGACTTGATTGAAGCATGGCTTCGATGCGCTAGATGGATTTGTCAATCTTGAGGGGCGGAATCGACACGGTTTCATTCGAGATATTCTATTCGAGCCCTAACGTCCGGTTGGGCTCACGCCATGCTGTGAATTTCCGCTCGTTGATTGCTGCTGGACCTAGGACCGTCGCCATTGCTCGACGTAGAGCCAAATTTGCTTGTTAGCAATGCATGTCCGTGTCGATTTCGATACAGGTGTGATCGTCACACCAGAATAGCCCGCCAAACGGGGATTGCACAGGCGCGGCCGCCTCATACAGTCCGTTGATGAGAGAACCTGGTAGGAAATACGACCCAGGCAAGCCGCACCAGCCAAACCCGCAGGCGAGATCAATAATTACGTAGTCATCAATGATAAACGCAAACATGTGTGCGTGATCCGCGTGGATAGGCACGTGCCGAAGTGCTCCAGCGACGTCGCCGAGCATGATGAGAATTTTGGCGTCACGAAAACTCTGTCGTAGAGCTAGGATCCGCCTGGCGATGTCACGAGGTGTGTTGTAAGTAATTTCAGGCAGATGTGTACGATCCGAAAACTCATTGACGGAGGCTCCTGCAGGTTCTGAGTAGTCATTAATGACACGAATATCGGCGCCATCCTTTTCAACCACTCCAATGGGGGAAATGAAAACCTCCGTCCATTGAGCCAACACCGACGTTTTGAGGATAAGATAGCGACCATCCTTCTGTCCCTTCCGTATATGACACCAAACTTGAGGAAGATGGTCTTTAATGGAGCTGTGCTTGGTTGGGCGACTTGTCTGTCGCGTTGGCCGTGCCGGAAGCCACTCAGGAACAACGCCGTGACGAACTACGTCGTTCCAACGACTCCAATTCTCTTGCAACGCTGCATTTGATGGTCGTGGAAGCTCATACAAGTCTTTGTTCTAGCAAGGATCCGTATCCGTCTGTCCGCGAATGAGCCGAATAAATTCGGGCAGTGGAAGCTGCAAACACATCACCAGGTGCGATAGAAAATTTACCATATGTGTGTCCACTTTATCATCGCTCGGCCTCGTGGCCGTCGTCGGAAAATGCACACCCATGGTTGCTGCAGCTTGTGCCAGACTGTTCACGGTCTCTGATCGACAATGAGCAGTCAATTTCTCCAAAGTATCCATATATTTTGTATGAACCATGGATAGTTGTTGATGGATCGAGCTAGAAGCACTCACCAACATACCAACCTGGGAAACTGCAGGTCTAGTGCTGGGATGTTCGGCGCTTTTGAAAGCCAATATCGAAGATGCAGAGACCCCTCCACATCAAAGGTCTGCAAACTCAGCCGCTAATCCACCGTATGTAGTTTAATGAATCGCTTGACGTTGTCCGGTAACGTCGCCGGGCGGAAGTGAGCGCGTCTCGCAGAGAAGCACTTTCCAGGGTCACCATTTCCGGAGCAGCCGGCTCGTGATATGTGTTTCATGCACAACGAAAGAGATCCTTGCTTTGGCAAATTGCGTAGCACGGACTTTGGAATTGAACCGTGTTTTGCAGAGCGCTGCTCACGATGACCGTGTTGTAGATGCGACGTCGCGGCAGGATTTTGCTCCAGCCGAGCAGTGATATCTGCAAGCTTTTCTTGCTGATGACTGTAAAGGAGCTCGGATCGGCGGGAATCATGCAACGAGAATTCCTCCTTGAGGCGGATTGCTCCATTGATACCCGCTGACAGTACGAGACCGCGAAATTTCCCGAACTTTTCGTTAATCCACAACAGGAGATAGCGACATGTATCGCCTAGCACCTGCACAGTTGCCCCGTTGTAAAACTGACGACCAAAGCGACGTAGGTTCTTGAGAGCTCCGAGTAAATCAGTATACAACGGCGCTGTCGAGATTGCAGGCAACGACGTCTTTCGAGAGAAATCCTTCATGTTCACCGCAGGGCTGCTATCATCCAGCAGCATTGCGCGAGTCACAGTGGAGAGATGAAGCACTGAAAGGTCTCGACAACCGAAGCTGAAGCTGAAGTCATAGAGACCATGAAGCACAAGTGGCGTTGCACGAAAGCGGGTGTCGTGGGCCTGTTGAACAAATTCAAGAAGAGATTGAGGGTCCTTACCTTTGTGGGATGAACAATCGCACTGTGTATCTGTCGCTCGAGTGCCGTTGGCCGGAACGTTGTAGCAGAACGTCCACGTAACTCGTCGACTGCGCCGAAGGCCGCAACAGGAAACCCGCTGCTGTTCCCACATGCCTCATCATCAACGAGCGGGCGGTGTTGACGCTGCACAGCCTGTACGTCGTTGTCATCGGTCGGAAAAGGCAAAATTAACTCGTTGGGAGGTATACCGTCATATTCATCGCATGATGGGCTATCAGACGGCTTGTGACACGTTGGTAGACGATCAGGAGCTGGCACATTCTCGGGAGCTCCGCGTTTCTTAGAGCGTACTAACGTTTGGCCACTCGGAATCTTGAACAGATCAGCATTTTTCCCTTTTTTGTTGAGGGTACAGTCCAGCACGTGCTGTCGCGGAACGTTTACTATCTCCAGCGTAACAGGACGAATTACTTGAACTAATTAAGCTGGTTCGAAAGGTACAGACAGCGTACGCATCAACTTGGACGGCAAAACTGCACGACTCTTGGAAGAGTACGAGCAAATGTCACCCGTCTTTGCAAATAACTCGGCGGAGTTCAAAGCGACGGCACTTGTACCTCCTCCAGTCTGAGCACGTAGTCGACCCAGTCAACTTTGATCACGTTGGGTGGCTCTCTCAGGGCGACCTTGCGTTATCCGTGCGTGTCTTGGACATGGAGCCATTGTTGTGCAGCATCCATCGTATACCCAGTAACTACACCAAATGACCATTGGTCCATTCTTGAACCATCAGGCTGAGTGAAGACCAACAAATGTTCCTGGCCACAGTGCACACTCAGTGTCTGTTTCCAGACGACGTTGTAAGATCGCAATGTCAATCCGATCCGAGAAGCCCTCGTCAGCCCCATCGGGATCGATAAGAGACACAGTAGTGTTCCCCGTCTACACGATCCACCCGCGCATAGTGAAACTCAGATATTTTTGCGACTTGCGGAGGACCCACAAATGCTAAAGATCCAACGGAGAGTTTAGAGGGAGCCATCGTAAGTGTGTGAGTTGTCAAATCGGAAATCTGGAAAGAGCGATGACGCTTCGTGCCGAGCGAGCAAATTCACGAATGAGCTGCGAGGCCCGTAACGCAGCAGGCGTGCATCTAGTGAACCTATCTAACTTCTTCTACCTACTTGCTTCTTCAATCGTGTTTTGACTTCGTTAAGTGCTCCAGGTCGGCGTGACCTGGAGCAGCCCTGGATGAGGAGTGGTGGGGCTTGACTTGTCGGATTGCAGGAAAAACTCCAAATGAGTTGTTGTTCTACTCTATCTACCCTATTGAGCCAACTACTGGGCATCTTGGACTTCTCACACGCGACGTGCTAGCACGGTGCGATAGCGCAAATTGTTGCTGCGATGCTCGTAGAGCTGCGAAGTGCCGACACCATGCGATAGTGCCTGTGTCCTGTGTCATTGAAGTTCTGCCGCCTTACCATTCAACGGAAAACTGATCTCTGACTCCTCTCATCGCCCGAAAGCTCCAGACTTCGACCGACCATTTTACTTGAGGATGGAGCTTCGTCCTTTTCTTGCTATGGGCGGTGGTGTACTTTTTCAGAAAGAGGTAAAGGACGGACTCGAGATTGAACGACCGATCGCGTTTGCAGGCAGGAAGTACAAGGCGGTTAAGATCAACTATTCAATTCGTGAAAAGGAACTTCTAGCTATCCTGTTTGGTCTACGCACTTGGCGAGTCCTGATCAGCCATTTATCGTCGAAACAGATCACAAGAGTCTGGAATCAGTATTCAAGTAGAAGCGTATATCGAGACGTGTTGCTAGATGGTATGATGAGCTTGCGGAGTATCAGCTAGAAATTCGATACGTTCCTGGTATGTTGAGGATACATTTCGTGGTCTTGTGTCTGGATACCTACCTTGTTATGCGTGCCCAGAGGAGCGGTGATTCTGATTGGTCGTGGAATAGAAGCGGGTAGACCGTGTCCGCTTCATTCAAGTGTGTCCGTTACATAAAATACGAATATATTACAGTGTGTCCGCTGCATAAAAGCGTGTCCGGTGCAGTAATGACCGATTATTACTATCGGGCACTATTTCATGTAAAGAGATGGAGGACAGGAAGTTTAGCAGATTGAACTAACTCATTTTAATTCACTTTCGAATTTCCATTCAACTACTCACTTCACTACCAAGCTTCGTTTGCATTATTATATTGGTACTGCCAACAGCGTCGCCGATGGTGTTTCGCGCCGTCCTGACTTCGCTGAAAGTGCTGAAACAGTGGCTCTGACCAGTATCGTCACGCGATCTCAATTGAGATCTCGTGTATCAAACCGTCTGCCAGCCCTTGTTGCGGAAACCGCGGCGAGATACGCAGAAGATCCGAATACCGCAACGATTTTGGAGCTTTAGAAAACACAGCGTGACGACGGAGAGCCGACCAGCACACTGAAGACAATCGCTACTGTCAAGAATATTCATCGGTATTCGCTGGAGGACGGGAAAAATACTACCAACCTAGCCATGAAGTTGGACCACGTCTCGTTCTACCCCGACTTCGTGACATACTGGAGCCTATCATTGGTGAATATCATGACTATCCGGTACATGGCCACCCGGGGATCGATTGCACGAGTCGTCTTGTGGAAACTAACTACTACTGGCCTTATATGATTCGAGACATCTCCAACTACATCTAATGATGTGAAATTTGTGCACGTACGAAAGCTTGAAATGAAAAGCCCCTGGTCTTCTGCACAGCCACGATTCCTGCTCGCTGCTGGATTAAGGTTGCGATGGACTTTATTACGCAGCTTCTTACGTCATCAAATGGTTTCGACAGCGTCCTTGTCGTTGCTGATCAACTCATGATACGAGCACATTTCGCTCCAGCGAAAACAATGGATTCTGCCAAAGATACTGCTGTTCGATATCATCAACATGTGTTCAAACTCAATGGAGTTTCCGATTGAATCCTCAGTGACCTGGATACCAAGTTCACTTCGGACTTTTGGGCCAAATGGTGTGTCTTGTTTGGCGTGGAGCAAATGTTCTGCGTTCCGATCTCAAGGCGATGGAGTTACCGAGTGTATCAATCAGACACTCGAAAACTTTTACGCGCGTTGTTTAATGCTTGCTGATTCGACGGATTGGGATATTCACATACGCATGGCTGAATTCGCGTACAACGCGCGCCATCATTCGTCGATCAACATGACACCATTCGAGGCAGGTATCGGTTACGCGCCTCGCACACCAGCTACTCTCGCGTTATCTAGTGACCCCTTACTACAAAAAAGGAGGCTCGACTCGGTCAAGAATTTGCAGAGACATAAAAAGATATGCTTGCTAAAGCTCGGCGGTGTATGGCCGCCGCTCAGGATCGAATGGCACAACATTACAACAAGAATCGTTGGCCGCAAGTCTTCAAAGCATGTGATGAAGTCCTGCTGTCGAGAGAAAATTTGTCCCACCGACATCTCCGTACAACCAAGCGTAAGCTCAGACCGCGCTGGATAAGGCCGTATACTGTCACCCGGAAAATTGGTCGTGATTACTACCAGTTAGATCTTCCGCCCAAGCTCCGTCTTCGTCCAGTGTTTCATACAAGTATGCTCAAGCCATATATTACCAGCAACCATCGTCGAGAAACGCAACGGTTGTTCAAGGTGCGCCTGCCTGACGGGACGGAAGGAGAGCTAGTCGACGATATCGTCAATCCCAAAAAGCGGAAAAGCGGTATTATTTACGAGGCGAAATGGCTAGGCCAACCGAAAACGACGTGGGAGCCCATTAGCAACTTAGGCACCGTTCAAGGTCTTATTCAGCGTTATCACTAGCGGCCACGAGCTCGCTAAGAGGAGGGAATGTCACGAGTTCAAGTTGATCAACGGAAATCACGCGCTATCCTCAAAGGTGAGCCTGACGCACGTGCTGGTGCCTCATGGCAATCTGTGTGCCAGCAGGGATGTGGAACCGGACTTGCATGTTGTATGTTAGTGGCTGCAGCAAGCCAATACATTTGGAATACAAGAAGCAGTCGGTTGACGTTGAAGCTAAAAGCCCACAGGGCAACAGAAGCGGACCAAGACTAGCAAGAAATGAACCAATCTACATATACTCAGTTCTCAATTTTCCAGCAACTACAACAACATTCAACACACTTCCAAGTCGAACATCGACGGCATTCAATTGCCAGAGTCCTTCAGTGTCAATCCGCTTCCAAAGTACTACCAAAACCAATAGCGTCAAGCTCTATTGCGGCATTGTAGAGTTTGTTAAAGCGGTGGGCAACGCAGACAGTCCAATACCAAGTACGTTCGACGAGTGCGAGTCCGCATCAACTATTTATCTGGGAAGATTCGGGTTTTGTTTAGAATAGAGCACTCCAATACACAACGTTGGTCAAGACGGCCGATCCATAAAATAATGGAGAGACTGTATTCTCCGAAACTACTTACAACATTAACCCTTCAATCCCCGGCAGCAAATCCCGGGGAGCTTTTTCCAGTAGGTTGTCACTCCCATCATAATTGTATATAAACTTTGTATGTGGTGCGATTTTAGGTGTGTGAGAGTCGTGCACTGCGGGAAGGTCGGAGCGGACAAAGGAGGACATATCCAACATATTATAATAGTGGTCGATATGCTGTTCCCAAGAACAGATACAATCGATATATGTTGGACAAATAATCATAACTAATGCACCTTTTATTAGAAATAGGCTGGTTCTGTACTTAGCTTTCCCGCAGTTGAAAACACATGGAAATCAGGCCAATCAAATGCCACACTTGAAAGCACGTTTTCGGCTGCCTCGGGCGCACAACCATATCCGGGTACTTCCTGCATGCATAAATTAGAAGATAGAAAATAAAAATAATCCAGACACATGAAACTCACCTCAGATCATCCTGCGAGCACACAGGGCAATGCCATTTGGTAAACTTTCGTGGCTTGACACGGCGCACCGCGCAAACTTTGCACGTTCGAGCAATGTTTTTGCTCATAATTTTTTTTTCTGGAGGAATGGCTTCCTTTGTGTCGGGGCACTCCGCCAGGTGATGATTGCTGTCATCAGCATTTCGAGCTGACTGAGTTTGTGGAGGCAGCTGTACTAGCTTCTGCCCTTGTTGCGACTTCAATTTCTTCGAATTTCTCCTTGTCCACAGACAAAACTGCTCATGTAGCGTCTGCGGGAACTTGCACCGCTTAGAAGGCTTCTCTCCCAGCGCCTTGAGATGAATCCGGTGGATAATGAAAGCTTTGACCATTGCAATATCAACCAATCCGAAAAACAGCGATCGAAAATACTTCTTTGGCTTGTACGCCAACTGGACGCTGTAACGTTGCATTCGGAACCAGTCATGGATATCTACCCCTCCTATCCACCGCTGATAGTCCCTGACCAGAATGAGCGTATAATGGGGTACCAGCATCCTGACTATCAATAACCCAATAACACGAAGAACCTCCCACGGTTCGACAGGGTTTACAGAGCGCAGAAGTCTTCGAACGTCCTTCGCCGGCTAGACCTCACCAGAATTTGCCTTCCTCTTCTTCTTTCGGATCTCTACATCCCGCTTCTCGATGTTTTGCACGTGATAAATATTGGTTTACTTCTACCGTCCGCCACAGCTGCGCGGGCAAAAATAAAGAAAACCAAAGCCGGAGGATCTTCCGCTACACAAAGTGCTGCAGTGGACGGACCATACGGTCCACCGTAAAGCCCCCGTACTTGAGTCAGGTCCAAACTTGGCTGGATTTTAAATTCAAATCGAGGACGTTAGAATTTAGAAGCGAATTTATACAATAAGAAAGTAATCTTACCGTATTCCCAACCGGAGGTTCTCATCTCTTTCATCACGTTCTTGTTCTTGCCGTCTAACCCCCGATGACAACTAATCGAGACAATACTTTAATTTCATTTGAATCTACATCTAATTTCAAGGATCTCATGTTTCCCGAAAGCCTAGCATCGCGAATTTCGTTACTGCAGATGTGGCGAGCTTGCGCACTACAAGATAAGCATTTGTCATTTGAAGATGCTCGATCATCTTCACACTAGCACCCACGAACGCCACAGCACATACTTGCTCGCCTGTTCGTCGTTGTCCCTAGGTGACTTGCGATCAGCACCGCCAGCCTCTCACTATTCTTCAAGTTGGATGGTTTGGAAGGTAGTGGTCTAACTTTGATATATGATTAACCCTTTCGCGAACGATGGGGGCATTTTGCCCCCTTCCAAGGTGTTCTCAAAACCTGCGAGAAAAACACCCATGAAAGGGGGCAAAATGCTCCCTTTCACAGAAGTTCAACCACGCATGTACCTATTTTTGAAACTACCAATCGCATAGCTCCATGCCAAATCGAATCCCTCGTAATTTTGCTTTATTTACCATGTGTGGTCACATCACCGAAATATGTTGCAGTAAGTGCGAAATATATCGAGATTACGTGACCAAACCAACAGTAAATGACCCGACGCATCCTTTACATCTTGCTTATGCTAACGATTGGATTCACTGAATATACATACAAAAATCAAGATATATTCACTGCATTCCATTACCATACAAAAATGACTACAATCTCCATTGTCAGACCACCACTATTCGTGAGAATGGGGACATCGTTCACTTTTGAAGACGACAAGGAGTTGATCCAGCTTGTCCGTGTATTTCAAGATGCAGAAGATCGAGTATCTTGGAACGAAGTCCATCTCTGCATGAGACGGTCAGGTCACACTATTGCAGCACTGAAGCAGCGCCTTCAAGCACTGAAGAGAACGCACGGCAACTTCCTCTTCAGTTTTCCACACAACTTTTCACACCTGTTTGTAGGCCGCGAGGTAGACCACCCGCTGCGATTCGATGGTTGCGTGCGCTGGCTTTGGTTTCCCATGCGCACCTTAGACATTGACTAAGTCCGCCCCCTGCGCCACGTAATGTGCTGACCGCGACTGACACAGAAACATCAAGTAGTCCACTGCCTGCAAAGTCGCCACCGCCAAATCCAGTCTCGCAGGATCTTCCAGGTGTGGTGAAGTTACCTACGATCGGGTTGCCGCCATCGGACCGATCTATTTCGCTCATATCTGCGCTGCAAACGGAAGGCGGCCACACCATTGAAAGCGTAAATCCTCGAGCTGAGAGCAATTTTGTATCGGACTGTCTTTCTGGCGTTGGAAGTGCGCTGCTGTCTCTTCAAATTGCAGAGCAAGCAGTAAACACATTTTTGCCGATGTCCCTCGCTGTGCTGTGCGGAGAGATGGCAATGCTCCCCATCAAAACGCAGGTGAGATGATGCCGGACGGAGTGAGCGCGCTATTGGCTGCACTACCGCCTCTTGACGAGAGAGATTTCTTTTTGGATATTGGTGCTGGTTTGGGGAACGTGGTGGCTTAAGTGATACCGGGGACAGGTGTTGAACAGGCGATTGGAATTGAGCTACGTGACGACATTCACCAAATTGATATGGAGTCTATGGCGAGCAGTTAGCATTCAAAAGCTTTTGAAGAGAGGGGAAGGTTCATCTGCGAGGACGTGGCTAAGATTCGCATTTCACACACGCCACCGTACGCTGATGTGACGGCGATTTTCTGGAACAACCTCCTATTTCAGCAGCAAACCGTTGAATATGTAAAGATACGGCTGTGTGGAATGGTTCAGCTTCGGTTTGTCGTTAGTTCCGTGAACCTGTGTCCGTGACAGGTGCGTCCAAGACTTCTGTGCAGCGTTTAGACTTGCATAACAGGTCAATGTTCGGTGCAGTTGGAAAGCAGAACTTCATCGCACGTACATCTACGAGTCAAAGAATCTGTAGAGCGAGCATTTGAGCAGTTCATATAAGAATTTTGCTAAAAGCATTTCAATACTTACTTCAAGATATTTTCATACTTAGATCAAGATAATTGCACGCCTACTATACTCATGTCTTTACAAACGCGCCGCTTACAAGATAATTGCGCGTGACACACTTCGATGAACTCCATCGCGATTCGGATTGGCTTCAGAGCCTTCATCGCAATCTCCAGCATTTACAGCACAACCATCTTGAATCTCTGCGCATTGGAGTTTGAGTTTATACAACTCAGAACTTCAACGAACGTGTCCGGTGGTAGAAAAAGGTTTCGGGGCAGGTAGATGCGGTGGTATTTCTCCCAGCATGTCCACGTCTGCTGTGGGCACGCGTACGGCATCGAGCATGCGTTCACATGCTGGCACAGGCAAACCCCGTGTAGGACGCTAAAGTCGGTCACCTCAGTTGCATACCGTCCTTCCCATCTGCAGACAACGCATTGACGACGCTTACGATTTGTGGTTGGATAAAGCTGCTTCGACGCCACTGCAGAGCACCACTTTTGCGGGCTATCGCCGTATTCGCTGTTGTGTTCTACACCCGAAACCCAGACAGAACTTGAAGGGGAAGCACTTTCGACCACTTCATTAGTAGAACCTACACCAGAGAAAATCATCCGTCGCTCGCTAGGTGCTTCTATCTGTTTGCCAGATAGTAGCTCAGACGTCAACTGAATAATAAAGTCGCGATGTGAATCACGTTCATCCTTGAATCCTAGAGCCATTTTTCGTGTCAGATACGCGTTCGCCCTTGCAACGCCAATCAAGGCCATTCCCAACTTTTTGTACCATTTCTTGAATGTATGACCGTCTGCTAACGAAACCCGGCCGCGAATTTGGTCCTGGCGATCGACTCCTGCATGTTGTGGTTATACTCCTTGATGCACTCAGGGGCACTGAACTCGCGCATCTCAGCACGACCTTGGCGTGTTACCGTCGTCATCGTTGATGGATCTGCGTCTGAGATCACCGTGACAACCGAGCTGTCGTACCACGATGCCGCCAACATGTTGCGGTCTACAGCGACACCCTGTCGAGCCATCCCTCTCGTGCATTCTTTCTTCTCGACCAGCACATGCTTTGGAAAATGAGCACTGCTTTTTAGCACTGTTCCCCGAGCATAAAGCCCTTTCACACGCAACGCCTCAAGAAGCTGGACAGAAGTATAATAGTTGTCAGAGTTGATAATTCGACGGGTGCCATGACATGGCCGCGTCACCTCTAAAACACATTTGCGAATGGGAGACGTTATAGTCATCTCCTCGCTCAACGCCTGGGCTTCAGCAACTGTAGTCACGCCTTGAAGTCGGTCCGTCATGTCGCTCTGGCAATGCAGCCGGAAATTTAGTGAGATCCACGATGTAGCGCAACACAACATATAGATTCTAAAATGGTACTTGCCGGTCGGTTTCATAGGATTGTAGACGGTGAGAGGCTTGCCGAACTTCGACCGGCACGCAACACTTGCTTCGTCCAATGTGACGTTCCTCCCAACCTCCACATATTTGGGACCTGTTGTCTTGAGTAGATTTAGCAAAGGACGAATTCTTGCCGCCTGGTCACGGCTGGTGCTGCTAACCTCGACGCACCAAAAACAAAAAACTTGCCAAAGCTGTTTGAAGCGACGTATAGAATCTAGACCACCACTGTTTCCGCCAAATAATGTATCTTCAACTTGAGACCCCCAATAATTGGCATATTCACCTTTGTCTACCAACGACATGTAGAAAAGCACACCAAGGAATGTCATTACGTCGTCCAGGGAGAATGACTTTATAGCAGTGCCGTGTAGTTGCGCATAGCGGTTTGTTCTACCCACCACTTGTTGCCAAAATGATACTGGTATGTAGGCAAAGAAACTGGCCGACGCAGAGTGCTCAAAAATACGAATGAATTGAGGGCGGAGACGTGTCTTCGTATCGCCGTCAGAATGAAGAAATCAATCCGACGGCTCACCGCTCGCTGCTCTTGAATCGAAGCGCAAATTTTTGATTGCCTCTACTTCAGCCAAAGTCGTTGGAAGTTGCATGGGTGGATCGAATGATTCCATGCATTCTTCTAGTGCCTCCACGTCATCACAAACCTGTACTTGTTCGCTCTCATCTCTTGCGCATAGTCGACCCCACCCTAGAGCAGAAGAACTTCCGTGTAGGGAGCGGTAGTTAGCGTTTCCACGCTGAATCATGCTAAAATTGAAAATGCTCCACTTGCGACGGAAACTGAGAATCCACCACTGGACTTGAAATAAGGAGCGTTTCGTAACACGATACACTCTACCAACAATGTAGGCATCCCCCACACCGACGTACTTCTACTGCGTGGTCCACCCTTCTTTTGAAGGTTAAAACGCTACGAGCGTATTTACATATATCTGAGGGATCAATTGCGGTCGCGGTGGCGTACATCGCGATGTTGACATCTCCGCGGGTTCCGATGGATTAGGTGCAGCAGGTTCTGTGTTAAATTGACGTTGCGGTTCATCGTCAGTAGGTGTAGGCCGTAGCGGTGTATCCGCATATGCTAAAGGATGGCCCTGTGGCGCCAAACGAAGTAAACTACCCTCACTAAGGGGACGTGGGCACGGAAGTGCTGGCAACAATGTCTCTACGGCACTAGGATGCACGTCAGTGGCGTCGGCTTCCTGGGTCATCGCTTGCGTCAGACTACGCTTGGGTTTGTTTTTACTGCCAAGAGGGCGCCCTTTTTTTCGTTTTTGCTGCTGATAGCCCTGGTCGCTCTTAGGTTTATTCTTGGACCCTCGTGGTCTTCCTCGTTTGCGTGGTGCCGCGTGGTCGCCGTTCTGCAATGCTGTCGGTGGTCCGTTTTGCGTCGGCCCTTCATCTTCTCCTAAAGCCATAGCTCCGTACGGCTCTCTCCCTTGATCAGACGGCCGCAAATCAGTTTGTGATAGAAGAGAACCAAGCCATGGCGACCTTCGATCTCTATCCATTTAGAGAGGTTTAGCAAATAGTGTTTGCAACCGATTTTCCAAAATGATGCTATCTGTTTAGAGGGGAATACGTATGTTCGGGGCACTTTATCTATAATGAAACTCACACATTTTCACATGTGGCCTATAGTATAGTATAACAAAGGTATTGCAACTCATCTAAGGCCATGACATGCGGAAGTCTCGACAGCCAGTCGACACGGTGTTGTGATTGAAGTAAGAAGCGTTAGATTTCAGGCGGGAAGAGTAGTTTACACGTTATCTTGCATGCTGGGCTCTGTCAACGCAATCACGCTTCGATGGTAGCCTGCCAATCAAAAAGCAAGAGGATGTTTGCTCTTGCGGCAATGGGAATACAACCAATTAGAAAATTAGCATATCTAATAGGGGAGTCGAACATTCGAAATACGCGAAAAAACGACCAGAAAAACAAGAATCTAAGCAAAAATGCTTGGCAAGATAAGCCGGAACAGCAAGGGGACTCACTTTGATGGGTATATTTTACGCATGTCTATGTGCCAATTGTCAAAAAGCTAGTTCAGGATTCTGGTCACTGTGCTGTGGCGGTGTCTCCAAAGCACAGTGACCGGCAGCGCCTTCCGTGGACGATTGTGGGCGTGTTAGCGGTAACGACGCTGCATAAGGAGGAGGAGGACATGCTAGAGCTCCTAAATAGCGATCAAGATGACAACAAGCTTCTGTTTTCACAGATAGACGTGCCTGTGTGCGCGTAAATCTACTCAGAACCACATGATGTGATGAAGGGGGGCAAGGGAATTCTGCTTGAATTTTGAAATGAGCGTGTTGAAGATACTGGCAATCCTGCATCTGTAGTGATCTTCCACGTGAACACCTAGCTGCGATCTGCTCGCAAAGACATTGCGAACCGTAGTGTTTCATACACACGGTGACTTGCATGTAGCAGTCGAGAACATTCTAGACTACGACGTTCAGTTTGGTCAGGGATCTCTAGGTGTACAGAAGAGATAGTAACTAGGAGTTTCATAACGACAAATTGATTCACTTTCATTTTTACCATCTCAAGCGCAAAGTGCAATAGGTTATGAGCACCAACCCTGTGAACGAGAACGAGATACTCCGCGAAGGGAACTATTTCCAGTGGGAGTTTAACGCAAGAATGGCGTTAGCACGTAAGGACCTACTGGACCACATCGAGTACAAAGAGGAAGCTGGGGGTGAGGTGGTTGATACTACATCTACAAGTTGGAAGTCCGCCGACCGCAAGGCGTTAGCGGTACTCGCGCGAATGCTGAGCCCCCAGTATCAGACTATGATTAGAACTGCCAAGACTGCGAAAGAGGCGTGGACAACGCTGGAGTCCTTCTTTGTGAAGAGGACCATGCATAACCGCATTCAGCTCAGGAAGCGAGTGCACGAGTTCAAAATGACGAAGGGCGACGAAATTCTAGAGCATCTTCTAAAGTTTGACAACCTAATAATGGGGATGAGCGCAGTCGGTGAAACGATGTCGGAGGATGAGCAACTGGTCATTTTGCTCGGGAGTCTCACAGATGATTTCGATGCGATTATCAAGATTATCGAGAACAAGGAGGGTGTCACTATGATGGAGGTCAAGGAGATGTTGCTGCGGGAGAGTCAAAAGATGAAGGAGCGTGAAGTAAGTGAAACTGCGCTCCGTGCATCTGGGCAAGATGAAAATAGGCAGTATCGGCGGCAGCAACGTGGTGGACACCGTGGCGGACGTGGAGCACGAGGTCGACAACGTCGAACGGATGGTGGGTCATTTCGTGGGCAATGCTTTAATTGCAATTCGGTGGGCCACAAACAGGTGGACTGTCCATCTAACAGCAAGAGTGAACATGTATTTTTCGCAACAACCCAGAAGATCACCGATTGGTTGGTGGACAGTGGGGCAACGTCACACATGACGTTCTCCAGAGATGATTTTGTAACGTACGAGCAACTCGACAGCAACGTGACGATCTCGAGTGCAGATGGTGGTGCAATGTACGCGGTGGGAGTAGGCGCGGTTGCCTTTCAAGCACTCAACGGGACAAAGGTAACTTTGACTGGAATCTTGCATGTACCAAACCTTGCTCGCCGTTTAATTTCCGTGCCGGCGTTGACACTGAAGGACGTGACTGTTGTCTTTCATCGGAACAGTTGCGTGATTACCTATCGTGGTGAAAACGCTGATGGAGGTTGCTAGGGCCGGAAAATTGTATTCCATGGAAAATGAAGCAGCAAACCAAGCTCAAGATAGAAGCGTGGCAACAAATCCAGCGCACGAGCGCAATGTCGAGCTTTGGCATGCGCGACTAGGCCACATTCCTGTTGCCAGAATGGATCAAATTGCGAAGGCGTGTGATGGCATCCCTCCGTACGCTGTGGTTCCATCGAATGACATGAATCTATGTGATGGGTGCATGCGAGGAAAGATGAGTGTAGACAAGTTTCCGTCGACTGTGCGGGGATCAGTGAAAACGACAGCAGTGTTGGAGATTGTTCACACTGACCTGATGGGCCCCATGAGTGTGGAGTCACAAGGCAAGGCGCGCTACGCGCTAGCATTTATTGATGACTTTACACGGTTTATGGTGATTTACTTCCTTCGCGCGAAGTCGGAAGTTTTGGACTTCTTCAAGAAGTACAAAGCCATGATGGAGAAATAATTGGGGGTACGAGTGAAATGTGTACGTAGCGACAATGGGACCGAGTATGTGAACAGGAAATTCAACGATTTTTGCGCTCAGCATGGCATCGTACACCAAACGACGGTACCGTACTCGCCTCAACAAAACGGTATTGCTGAGAGAATGAACAGGACGATTGTTGAAATGGCTCGTTCAATGGTATACCACCGTGGTATGGAGAAACACTGGTGGGCAGAAGCAATGCAAACTGCCGTGTACATTGTGAATCGTTTGCCTTCGAGTGTGAGATCGACTGTTTCTCCCTACGAAATTGCGTTTGGCTCGCGGCCTTCACTCGAGCACCTCCGGGTGTTTGGAGCTCGAGGTTACGCACACGTCGACAAAGCGAAGTGAAGCAAACTTGATTCGAAGGCATTCCGATGCATGTTCCTGGGATATTCGGATACTTCAAAAGGGTACAGAGTGTGGAATTTGGGGACAAACAAACTGGTGATCAGCCAAACGGTGCGGTTGGATGAAATTGAAGAATATAAGTACGTGCCGGTACTTGTGAAGGACAACGTTGCGGTGCAAACGGTAGAAGGCGACAATGAAGTAACGATTCAAGTGCAAGAACAGCAAGAAGCCAAAGAGCCTGAGATGATGGACGTGGACGAAGACCACCAAGACGATATGAAGGTAGATAATGTATCTCAGTCTGTGCAAGAACCTCATATAACAAGCCATGACGTGCAACGTGTGTCGAAGATTGACCACGGATCGAGTGTGATGCCGGGTCAATTACCACGACCGGAGAGCCAGCCGCTATTACCACCTTCCAGACACCACCACCAACATCTCGAATACCCACCGAGTATCAGCAACGCAATTGTGTTCAGGCCACCAGTTGAACGAGAGCGACGTCCATCATTGCAGCAGCAAGTACTTCCTCCATCTGTTGAAGACCGAGTGGTTGTGTGCAATCAGCCACAGAGCACTGCGATAACCGAACGCTCAAGTGGTGGCGGGCAGTTGGTACTTCGACAACGAGATGTTGCTCGTGAAGATGAACCTGAACCAAAGCGACCTCGACTACAACTGACAGAAGAAGCGAACGTCTCGGAGGAAGTGCCGACCACATATCGTGAGGCCTTAGCGTCACCTAACAGCGAGAAGTGGAAAGAAGCGATCGACCGCGAACTTTATTCGCTCGGCGAGCATGGCGTCTGGGAGATTGTACGTGCACCTGCTGATGCAAAACTAGTCGGGTGTAAATGGTTTTTGCGCTGAAGCGAAACGAAAAAGGAGAGATCGTACGCTTCAAGGCGAGATTGGTGGCACAGGGATTCAGCCAGACGTATGGCGTTGATTTTGAAGAGACATACTTGCCTGTCGCGAGCATGAATTCGATCAGGATATTCATGGCACTTTGCTGTCAGCTTGGTTACGTGATTGACCAGTGTGATGTGGATACCGCATTTCTTTACGGTATTTTGAAAGAGCTTATCTACATGCGCGTTCCTGAAGGCGTGCCACATCAGCTAGGTGACGTGTGCCTGCTACGACGGAGTTTGTACGGGCTACGACAGGCGTCTGCTCTTTGATACAAGACTATCAGAGATGTCTTCAAGGCACTCGAATTCAAGCAGTACAAGTCAGACCCGTGCATTTTTGTGAAACAGGCCGGGGTAGACTACGTATACATAACGCTATATGTCGACGATCTTCTCATTGGAGCTCGATCAAAGCAGCAGATTGGTGAAGTCAAGAGGGCACTGTCAACGCATTTTAAGATGAAAGATCTTGGTACAGCGCGATACGTGGTTGGCATGGAGGTAAAATACGACATGAATGAGAAGCATCTTGCACTCTCACAGAAACAGTTCATTTTGCGCTTAATGGTGAAGTTTAACCAGGAGGAGGCTCATGGAGTACTAAACCATTGCGACAAAGGCCAGGTGACGATGAAGCTGACCACACCGCCTTCAGTGGACGAGCAACGGCGTATGGAGAAACGACCTTTTCGTTCGTTGATTGGCTCGCTCCTGTATGTTGCTATGGGAACCAGGCCGGATATTGCGTTTGCGGTTGCACATTTGAGCCGATATTGTGAGGCTCCTCGTGAAGTACATTGGAACGCGGCAATTCGAATTGTGCGATACTTGAAAGCTACAAAATACTACGCTATCCACTACCGCGGCGATGGCAATGAAATTCGTCTGACAGCGTGGAGTGATGCTGACTGGGGCAGCAGCGTGGACACTCGCAAGTCTACGAGTGGTGTGTTGGTGTGCATGGCTGGAGGGCCTGTCATTTTTAAGTCAAAGTTGCAGCGCACCGTGGCGCTTAGCTCCGCTGAGGCAGAGTACATGGCAATGGCCATGTGCACGCAGGAGGTATTGTGGGCGCGCAACCTTTTGAAGGAGATGGGGCATGAAATACATCAGCCGACAACACTCTGCGAGGATAATCAGAGCGCAATCGCAATAGCAAAGAATGTTGGGTATCAAGCTCGGGCAAAACATGTGGACATCAAGCTCTATTTTGTACGCGATCACCTCGAGGATGGCAACATTGCGTTGCAATACGTACCGACAAAGACACAACTGGCGGACTACTTGACCAAGGCTCTATCCAAGAAGACCTACCTTGACCTTGTGACCAAGAGTGGTGTGTACGCAGCTAGTTGAAGAGGGAGTGTTGAAGATACTGGCAATCCTGCATCTGTAATGATCTTCCACGTGAACACCTAGCTGCGATCTGCTCGCAAAGACATTGCGAACCGTAGTGTTTCATACACACGGTGACTTGCATGTAGCAGTCGAGAACATTCTAGACTACGACGTTCAGTTTGGTCAGGGATCTCTAGGTGTACAGAAGAGATAGTAACTAGGAGTTTCATAACGACAAATTGATTCACTTTCATTTTTACCATCTCAAGCGCAAAGTGCAATAGAGCGCTTATCTTTAAACAAGCTACCTCCGGAGGTAGCTTGTTTGAGAGATAAGCAAAAAATGTGTGATTTGTGAGCGAAAAAGCAACGGGATAATGAGCGCGTTTTTGCAATGTTCGACTCCCCTAATGAAGAAGAGTACCGTGGTTTATGAAAGAGAGCATTTTGCCCCCTTTCATCCAAAGTTACCGCCCTATCCCTACAAAAGCATCCCCTACTGCTAAACGGAAAGGACAGCAGTCGCTAGAAGTACAG
The DNA here is from genome assembly GCA_011947355.1 of Phytophthora boehmeriae. Taxonomy (NCBI): domain Eukaryota; phylum Oomycota; class Peronosporomycetes; order Peronosporales; family Peronosporaceae; genus Phytophthora; species Phytophthora boehmeriae. The sequence goes on along the minus strand of JAAVTJ010000132.1, from coordinate 484,173 downwards.
TAGTTTATGAAAGGGAACAATTTGCCCCTTTTCGTGTCTTAACATATTGAGTTGTGTACTATACTAAAATCGTATCAAAACTAGCGTTCGCGAAAGTGTTAAAATGAAACGTCTGTCAGATCAATGATAATGCTATTACAGTATCTGTATCAATCTATACTCAGTTAAGGCGTATCAAAAATAATATTATATTAATATTATTTTTGATATTTTGTCAAAGATTTAATATGTTTATCGATGCTACGCATTCGACTCATACCGACATCTGGACGACAGCGTCATCATTGAAGTACTGCGTGCGTACTGCGTCAACAGTAGACTTCATAATCAAGCACCAATGATTGGTGCTGCGAGGCTGTGGGGTTGCTACATGGCCACCCCAGTGAAGCAGGTAGTACGAGAATAACCGCCTGTCTCAAGGAACTCAATTCGCAACCGACTTTGCAACACCCGTTTATCATCGTCATTAACAACAAAACTCGGTGTCGTTATTGATCGACCAATCAACGGCATTAATCGATTTCTCTCTTTGTTTTGCTGTGTCGTCACTACCAAGAATATATTCAAAGTCGGTAGGAGATTATGTATACCCACGAACCCGCTTTCCGATCGTAATCACAGAAGTATTTCGTTCGATCGAAGGCCCCGATAATAATATTCAATTTACAATCTGCTCAGTAAAGCGGAAAACACTTCGATACACCTTTGCCTGGAAGCCGGTAATGTCCATCACTTATATTTTACTTTTGGGTGTATTAGCATTTGTGGCTACCGGAGACGTTAATGCGACGGCCACAAGTGGGTTAGGCCGACCGGCACACTCGAGTGATAAACGGCTGCTGAGAAGTTACGATATGACCGACTTGGACAACAAGAGCGACACCACCGAAGAAGAGCGAGCAGTCGATTTGAAGTTACTCGACGACTTGATTAAACCGGATAAAATCAAGGGTGCGCTGGAAGACCCCGCCAAGCAGAAGGCGTTGTTCAAGGAATGGTTCAAGGACAAGGAGATGTCAGATTCAATCCACGCAGCGTTGTCGAGAAATGGCCAGTTTTTAAGAACAAGGACATTGTTCTCGCGTACGACAAATACAGGACGAGGAAGACGCAGAACGTAAAGCTTACGGACTGGCTCAGCACGAACGCACTTGCCAAAGCGAAAGAGAATTTGGCGAAAAAGAGACGCGGGGAAATGGAGAAGACGTTCGGCAAATGGTACAACATAGAGAAGACGGATGACGATGTCCTGGCGGCGCTGAGGGCTCACGATACCGCAAAAAAGCTGATGTGGGACGCTTCTCTTGAAAAGCATTATGCCAATCTTCTGTTTTGGTACAAAGGGTTTGTTCAAAAGCAGCAGAAAAGCGGTGTCAAACCTGGAGCCTTCAAGTACGTTGTGTATTAGAATGGTAATATATCACGATGATCTGTTTGTCTGTATTCTTCACTTCCCTAGATCTAGCAGCTGATAAAGACTATCTACCCGAGGTTAGAGGCCCATTTCCTCCTTAGATTGTTGTCGGGGCGCTCGTGTGTCTTTGTACGTATGCGTGCACGACCTCGGATCGCGTGTTCATATACGTAGACTTTGTTTTCAGGTCCCGATGGGTACCCGTTTGAACTTCAACGTCTTGCGTTAAATGAACGAATGTAAGTTATAATCCGAAAAACCTTTGAGAAGATTTTGGGTATCTGGATCCGATTCGGAGCGGAGTAGACCCGTTTGGGATCCCTGTTTCGACACGCGGTAAAATTCTCAGCGAGACGTCTGCGAACATCAAGTCAAACAGTCAAAATATTGTCCTTCTATTGTCCTTAATAATCGGTCTGTTGGGGTTATCCATTTCGATCGTGCTGACTCCTCTGAAGCTTGCAAGTGTGTTGGTCAACTCAATGTCCGCATAAGATTTGACAGCAAAATCTGACGGTAATAAAGGTCTGGAATTGGCAGACTTTCGAGTTTGCAACAGTGCTGCATCAGACGCAAATACTACCTCTGCAACGCGGCATTCACGAAACTATACCCACATCGTTACGACAACCATTATTGGGAAACAAAGAAGCAAACGGAATCTAAGGCGAAACTAAGCTAAATATTCGAGAATGCGTCGCGTCATACTCGATTAGTTCAAGCTGTAAGGTAATTTCACGAGCAGGAAGATAGAAATACATACGATATTTTTCTTTTCGGTCAGTCTGTGTCCATGGCGAAATCAAATGGACACGATGTTTCTCGTTACAAAACAAAACAACATTTTCTTGCTACTGCAGCATGTTTTAGACGTGTGTCATTTTGCATTGTCTGTAGTCGAGAAATGTTTAGCCTTTAATCGTGCTCCATGCTTAAGTGCATCTCTTTTTTCGTGCGAAACGGAAGCAAGGCGACTACAATAGAATGGTTGCTATCAATCGTGTTTATGAATTTATTGCTCTAAATCATAATCTTATTAGGTACTTCGAAAGTATAATTCAGTGATAGCTACCACAGGTATCTTGGCTGCAAAAGCAACAACCAACAGCTGCATAGTAGCAAGCACATATCAGTCCATACAATTTGTGGCTTAAAGAATAAAAACTATCGTACACAGTATGTTTTGCTTGAATGGTCAAGAAGAAGGACGCCACAAATACGTGACAAAGTAGAACAAGAAATGCTGCTAGGTGGTTAGCTTGAGCGCGACCGTCTCGGTACGGAACAGTTTTGTTGCAATCGTTTACGAACAGCTCAAGCCACCACGAAAACCCTCGATAGAGAACCTTAAAGCAAATGTCTCGATTAAGTGAATAAAACTGTCGGCAAGTGGATCAACAAAGGGAAACTGACTGACGAAACTTTTTAAGCTCGCTATAATCACGTGTTACAGAGAATTTGAACAACAGCAGCTGAAGCTAGGCATATAGTCGTCATAAATCAACGACACTATTTCAAATGGCTCAAAGGTGCATGTAGTTGATGATAACTGGGACTGTATGGCTAGGTGCAAAAACCTTCCGACAATGTATGCAATATGTCTTGTGTACAATGTGAATCACCCAGATTTTGAAAAGCTACACCAGCAACAAGACCCACTTCCGACGTGATTCGTGTCACGACTTGCTTGCCCTCTTCGAGCTCGAATTGCTGCATAACAGGGCAAACTATTTCCCCACATTCTGCTCTCTTCCCACTTGCTTTATCACTGCTCCGGTTTATAGCAAGCCGAAGCGTACCCATAACGTTAATGATCACGTGCTCGCCAGCTCCGAGTCGTTCGAACGAGGTAACGGAGAACTGAAATAATCGGAATTGTGTCCGATACCACAGCCAATGGAGCTTAAACGACGCCACACAGTCAAACTCTTCTCGTTGCAGATCGAAAAGCACTTCCAGGGCTGGCGAGCAACCGTGAATTTGCTGGTACTTTCGCACGTCAGGCAACTGCTGCTGGCTTAGGCCACATCCTAAAGCGTAATAAACATCGCTGATGGACTGGATCGGGTCGATCTGCTCCATCTCTTGGATACGATCAATCTTCTTGCAGGATTCTAGCTGAGCGATTTCTCGCTTAAGCGCTTGAATCTCGCGAACCAGCTGAGAATCTCCGTCAGACTGAAGTTGGTGCTTCCGGTAGGCGATGGGGCTTCTGTGGCATTTCCCACTTTGTCGGTTCTTCATCCATTTCTTAAATGCTACACCGGTATGTAGCTCTTTCCGTGAGCGGTGTAGCTTATTGTGTGGTGTATTCTCTCTGCCCAGAACTGACAGGTGAGCCATTGAGTTACTACTTATCATTCCAGTAGCTTCGCCTGCCATGCGCCAAGTTCCACGTCGGTGGTCTCTTGACAGCCCCGGACGTTTTCGGTCGCGAAATCTCGCCTGGTTAATGCGGTTCTGCTCCCTCGTTCGAGCCCACCTGAGCATTTCAGCATGCGTATATCCAGCTGGCAGCGTCGGACTGCTCTATAATGGTGTTAACTCGTAACCGCGCTGGATTAGTACCATTTTCAACGCAGCTGCCTCATCGGTGGTCAGCGATGGAGCGAGACGAACAGTTCGAGCCGGACCTTGGTACTTCTGGTTGCTGTGTTGGTCGTTGCCGTGCAACTTCCAAGCATCGAGTTCCTTCAAGGACGGAGAGATTCTCATTGTCCAGCTGCATGATGAGATTGCTTCGTGGGCGGTGGGTTTTTGTGGTGTTGCTTCAAAGCTCGCTTGATTGATCGACTGGGATTGCATCGCTTGGAGACTGGGTTGACGTCGTAGAGCCTTGGACTGTGTGAATCTGGTGCTAAGTTGGTGCTTGGGGGTGATTGGTAAGTGAGTTTGTGGTCGACTCCCAAGGAAAAAAATATGGTAGACATCGCTGTTTGGTCAAGTCATTATGGCGCGAAATGTTTACGCACTTCCAGATACCCATAATCGTGCATGGGGACTTCCCACACTTCGAGATTGTATGTACTTCACAGTACATACTGTATTTCAAAATAATGTGAGTGTAGTTGGACTGATCAAAATCGTCAGTCCTTGGAGTCGTCCCTCTTATCCTCTAGCTGATCTTCTGTTGCAGTCTTGAAAACGACCAGACTGTTCTTACCGCCGCCACGCAAGCACTCGCACACTCAAGTTAGTGGTTCTTTCAGTGTGAGCAACGGTCTGTCTTTTTTCGCTTTTGAAGCGGAGAAGAGTTTAAAAACGGTGTCCAGTATTCCCCTCTTCTTTTCTTCGGGAATTGATGCATCCACGTTAGCACGAAGCGCCGGTACAGTTTGTACTTTGGGGTGTCCTTGGTTTGAATATTGTGATCATCATCGTCTTCTTGACGTCTTCTGGTAATTTCTTGGCCTTTATCCACTTGGCAATCCTCTCAGTCGGTGTTCTAAGAGTCCCTCCTCTCTGCTCATCCTCAACCACTGCAAGTCCAGTCTTTCCCTGCGCCGTGCTGCGAAGGAAGCGAATGGTTGTACTGACGATCGGGGTGGTATCGAGTGATCGTACTGTATTCTTCTCCAACTTGATTTGGGCAACGTCTACGGCTGGCTTGACAGCGCCACTACTTGCGGAAATGGTGATGGCGATCAGCAGAACGAAGTAGAGCCCCATGCTTGGTTTGATGCCTGGTCTGGCCAAGATGTCGGTCAGGAAAACACAGTTGTGGACTGTAGTGTCTCTGTTTGAAAACGAGAATGGGCCAGCACAGAATCATCAACAGTGTACGATAGTACAGTACCAATATTTCCGGTTCATTGCGGCCGGAACTGCTGGCCAAACTTCTGGCCGCAATCCATGACACGACGTACCGTACACTATTATAATTATTGTGCACAGTATGTTCTTTGCGATGATCATTGCGTCTGGGATTGTACAATCGGAACAGATGGGATGGTTTCAAGATAGTATTCAATACAAAACTGACACAAAAACTGTCTGATAGTAGTCTAACATACCAACATTAATAGGTTTACACCACTCCAGACGCTACGGTGTGAAATATCTCAAACATGAGAGGGTCATCCTCCACTTGTAGAGCTTAAAATCGAACGCGCGCCCCTCCCAGCACTGGTTGTGGTGAAACATCTTACATATGCGCGGATCACCAGGTCGTACATGCAGTAAAATACTGAGCCACAGGTCTTGCCATGCTTGCTGTGGTGGTCAAACAGAATTTGCGTTGGGTCATCAAGTCCGTCGCATTATACTGGGTGGGGATTTGAACGCATGAGAGGACCTCCAATCCTCTAGCGCACTGGCGGATAATGACCTTTTAACTCACGACTTATTAATTTCGGTTTATTGCCCAGCATACGAGACTCAACTTAGCTCCGAGTTTTGGCGTGCTTTGTCGTCCATATGTTTGCGAGGTCGTGTGTAGTTGCGTCCGCATTGTGTTTTCGAGTCCTAGCCGTAATGGCCATCCGTCTGCACGAGTGTGAGTGAACGTGAAAAACGTACAGAATACCTTATTTGCAGAGGACATGGTACAAACCACTAGGCTGTTGTATTTGATATAGTACTATGAGTACTTCAAAGGGCTTAGGCAAACGCCGTTCTAGTTGTTGCTGCGAACACGTCTGCATCAACCTGAAACTTCGTTCCTATCACTCAAGCGTAACAACCACATCCGTTGTCTCGGCGATCAAATGTGCCTTATGTTGTCTATGTGATAGCTAATTTGGACTCTGTCCTCATTAACCTCAATCCTGAAGCCCCATCTGGCTTCCAGGACTATGCATGATTTGCGGCGTACGTATAGTAGGTACGTGCATTGAGCAGTGTTTGCGTACGAGGAGTACTGAGTAATCAATTGCCAATCCATTGGAAAAGAGTCTCACTTCACAATTTGCTTCGTAATACTCAAGACCCTTTCGAGACGCACCCCGCGAACGAATTGGCGAGTCAAACATGCGCATCTCCTGCGCTCTACTTGTGGTTGCATTCGCGTTCATCGCGAACGGCGACGCCAAAGCGACGGCGGAAACTCTGAGCCTGCTGACACATTCAAGTGATAAACGGTTCCTGCGAAGTTACGACATGACCGACTTGGACAAGAAGAGCGACATCACCGAAGAAGAGCGAGGGGTTGATCCGAATCGACTCAAAGAACTGATTAATTCAGACAAGATCAAGGACGCGCTAGGTGATATCATTAAGCAGAAGGCGTTGTTCAAGGAATGGTTCAAGGACAAGGAAATGTCAAAAGAAGTCTACAAGGCGTTGTCGAGAAATGGTCAGTTTTTCAAGAACAAGGACATTGTTCTCGCGTACGACAAATACAGGACGAGGAAGACGCAAAACGTAAAGCTTGATGGCTGGCTCAGCACGAACGCACTTGCCAAAGCGAAAGAGAATTTGGCGAAAAAGAGACGCGGGGAAATGGAGAAGACGTTCGGCAAATGGTACAACATAGAGAAGACGGATGACGATGTCCTGGCGGCGTTGAGGGCTCACGATACCGCAAAAAAGCTGATGTGGGACGATTCACTCGAGAAAGAATATGCCAATCTTCTGTTTTGGTACAAAGGGTTTGTTCAACTACAGCGGAGTAGGGATGTCAAACCTGGAGAATACAAACATGTTGTTGCTTAGAATTTATAATAGACCACGACGATTTTTTGTCTGAATTCTTCAAGTTCGTCAGTTTCCTAGATCTAAACACCGATAAACTCGCTGAGGTCAGAGATCGACGTCTTCTCCTTTCGATCGTTGCTGAGATCTTAACGTATGCAGAACACCTGTTAATATCGAATTCTTCGACACGCGGCTAAATTCTTAATGCGACGAAATCCCGCGATCCTAGATTCATAAAAATTATTTGAAAGATGGATTGCAGTTCGCCATCATTATCGAATGACAGTTAGTTAAAGACTTTACTTAAAGTCAAGGTATTGTTTTCTGCTAGCTCGTCGACCAACAAGAGGTTAGACTAACGATACTGTGCTATCGATTAAATTTTCACTTTTGCATGCTGGAAGACCCCAAACCATTTGTGTGTACAGTACAACCTCGCAAGCTGTAGTTTGACTGAATTACCAATAAAAACACGAAAAATCCCGCTAGATAAAAGGCAAGAGTTCGTTTGCGGGTGTTGTGCCTTGGACATCGCACAATTTACGCAAAATAGGCAGGAGTCTGGCGTTGTCCTCTGAAATGTCGATGATTTTGTCAGATAATGGACGAGCATGAGCTGTTTTTAAGGCCAGATTTGCTGAACTAACTTTTGTATCAGAACATTGTACTCAAGGCCCATTGCTTCGAGCACTCACAAGCTCTAATAAGCGATATTTTTGTCAAGTTTGGCGATAAATTTTATCAACAGAATGATGTATTGGATACTCACTTCATCGGTAATGGTGTATCTAGTTGGAAAGCAACTAGAAATATTGGCAAATTCCACATGGAAAAGTTCTGCAAATACAATTGTTTAGGTATCCAATCTCGTTTAAATCTACTAATATATGTTCTTCTAGAACCAAAGCAGCCAATGGTAACTCTACTTGACGGTGAGCAACAGTGAGATACTTTGATTACAGCTTTAAACTGCCGAAGTTAAATGCCGAAGAGTGTTCTCGTCACTAAAATAGGCAAAATAAACAAAGTCTTGAGGTATTGAACAGATAATCCGTCTGGCACATAAAAGTCAACGTCGTTTTTATTTAAGCCCATACTCACCCGGCTTCAGACCGAGCTTCAGTTGCTGTTGTTCAAAGGCTCTGTACCACGTGATAAGAGCGGCATATTTTTCTCAAACCCATCTTCAGCTTTCAACAGCTTGGACACCTCATCAGCCGTTTTTCCTCTGTTGAACCACTTACCGAATGTTTTCTTCACTTGACCAAGATTCCTTGCTGCCAAATTCTCTTTTGCTTTGGCGAGAGCGCTCATGCTCAGCCATCCATCGAGATATACGTTGTTTTTCTTACGCGTCATGTAGTTTGCGTACGGGATGAGGATGTCCTTGTTCTTCTCAAATTGTCCATTTAACCACAACTTCTTGTAAATTGCATTTGACAGTTCTTCGTCCCTGTGCTACGCTTTAAACAAGAGCTTCTGCTTAAAGGGGTCCTCCAATGCACCTTTAATTTTCTCCGGATGAATCAAATTGTCAAGTAGTTTGAGGTCGATGGCCCGCTCTTCTTGGCCAGCTCCATTTTTCGTCTGTGACGTATCGTGAGTTCTCAAAAATTGTACACCTTCAAGGTAATCTTCATTGAGGGACTTTACCCGCTTAGAGCTCGTGATTTGGTCTGAGGTTGTTACTTCCGAAGTTGCACACGCAGTAGCAGTGAAGATGAAGATGAGTAGAATGGAGTATGCGCGCATCGTAGAATTCAACGTTTTTTTAGTTCTAACCCAATTGTCCCGGAGAAAATCGATAATGAGAGGCAGGAAAATGCTCAACAACATGTATTTAATGCAGATCTTCGGTATGTGCATGCTATAAGCGTCCCATCATCGATGACGGGATGCCATACGTACAGCTGTTTACAAAAACGACACCCGCAGCGAAGCACCAACGATAGTATCCAGCAGCATACATTGTTTTCGCAACTACACTAGAAACCATGTACTTCGCCGGTTCCTTTCCGTGAAGCAGTACTCAATCCATATATCTTCTTTGGTGGCGTTGCTTCATACTTAAAGGTTCTACCAGACGTAGTTGAATCGCTCAATGAAGATCATGACGGCGCGCGGAGATTCCTGAGGGTACACAAGAAGGCCCATGTGAACAACGAAGAAGAAAAAAATGTCTAATAAACTACTGACATCGTCAAAATCTTCGAAAGCATTGGCATCTCCGAAGTCTGGAAGTGTGTTGACTAACTCGAAGTCCGCAAACTATTTAACAGCAAAATTCGAGCGGATGAATTTAAAATTCCAGCAACAGAAGGCAATTAAATCTGCGATCAAGTACGTTGTGCCTTAGAATGGTAATGTACCGCGACGTTTATCTTCTGTTACGTCAAGTTCGTATAGAGTGGATTTATTAAAGTCCTACTGTAGTTGCGAAGCGAGAACACCTTGGTACCTTGGTTGAAGCTTTGTTCGTAGCGTTCGAGCAGTTTGAGAAAACAAATCTAACTGGCCCTTAAACGTGGTATTCCACCAGCTAGTAGCACTGTAGATATTCCACGCTTTAAAGTTGTTCCGGATCCGGTTCCGCAAAGACATCAAACTGTCTGGGATGCTTTACTGGTCAGATTTTGTAGAGAAACTTGCGTTAGGGTGATCTCATCGCCATGGACAGCAGCTTCAGATCAAAGATTACGAGAGAATGAAGCCATGATGTCGAGAAAATTGCATTCGGATTAGCGCTGCCCCCTTCAAGGCGAAGAACGGCTCAATTTACCAACAAAAAAAACATGGCGTGGCGCTCCGATGACTAATGCTCCACGTAGATCATGGGCAATGCGGCGAAATTATAGGAATGGCCTGAAATATTGAAAATAAATGAAAAGCCGTGTACAGTATTCAAGATCATTGTGGGCGGTGAATGTATTCACCGCAGATTGCAGTTTGTTTGTCGATAACAAGACAAAATCACACCCACACAAAGCTTCGTTTACCATTTAGCAACACTTAGCGGACATAACTGAAACAAAATCGTCTGACAGCGCGAATCCTTGTCGTGCACACGTAGTCAAACAAAAGTATGCATTCTCCAAATATCCCCAGTTTTCTACTCTCTTTCCGCCGCCACTGTCAACTTGTTTTCCGGGACGCAGATGAGCTCCATATTGATGGCGATGATATTGCTATGATTCTTCGTCGCCTGAATTTTGGTGAAACTATTACCATACCTGAAACTTCGTCCGGACAGCGCATTTGGATTCCGCAATCATAACCTTTTGTGCTTATAGACACCTGTCATTTCAAGAATTTCCTGACGAGGAAGCCACATAACTAGTTAATCAATTTCTTTCTTTCTAACAAAAGTGTACTACCTGTTGGTTAGTGTGCACGCGTGAGCAGCATGATATCTGCATGCCGTACGGTCATGAATGCTAGCGGTACTAATGCAGGGTCAACCGCATCGCCGCTATAGCTGGAGGGAGACAGTATGGGTCTTTGGCAGCAACTTCACCAATACTTTCAAGAAAGAAAAATTACGAGCAGTACTTCTGTGCGCGGTTGGAGGGTAGACAAGATCTGACTGCCATTACTCTAAGCCGATGTGAGCATCAAATATGGTCTTGCCTGAAGAGCACTGTAACAGGACATCATAATCGTCGAGATGCCCAGAATGCTGCTCCATTAGGAGCAGCATCTAAAATACGACTGAAATATCTGGAACATGAGAGCATCACCAAATCCTCCTCTTTGGAGAGCTTAAACCCGAGAACAAGAAGCGCTGGCAGTGGTGAAAATGTCTTGCGGGATCACCAAGTCCTCGATGGAGATAAAAAACTTGTACACAGCTCTTGCTATGCTTTCTGTGGTGGTCAAACGAATCGCGTTGGGTGCCAAGTCCGTCGCACTGAACTGGGGGATTTGGACGCATGAGAGGACCACCAACTCATCCGACCTCAAATACCGGGGCAGCTTGAAGAAAGGCTTGCGCGGGGGATTCCTGCTACAGGAAGTCTCCCGCTGGACGACTTCGCAACCGATGTCTTGAAGCTACATACCTTAATGATGATGGGGCTACGTTTGTAAATAGTTTGATGCGAGAGGAGAGGGGGCATACAAAACAGGCCACGATTTTTTGCTCGGCAAGACAATAAAATATCGCGTGGCGGTTTTGTATGCCGCGCACTGATTTAGGCTATGGTTAGGAACGTAAATATGTTGGTAGCTGATGCTAGATCTGTGAAGAGTATGGTTACTGATTTAGGACTTCACCTGAAAAAAGTATGGCTATCTTTTAAAAAGCCAGTCCATTTAAAAACAAATGGACTGGCTTTTAAATAAACAAGGCCATCAACACAGCACCCCCGATACCCAGAGCGACCGAGGCCATCATCTTCCGGGCGTTGTCGCTCTGCTGTCTGAGACCGAGCCCGATGTCGATGTCGAGCCGAACAGAGTCTCGCTTGAGCCAGCGGTAGTGGTATTGTCTGCCAAACCCGAGCTCTGGTGCATCGCGGGGGCTCCGTCGGCACCTGCGTGGGCTCCGGGACAGCTCTCGTCGCCTCCGGAGTTTGAATCGGAGTAGCTTCTGGAGCGGGGGTGGTCTCGGGGTCGGAGCAGTCGTAGAGGTTTCAGTCTCGGTCTGCTTGCAGTCTACTCGTATGTTTGCTGGGCCACAGAGCCGACCTGTTGGATGGCTGTAGACACCTGCGTAGTTGCCATTGTGAACTTGCCCTGACCGTCGCTCGTTGCCAAGGAACGGGATGGCAAGCATACTGCTCCTATGTGTCTTGAACTACCAGACAACTGAATCTCGTGCCATTTCGGAACGCGAGTATCCAATAACACCGGCAGTCGATGCTGCGAATGTTGCTACCAGAATCGAAAGGTTGACGACGTTCTTCTCTTTCTCTCTTTGTGTCAACGAGGGGGTCTGCAAGGAAATGTGGAGTACGTGGCAAAGGCGTTCGTGTTGAGATCTGGATCACAAGGTTGCCATGTCGGCTCCACGTCTTGTACGAATGCGATAGCTAAAAATCGAAGAGCATCTCAGAGCCTTATTAATGAACACCTCAATCTCCTCGATGTCATAGTTTTCTTCATCATGTTCTCTGCGTGGCTTGTTCGTTAAACCGATCCGTACCCCAATCGTTGGACTCTTTCGAGATTGAATTGGACCAAACGAAAGAGGGTTCACCGCTTTACACTGTAGCTGAAAGCCTCGTTTTACTCACGACTGACCAATCTCGGATGTTCATCTTCTCCAAAGGTGAACGTAGAATTTTAGCGTGCCTACCGTCCATGTGTTTGCGAGGTCATGTAGATTTGCTGCCCATAGTAAAACACAGTGTTTTCAAGTCCTGGAATCCGAACTCGTCATTAGTCCGAATGACCATTTTGTGAGTGAACACTTACAGAAAACCTCATTGCAGAGGAAAATGGTACAAATCGCGAAGCTGCTGTTTTTTTATACAACACTACATGTATAAGGCAAACTCCGTTCTAGTTGTTGCCGCGAACACGCCTGAAACTTCGTTCTGATCACTCGAACGTAACAACCACATCAGTTGTCTTGGCTTCACGGCGATCAAATGTGCCTTATGTGGTCTAAATCGTAGCCAATCTGACGCCTGTCCTCATTGAACGCTGTGAAGCCCTCAAACCTGAAGCCCCATCTGGGATCCATGTGAGATCGGACGTATGTACAGGTTGTGCATGGAGTGTGCTATATTGTGGCGGTCGTACAGTGTAGATACAGCATTAAGCAGTGTTTGCGTACAAGGAGAATGGCAGTAATCACCTGCCATCCGTTCGTATGCGTCTCACTACACAACTTTCGTTGCAATACTCAAGACCCTTTCGAGACACACCCACAAAAGAGGCTCTAGTACCGGAGAGCGAAACATGCACATATCTAGCGCTCTACTGGTGGTCGTTTTGGCGTTCGTCGCTACCAGAGACGCCAATGCGACGACCACAACTTTGGGCTTGCCGACACATTCGAGTGATAAACGGTTTTTGCGAAGTTACGACATGACCGATTTGGATAAGAAGAGCGACGCTGCCGACGAAGAAGAGCGGGCAGTCGATTTAAAGTTACTCGACGACTTGATTAAACCGGACAAAATCCAAGGTGCGCTGAAAGACCCCGCCAAGCAGAAAGCCTTGTTCAAGGAATGGTTCAAGGACAAGGATATGTCAGACGCTATCTACGCAGCATTGTCGAGAAATGGCCAGTTTTTTAAGAACAAGGACATCGTCATCGCGTACGGCAACTACATGACGAGGAAGACGCAAAACGTAAAGCTTGATGGCTGGCTCAGCACGAACGCACTCGCCAAAACGAAAGAAAATTTGGCGAGTAATAGACGCGAAGAAGCAAAGAAGACGTTCGGCAAATGGTACAACATAGAGAAGACGGATGACGATGTCCTGGCGGCGTTGAGGGCTCACGATACCGCAAAAGCTGATGTGGGACGATTCACTCGAGAAAGAATATGCCAATCTTCTGTTTTGGTACAAAGGGTTTGTTCAACAACAGCGGAATGAGGGTGTCAACTTTGGAGACTACAAGTATGTTGCGCCTTAGAATGATAATAGACAGCGAAAATCGTTTTGTCTCAAGTTCGTCGCTTTTCCTAGATCTAGATACCGATAAAGTCCAATTCTCTGAAGAGTAAAGATTCACAAGTGCAAAGTATCGCCATTTTGATTGTTGTCGATGTGGAGTATTGTACCCGACGACAGCGGCCAAGCGATGTCGGCACCGCTGTACCGACAGCAGCAACCAACATTCAAGCGACCCCATCAACAAGACAACTGCATAATCGGCTACGCGTCTGCTGCGTCAATAGCGGACTTCATAATCAGCACCAATGGTTGGTGCAGCAGAGCTGGAGGGCTCTGCCACCACCTTTGAAGCAAGGACAAGTAAGACTAGGACAGATAAATTTCTTGGCTAGATTGAACTTAATCGCAATGTGCATTCCAGCACGCAGTACGTCATAGTCGACGCGTTTGTGTGTTTTATGACGTATTCGTGCGCAACTGCAGAACGCATGTTCATATCGAATTTTTGGACACGCCATAAAACTTCTCAGCCCGCGATTTCCTCTTCATCCTACATTCCTCTGTTCGTAAGAATCATTTAAAATATGGACAGTAGGTTCACGTGCCAAATGTTTCTCGGCGAAAATTGATACCTTACACCCCTAGATTGTTTATGGACGACACGATAATATGTCGTGAAGTTTGATATCTGCACTTGTGCGGCTGAATTATGGGATACACCGTTATTTGTCTCGCCAAAGCGCCACTTCACGAATTATTGTATTAGATGATCGAAGTTGGGCTATTGACGTATAGTTGTAAAGAAAACTAAATGAGATGGTAGCGACAGGGAGAAAGCGTATTGTTTTCCTTATTGAACGCGAGAGTCATATATATGAGTCTCGCGGAACTTAGAGCTGTAGTTGTTCCTTGAATCCTTCCAGCCTACAAAAACCTGCTTTGATGGAGTTCCCGATAAAAGATGCGAAGAATTGCTTAATGAGAAAGCGAAGATCGCAATGTTCGTTTGATCACCACTAATTTGCTCGAAATGATACAGTGTTTGGCGTATGTCCGAGCTCGAACGTTCAATCGAGCAATCTTGAAAAGCAATGCACCGTTTCTATGTGAACTTTGCCAAGGAACAGCGATCGGTGGAGAACTGAGGGTCAGTGGTTTGTGAAGAGCTGCGGACGATAACCTGTACAGCAATCTGAAGGTTTTGTATTAGAAGGAACTGGTTTCTGCAGACGCTTAAATGCATGTATGAAGTATTAGTCGAATTTAAAGTACTACAGAGAGTGCTGGACGTTATGCTCAGCGAAAATACTTTGCACAGCCAAATGTCCGTCCTCAAAGTTAACCCCTCAAAGTAGTCGTAAATTTTGACAAAATATTGAGTGAGGAAACATTGGAAGAAAGGAAGAAATTGATTAACTGAATTAAACACTACTCGTTTTGCTAGCTATCGAAATTTAATGAGGTCCAAAGACACCTTAATGTACTCTGATTAATAGCGAGGAATCCATATTCGATTCTCGGGTGGCGGCAATATCTGCGTTGAGGAAGTCATTAACCCCAGGCGTTGGAGAATGTCAATCATTGCGTCACTGTCAATTTTAAATTCTTCCTAATGGCGGAAGATATATTGGCAGTGGCGTTCGAAAGAGTAAACCACGCTTTGTGCGCTGGGCCGGATTTCTTTGGTCTCGTGGAAGTTATGTCATTCCGTAGGCGCCATGTTGTATGGAGCACAACGGCAGTATGAATTTTCCAAAGAAAGAGAAGTAGGTTCTTCACAACGAAGTAGAACAGCTGCGGAGACATATGGAATTGCTAGGTTTACATGACAATAAGTTACTTTTCGAGATATTTTTCCAAGCAATTGAAGTGCAGTGCTTACTGCCAAACCGCAATACATGGGTGAGATATCGTTGTCGAGCAATAGTGTTTATATTAATTGCTGATTACTAGCAACAAATTCGCTGGAAGCAAGTGTACATTGGTGACTTTACCCTGTACCAATCATCTTTACCTCTGAGGTACAAGAATTTCGTACTAATTAGTGGTGCAGCACTAAGATCAGGAACGATTCGAACGCCTTCTGACGAGACTAGCTCGATACGACATATCCATTCACGGAGTAAACGGATATGCCTGTAGTTGGCAACAACACGCATAGTCGAATTGGCGATGTTAATGTTATTATCTACGTGTTCGTGCTGCAAGGTACGCGATGCTAGTATTTTCAAAGAGCGTGTTGGCTCAGTTAGCAGAGCACATACGAAGACCGGCACACTGCACTGGCCCTTTATTCGCTATCGTGGAGTCTTCTCCAGTGCCAACACGCTAAGCGACATTCTTTTGATCAATTAAACGTGATGATTTCTTAAAAGTTCCCAATATTGACGAGGTACATACCTCAGTTTTTCTTCAGCAGTCGGTTTGTCTTCAGCGGCTGCAGGTACACATCCACCTCAATTTCGACTTGGTTTGCATTGTTTCTCACATATCCTTGAAAAATATTGCTGGGCACATACTGTAGTCGTCGGGCACGCAGGCCGCACCTACGTGCTAAAGAGTGTTGCGAATATCGCTCAAAGTAATGGCATGCCGGAAACAGTCTGTCAATACGTATCCAGCTAACGACACTGGTTGTTAGTTTCCTCGATAGTGCTAAAATGACGTCGTCTCATCCTCCGTTCATAGTCGGTTATTAAAATATTGGGGCAGCTTCAACGCATACGACTTTTGTCTAGACAAAAACAAAATGGTCGTCAAAGAAGGCTCGCTTTGAGAATCGCGAGAACTCACCCTCAGCGTCTTTGTTGAACCGAATCCAGAGCGACTTCAAGATCATGGGGTACAACGCTACTACTTTGGTAAAATGCTTCCTACGTGTAACTTGGCATCGCCCATAGCCAGTATCAGTGCATTCACCGCTCGCTTGTGGCATCGCCACTAAATGTCAAGACGGGGATTATTGACGATAAAATTGCGCGACTAGGTGACGGGGCATCAAACTGCCAGCAAACCAAATACCAATGGTGTGCCAACTGTACGAAAGGCGCCATGCATTATCAAACACACACACACATGTTTACATCGCCAAACGATTGCCATCACGTAAAATCATCGCCCATGATGCAGAATCCACGGAGCAGTGACACCACAGTCTTGAAGTCTGAAAAACAGACCAATTCTGCAAGCGATTGTCCCAGAAAGAAGCTGCACCTTGGAGATCCCCGACAGCTATCTTGGTGGACCAGGCTCCAATTACATCCCTCCCATGATGATTTCCTAGCCTTTCACCAGTCCTGGAATACTCTGGCTGGATCAATCTATGGGAGTTGACTGAGCCTGGACTGGAAGTTCGATTTCCGCCTTGATTCGATAGAGCTACAACAGATAGGATTGTACACCTCCACAAGGGCTCTCCCTGAAAGGTAACTAACCTAAATCAATAACTCAAGTTTGTCGCAAGCAGTGCCGGTATTGCCCTGAAGATGTTGGTACAGTCCTGCACCTCTAGTTCGCCACCGATTACAAATCATATCCTCTAGGACTTATTCAAATATGGGCGGGAAAGCTACTGCTGGAAGCTCGCACTAATTGATTTTCACCGCATTGCAACAATGGCACACCGCCCAACTAAGTATACATCGCTTACGCTCCACGAGAAACAAGTGCTTTGCGAAAAGGCCGACGCAGTGAAACAATGGTCGCAATTTCATCTTGCCGAGTGGGCAACAGAAGAGTTACTCTAGACGGACCTTCTTGAACTCTTCAAGAAGGTCCGTCTAGAGTTAACTATCTTAAATCAGTAACTTGTGTTTGTCCAATACCTGTTTACATTTAATAAGCCTTGCGTTTTAATAAGTACCACGTTGGCGAAGTAGGACTGTACACGCAGGTGAAAAAGTTGTCCGTAAACATGCGTTGTTGTGTTGTTGACGCGCATCTGTACCGGTGCCGCACTCTCCAGAAAAACATCCGATCGACTTTCCATCCACCGAAAAAGATGGTGCCAGTTTATCTTTGGTCGCGTTATGTATGAAGTCAGCGATCAACGGTGTTTCATGATCCGGGATTGAGAAGTTGACGAAGTCGTGCACGAAGAGCGCTTTGTATCGTACCTACTGAGTGGCGACCTAACAAAGTGCTGAGCACATGTAAGACTGGTGCTGTGTGACAACTTGGCTAGCTCAACTTGAGTGTGTAACATAAGGAATAGGTGTGCGAAAAGCATATGTTCATATGTAAGCACACCAGGAAGAGCATTTGAGAGTTGATGTTAATGAGAGCTGGGAAGGGGTCTCAAAAGTACAGAATGTACGCTCACAACTGAGGAGTTTTTATGGCCATCGATGGGTCTCCGGAGACGCATCGTAGGGCTTATCTTAGACCATCTTGGACTGTCCGAAATGTTGGATGCATTGAGTCCCTGGTTCCCTAAAAGAGCAGAGCCTCTCGCGGGCGCTTTGCAGCAGTACTTTTAGTTGGGAGTGAGCACGGGCCACAGAACAACATGAGGCCGTAGAGGATTCTGACGGCAGGGCAGATTTATGCCGGTAGCTCTATTATAATGATTAGAGGCTAATCTTTAGTGCCGTTTCACGGCTGGACTTGCGCCGTGAACTTTACAAATGATGAGACCTATCGTTGGCCAAAAAAACTCATATGAATCTTTGAATCCCATATTAAATGATTCCGTCTACTTACGATGTTTCCCCGTGTGATGAATTGAAAGCCCCACACTAAACTCGTACAGCCGATGCAAAACTAACTAAGCTTGGAGCGGGGAAAATAAGTAAGGCTTGCATTCGAAGTACTTATGAAGTATGCGACAGATAAAGAAAAGCCGATGTTTCCCGCTGCAAACTTCCGCCGGACAACCCGGACAGATTGGGTACAGTAATGCATTCTGAAGTCCAGCCACAATCGCGAGTCGATTTGCTCTTTGCTTACGGCTGTGCAAATGTTTGCTCCACTCTGGGTGTCGCAGTAGCTGTGTACACGTGTTGTGGCATCTGTTGGTAATTTTACTACAACTACAGTACTCTTTACTTCGGACACCTTTAAAATAAGGCCATAAATTGTGTTTTGCCCAATCATATCTCGCATAATCCCTAATAGTATTCGACAACTGACAGTTACTGGAGGTGTCCGATATAACTTGTCGCGGAGTGTAGTACTCAGCCAATCTATGACGTTCACATCTTGCTGCTAAGCATCCGCGAGATTCAACTCGATCCGATGCCATTTCCGGCTCTCACTGCTTTGGGCGCAATCTTCATACCTAGTACTGTAGACTTCTGTCCATCATTTGGGTAGTTGCCCTCTGTTGTCAAGGCGTCAATTCTGAACTTTTGTCCGACCAAGGCATCGATGCATTTGAAGCTCGTTCTTTTGGTGGCAACCGCCATTGTTCTACTTACGTGCGGTGATGCAAAGAGAGCTCTTAGCAGTCCTGCTTCGATTGATCCGTTCAATGAAGAGCTTCACGACTCCGGTGCGCGAAGATTCCTGAGGAAACGAGAGCCTGACGAAGACGCCGAAGTCACCGACGACGAAGAAAGAATGTTTTCAAGGATTTTTACAAAGTCTCAGTCTTCCAAGAATATGACCCCTCCGAAGTCTTCCAGCGTGCTGACGACTTCAAAGTCCTCGAAAGAGCTGACTTCGAAGTCCTCGAAAGTGCTGGCAAACTCCCAGTCTACGAAAAACATGCAAGCGAAATTCGCTGAGGCTCAGAATCAGCTAAAGAAGGCGCAAGAAGAGCTAGCAGTTAAGTTTGCAATCAAGCGAAAAGTGGACAAGCTGATAAGCGATGGAAAGATGACACCGACAAGAATGTTCAAAGACGAGAAACTTGCAGAATTGCCGCGCACACACATCAAATGGCGAGAGTATAGTGCTTTTAAAGTGGCATTCAAGGAAGCCCATCCGGGGCGCTATGACACTATTATTAAAAAGCCGGAGAACCCCATGAAACCAAAGCGCAAGACTACGACGACTACTACTACTACTACTACTACTACTAGTACATAGTACATGTCGATAGACAAGAAATGATGCTGAGTTCAAGAGCAACGCCCAACACATGAACAAGAGATAGAAGTGTACTTGCTGTAGAAGGGAGAAATTCACGCTCTTTCATTGCATTCCCTTTCCATTTTGTTCGCTTGCTAGACGATTGGTTTTTGTCCAGAAGTACCATGTAGGAATGCCGATCCTAGAACAGATTGTAAAAGTAAGTAGGCAAACTTTGCTCGCCAGACGATCCGAGGCTACTACGTAGCTTAAACAGCACATACTTCTCGTTTAAAAACTCCATGCATTGTTCGCCCACACTTTGAAGCAGTTGCTGTCTAGCAGAGGAGTAACTGTAATCCGACGGTTGTATTAATTGTGCAGCAAGAAGAAAAAAGTATTGACCTTGTCGAGGATAGCAAGTATGGATGGTGTTGAAGAGCATTGTTCCATTTCTCGCCAACATACAATATCATGCCATCCCGTTCATGGTTCTTGTTGAACCAGTGGGAGTTTAAGTAACGTGGTAGACGTGAGCGGCTAGATAATTCCGCCACAGGAGTAGGAGTTTACACGCGATGTTATAGCATTTGACACATTCTTTTTTGTCCTTCTACTGTAGCCTTTCGTCCATTTCGGAATACAATGTAGTCTGAAAATGTGGCAGTGACCGACAAGATATAACTTTTAGTGGAGTCGTGTTAATTTGAATAATTTGAGAAAGTTCGATTAATCTAAAACCAGAACTCCGCGCGCATGAGCTAAAAGACATTCTCTGTATTCCAGCATAAGTTATTCATGTTGATATGCAACACGAACGGAAACACAATGGACTCTACGCTGACGACATCAATTAAGGTTCAGGCTATACATCTGAAACTGCCAATTAGTTCTCATGTGAAGATTTCGAACGAAATCAGCCTATGCCAGTAAAAAATCCATGATCCATGGCCCACGTGTTTTAGCAGAGCTAACAGCACCAGCCCTCGCGTTCCTTTTGGTCCATTCAACGCACAAAGTTTATTGATCGTTTGGTAAATCAAGTAAAGTATAACAAGAAGAAGAAGAAAAATAGTTGATTAACCGTCAATATCAACTTGTCGTGATGCTAGCTTGGCCTGAAAACTTATGGTCGGGGGATCCAGATTGGATTGTTGGATAAGTGTTACATGTCTGCCACAGGCTCAGGGAAGCCTAGACGACACACTACAGTCATTATATCGGCTGCGTTGACGGTAAATTCGCTCGCCCGGTGGTACAGATGGTGGTAGTGTTGCTGGAACGAATGGCTCATTCTTGGTATACTTGGGGTGCTCACTTTGGCATCATGAAAGTGAATGTCATTGCGGAGGCGCCAGAGCGCATGAATTACGATAGCTGTGTGCATTCTCCATAAAATCAACAGGGTTTCGTGGTACGGTCTCCAAAACGTAAAGTATAACAAGCTCTACTTAGAGTACATCAGATTTTACTCATGCCAAAAATCGATACTACGCCCCAACGATGGTGATTTCCCCACGTAGACTTATGTATTGTTGGTACACTATAGGTAGTCTGTAGGTAATTGCATTTGTCAGTCGAATAAAGCACATAAAAAAACTCTATCCATATATCATCCCAGCCTTTTAAAAGTCAAATCGCTTTATGCTTTCTCGTCACCAGGGATTGCGAACTCGCCATCGATGATGACAATAGCTGTATCCTGATTGGATAAAAAGGTAACAGTAGGTGGATTTAGATTACCTAAATTTAGTATGTATATAGTAATGAATATATATGCAGATGTAGGGCGGCTGTGGAAGCTTCTAGAAGCGACCATCCGTCTGAACTGCGGGGGCGGCACTTCTACTTTAGCGCGCCCTCCCCAAACGCTTCCTAACCAAGAAATACTGGTAGCACTTGTTGGTCCCAGCAACCTGTTTACGAAGAGCCCATGCCGACCAACGCCCAACTACGTGCCGAGATCGAACGGCTGAATCAAGCGATGGCAGCTCACACACGGGTGCCGAGCAATCTGCCCAGGTTTACGGGCAAGAGGGGAGACGACGTGCGCGAATGGCTGTTCCAGATTGAGAACGCCTGCCGCATCAATGGAATTCTGATCGACGACGCGAATTCGCAGCTCCCTGGGATCGCCGGCTCGGCGATGGAGAAACCAGCATCCGGTTGGTTCCTGCACTGGTCTTCGACGACACGAGTGGAGGAGCACACGTGGGGGTTTTCCGTGAGCATATGCTCCAACACTTCGAGGCGTCGAACTACCAGTCGGTGCTGCGCGAGAAGCTACAGCGACTGAAGCAGACAGCGGACATCGAGACCTACAACGGCGAGTACTCAGCCCTCATCTTCCGAGTCGAAGGAATGAGCGTGCTTGACCAAGTTCTGTGCTACGCGAACGGCCTCAAGCCTCGCACTCGGAGCTACGTGAAGCTCGAGAACCCTGAGATGTTGAGTGCCGCCATGGACTTGGCTGTCAAGTATGAGGTTACCCACTTCGTCGATGACGCTAGTGAACGCAAGGTCCGTCATGAAAAGCCGAAGTCTTCTCAAGCACAAGGTGAAGACAACAAGAAGAGGTACAAGGGGAAGCCTTTTCAAGGAAAGGGACGTTTCAAGCCGAGCTCTAACTCAAAGAGCAAGGAAACTCGTACCTGTCACTTTTGCAACAAGCCTGGCCACATCAAGGCTAACTGCTTTGCGTGGAAGAAGGAGCAAGAGAAACAGGGAAACGAGAAGCCACGTCAGTGAAAGAGGGTCCTGTCGTGGAGGAGAAAGTAACCAGAGCAATTAAGATTGATAATATCAGCCTTAATGTTCTGAGTGAAAACCCTCTCGTCTATAAGTCACGTCCACTATTCGCCGTAAGCGGTAACATTACGGTGGCTGGCAAAACAAAGGAGACATCGAAGATGCTTCTAGACTGTGGTGCAACCACAATTTACGTTGCTAAACGGTGGGTTGAAAAACATCAGCTGAAGACTACGAAGTTCGACGACAAAAACATTCGAGTCAAGCTAGGAGACAACCAGATCGTGGAAGCACAACTGGAGGTGCTACCTCTAAGTATCGCGGTTTCGGGATTGGACGATGCGTACGAGTGCGTCGCAGTCGTCTACGTGATACCTGAAGAATTTGATTGCATCCTCGGAATACCTTTCTTCGAGGACATGCAACCACAGATCGACTGGAGAGGTCGACGAGTCGAGGGAACAAGAATGAAGACTTTGCGCTGGGAACGAGCAGGTGAGACCTGTGGACCGATCGAGGAAAGCGGACCGGTGATTGCCTCCGGGCTTCGGAGATCTGTCGGGGCGAAAGGCCTATCGGCGAAAAGACCCGATTCCTGTCGAGGTGCCGCGCTGGAAACGGATGTGAAGTCCGGGGTCGAACCCGTTCGTGACCCAGAGCAGAGAGAAACCCCAAGCGTTGCTCGCGAGCAACTGGAAGACGTGTCAGCTGGCAAGGGCTCAGCAAGCGAAGGCGAAATGAAGTCGTCAGGGCACGATGGTATTGCTGCTGTAAGCAGCGATGCCAGGGGAAGAGATTCTGTCGTGGAGAAGATGTTCACGATGGGAATTACTGATGAAGCTGGTGTGCAGACCAAGTTTATCACGCGGAAGAAACTGCGAAAGTTCCTGAGAATCAAGACCAAGTCGACAGAAGAACCTGACTTCATGTTGGTTCTGACGAATGATATGATCAAGAGAGTCGCGCGATCTTTGGAGAGGGGCGACCAACCCGACAATGTCGGAACTGCGAAAGCTCAACGCTATCTGGAGACGGACTGGGAAAGTTTTCGGGCGAACCCTGCCTTTGACTTACTGATGAAGTACAAGGACACTGTATTCCGACCTGAACTCCCCGAAGGTCTACCGGAGAAACGTGAAATTGAACACCGGATCGACGTGAAAGATCCAAGTCTGGCGATGTATCGACAACAGTGGCGACAGTCACCTGAGCAGCAACGTGGAATCGTGCTCTGGGTCGAAGACATGGTAAAGAAAAACTAATTCGACCAAGCATCAGCCCTCACGCTGCACCGACTTTTGCGTCCGAAAACCTGTGGGATGGCGGATTGTTCACGATTATCGGTACTTGAACTCCAATACGATACGGCAGAGCATACCGATGACGAGGAAAGAAGACATCCTGGACGCGATGGCGAAAGCATACTGGTTCTCGACGATGGACCTGATGTCGGCGTACTACCAAGTGCGAATGCGTGAAGAAGACATTAAGTTCACAGCTTTTCAGGCGCCAAACGGACTTTGGGAATATCTGGTTCTGCCCATGGAGTCTGCAACGCGCCAGCGACTATGCATCGATTGACATCGAAACTTTTTCGTGAATTGGAGAACACGAAGTCATTCTACGATGACATTTACGTCTTCACGAAGTCAACGAAGATTGAAGATCACTTGGAGGCACTCCACAAGACCCTGGATATCTTGCGTGACAACAAACTGTACGTGAAGCTCTCTAAGTGTGTCTTCTGTGCAGAAGAGATTCCTTGTCTTGGAGATTTCGTTGGAAGAAACGGTGTGCGGATGGATCCAGACAAAGTGCAGACCATCAAGGATTGGCCAGTCCCACGAACGCAAGAGGAGCTTCACAGTTTTCTGGGCTTGACTGGTTACGTTCAGCGCTTTTGTCCTGATTTCGCTGCGTTAACCGCAAGTATGTTTAACCTTCTCAAAAAGAAAACCAAGCGCAATGCGAAAATTCACTTCAACGAAGAGCAGTTGAAGAACTTCAACGAACTGAAGCGTCGGCTGTGCAATCCACCGGTACTGCATCTGCCGGACTTCACCTTGCCCATGCATCTTCGCACTGACGCTAGCAAGTTTGCTGTCGGAGGAGTTCTCTTCCAAGTAATTGACGGTGTTGAGCAGCCGATTGCTTACACCAGCAGAAAGATGAAGTCGGCGGAGCTGAACTACCCGACGCAACAGCAGGAGCTCTTGGCTATTGTCCATGCGTTAGCAGCCTTCCGGATCTATTGCTTGGACAAACCACCTATTGTCGAGACGGATCACAAGAGTCTTGAAGGCTTGTTTACTCAGAAGATGGCTAATCGTCGACTGGCGCGGTGGTATGATATCCTTGCGGAGTATCAACCCACGTTCTCGTATCTTCCAGGGGCGAAGAACGGAATCGCAGATGCCCTGAGCCGAAGACCTGACTTACAGCCAGAGACCAAGTTCTTCCACGACTTGAGTGTGACAAGTTATGACAACACTTCGTTCAGCTTGGCGATCAGCGAGGTAACAACGGACACTGAGTTGGGGACCAAGATCAAGAAGGCGTACTCAAAAGATAGAGAAGCCCAAGCAATCTTTGCTGCAATCAGGCGACGGAGCGAGCAGTCGGCAGCGGTACCGAAAAACCATCGACAGAAGTTGTACCGGTGTCACTCGGAGGACAACGGCTTGCTATGGTATCAAACACCATCTGACGACGTACCACGGATTGTCGTACCCAACGATGTGAAGTTGCGGCAGACAGTCATCAGCGAGTGTCACGACACCAACTACAGTGGTCATCCTGGTGCGGAACGCACGTATTTGACTCTTGCAAAACGCTGGTATTGGTCCAAGATGTTCAAGTCAATCCAGAAGTTCGTTGCTGACTGTGAGCCTTGTCGACGAAACAAACCACGGCTCACGAAGCCACCTGGATTGCTAGAGCCTCTGAAGATCCCCGATGAACGCTGGCGATCAATCTCCATGGACTTCATCACTGACTTACCGCGAACGAAGAACAATGTGGATTCCATCTGGGTAGTTGTCGACCGACTTACGAAGCGTTGCCACTTCCTACCCACAACGAAGACGGTGACAGCTGAAGGCGTTGCTCGTTTGTTCATCGACCACATCTGGAAACTTCATGATATGCCCACCAATATCGTATCAGATCGCGATCGGAAGTTTGTCTCTGCATTTTGGCAACATGTCTTCAAGTCCATTGGAACGACACTAAGCATGACCGTAGCGCATCGAGCTCAAGGTGACGGGCAAACAGAACGGATGAACCGTACACTGGAGGAGTACCTTCGTTGCTTCGTGGGTCCACGCCAGGATGACTGGGATGTTCACTTGGCCAATGCAGAATTTGCTGTAAACTCGACGGTGAACTCCAGCATCAAGCTAGCTCCATTTGAAGCCGACTTGGGGAATGTACCTCTGAATCCGTTACAGCTTGCTGCAGAACGGCTTGCGAAGGTGCCCAATAGTCGAAGGGGGCTGAATTTCTTGAGAACCAAGCATCCATCCTTCTAAGATGCCGTGAAGTGTTAGCAGAAACTCAAGAACGCATGCGAGATGTCTACGACCGCAACCGAAGTGAACAGACTTT
This sequence comes from Phytophthora boehmeriae, assembly GCA_011947355.1. Taxonomy (NCBI): domain Eukaryota; phylum Oomycota; class Peronosporomycetes; order Peronosporales; family Peronosporaceae; genus Phytophthora; species Phytophthora boehmeriae. The sequence continues at coordinate 458,189 of JAAVTJ010000132.1, read as the reverse complement.
TAAAGTTGGTGATCGCGTGTACCTGAGTACGAAACACTTGGATCCAAAGCACACGGGACTCCCTAACTCGACCAAGCTTGGACCAAAGTGGATGGGTCCGTACTCGGTCGTGAAGAAGATTCACAATCACGCGTATGAGCTGAACATTCAAGCAGGGAACAAACTCCATCCTGTGTTCAACACTGGATCGCTGAAGCCATACACAGACTCCACGCGGCTGTCGCGACCACATAATGTCGTCCTTGCTGACGGTACTGTCGGTCAACTGGTGCAGCGGATTCTTGGGAAGCGCACACACAAACGACGGACGCAATTCCTTGTGGAGTGGGTGGGTGAAGAGAAGCCCACATGGGAACCGATTGAAAACCTTTCTCAAGTCCCAAATTTGATTGCGGAGTTCGAAACATCAAGGAGAAAGAAGCGTCGGAGACGCTGAAGGAAAAGAGCGAATCAAGGGGGCTCAAAGGCCTACATGTATTCCCGAATTACATCCCCTACAAGTTTTGGAGCCTTAACCTTTCACGCTTCTCCCTCTTCTTTTGCGATCTCGACTTGCGTTTGCCACGGCAGACGTAACCCGGCTTAAGAATGAGTCGACTCAACCATCTTGTACGATGCAACCATCCGTAATTGCGAAGTAAGCCATACGCGATAGGAGGGTCCAAGGTTTCATCATACCAGCCAATAACCTTGATGTCATCGTCCGGACCTTCGACAATAACAACGAAGCAATGACCGAGGTCATATTCGCCAGCGCTTGCCAAGTACGTGCCAGATCCCAAGCACTTTACGAACTCGACCAACTGAAAGGCATTGGTGTAGGAACCGTCGAGCAAGTTTCGCTGCAGCTCGTCACAATCAAGAGGAACACTTTGGCGTTGAAGAGACTTGAAGAACTCCGTAACGTCCTCGCGCGTTACATCGTACTGGATATCAGCTGGACGAGTCTTCTCGAACGCTTCCCACATCTCCACAGTCACGAGGTCAGGGCGTTCAAGATGATGGAGAGCTGCTCGCATAGCATCGATGAAACAGGTGTCATCATCAGATGCAGTATCACGATTGTCGAAATAGCTCATGATTGGCTCTGTTGAGCCGGAGTCTTTCCAAGTATCGATCCGGTTCACCAAATCTGGAACCACATCAACCAGTTCCTCACGCCACACCCAACTCAACTGGAGTGGGCGGCCTTGCTACTGCACAAGGTAACAGCGATGAGGTGGATTTCCGTGACAGTCAAGCAGCCGCTTGATGTTGACCTTCTTATCGTAGTCCCATGGTGCTGTCGGGTCATAGTGATTGCGGTGCTTGGTATACGGATGCACCTCCGGTGCCTTGGGAAGATCTGGATGCTGTAGGGGAACCGTATCACCACGACGCAAGCGACGACGTTTTGCCACAGGAGACGAAGCCTCCTCGTCGTCAAAAATACCAGAAGCGGACTCAGTTGAAGACTCAGGACGTACAGTCATCGGAGCGTCGGGCTCTGCCGAAACATCATCATCACCGGAATCTGAGATACCCATGAGTGCGTCGAAGCGAAGCTCGCTCAAGCGGGTAGTCGGCGAGGACACAGAGGCAGCAACAGACGCAGCAGGAGAGGCAGCAGGAGACGCAGCAGGAGATGCAGAAGAAGACGCAGCAGGAGAGGCAGCAACAGACGCAGCAGGAGACGCAGCAACGGACGCAGCAGGAGAAGGAGCCGGCGAGACCACAGGCGACACAGCGAGCGACGCAGGGGCAGGCGGAGGCAACGTAGCTGCCGAGGCTCGGGTCAACCGAGACTTGGTGACCCGGAGTCCAGCCGTTGCCCGAAGGCCGGCCATCAGAGCAGAGTGTTCGTCTGGCGCCGCCCGCGTGGACGACGCCGCAGCAGAAGAGGAGGAGCGCGCGCTCGTCACCATGCAGGTTCTCTCTGTCAGAGCCTACTCGACACCCACACAGCCAGGCCCGAAGGCGAAGATACACAGGGTCAAGCGAACCTAGACTGATTGAACCAGGCGACACGCCGGCTCAGCAAGTCTTTTTCGGGAATGGACACCAAACGCCAGAGGGGGGTGAGTGTATCCTGATTGGATAAAAAGGTAACAGTAGGTGGATTTAGATTACCTAAATTTAGTATGTATATAGTAATGAATATATATGCAGATGTAGGGCGGCTGTGGAAGCTTCTAGAAGCGACCATCCGTCTGAACTGCGGGGGCGGCACTTCTACTTTAGCGCGCCCTCCCCCAAACGCTTCCTAACCAAGAAATAATAGCACTGCTGACTGGTGTGCATGGGTGGGGTCGCTTTGCCAGTTTAAAAAAAATCATCTCTCCTCACACATTTTGTTTACGCAACCCAAGCGCAATAGCTCTCTGAAATTCATGCGCGTGTGCGACGTTCCACTTGTCATCTAACTCGAAATGCTCTTTCGAAAGCATCTACACAGTCAGCAGCAACGTCCAAGTCGGCTAAATCTCTCCGTGAAACCAGCTTTACACCAAACGATCGTTGAAAGCGTACGACATGAGCGACTTGGACAGGGTTGATGACACCACCGAAGTAGAACAAGGATCGATCTGATGACTTGCTTGAATCGGCAAAATCTAAGCTGTGCTGGATGACACCACTAAACAGAAAGCCTTGTTCAAGGAATGGTTCAAGGACAACGGAATGCCAGCCGCAATCTATGTACAGGCCTGGAGCCTAAATGGCCAATTTGCCAAGAATAAGAACATTGTTTTCGCGTATGGCGCTTACCTGACGAGGATGAATAACGACAAAGTACTTGGTGGCTGACTCCACACGAAGACCCCGAATCGGTACTAGCGTCCATTCAAACCGGTAACCTCGACAAGATGAAGAGAACATTCAGTAAATGGGTCGACAACAAGAAGACTGAAGAGGTATCAAAGCTCCAAACCTGGTCTTGAGAAGAAGTTTGTCGTACTACTTGATCTATACAAAAGGTTTGCAGAAAAGCAAAAATACTGCCGAAGCTACTAAAGCTGCATGCTTGTATTTATCTAGACACAAGCAACGCCAAAATCTATGTTCGCACACCACGGGCTACTTAAATCTTGACTCCTTCGCTTCTTTTTACAAACATCAACGAACCTCGTGAATCGTTTTTATGCAAAAGGTGCGGGACTGAAGTTCATCAACATCTGCGTTTGTTTGTTGTTTATTTGTTTGTTTTCTTTCTTTTTGTCTTCACTGATGAATTTACATGACGATCTCAAATTACTCGTTCGTACGCTTCCTTGACATAAGCAGTCGGCTAGCAGCATGCAATGCATAGTAGCTCGTCCAAGCAGATTTACACCACCCTGGCGACTGAATCCAAGACACGTCTGGTGACTCGTTGCCAATGCCTAACATAATGGCTGTTTTTCATGGCAAATTCACCGTTTAGCGTCAAGGCCTTGTAGATTGCGTCTGACATTTCCTTGTCCAAGCACTTGCTTCTTTTTCGAAGTATCCAACGTTTTAGTGGCTATATGTGAATGGCACGACGAAGCTTATTTCTTTTTGATATTGGGTGAGATATATTGTGTTACTGACCCCTAAAGGGATTGAACAGACGAAGTTCATTTCTGGATGCAGTCAGCAACCAACGATGCCATTGCACTGAGCGTACACAATGCTGCTTTGGACTTTTGGCGTCTGGGAGTGATCCTAGTTATCCAAATCACCTGGAAGTGGCGTACAGCACATTTCACTTCTACTTGTACAGCGGTGTTGCATACGCGACTACGAAATAAAGAGAGAGTAGGATAATGCAGCCATCCGACTTGTCGTGAAAAAATGCCAGGTCGAATCGCAACATTAGACGTTTGATAGATTCCACAAGGAATCTCCTCTTATTGTGGTATGCCGCGCCTCATGAATATAATTCGAAGAATGCATTGTCTATGGTTAAGTCTAGGCAAAATACAAAATTCTCACGAACTGCTGCAGCTTAAGTAGCGTCAGCGGCCTTTTTGCGAGCCGTGTTTGCTTTTCTACAAACCCTTCGTATGCCTTGAGAAGCACGCGGAACTTCTTCTCAAGATCAGGTTCGGCCTTAACTAGCCTAGATACCTCTTCAGCGGTTTTCTTCTTGTCGTACCATTTACCGAATGTTCTCCTCATCTTGTCGAGGTTACCGGCTTGGAGGGAAGCTAGTACCGATTCAAGGGTCTTGGTGTGGAGCCAGCCACCAAGTACTTTGTCATTTTTCAATCTCGTCATGTAGTTGCCGTACGCGATGAGGATGTCCTTGTTCTTGAGAAATTGGCCATTCGTCGACAACGCCTTGTAGATTGCAGCTGACATGTCCTTGTCCTTGAACCACTCCTTGAACAAGGCCTTCTGCTTGGTAGCATCATCCAGCGCACCTTGAATTTTGTCCGGTTTAATCAAGTCGTCGAGCTGTTTCAGATCGATTCCCGTTCTTCATCCGTAGTGTCGTCGTTCTTCTCCAAATCGCTCATGTCGTACGCTCTAAGCGACCGTTTGCCTTGATGTTGGTTCTCATCGAGAGACTGTAATGCCTTTATGACTTCCGTTTGGTCTGAGGCTGTGGCGTCAAAAACAGCGCCCGTGCTCGCAAGAAGTGCGATCACTTGAAGATAGCGCACACGCATGAGCGGAATTCGACTTTCTAGTAGGTCGCACTTCCGAGGGTTCGTGCGACTTGCGCTGAGGGTGCTTAGTATATTGCGAAATGAGAGACGTGGAAACTCCCAGGGTCTAACACTCCGCTGATTGCGTTGGTCATCATTGATCACGAAACCCATATGCGGAACGCAATCTCCGATGACGAGATGTGCTTGTATCGATGCAGATTTGCTGATGTCTCTAAGCGCTTGGGCGCACTGTGCTCGTGGCATCGTTCATCACTCTCCTAAAGCTTGCGTGAAATGAAGGCAAAGTGTATTGGAACGAGTTTCAACAGTCTCAAAGGCAGTTAACCTGCTCGCGTCATTCATTGCAAATCTACAGAAAATGGTAGACACGATGCTGGGAAAGTGAAGTTGCGAAACTCTGTATTGAAGCACAATTTAGAGAGACTGCAGTACTTTATGCACCTTGGTCTTAGAAAGAGATACATTACGGTCGCTTTAGTGTTGCTATGAACACAGACATATCCGTTCAATGACTAATGTGTTCGAGATTCATTTTCATTTTGCAGGTGAGGTATATTGTAGTCACTTAAATTCTCTGGGATTTAACGAAAAATAATGTGTTCGAGATCCACCCACCGCCACCAGCTCCCGACACGTGAACCTCTAAACATTACGTCGAAGTACATTCGACAACCTACGAAGAAGATTCAATACTGATCAACAACGCTGTACCCACCAGACGCAACACAGGAAGAGATTGGTCGTGAAAGCGGTAAGCCTCGCGAATGACTTGCAGAAGTTGCGGAAGAAATGAGTATACTGCAGGGTCAACTTACCACGGGTCGAGCTTCCATCAAATACACCCCGTGGAAATAGCAGCGCCGTACTTTCACGTCTTCTGCTACGGTCTACTCGAACGAGCTAATGCATTGCTCGATCCGACTTGTCAGCAAATTTACTTGCTTTGCCCCAAACGTTCTGTTGCGTGATGGAAACTGAGATACATGTTTACTGCGCCTTCTACCGTCGACAATGTTTCTACTACTGCCAATGCAATTGTCTCGGTATGAGCCTATGTCGAAAGAGAGATTACACAGACACTATTGAGATGGAGCAGACCACGAACCACAATTAACAAGCAAGTTACTGTGACAGGAATTCATCGGCAATTATTTGTGGTTTCATTCCCATAGCGCTTCTAAGTATCACATGACGGTTTACTAAGTCGTATTAGCATCGCAAACCCACCCACGTGCGATTCGCGTCAAACTTCGCGCGGTATTGTGTACGCAAAATGGGTCCGTAAATCTCGCAAAATAAGCCAAAACTTTAAGCACATCTGCTAAATGATGGCTCCAGTCTATCCGTCGACTCTGTTGGAGTAATAAAGTCGTTGTTGAACACCCGAGACACGTCCTCAATGTTCCCGAGCAATCCAAGAAGTGCTGGCAACATGTCTGCTTTGTATTGTACGCTGACAACACGATCGTTCACATTATCCCACTCGAAGATCACAAGACCGCGCACCATAAGTTGCCGACCAAGCAGCTTCGCAGCGAGTGAAGCATTTGCGGGATTGTCGACCAAGCGAGGGAAAGCATACCGTAGTGTCGTCTCAGTTATCGTCGTAGTGGTCGTGATCGTGGCGATGACATTATCTCCGGGTCCTTCTTCCAAACACTTGAGTTCCGTCTCCATCCCAGCAAAACAGATCGAGACAAGTCTCCACTCTTCCATTAAGGCCTCGACGCCACACTTTGTGCCGTTGGCGTCCGACACATCGGAAGCCATGATGCGCACTAGGAAATCTCGTTGCGCATTGACATCAAGTTTTTGTTGCGTTAGCGTCATAGACGACATTGGTCTGGTCGGTTTGAGACCGTAGCGGAAGACATGGAAATACTGCGCAGCCATATTCCACGGGGTGTATGTGATGGAAGCCCGAGCCGAAGTGAGTTGGCACTCTATTTGGAGCCACATGACATGCTCCCGCAGCTTTTGAACATCCTCTTCGAGGTCAGTAGACTTTTTGAGCATTTTCTTCCTGTATCGCGCCTGGTGAATACGGTGTCGTTCGCGGTAGTAAAGTGCTGTCGAATCGACAGTGCTCCTCGTCGCCGGCACTGTTCGTGAAGGCTCCAGCATTGTGTCGTTCTCATTCTCTTGAAGCTTTTCCGTCGACTCCATAGAGGGAACTTGTGGGATTGATTGGCGTGCAATCGTCTTTCGAAAAGAATCGCCACGATAAGGATGCGCGCGCACAATGACTTGGCCGATCACATCTTGGCGTAACTGCTGAATGTTGGGGGATAGAGAGAGTTATCAATCATGACCGCTTCCTTTATAGTGATGGCGTGTGGACTGGAGCTTCGAATGTACAATGCCAACTCATGCTTGAGTGACCAGTGAAGCTGGGGCTTGCGTCACGGAATTCTGTGACGTCATCCGCATCGTCCTTGTCTCTGTACATCAAAAGAGCCGTGTGCGGTCCATGTGGACAGACATCAATGATGCCGCACCAGAAGCGATTTGAACAGTACACTTGTAACCCTTTTACTGTACGACAACTTACCTTTCTGTATACCGAAGTGACATAATTCTTTCAGAATAAAGATTCCAAGCGGTACCTGATGAACCAGAAGCATACTCAACGACCAAACTTTCAGAAGGACAGACGGTACTAGTTACAGTTATTCCCCATCTGAGGATGAGCAGCTGTCTACGTTAGCAATGCCTGAGCGCTGGGTATTGTACGATTCTGGTATCGTTTTTGCCTACCCAGCAGAATGTACGGGTTCAGCGTCGCCAACTACGGTGGCAGCAGTAGATCCAGTCTCAATCGGCGAATTTCAATTCGTCCAGCATCAAGAACAGGATATCGAGCTTGATACGTTTAGCTAGACATTCTGAACGAAGCTTCCAACCTCCCGCGGATTCCTCTCTGCATGTCGGAGTAACAAGTCGTTCTTAAATACGCGAGAGATACTTTCAATATCTCCCAGCAGACTAGAAGCGACGACAGCATATCTGCCTTGTATTGTTCGCTGACTACGCAGTCGTTGACGTCGTCCTACTCGAAATTTACCACTCCACGCACCACAATATGTCTCCCAACCAGCTCTGGCGAGGCGGGTTCGCTTCCACGAACTGAGTGAAAATGAAAGTGAGATCTACAATCGAACTCTAATCTAGTCTTGGAGTTCCTGTCGTGAGGTGCGATGCAGCAATTCGTCTTGCGTTCCTTATGCTTCTAGGCCGTCGTCTGTGGTGCTGAAGTAAACCTGTCAAAGCACCGGGGGTACTGTGTAGGCAAGGATGTTGGAGAGCGTGTGCTGATCCAGGTGTCCCAATCGTGCGACTTAGCTGTCAAGTATACACGCAAGCTGCGAGTACATCTAGAAAAATTGCTTGGGTCATTTAGCACCTTTGCCAGCAACATTCCCAGTCAAAACTTAACGAGGGAATTGCTTGGTTAAGGGTATGATAACAAAAATCATAGCAATTAACCCGTATGAAAAGAAAAACCCTCCAGACACGACGTATGCTGTTGATATCCAGATCACCGAGGAATCAAGCTCTAGAAACTCCAGTGAACTCCCCACGACTGCTAAGAAATCCTATAGACCACCAGAGTTTGAAGCATCGCTTGTGCTGAAGTGACTCCACACCAGTCGAACTCGCACTTCTTCCGAGTGTTTTAACAAACACCATGCTCACGTTGCTCTTGACAGCGTCTGTAACCAGGAACCAACACGATGGTACACACACTCCTGCCATCGTCGCTCCAGAGCGAACTGGTGTCTCAAACGTTAGAGCGAACAGGTATATCCTAAATGTTAAAAGTTCAGAGTCTCTTGTTGGTTGATCGTGCTCACATGCCGCCAATTAATTAGTACCCTAGCAGCCATCGCTGCATCGCTCTCATCGTTCATACCGCGAGGACAACCAAAAGATCTTCCTCGAGACGTTTCGACGCTAAATCCACTGTATACGCATCCATGTCTTCCACACTCTCCACAATGAAAGCTGCGAGAACTATACATTATTCTTGACCAGCGTATTCACTTGCCACCATTTCAATGCAGACCACGTTAACGTTTGCAATCATCGGCTTCAACACATAGCATCGTAGTTCAATTCCACGTTTATCGTCATGACTTCATCTCAAGTGCATTTTCAACTCCAGAACCAGTAGTTTAGGCGCATGTGCTGAATGACGTCTCCATCGACTTCTGTTCGCACTCAGGTGTAATGAAATTGCTGTTAAACACGCAAGAAACGTCCTCGATATTCCCCAGCAAACCAAGAAGCGGTGTGAGCATGTCGGCTTTGTACTGCACACTGACCACTCGGTCGTTCACATCATCCCACTCGAAGTTCACGACTCCGCGCACCACAAGTTGTCGTCCAAGTAACTTCCCAATTAGGAATTCGTTCGCGGGATCGCACAACAATCTAGGAAAGGCGATCCCCAGAGATTTTTCCGTTATTGTACTTGTCGTCGTGCAGCTTGCGTTGATGGAGTTTCCATCGCCAAGTTCCAAGCACTCGAGCTCCATCTCCATGTCTTCAAAGCACGTGGAGACAAGCTGCCACTCCACCAGTAAAGCCTCGACGCTACTCTTTTGCCGTAGATATCAGACAAATCTGGGGCCAAGACGCTCACGATAAAGTCTCGCTGTCCCTTGGCGCCACACAATCCTTGCGTAGCTGATGCTGTCTTGGTCGGATGATAGCCGAAGCGGAAGAGCCGAAAGTATTGTGTTGCCATTTGCCAAGGCGTAGTCTTCATCGGGGATCGAGAAGAAATAAGCTGGCGCTGCATCTCGAGTCGAATGATATGTTCTTTTAGCTTCTGAACGTCGTGTTCAAGAGCATCCTTCTTGTTGACCATATTCTGACGGTATCGTGCCTGGTGGACACGATGTCGTTCGCGGTATATACGCTCAGCGTAGTCACATACCGTATCGTCAAAAGTTTGGACGGCAGTTGTTGGGGCACTTTGCGGAAGGGGTAGACGCGTCTTACTCGTGGATTCTTTGACTACCTCCGTCGTCTCTCTGGAGGTAGTGGAGCGCAGCAACACTTGGCCTATCACAGCTTCACTTAACTGGTGGAAGTTAGGAGGATGAATTGAGTTGGTGTTGTCCATGGTCGATTGGTGGTTGTCTGCTGTCTTCCAAATACTGTGCGGAGGTCGTTGTCCAAGTCTTCGAAAGTGAAAGTGAGTCCACAATCATGCTGAGTAAGCGCAGCAGAGACCTTGGCCTGAGTCATACACGGCACGGTGATTAGCAGCTGTGAGATACTTGCAATCAGAGCTCGTGTGATGTATCACAAGAACCGCCTAACGTTAGTTACTGCAAGTTGCAAACAGCCGTATTCTGGCTTAGACCATAGACGCAAGATCGTTTGGACGGAGGCGGCAAGGCGTCATTCAGTCCTTCCTTGGTTTTCACTTTTTTAGTTCACGCGATGTCCACTTCAGGGCAAGACCACTAACATTATTTGTCGGATAAGAGAAAGTGTACTTTTACTTGGAAAGTGCAGGCGAAAGTAGGTTTTTACAACGTGGAATGCTCGTGCGCAAGGGTAGTCCGTCGTTCGGTCGTCCGTGAAAATGCGTGGTGCCTGAGCACCACAATCTCATTCATTCTTCGATTTGCTCTACGATCAAGCTAGGCATTTTCATAAAAACCTCCTCGCCACACCCGGGCAGGAGGTGGTGTCAATACAAGCAGCTTCGGGTCCCCATGAAACTGAGTGAAAAGTGTATGCTTGATTGATTCATCTCTACAAGGTAGTAAGGAATGTAAACACACGGCTAGTCCTTGCTACTATTACCAGCTCGTGAAGGATGACATCTGTGCCCATCTCACCAGTACTTAGCGCTACTTCATCGCCTTCGTTTCAGTGCACGCCACTGCTTCGTCAAGTAGCATGGTCACATTCGCGTAGCTTAGACCAATGTAGGTGACCGTGTCTGGTGCTGGTTTTCCCGTTGCGATCCAAAAGAAATCCGGGTGGTTGCTGTTGGAGTCGTAAAGCCATTCGCCACCAATGATTCTACCGGCAGCGTCCATCTCGAGCAAATAGTAGTAGTAAGCGCCCGTCGTGTGCTTGTCCACCTCACCCGTAGACACCAGAGGGCCATCCTCGTACGTCAGGTCAATCCACGACAGATAAGTCTTGGTGTACACGATGCTCTTGGCCTTCGAGTTCCACGGGTATTTCTTTAGTCCGTAAAACGTCTTTGCTGCCTCCATCAACGACATAGCTGTCTGTTCGTGCACCTTGAAGCCACGCACGGGTTGGTTCCACACCTCACGACCAGCATCAATGTCGATGATGAAAGTGGTGTTGAGCTTGCCCAGCAAGTTGGCGGCTGCGATGTGGAAGAATCCCGGATTCAAATCGCGGTATCTGTCATCGACATGACGACCATACTTGTCTGTCGAGTTGTCGCCGCGGTTGAAGCGGGTGCCGGTGAATACAAGCGGCACTTCAGCACCATTGTAAACGTCCGATATCAACGCCTTCAGGTCCATCGGCTGGAACGTCACTCCGTTGTATGTCACAGCGCACTGAGGCTCCTTTTCCAAGATGGAGGCAGGTGCCCAAGCGTGACAGATGCCCTCCCACGTCTGGATGCAGTACCCCGAGGTCTGGTTGGCGCGGATGCCGCACTTGGCTTTCTCAACAGATCCACAGTCAGCGTCCGACATGCAAATTGTGCCATTTTCGCTCGCCGAGTCGATGCCGGAATCCCATGACACCCAGTCCATGAATTCCGTCTCGTTCAATCCAAAAGCACGCGCATATTTCGCGGCAGGACTTGGTTGGCCTTCGCTCCAGACGGCATTGATGCTGTCCAAGTACCTCGGCCAGTTTGGAGCAGGCCATGGCGCCGTATGATACAAGCCCTCAGTCGGTAATTTCGCCAGAGTCGTCTCCATCTTAACTTTGAAGTAGTCCTCCAGGAGTTTAAGTTCCTTCTTCGACGTAGTTTCTAGTCGTCGTTGTTCCTCGTTCGACACGACGGACACAGCCAATTTTCGAAGCGGCATGTCCTGGGACAACGTTGCAATGCCCACTTTCGTGAACACCGGTTCAGTTGGCGGTGTCGTCGTGTTTGCCAGCAAGTCAGTGTAGGTCACAGGCGTTAGCGAGATGGCCATGATGTCGGGCAGTGTCGGGTCGGTCTGCACCGTGTACGCGCAGTCTTCATCGGCGATCTCAGCGCCGTAGCCAGGGAACTTCTTGCTGATCTTGTCGTCCGTGCCTGATGTGGTTATCGGGTCGTAGTCAATCGACGTGGCCGACACCTGCGGCGTCTGTAGTGCCACGAGCGCCATGATGGCAGACACGAGGAAGCAACGCGGCGTGTGAACCATAGTAGACAGATGCAGCGTCGATTTGAAGTAGAGGTACTTCCTCGCTGGCGAGGAAATTTAGGAATGACCATTATGGCGAGCTTCGCATCGGTCGTGCTTATAGCACTCAATACCGGATGGGTGTTGAAGCCTACGCCTAGGAGAGCATCGAGGATGGTACATCTGTATCTCGATGTATACTCGCAAACCACTGTACCAACGTGAAAACATGTACAGACAGGCTCTAGCGATGCGATACCTCGAGCTCAGCTCCGGATTTCACGCGAAAATTGTCGATGGAATCGTCATAGGGAGTGCCGAGTGCATGCCACTGGCAAGCTCGAGCTGCAGCAATGATTGTACAGCGTCAAGAAGTGGGCAATGGTAAAAATGGCATCGTGGAGTTGAGGCTTGATTCACACGTACGACGACACACTTTGTCACAATGACCACTTGAGGATTGCGTGCTCAGCATGAGATGTGACTTATCATGCTTTATACGATGACAGATGACCAACACCTGTATACACGACATACGTCAAGCAACAATCGTCTGTTGCAACGGTTGAGTGGAGGCTATCCAGGTGTTAGTAACAGCATCGCCATGTTTGCGTGAACCACAATCTTGGGTCGTGTGCTGCGGGTACCGGTATCTGTACCTTCACACCCTTTGCCGCGTACTGAGAGTAAAATACGTTCACCATACACCACGTCGTGGGCAGATCTTACCAAATGAATCGGGCAGCTTTGTGGGCTTCATATCCATTCAAATTGCCTCGATGAAATTGTATCGCAATCTCGTTCTTTCATCCACACGATATTCACAGTGAAGGCATTACCCTACTAACAAGTCAATCAAACGGTGTCCTCTACCGATGCTGTTGACCATGAGCTCGCTCGCAACAACCGGACACTTGTTTGCCCATTTGTGCATGTCGCTAGAGGCCTGACAAAGTATCTAGTCATGAGGCCATCAATCTGCCGCTGTAGAGAGAACTCCCCACAAAATGTTTTCACCATATCCACAGTTACTTCTGCATCCGTACTAACTAACCACTTCAGGATTATCGATGGTATCGCCAATAATCTTGTCTGAGGTCGAGTTGCTCCCATTGTTAAAGTCTTGAAACGGAAAATCAACAGCGCGTAAATGTCGGTGGACAGTTCGTTTGTTCGATTGTCCGTCAGCTTGCAATACTACTGTCGTCATTAGTTCAACAAGGTTGCTCTGGAGCTGTCGACTCTGGAATGACACCATTCACATTGTCAGCAAACTCTTTTAGCTGCTTCACAGCATCGAGGATGTCCTAGCTCTCCAGCACGCGGAATTTTACAGCTTCATTGACGTGGATTGTATTCCTTGGCAAATTCCCACTCACCGATTGGATAATGCACAGGCTCAGCGATAAAAATCGGAAGCACAAGATGCCTGGGATTACTCAGCGCATTGTTGTGCCTTTTTGGCAATTGGAATTTGCAAACACACGGAGACTGAAGTCCGTCAGCATTATTTTTCGTCGCTTCCGTCGAGAAAGTTGTCGTGCTGTAAATCTCGGAGGTTAACAAGTGCAGATACCCTAGGCCAAGTGCAGCCTCATATAACTTCTGCCACGCCTTCTCAGCATGCTTCTTCAAGTACTTCTTTCAATCGACCGTTCTTCGCTTCTTCGATGTGGCAACTACCGAAGAGCTTCACCACGTGTGGAATTTTAATCTGAACCACAGAGCAACTTCATGTTTGAACTTTTCTCCTCGCGTAGATGATATCACATCGTGAATTATCATCTTTTGTGCAATGACATATGAGTCCAACCGCTTGGCTCTTGATCAGCCGCCGTGAGCAAACGCAGCCTTGCCTTCGAGCGTCCATCAACGGTCTTTTGCGTCGACAACAAAATCCACAGATGAGTCCGCAGCAGCGCAGCTGGATGGCAGCGCAACAGGCTCTGGGGTTCATCGCGGCATCTATCAAGGTCTTTATCCGGTTGACGAATGGCGAAATTGTACAGATTTACCACAGCACGCGTCCATTGCCAGACTCTCAATGCCAGGACGGAACGGAGCTTCGTATCTGAAGAATTTTACTCTCTCCGGCTCTCACACAAGCAGGTCGTTGCCCTTCATGAACAGCCCCGTAGTCTATGCAGGAGCTCTTTGGGCCATAGAGCTCCTGCGTGTTCAGCCACCAACTCCATCGCAGATCCCGTCAACTGACCGACGTATTGCGAGAGCGAATCAGAGCATATTGCTGCCAAACACTGGCGTACATACGGCGCTGGGAGCAGCTTCTCGGCGCTGGCTGAGAGCGCCCGGAGATTCTACGAGGAATGGCTACGGCTCTTCTTCGCGCACTTACGCCCCTTTCAGCCGCACAAGGGGAACGCTGCAGCCATCGGTAGGGATCTCCACCACCAACGCAGCCCATGGTGGTCTCAGTCATTTGGCAGTTGAAGATGGCAAGAGGATAGAGCCGGAAGAGGGGCTGGTGGCCAGCTAGCACCAGCGCTACACCAGGAAGTGGAAACGTGGGCGCCCCTGCTCTCGTGACGCGCTTATCACATCGATGCAGCAAACTGCGCGTGTGGGACGAATATCAAGATGGCTCTCCGTTGCCACCACAGACGGGCCCCCTTAACGACCGGGGAGCTCATGTGGCCGACGCCCGAGCTACTGCTAGCACCACGTACACATTGGCAGCTGTACCACAAGTTGTAGGCATGAAGCCGACGACAACATACAGACTGCTGAAGCCGAAGGCGATGGAACTGCTCAAGAAGATTTCTCGCACACAGTCAAGTAAATCCGAGCAAACAAGACGCAGTACCACAATACTGGAGGGCTTCAGCAAACTCGAGCAGCTTTGTCGCTTTTGGTGGCCGCGAGAGGCTGGGGACGTTAAAAACTGGGGCCAGTTCGTTGGCAGTTCCATCGGCTATGCCATAGCCTATGGTGAGTCTTGCACTTTAAGAAAGCGCCGTGATTCGGTATCTTCCGCGTTTTCTGGAGGTAGTCGGCACTTCATTAACGTCACTGCATCTAGATGAGTCGGTGGTGGAAATGGATGAGATTGTTTTTTTAGACTACATTCCGATCGAGATCAAGCTTGCGTGGCTCAGTGTATCCTGCCGTGAAGCGTCCGAGGGAGGAACCAAGAGATAGAAAGCACGATTGCAATGGTGTGAACTGGACCCGCACGTGGTCTCGATGATCTCCTCATTTGCTGCACCTCCCGTCCTCCGACAGGTCTACTTCCTACAGGAAAGGGTAGACGGCGACGAGCCCGATTAAGCAGGCTTCGCGTGAACGGGCTGGGCAAAGTTGAGTTAAGAGAAAGGAGAGCAAGTCGAGTGCTGAATTCGTTCTTTCAGCAGCCACAGATCCTACGTTTTGGTCTCTGAAGGCGCGTGCATGACGAACATGTAAACGTTCACCGTTTGATGCATTCAGCAATCAATAAGAAGTTGTTCTCTTTGTAAGTTACTGTCTGGCATATTGTTGTTCGCACCAACAGCATTTTTCAGGAGTCAATCACACTCAGCGCCTGCATTGGGGTAGCACTGCACTACATTGACAAGACCAAACGTGGTCATGACGGATGATGCTACGCTCGACTCGGTCTCTGTCCACTCGACAACCGTCGCATATGCGTTTTGATGGAAGTTGTCCAAACTTTGGCCCGCAGTAACAGCCATCTGTGCGCAAGTTCCGGGCGCTCCATCGCACTGACCGGGGCTCTCCCGGTCCACGAAGAAGTCGTCCCTCACATTAAATAAGCCGATCGGGATGACGGCGTCGTCCGACTACCATGCACTGCCAGACCAAAGTGCCCCCGCCCCGGTCAGTTCCCACGGCGGTGAACGCGTCAGTCGCCGTAGTTCAAGGCGATCTACCAACTCCGAGAAGGTCAGTCGCCCATTAATTCCACCGGACGTCGACTCTACTAGCGCCGCCATCATGGAGCTCGTGGACGTGGAAGAGGACCCGGAAGCGGCACTTCCTCGCGGTTCTCCCAAGCCGCTACCGAAGGCGTTTTTAGGCCCGGGCTACGGCCGGAACTCGTATTTCGCATGGCGTCTTCGGGTCAGTTCGATGCTCGTAGCAGTCATCTCTGCCATCGGCATCGTGGCGTTCTGGGCCTCCAAGGACATTGCGTACGGAGGGATCAATGTGAACGACATTTGGTATGCGTTGTCGTTCGGTCGGACCAAGACGACAGAGTGTGTCGAGGACACGGACTACTGCGGAGACTGCGACACCATCGTCGTGTACTCGATGCTGGTGTTCCACGTCTCGCCACTGGTGGGGGTGGTTGGCCTGCCAGCATCAGGTCTGCGCATATTCGACCCTTTCCGACGGCGTCAGCGCGGAGACGAGCGACAAAAAGTGCGGCGGTCGGTGTTTTTCCAGCTCTGCGAGCTGCTCAGTGTGGTCGTGTTGGCGTTGAGCATGATCGTCATCTTGTACTTCCTGTACGCCATCTCCCAGGGCACTAGTTTCTACTGCGATGAGACGTGGTCAGTAGTGTACGTGGTGTTCGCTGTCGCCAACTTCCTCATCAACTTCGTGGTGCTCACGTACTTCGCACGCTTCCGAGAGCATCTCATGATGCAGCTTGGAGTATTCAAAGAAGCAGACCAAACTGGAGGAATTCGTTCTCGTTTAAAGTGTCGACGGAGGTACCAGTCGGAGCGCTCACGAGTGATCAGAGACTTGCGGAAGGACTTGTTCAAGCAGACATCACTCGGCAATCTGTCTGAAATCGAGGCATTGCTAGCACATGCAAAAGAGCGTTTGGGCACGGATTTCGCGAAAGAAATGTACAGCGACGCCAAACTCGTGTTCAACCTCTTCGGCAACTCCAAGAAAAATCCTCTTCATGTGGCTGCTTATTTGGGCAATCTTGAGGCACTCCAGTTGCTCTTGGATGCAGGATTCTCCATCGACAGCTACGACAAAGTCGCTCGCATGCGGTTTACGACTGGCGACTTGTTTTGGGCATTTGCACAAGTGTTTGTGAACACCCCACAACATCTGAAGTTGAGATGGAAGCCTCTATCTTTCGCACGACGCTGGTGACTCCGTTGCATTGCGCTGTTGGCACTGGCCAGATTACTGCCGTCGAATGGCTTATAGAGCATGGTGCTAATGTGAACAGCAAGTCCAAGGCGTCCTACCGTTCCGATCGATTGACCCCGCTTTTTGTCGCTGAGAACCCTGACATCGTTAGACTACTACTCGAGGCTGGCGCGAACCACCTTGAGGTAGCTGATCCCGGGTACATGAACACGTTGACACCGCTGCAACAGGCTTATCGTATAGATAATTTCCCCGTGGCGCACGAACTTGAGCAATGGGGAGCAGATGTGGCGCTGACCCCGCTGCATGAAGCTGCAGCAAAGGATGATCTATCTACTGTTAAGAAGCTGTTGAAGTATGGCGCTGATCCGAATTGCGTTGGTGAATACGGTTATTCGGGTATGCATCATCGTACTCCGTTGCACTGGGCCGCCATCATGGGAGCTGAAGGAGCTGTCAAGTTGCTGCTAGACGCTGGTTCCGATCCGAACTTTCAGGATGTATTTGGCCGCTCGCCATTGCACTGGGCATCGTGTGTAAAGAAGCCGGGGCAGTTCTTTTGCTACTCGACAACGGCGGAGACGTTAACTTGCGCGATTATCGGGATCAGACCCCGTTAATGTGTGCTGCATCTTCAAAAGACGTGAGCGTGGACTTGTTCGAGAGTCTCGTACAATATGGAGCAGATATCGATGACCATCTGCCCAACGGTGATACTGCTTTGCACATTGCGATGAAGAGCGAACAGAAGGGAACGGCTCTGGCGCTACTTGATGCCGGGGCAGATGTTATGGAGACCAACAAGGATGGCTATCGACCAGTAGATTGCACCACGTCGACCCAGCTGCAGTTTGAGATCAAGCAGGCAGCAGGAGACCGCGACGTGATGATCAGCTACACACATTCGCACAGTGAGTTCGCTCTCAAGATTCGCGACAATCTCGAGAGCGCCAATATTACGACGTGGCTTGATCTCATGGATCCGAGTGGAATTGGTGGCGGATCGGTGTGGCGTGAGGAGATCGCTCGTGGTATCAAGAATGCCGATGTGATTATTTGCCTTTACACCGAAGATTATCCTGCATCCGAATGGTGTTTGAAGGAGCTCGCACTGGCTAAGCAGCTCGGCAAACCGATAATCGCCGTTTCCACAGAGAGTACACCAGTCACAGACGAAATGCA
Organism: Phytophthora boehmeriae; assembly: GCA_011947355.1. NCBI lineage: Eukaryota > Oomycota > Peronosporomycetes > Peronosporales > Peronosporaceae > Phytophthora > Phytophthora boehmeriae. Next base: position 439,963 of record JAAVTJ010000132.1, on the reverse strand, counting down.
GGTGTATATCTTCACTCGGCAGATGGTGCCGTTCGAGTCTGCAATCACGGCCGTCGACAACACAAACAAGCGGAAGATCACGTACGAGTACAACGAGGAGCGCTTTACTTCTCAATTCCGTCTGCTGCTGGATGGTGTGCGCGACGAAATCGAGAAAGGTCGAGAGCCCAACGCCAATGCTGGAAGCCAACGACGTTTGATCAACGTCGCGAGTGGGACTGGCTTTGGAGAGAACACGAGTGAATGGGATCCTGAGTCTCTCGATAACACCGAATTTGCATTCGTATCGCATGGTGATCATCACCACAGTTTCGTCACGCGTCTACACGATCGTCTTCAGGATAATCAGGTCCGATGCATTGTGGACGGCAAGCAAACGTACGTGGACATGACTGAGCGCATCCATGCGGCGAAAGAGGCGATCCTCAAGTGTTCGGTGTTCATTGTGGTGCTGTCGCGCAAAACCGTCAATAGCGAGCTGGTGAGGGACCAGTTGGCGTTCGCAGAAGACAAAGGTCGCACGATCTTGCCTCTCATGCTCAACGACATGGAGGTCCCGCTGGACAAGCACTACACTCTCTCACGCTTAGAGTTGCTGCACTTTACGCCGGAGTTGGGCTTTCATTCGAGCTATCAGCAGCTGCTAAACCGAGTGCGCAGCACGATGACAGGCACCAGGGGTCGTTGACGACGCCGATCCCTGCAACGCGACCAACTTTCCGAGCGATAGCGCAAATGGCGATCAAGTCCCTTCGTGAACCCCATGGTGCAGTGCCAGGGAACTCTGCTCGCGGGTTTTTGCGCCATTCTCTACTGTCGGAGACGACGGCAGCGACTGCCACCTAAATTATTTATGTAAAATTGGGCGATTCGATGCCAACGCATTCCTTTTAATTGATATCCCTTAGTTTGTGCACAACGATTACGTACAATTGCAATTGTCCATTACTGTAATTTTAATGTCCACTTCATGGTATATCTGAACAAAAGACAATAACGTCTCTCCCCACTAAGTACGAGCTATGAATGATTGTGATTGTGCTCTTCCCCTAATCGTTTCTTGATTGTTGATGGCTACATTCCTGTCACTTAGTATCTTTCTCAAGTTCATTCTACAATTTGCCGTCCACCACACAGACCGACTTTCCACCAACTGAAAGCAATGCCTTCTGGTCCTCCTACAGCCCTTCCGACCGAGACAACGCCGTCCCCACACCACTTCGTCCAAGTGGAGACTCCAAAGTCGACTTTTCTTACCAACCGCAAAGGACCATCCATCCAAGTGCCCGAGCTCACTCTGCAATGGCGGAATCTCAATCTTAAAGTAGTAGTAAAGAACCCTCAAACCAAAAAGGACGAGGAAAAACAATTCTGTGCAATGTCAGTGGGTCAGCGAGACCAGGTGAACTCCTGGTCATCATGGGACCCTCCGGAGCTGGCAAAAGCTCGCTCCTCGACTGCATCTCCGGACGCAACAGCGCCGTCGAAGGAGACATCGCACTCAACGGACAGCCCTGGAGTGACGCCACCAAAAGACTCACCTCCTACGTCATGCAGGACGACCTCTTCTACCAGACCATCACAGTGAAGGAGCACTTGGTGTTCCAAGCCAAACTGCGCATGGGCAAAACGTTCACGGAGAAGCAGTACATGCAGCGAGTGAACGAGGTGATGGAGGAGCTCGGGCTCATGAAGTGTCGCGATACACTCATTGGGGGCATTTCGCTGCGAGGAATCTCAGGAGGTGAGCGCAAACGGTTGTCGTTCGCGACGGAGATCTTGACGAACCCGTCCATTCTGTTTGTGGACGAGCCGACTTCGGGTCTGGACAGCTTTATGGCGGAGACGGTGACGATGCAGTTGCAGCAGATCGCCCGTGGTGGTCGGACGGTGATCGCGACGATCCACCAGCCCTCGTCGGAAGTGTTTGCTCTATTCGATCAGTTGTATTTGTTGTCGGACGGATCTGCTGTGTATCATGGCAGGGCATCGGAATCGGTGGATTACTTCGCCTCTCTTGGGTATCCGTGCCCTTCGTTGATGAACCCGACCGACTACTTTATGCGTCAATTGGTCGTGATGGATAAAGATACTGACGAAGCAGGCGTGAATCGAATCGAGACGTTTAAGCGGGAGTGGATGAAGCACCAGACTCTTCCGCAGATCGATTCGGTTGACTGCTCAAGCGGAGACCAGGCCGATTTCGAGGATCCGCGACTGAGTTGGTTTGGTCAGGTTGTCGTCCTCACTCAACGAAGTACGATCCGTTTCGTCCGTGACCGATTTGCGTTCCATGCAGCCATTTTCCAGACGCTGTTTGTGTCTTTGATTGTCGGATTGATCTTCCTTCAGCTGAAGCTAAACCAAAGCGGCATTCAGAACTTCACGGGCGGCTTTTTCTTCCTCATCGTGAACCAGACTTTTGGCTCGGCCAATCCAGTTTTTATCTCGGTACCGATGGAGCTGCCGATCATCATTCGGGAGTACAAGAGCAACCTGTATCACCTCTTCTCATGGTATTTCTCCAAGAACGTGAGCGAAATGCCGATGCAGTTGCTACTGCCGATCTTGTTCTTCGTTCCGGTCTACTTCCTCATGGGGATTGGCCATGGCTTCGACGTCTTCATCTACATGCAGATCATCGTCATCTTGGTCAACAGTTGTGCTGTGGGGCTCGGCTATATGGTGTCGTGTCTGTGCCGGCGAGTCGACATCGCACCGATCATTGGCGTCGTGATCATTCTCCCGTTCTTGCTGTTCGGAGGTCTTCTTATCAACTCAGACGACTGCCCGGACTATTTCATCTGGGTGCAGTACGTGTCCCCGATCAAATACGGCTTCGAGGCTCTGATGAAGATTTTCTGGAAGGAAGTGCCGTCCATTTCCTGCGATTCCGCTGTCGAGAACTGCACTGCTCTCACAGGAGCAGAAGTCCTGAAGAACCTGAGCATGGAGTCGCGATCAGCTTTTGTTGATGGTCTGATCTTGATCGCTATCAATTTGGGATTCCGGATGGTCGGGTTCTTCGGCCTCTGGATGAACCTGCGCAGTCAAAAGTAAGTCGGAGTGGTGGTCGAGTTCGAGCTATTGCACGTTGAATAGCACTAATGCATGTCGTTGAAGCGAAGCATTCATTCGTGGTGTCGAGTAAGCCTTCACGGTTGACGCTCGTTTCAGACGTCATTACCGCTGAAACGACCAACTTGACCACAAAGTTGCGGTGCCATCACCGGTTGACGGAAAAAGCTCAAGACGACTGGACTGAAGCGAAAGTCGCAATCGCAACGTCTCCGGTCTCAACGTCTGATCCTCTTCAGGAAAACGCTTTCCAAAACGTCCAAGTCGACGAGCTCCACACAACAAAACTTCCGCTTGAACGAGCACTGACGACTTGATCGATGTCTTCAGGAGCTTTGCCGACTGAAAACAGCTTGCCTGACCATCATTTCATCGAGGTGAACACCCCCAAGCAACACGACGAAGTCAAGTTCCAACACACCCAAGCGCCGAAATTTACTCTCCAATGGCGCAACCTCAATCTCAAAGCCAACGTCGTCAACCCCACCACGAAGAAAATTGAGGAGAAAGCTATCCTGAAAAATGTCAGCGGGTCAGCGAGACCAGGTGAACTCCTGGTCATCATGGGACCCTCCGGGGCTGGCAAAAGCTCGCTCCTCGACTGCATCTCCGGACGCAACAGCGCCGTCGAAGGAGACATCGCACTCAACGGACAGCCCTGGAGTGACGCCACCAAAAGACTCACCTCCTACGTCATGCAGGACGACCTCTTCTACCAGACCATCACAGTGAAGGAGCACTTGGTGTTCCAAGCCAAACTGCGCATGGGCAAAACGTTCACGGAGAAGCAGTACATGCAGCGAGTGAACGAGGTGATGGAGGAGCTCGGGCTCATGAAGTGTCGCGATACACTCATTGGGGGCATTTCGCTGCGAGGAATCTCAGGAGGTGAGCGCAAACGGTTGTCGTTCGCGACGGAGATCTTGACGAACCCGTCCATTCTGTTTGTGGACGAGCCGACTTCGGGTCTGGACAGCTTTATGGCGGAGACGGTGACGATGCAGTTGCAGCAGATCGCCCGTGGTGGTCGGACGGTGATCGCGACGATCCACCAGCCCTCGTCGGAAGTGTTTGCGCTGTTCGATCAGTTGTACTTGCTATCGGACGGTTCGCCAGTTTACCAAGGGAAAGCTCTTGAGTCTGTGGACTATTTTGCTTCGTTGGGCTATCAGTGTCCCCCATTGATGAATCCGACAGACTACTTCATGCGCCAACTCGTCGTAATCGATAAGGCGACGGACGAAGCTGGTGTTGCCCGAGTGGAATTACTCAAGAAAGAGTGGAGTGAGCGCCAGGTATTGTCCCAAATCGAACCGTCCGGAGACAGCGTTCCAAACACCGCGCAAGACTCTCGGCTTAATGTGTTCGGTCAAATCGCTGTGCTTGCAAAGAGAAATGTCATTCGGTTCGTGAGAGACCGTCTTGGATTTCGAGCGGCAATCATGCAGACGCTGGTTATTTCTCTCATTGTCGGCCTCATCTATCTGCAGTTGGTTCTGGATCAGAAGGGTGTCCAGAATTTCACTGGTGGTTTCTTCTTCCTCATCGTTAACCAGACGTTTGGTACTGCGAATCCTGTCTTCATCTCGGTGCCTATGGAGCTACCAATCGTCATTCGAGAGTACAAGGCCGGCTTGTACCATCTCATCGCTTGGTATATCTCCAAGAACGTGAGTGAGATTCCGATGCAGCTCCTCCTGCCAATTGTGTTCTTCGTGCCGGTGTATTTCTTGATGGGAATCGGCCACGGATTCGAGGCGTTCATTTACATGCAGATTATCATGATGCTCGTCAATAGTTGCGCGGTGGGACTGGGCTACATGGTGTCGTGCTTGGTGCGTCGTGTTGACATCGCTCCGATCATCGGCATGATCATGATCCTGCCGTTCCTGCTTTTGGCGGGCTGCTCATCAACTCGGACGACTGCCCGGACTATTTTGTATGGATCCAGTATATTTCACCGATAAAATATGGCTTCGAGGGCATTATGAAGATTTTCTGGGAGCGAGTGCCGTCGATTTCCTGCGAAGTGGGCGAGAATTGCACAGCACTAACAGGTGCTGATGTTCTCAAGAATTTCAGTTTGGAGTCAAGATCGGCACTTGGAGACGGTCTCATTTTGCTGGCTATTAATTTTGGATTCCGCGTTGTCGGATTCATTGGTCTGTGGATGAATCTACGGAGCAAAATAAGGGGAACGCGCTGGATATGCGTTCATTATAGGTAAGCATTCATATTACTGCAGGGCTGTAAACGATGAATAGATCCCGTATGGCCTTTAAGTAAATCTGTTGGTACTTCGTTGTCAGTTCTTTCGCCTAGACATTATCAAAGGCTTTGGTGAGTTGAAGAACCTTTTAGTGAGCTAGGAGGCACCATGAAGATGCCAAAGTTTTTGAAGTAGTAAAAATTGTTATTCTTTCTTTCTTAGTCGTTCCACGTTAACCTTGCTTACCTCGAAATCGCCGCGGAAGTTTATCGTTGAACGCCTATTTGAGATTTCATAGTATTTTGAACTGTAGACCAAAAGAGCAAGGTTCAAATGCGTTGCTGCTCTGATAGAATAAACCTTGAGACTGGAATGCAATCGTTGCTACCATTAAATCATTTGAGGTTATCACCGCACCAACGTAATGAGCTTACCTCGATTACGAAATTACGTTTGGACAATTAAATGCCTTAAAAGATATGGATGAGCATGATATGCAGAGGATGACAGAGGGAATATTACTAGAAAAGAAACGATATTGAACAAACGATTTGCCGCGAAGCTGAAGTATATGCATAGGATTGTCCAACAAGAGTAGATGTGGCATCGGTAACGATAAGACCCTCAACGTTATACAATCTCAGTTCGGCTTGGATTCGTTGCATTCCAATCCATTCGGTTGTAAGTGTGGCAACCGCTCATACGTGAAGTTTCACTCCCAGCCCAAAACGTACCAACGCAACACGCCGGTAGCTGCAAAATCAATCCTTCGCATTTGCTAGTCACGAAAACAGCGAACACAAAAAATCCCTACAACAAGGTGAATCGTAGAGCCGTCTTTCTCCAGCCATTTACGCTTGGCAACTACACCACGGCCACACTCGTCCAGCCCTCCGTGAATATGTACCATTGTATCGTTCTACCCACGGAAAAGGCAATCTTCATTGCTTTGTATATCGCAGTTCGTGACCAAATAGCATGCTGACAATCTCTACTGTTTGCCAAGTTAGTGCCATGGGGAGAACTTAGATGAAAAAAACTCATTAGTAGCTTTACCGCATCGATGTTGGGCTGCATTCTCCTCCTGTCGAAGTGCGAGTACGCTATGAACAGCGGTTCAATTCGACTCAGCCTATGAGATCATTCCTTGCGTCGGACCGTGGGGCTTACCAACAAGCATACGCTGTTTTTGAATTGATACTGCAATAGTAAACTATGGCAGAAACCAAGACCTCCTTTATGCAAAGTGACACGACGATAGATTGTGATGCCATCACGCTGCATCTAACAAAGGTGATGCACATTCCCATCTTTCTCTCGTAAGCCTTTCATTTGTTTCACTACGAATGTCAAAACTCTTCATGACGATGTGGGAGACCTACCGCGCTGGCGAATCAAGGTGAATCAATTCAGTACACGACAAGTCGATGACAGCGATGAAGCACTTCGAGGGCCAGGAATTAAGTCTTTTGTGGGTGCTTCATACAACTACTCGGTTCGTCGTTCGTGAATGCTTTCCTGCTCGAGGTGGGGCATTGCCGTATGTAGCGGCTCTTATCGACATTTATCGGGGAGAATTTTTAAGCCAGGAAGCATTCGCTGCAGCGTGTAAGCGTGGGGCATCTGCATCCACACTCGAGTTCTATCTGCAATCGACTGCACCACATTGGATGTCGGCGATATATTACGCTGCAGAGGGCGGTCATCTCCTTGTGCTTCAGTGGATGGTGACAAAACGCTTTGATAATCGAGATCCTTGGAAAGGTGATTTTAAATATGCATTGGAGGCTGCTGCTGGAAATGGCCAGATTGACACAGTGAAGTGGCTTTGCAATTGTGGTTATGTAAGGCGTCAGAATGAAGCTCTTCTCGAGGCTGCCGGAAATGGACATCTGCCAGTCGTGCAGTTGATGCACGAAATGTACCAAGACGATGGTGTTGCAATTGACGCAATGTCACGTGCAGCGGCCAATGGTCATTTGGAGATTGTGAAATGGCTGTATTCTCATATCGCTTCGCCACAGATTAAATCTGCGATAGGAAGCGCAGCTCGGAACGGACGACGGGCAGTAGTGAAGTGGCTTTACGAGAAGCAGGGCGAAATGTACAGCTCGTACCTCCTAGAAGAAGCAGCTACAGGTGGCCATCTTGGCATGTTTAAGTGGGCACTCGATGCGCGTCCTGATGGCTTGATCAATGGATTGGCCAACATTGCCGCGTGTAGTGGACACTTCGACATGGTCAAGTTGCTGTACGAGCGCTATGAAGACCGATATTTTGCGGCTGAAGCAATGGATACCGCTGCGGCACATGGCCACCTGGCCACGGTTAAGTGGTTGCACGAGCATAGTGCTGAGGGCTGCACAACTAAGGCAATGGATAGAGCCGCGCGTACTGGACATCTTGAAGTCGTGCAGTGGCTGCATGAAAATCGACAGGAAGGATGTACGACAGAGGCGATGGATGGAGCCGCTAGGTCTGGAAAATTGAAAGTCGTGCAGTGGCTGCATGAAAATCGACATGAGGGTTGCACAAGTAACGCGATGGATAAAGCGGCTCAGTTCGGGCATTTATCGGTTGTGAAGTGGCTGCATGAAAACCGATCGGAAGGATGCACGACTGATGCGTTGGACGAGGCTGCCTACCTGAATCATCTTGAATTGGTGCGATACCTGTGTAAACATCGTACAGAGGGGTGTACTCGCAAAGGAATGCTATGGGCAGCTCAACGTGGGGATTTGGAGATTTGTTGTTTGCTGTACGATAACTGCAGCAATCGAATAGCTTTGCGAGAAGTGCGAGACGCAGCGGAAATTGGATGTTTGGAGGTGGCGAAAGCACTCGCCAATACTACACCTCAGGACGACTGGAAAATGCAAGATGGCTATTTGGTTGATGGACGCATAAGTAAAGTGCTGACCCAGGTAAAATGCCTGCCACCGCAATCGCCACGTCGACGTCAATTGCTTCATAGATTACAAGAGACGATGGAATATTTCCATGATTGTGGCTATGACGGATGCGTATTCACTATCATCCAACTTGGTTTGCGTCATGGACACTGGGGTCTTCTACAATGGCTTTTAAAACACGCAAGCGACGTCACTTTGGCCAAGCACGTCAAACTGGCGGTAGACAACTACGATGCAGCCTACATGAGGGTGTTAGTCGAGAACAACGTTGTTCCCGACACCGATACCGCATTTCGCCTTCTCAAAGACAAGGATTGGGCAAACTATGCGGAGGTGACGTGGTGGCTACCTGAAAGTCGTCGAGTGTCGATCGTCCATGAAGCGATACGTGAGGAATGGCCGAATTGGAAGGAATTGGTGGCGTGGATACTCGAAAGAACCAGTTTTGAAGAGGAAAATGTACGCCACACCCTCCGTGATGTTATAAAACAATGCTCGGCAAGCATAGTGGAATGGCTCAAAGAAAATGTGGCTAGCGAGATACTGCAACGTTTGGGAGTTTTAACGAATTGAGCGACGGACCTCAACGCAAACGCGAGTACTTGCTCTTAACTGGCTATTAGCTACATTGTTTCAAAGTTGTTAACGGACAATAAGCACCAAACGATGATTCCTAATATTTGAAGTATTATTTTCGATGTCGAACCAAGTAAGTCTCTAAAATCCACAGAAGCACTGCCACTACTATAGATGCAGGACTTTGTTTGGTGCTTCGAGGATTTTTATATGTCAGACTTCGGTGAGTCCTCTAACTAGGAGGACCCATGCGTGCACATTACAACGAATTATTTATAAATGCTCTTAACTTAACAACTTTCACAAAATGTTCACAATGCTAAGAGATGTGTTCTGGCGATTCGACATGTCGATGGGTTTTTTTGAGCTCCGTTAGCAAATACAAATTTCTAGTTGATGCTTGAAATTCTGTTTCAGGCTGTACCAGGAATATTCACATAATCGCCCAGTTGATGTAAGTAACTTGGACTACCGGTTTATAGTCCAGGCACGCTGTGGTAGTGAGGTCATTGTATATACACGTACTTCTCTCTGGGAAACCAGTCACTTGGGTTGATGCGTGGAACACACATCGGCGTGTGTAGACATCCGATTGTTGCAGCTACACTTCAACTTACTGGGAAGCCCATTTTTTTTTTACCAGCTTACACCAAAGAGCTCAACGAACACAGAGATCCCACCATCTAGCGCCATACCAACATTGCTAAGCTAAGCCATGCGTGTCTGCTTCGTCGTGATTGCTACTAGGACCACATTTTTCACTACGAGCGTGGTACGGTCAGCTGTTACTGACTCCACCCTAATTAAAAGAGACAATCTATGAGGTCTCCGACGAGTGTTGTTGGACCATTGCCGGCACTACGGTAGTAAAATACTCTTAGCAAATTTAGTGACCTCATCAAATACGAATATTTGTGACAACGGCTCGTTATTTCTTAATCCGTCCGTCTCTATTACTTGATCCAATAGCGGGCGACAAGAAGCCATCATATAAAACACGAGGCCATCAAACCTAAAGGAGCAACCCCAATTGCCATTCAATGATCTAAAGCTAGCCATTGCGGCCATTGTTTCGGCGATCCTACTTTTTGCCCAACCTCGCCATTTTCTTGTCGTACCATGTTTCATACCTTTTCCAGTATTGGTAGTTTGGATTTTTAACCAACTCTTCATGGATCAATTTGTCGAAGCCATACTTCCGTGCGAATACGTAGTACATTCAAATGGGTTTCGCTTTTGCTTCCCACCACATTTTGAACATTGCCTTTTCCTTTAGCTTTTTGGCTAGTGTTGTGATCTTAAAGAGCAACAATGATGAAGCTCTCTCTTCAAATTCATCGGGTTTGTCGTATTCTTCAGTCGCCCTCGAAAACTTTTTTCCGCGCCATTGTTGTTTTCCCCATAGGACGAAAGACCCGACGTAGCTCCGAGTTCTCGTGCTGGAGCAGCCTTCGACTCAGTAGCTGCTGCCGTGGCGTTGGCGGTGGAGCAAACAAGAAGGAAGGTTACTGTCACCAGACTGACGAAGCCACGGCGCATATTTGTTTCTTGGCAAACGTCTTTCGCGTGAATTTGGTCACGGGAGGGCGAATTGCGGAGTATGCAGGTCCCAAAGCTGAGATACCGCACCGAGCTCCTCTCCTCCATTGCTTTTCTTCTCCTTCGACACACTGGTAATCTTTTGGTGTTGATGGCAATTAGTGCGTGATTTTATCTTTTGCTGCCCTCTCCTCTCTGTCACAAAGACTCTATCCTGTAGTGTAGTATAATTCAGTAGCTGTACAACTGGATCTATTGTATTTATTGCATTGCTCATCGTAACGTTTACACATCAGCACTAGGGGGATGTGGGAGACAGAGTTTGTAGAAATCCTCTTTTGTGAAGTTTGCACCAACTACAAGGCGCATGCATTCTAGAAGATTTTCATGGCGACTTCAAAGCCGTACTTCACGGGAGAAATATACTGAATCCACACGAAGTAGTCGGGCCAGTCGTCCGAGTTAATCAGTAGTCCCCCGAACAACATGAACGGAATGATGATAACCATTTCAATAAAAGGAGCAATATTGATTCACGAAGCCATATATGATAGACCGATTGCAGTACAGTTGACAAGGATCAGTACGAGCTGCAGGTAGATGTAAACGTCGAAAACCATGCCTGATGCCCATGAGGAATAAATCGGTACAAAGAACACGACCTGCACCAGAATTTGCATCGGTTGCTCGCTCATGTTCTTGGACAAATACCACGACATTAAGTGATACAATCCAGCCTTGTACTCGCGCGAAATCAGCGCAATACCAAGGGGACCAATGCAAACATGGGGTTTGCCGTCACGACGATCTAGTTGGGCACGACGAAACGAAGCCACCGGTGAAGTTTTGTACTCCCCTTCTGGATCAGACTCAGTATATGTCTTCAGGTTGATACTTCTACCGTATGTATGAGCACATAAATTTACTGGATATCGGTGATCTAATAGTTCTCAGTGGGTCTCGTGCAAACCCCTGCGTTTTCTTCCGGGCTATAAGTAATTGAGTTTTATGTCTACGGTTTGGAAAAGGTCCTGGCGATACTTTGGTGTAGCCTTCGAAGCTTGAAGCAGTCGGATATGTGGTTACATTCGTACGCATGGTCATGCTTGTATGTTTATTCCATCCTGCGTCATGTCACAGACAGAATTAGGATGTGCATTTAGACAATGATTACCGGGACGTCGCCTTGTGCACTGCATGCTTGCATCAATCAGCAAGCCATACTATGTGCCCTGAAATTGCGTAAAATGCTATAACCCATTAGCAGTGTAGAAATCACTCCGTTATTTCTAGTAGTTAACAGTGGCCACTTCTCGCGCAACAACCATGTCGCCATCAACAACTTGGTGAGCAAACCAATACATGTAGTGCACTTGCATCGTGTACCATCTGTATCCCTATTCGAACTGTTCCTGCAGCCTTTTCCTATCCCAAATCAAAACCAAATCAGGAGCTGTGTATTCGTTTCACACTTCTCAATCTTTCTCCAAATCTTAACGTCTACCTACAACAAATACACTCATGCGTCTCTCTCACGTCCTGGCGGTGATCGCAGCTGCCTTACTGATTACCAGTGAAGCATTGTCGACGACTATGGACTCCAACAAGATCAAGATCTCCGACGGCCCAAGCCAGCGACTTCTGAGGGCTCACGATGTGACCGATGAAGACGACGACAAAGGGGTGTGAATTTGAAGCCCCTGGCAGAGACGAAAATGTGGATAATGAAGGATGATAGGGTGAGCCCTAAAGCGTACGCCAAGAAATTGGGGTATCTGGAAGAAGTTGAACAGCAACATGAGCCCAGGAGAATACCAGCAGTTCCTACACACACACCGATATGACAAGTACAAAATTTACATCAACTTTCTGAAAGAAAACAAATAGAAAAAGTTGTTTCCTGCAGATCATGCAAGAATAATGTTAAGTCGATACAAGCAACATGTGAAAGGAGCGCTGTAGATTCGTTTTTGATTAAAATAAAGCTTGCTCTCAGTTTTGCTCCGTTATTGGTGCACAATGTTGGAGATACTGCGTCATGCAGCATATCGACGTTTACCTTACTATGCACATCTTAAAACCTGAGGCAATCCCTTAGATTCAATCGTTCATGCGTTATTGACGACACTGAACACGAAGGCGTGGTAAACGTCTTAAAATGATGACGCGGATGGATGTTATATGCATGCTGGGGTTCAAAAATATGTTGCATAGCTGGACGGTCGTGGCGCTAATTTGTACTACAAGAGTCTCACTCCACAAGTTGTGCAGTACCACTCAACAAACTAAGCCACTCGCAGACGCACACGTATCAGCGCACTCCCACGAAGTACCAGCAATGCGCGCGTACTACATTCTGCTTGCAGCTGCACTGTCAGTGATTGCTACCGGAGAGACAACACCAACGACCGCAGCCTCGGGCGTAGCAACGTTCACAAGCGGTCAACGGTCCTTAAGAAGCTATGACATGACTGGCTTGAATACGAAAGATGCCCTTAGTGACGAAGAGAGGGGCGTCGATCTGAAACTACTGGGTGACTTGATCCAACCGGACAAAATTCAGGCTGCGCTATCCGATGCCAAAAAGCAGAAGGCTTTGTTCAAGGCGTGGTTCAAGGATAAGGACATGTCGGCAGCAATCTACAGTAGGTTGTCGACAAATGGAGAGTTCATCAAGAACAAGGACATCGTCATCGCTTACGGTAACTACTTGACGAGAATGAAAAACGACAAAATACTCGGTAGATGGCTCCATACGAAGACCCTCGCTTCGGTAAAAGAGCAGACAGGAGCGCAGAACCTCAACAAGGCGAGAAAAACCTTCGCCAAGTGGTACAACAACGGAAAAACCGCTGATGAGGTCGCCAAGCTGGTGAAAGCGGAGTTTGGGAGAAGTACTCTCACCTTCTCGTAATGTACGAAGGATTCATTCAGAAACAGCAAAGGCTAGGCATTAAACCTGGCAAGGCTAGATAAGCGAAGCTAGACTCTCAGTAATCGGGGAGACGTTTCTCGTCGCTCAAACATAAAGCTTTCGTTTATACAAATCAGTTTTAAGGCCACAGCTGTTAAAAACCACCACGGAGCAACACTTCATGCTCACTGCTGGGATCATTTCTTCTCAGTGGCCTTGTGCTTCTCAAGCTGCAGGGTATGTTGACATGGCTGGAGGAACTCTTCAAAGTATTTATTCGTCAGATGTTGATAGTCGCGGTTTAAAAACTGTACCGACCGTTTTCATTCTTGACGGGGCTCCTCCCGAAGCGCTTGAGCTTTCTCATGTTGAGCTCTTTCATGCTTACTCTCAGGAAATGTCGTACCTATCCCATGGTAACGCCATAGTGCTTCTAACCGAGTATATGTTACACGTTGAGACTTGGATGCATGGTCGTTGTGCTCTAGCCATGTGAAATAGGAGAATGGTACTGCTCTACGCAGTGTTCCCTTATAGATATCTTACGTGGGGTTGAGTTTACTCCACAACAGACTGGAGTACATTCTTGGACACCAACTGGTGCTGCGCATGGTGTAGATTCTAACTACAGCCTGTTGTTGGGCTAAAACGTTTCGTTGTTGTGGTAGGGACAGCAGTATTGACAACCAGTTCTACCGTGGTATGAGCGACGACTGTTGCTGCCTAAAGGATGTAGAGCCAACATGGATGCCCTTACTGTAATCAACTCAACCTGTCAAACATTGCGTAGCACAAAAGTCGTCTAACCTGGTATGTACGACAGAAAAGGATTGATGTGATTAAGTCCTTGCTTTCTAGGACAATTCTCACTAGCACGTGGTTGGTCTTGTGCTGATTGGTCTCACCAGCGTTCGAGACCTTGAGGCAGTAAAGTAATGGTCCATACTGTAGGAAAGAAAATATGCCAGACGATCTTATGTCTTCGAGATCCACTCGGCTTACCAACTCTTCGTGCGAACTCACACTAATATACTGAAACACGAACGCTCGGATAGGTTTCAACGCGTAAACACGAACCGCCGCAAAATGCTTACCACGCCTTGCGGGAACTACACCATGGGATGGACGGCTACCAGCGCCAAGCACTTGCCATCCTACAGTAGCAGGATAACATATGCGATCGGCCAAATTAGCGTAATACCTTCCTCGTGTAAACATACCATGTGTTTTGCATGTTTTGTTGTAGTGCGCAAAAACTTGTCGCGAAATTCATCAATTGGTTTTCGGATCATTTTGTCTACAACTCACATCCGGTTTGTTGGCATCGCGTGTTGGGCAGTGCCTGACTCTGTAACACAACTAAATAGGGTGTACCTCCTGTTCAGCGATTCCCGTATTGGATAAATCCATAAACGCTATAAACGCTAAGCCAACCATATCTGGCTCAATACCTCGAAGATGGGGTACACACTCTGAGCATCATCCATGGTTCGACCAACCACTGGTTGATACGTGTCCAAGCAGTAATCGTACCAATCTCCTACATGATGACGCGCTGCATGGAAAGCTAGTGCAGTACTCGATAGAAACCATACAAATATCCAGCATGTATACGTATGCCGTCGACGGCTAGCACGCTTAGGCGATTTGGCCCCTTATTTCTCAAAGCGTTCGTAGTCCGGTGGTGATTCACGACTCTCATTCTGCAAATTGCCTCGCCTTGTCAACACCCTACTGGTAACTCCAGCAATGGATGCGGCTCAGTCCCCATCTGCCGCCTATGTTCATGCGGTGTCCTCGCCTTCTCAGCATTTACCAGGAGAAGGCGTGATCAAGGACAGTACCACTACGTACACGAAGGCTATCTCGCCGAAACACCAGGAGGCGCCTCGTGAGCCGGAGAAAGTATCTCGGATGCAGCGATGGACCCGGTCGTGGATCGTGACGCGGTGGCATCTTTCTCGCACTATTTACTCGGTTCCAGTGCCAATGCTCACGGTTCGCTTCAATATCAAGCGCGGGGACCTGTTGCTCACGTTGCCGCTCCTTCTGATACTACTCGCTGCCTCCGTGACTTTTACAAGCGATCAAGACGTCAAAATGTCGGGAATGCCGCCTACATTCACGATGCTTCTCGTGTTCGGGATGGCGGTGCGCAATAATTCACTGCTGCTGACTCTAACGGGCATTCCCTTCGAGAGAGCCCTGTTCTACCACAAGCTGTTCGCATACGCTACGATTGTTCTCACAGCACTCCACGCTGTCGCGTACAAAATGGCCAAAGATAACGGTAAAGAGGAGGAAGACCTAAAGGTCTTCAGTGGTGCAATTGCATTCATGGCGATGATTTTCATGTACCTCCTGTCGCTCAACAAAATTCGCCGCCGGTTCTTCGAGTTTTTGTGCGCGCACACTGGGTCCTGTTTATCGTCGTCATTGTGGCGGTTGTGATTCACGGTGCATTCTTCGCGCTGTTTGGTATTCTGCCCTGGTTGGTTGACATGCTGTATCGACTTGTGTTCCGTGCCCGCACCTACTCGAAGGGTAAAAAGGGTCAACTCGGCATTATCGCCCGTGACCAAGTCACGGTCCACGCTCTATCGGGCAATGTCACACGCATCCAGTTCCCGCGTGTTCACAAGGAATCGAGTCAATCGTTCGACTACGAAGCAGGGCAGTATGCATTTGTGTGTGTTCCGACAATTTCGTCGCTCGAATGGCATCCATTCACCGTTTCATCCGCTCCGGGCGAGGACATGGTCACCTTCCACATCAAAGGTCTTGGCGACTGGACCGAGAAAGTCATGGCTACTGCCCGCGACGCAACCGAAGCTTCACCGTTCGATATTCTACTGGACGGTCCGTACGGCAGCGTGAGCGTCGACATTAAAAGCCCTGGCGTGTATTCACACTTTGCCCTCTTCTCAGGTGGCATCGGCGTGACTCCTATGCGATCCATTGTGAACTGGCTGTACCGGGAGCATCATATTGGTAATCGGTCCGACATCAAAAACGTGCATTTCGTGTGGTCTGTGAGAGACCGAGAGCTAATTGAAGCTCTTACAGAGGGATCAGCGCTGCAACTGGAGGGAGGAAGTTGCGAATCTTATTTCCCGCACCACCTTGAAGATTTATCGTCGTCTAACGAGCCGAGTAATCCGTTCTTTAGTGAATTCTACCTGACGAAAGGCAAGAAGGATCCTGAGTCCTTGGTGGATCGTCGATTCAGCAACTGTCTTCGATACGGCGTGCGCCCCGACACGACCCAAATACTTCGTACAATTGGTGAGAGGGCCCAAGGCAACGGAAACTCTCGTGTGGCTGTTCTGGTCTGCGGCCCGAAGCCACTAGTGGACAGTGTCGTCACAGCATGTATCGCTCTCTCGAAAGAGATGAACGTTCGGTTTGATGTCCATAGTGAACTCTTTGATTTTTAGAGTTCATTGCCACTGGTTCAAACTAATATACGCAAGTTTTGATCAAGTGTAAGCATGATCGAGTTTTGCCTATTTCCACGTTGGTTAATGGCTGTTGCCATCGAAGACTGCACGAAGAACCGGCATCGCTAATTGAAGCCAATTAGTTCGTAAATCGAGGACCATTTTCTTTATTGAATCGTAGTAGCAAAAATGCATTTTAGACACTCAATAAAGAAGTCCAATGCATTGGTGTTGCAATTTTCCTTGGTAGATCCCAGCGAATAACGTGTAAATGGCCAATTAAGAGGGAGGGGGTCAAACGATTACCGTGTTGATTTAACTGCCCACGTAATAATGGCCAATTGAGGTATTGCTCATTATCTGTGATCTCAGTCTGCCTACCACATAAGCAAGAGATGCAGCAACAGCAACTGGGGAGACTCGCCTTCTTGAATCGCCTCGTCACGCCTTGTCTCTTCGATCGCCATCTCGCCGTCAAATGCCTGGACTAAATCTCGACCAATGGCTTCAGTAGAAGAAGCTCGGGAGGGTTGATGGTTGTTATCACTGGGGCTTTCGTCTAGCTGCAATGCACTTGGTGTGCAGGTGAATCCGGGTAGTGTAGAGGGCGACATAGTGACTTGCGCTTTGTGTCTCAGAGAGCGGTTGCTGCGTGGGAATACTAATCAGAAATGCTGAGTGCACGCCGTTGAGTGCGGCAGATAGATGTATCCTGTCGTCGTGGTAACATATGATCCCTGGTGTCATGTTGTGATAAGCGCTCATGCTGTACCACGTACGCTGTTCAATTCCAGCAATGTGGACCGACCACAATGCCTAAACCTGGAAAGACCAAAAATATTCGTTCAACATGACTAACGTTTACTGCTCCCGAAGGGCGATTTCCGATGCGTAATCTCGACTTGCAATTTCGCTGGTAAACAGTTTTGAGGATATGAAGTTGATGACTAAAATATGTGGCTCCGTTCCTACGTATGTACATTACGATGAACGGAACCACGTATTATTTGTAAAGAAACGCTGTATGGTGAATAGATAGCTTGGCCAGAGAAGAGCAAAACTGAATTCTACCAGCTACTGCGAATTAAATCCAGCTACACTCAACATCCATCCTCGCTTTACCAGCCAAGAGTCCATCGAAGACCACACCGCGGGATGTGAGTTGTAGACAAAATGATCCGAAAACCAATTGATGAATTTCGCGACAAGTTTTTGCGCACTACAACAAAACATGCAAAACACATGGTATGTTTACACGAGGAAGGTATTACGCTAATTTGGCCGATCGCATATGTTATCCTGCTACTGTAGGATGGCAAGTGCTTGGCGCTGGTAGCCGTCCATCCCATGATGTAGTTCCCGCAAGGCGTGGTAAGCATTTTGCGGCGGTTCGTGTTTACGCGTTGAAACCTATCCGAGCGTTCGTGTTTCAGTATATTAGTGTGAGTTCGCACGAAGAGTTGGTAAGCCGAGTGGATCTCGAAGACATAAGATCGTCTGGCATATTTTCTTTCCTACAGTATGGGCCATTGCTTTACTGCCTCAAGGTCTCGAACGCTGGTGAGACCAATCAGCACAAGACCAACCACGTGCTAGTGAGAATTGTCCTAGAAAGCAAGGACTTAATCACATCAATCCTTTTCTGTCGTACATACCAGGTTAGACGACTTTTGTGCTACGCAATGTTTGACAGGTTGAGTTGATTACAGTAAGGGCATCCATGTTGGCTCTACATCCTTTAGGCAGCAACAGTCGTCGCTCATACCACGGTAGAACTGGTTGTCAATACTGCTGTCCCTACCACAACAACGAAACGTTTTAGCCCAACAACAGGCTGTAGTTAGAATCTACACCATGCGCAGCACCAGTTGGTGTCCAAGAATGTACTCCAGTCTGTTGTGGAGTAAACTCAACCCCACGTAAGATATCTATAAGGGAACACTGCGTAGAGCAGTACCATTCTCCTATTTCACATGGCTAGAGCACAACGACCATGCATCCAAGTCTCAACGTGTAACATATACTCGGTTAGAAGCACTATGGCGTTACCATGGGATAGGTACGACATTTCCTGAGAGTAAGCATGAAAGAGCTCAACATGAGAAAGCTCAAGCGCTTCGGGAGGAGCCCCGTCAAGAATGAAAACGGTCGGTACAGTTTTTTAAACCGCGACTATCAACATCTGACGAATAAATACTTTGAAGAGTTCCTCCAGCCATGTCAACATACCCTGCAGCTTGAGAAGCACAAGGCCACTGAGAAGAAATGATCCCAGCAGTGAGCATGAAGTGTTGCTCCGTGGTGGTTTTTAACAGCTGTGGCCTTAAAACTGATTTGTATAAACGAAAGCTTTATGTTTGAGCGACGAGAAACGTCTCCCCGATTACTGAGAGTCTAGCTTCGCTTATCTAGCCTTGTCAGGTTTAATGCCTAGCCTTTTCTGTTTCTGAATGAATCCTTCGTACATTACGAGAAGGTGAGAGTATTTCTCCCCAAACTCAGCTTTCAATGGAGGAGGGCATTTCATCATTTTTTTTCTTGGTACTGTATTGTAACACCATCTCTTGTGTCATAAGAGTGGCATTCATAAATTGTTGATGTAGTTTGAAATGAGAATAGACCAACGACGGCAATTTGAAACAGCGCAATGCTCATGATGTCATTACTGAGTCTTCGTAGTCAATCCAATGCCGATTTCTTCTGAATCCAGCGTTATCATCATGACTCGACAATTCCAATAGCCCCCAGTCTCCATCAACAACCGACTCACCACTGCTTCAAAATATAATGACAGTCATGCGGTCAATACTTCATCAAGCTTCGACAAAGGATACATCGCACCACGAAGAAAGCAGATGCGAGCAACCCAGCAAAGCGTTGGAATCGACATGAGTTTAAGCTGGGTCTCTTCGACTTTGGGCAACGATGGCGGCCAACGCACTTCTTTGGCGATGGCTTTAGGGAAATTAAATTATGGTACGCAGTGATCGCGGATCACAACAGCTATCGGAGACGATAGCGAATTAGGGATGACGTAGGAGAAATTAAGAAGGAACATCGACGACAACAGTGCCGCTGAAATTTGATCGCGTACAGAGAACACCAACGCTGGCTCCAGTATGGATTGTATCACAAAGTCAAGTTGCTTCGAACTAGAAGCTGAAAGTTGTGCAAGATAGCACAGCGAACCGAGACGATACAAAGCATTGACGATATTTACTTCAGTTTAAAGCGTGGATTGGATCAGCAACATTTGCTTAATATGCAAACATATCGACAAACCTACGGGTGATCACCTGCGCTGCAGTTGCTTCTCGATTTAAAACGAGAAGAATTTGGTGAGGAAGTTGTGACGCGCATTACCTCAGAAGTGGATCTCGTTGCAGGCGTCGCAGCTATCCAGGGTCAGAGCAATCCAGCTGATGTGCTGAGCACAATGCAGAGGCATTTTGCATTGATAATTGCAGGTGCAATTGAATATATACTTTTCCAATCATTGCAAAAAACCTATCCTTTTTTACGTGAATTGCGAATAATTCTCCAGGAGATTTCAAGTCGTTTGGCCCAATTTCGCCGGATTAGGTTATCATCGTTGGCCGTCGAAGTAACCTGTTTCAATTAATCTAGTAATCACATGAAACCGATCATCTGAAACTGATGGCGGTGCGAAATTTGTTTAGTACGCATATTTACACCCAGGATAACCGGTAATAGGAGAGCTTTCGTTGTTAATTATAATCGAAAAATATGGTAGCCACGAAAGCTCGGTCTGATCACATATCGCTCAATTCGGAATTCTTAAAGACCCAAATAACGCCTTAAATGCCTCCTTTAGTTTCTCATCATGACAATCATCGCAATTATAAAATACTTCGAACTATCAATTTATAAACTAACGATAATCTACGAAAGCCATCAGAAACAGCGTAACCCTCGCACAGTCAACTACAACTTAATCTCATTTCCAAAATCACTGCAGTGCATGGCAATTTAGCCGAATGCCGATCTCTCAAAATTCAATTTCACTATCAAGACGTCGTTCCAACATTAAGAAGGGGAGCATTGTAATGCCTTAACCTTCGAAACATTTGTTATCACTAAGCTAATATTCATCACAAAAGTAAATATCCATTGCTGCTTCATCGACCAAACTGACGAAAAATGGCGAAAAAATCGGAGCTCAAATTATTCGTCAAGCAAGCAAAAATGCGAATACGATCAGTGTTCCTGTTTCCACGAACTAGTAGTTCTAGCTCTTACTTCTTCGAGCGTAGCTTGAGCCAGATAGCGATAAACGCTACCACACGAAAACCCCGTTAAGAAGCAGCAGCAAGAGTGCATCACCGAGTGCCGAACGAGATGTCATGCTGTAGCTTTCGAGTACTTCATAACCCGTGCGTGCAGTGCAATTGTCCGCGTTGCATTCGATGGAGGGAACTGCATCCCAGAAGATTTTCATGACGGCCTCAAAGCCGTATTTGATCGGAGAAATATACTGGATCCAAACGAAGTAATCGGGGCAGTCGTCCGAGTTAATCAGCAATCCTCCGAACAACATGAACGGCATGATGAAAGCCATTCCAATAAGAGGAGCGATATCGACTCGCGGGCATAAGCACGAAACCATGTACGCTAGGCCGATAGCAGTACTGTTGAGAAGGATCAGCACGAGCTGCAGGTAGATGTAAACGTCGAAACCATGACCGATACCAATAAGGAAGTAAACCGGTATGAAGAACACGACCGGCACCAGAACTTGCATCGGTAGCTCGCTCACGTTCTTGGACAAATACCACGAAATCAAGTGATACAATCCGCCCTTGTACTCGCGCGAAATCAGCGCAAGCTCAAGGGGACCGATGCAAACACGGGGTTTGCCGTCACGACGATCTGGTTGGTCACTAGGAAGAAGAAGGCACCCGTGAAGTTTTGAATCCCCTTCTGGTCCAGATCCAGCTGCAGGTAAATCAACCCAACGATCACAGCTAAGAACAAGCTCTGAATCAACGGTACACGTACTGCAAACCCATCACGAAGGAACCGGAGAACATTGCGATGGGCGAGCACTCTAATTTGCGAGATAAGACTCACACGCGTGTCTCCAAGCTTTAGTTCGTTTTCCAGCGTCGAAGTCGAGTCACTACGTGGAAGCGTCAAGTGCTTTTTCCATTCTTCCTTGAGGAATTCAACTCTCGCTACGCCAGCCTCGTCGGTGGCCTTATCAATAACGACGAGCTGACGCATGAAGTAGTCCGAGGGATTGATTTGCGATGGGCATGGGTATCCAAGAGACGCAAAGTAGTCGACCGACTCGTTAGCCTTCCCTTGGTAGACTGGTGATCCGTCGGACAGGAGATAGAGCTGGTCAAAAATCGCGAACACCTCAGAGGATGGTTGGTGGATCGTTGCGATCACTGTCCTCCCGTCGCGTGCGATCTGCTGCAGTTGCCGGACCACAGTTTCCGCCATAAAACTGTCGAGACCTGACGTCGGCTCATCGGCAAACAAAATCGACGGATTGGTCAGGATCTCGGTGGCGAATGACAAACGCTTCCTTTCTCCCCTGAAATACCGCGGAGAGACTCACCACCGATGAGGGTGTCGCGGCATTTCATTAATCCGAGCTCCTCCATGACCTCATCCACGCGATGCTCACACTGCTCTTCAGTAGTTGTTTTTCCCATGCGGAGTCTTGCCTGGAAAGTCAAATGTTCCTTGACCGTCAACGTCTCGTAGAACAGATCGTCCTGCATGACGTAGGCAGCCATTCGCTTCGTCGCTTTCGTCCATGGTTGGCGATTGAGAAGAATGTCACCTTCGACGTTGGCATTACGTCCAGAGATGCAGTCGAGCAGAGAGCTCTTGCCGGCACCGGACGGCCCCATTATCACCAACAATTCTCCGGGTTTCGCTGAGCCGCTCACGTTGTTCAGAATCACCTTCTCTTCCACTTGCTTAGTGGACGGGTTCTTGATGCCGGCCTTCAGACTGAGGTGCTTCCATTGCAGAGTGAACTTGGCAGTGTTCTCTGTGAACGTTCGGGCCTTCGGGGCATCGTTAACTTGGACAAAGTGGTGCTGAGGTGAAGATGACATGCTTCGGTGACGATGGAAGCTCTTGCAGGCGCTAGTCGAGAAATTGAATTGTGAGTCTCATGTGGAAGCAGCTCGGCAAGCTTAATGTAAGTGTTTAGGTCTGACGCGCAAACGACAGAGTCTTTGGAAGACATAGTGGTGGATATCAATTCCAAGGTACTGAAAGATTACTCGTTCACTCCTACCGACATTCCTTTTAATGGAGAATTACTGCTCTGGTCATCATGGCTGCTCCAACAGCGTTTACTGTATAGCTATTCCCTAATACTACACATAAAATGTACTACTAATCATGTTGCTGAATTGGCAATGACTACTGCACCTACAACAGGTTACTGTTTAGCGATCAATCTCCAGAATGCCATTTGATTGAGTGTGTCGAGCTCTCGTGTACCCGTTGTTTTATACCGTCCATAGTGACAGCCGATGAGCACTGTACTTCACAACTCAACCCATGAATCCTCAATTCAAGTTCTTGTGAAAAACCATCTTGCAGAATTGTTCCATCCAAGCGATAATCGTACCAAACCCCAGACCTCAAAGTTTTGAAATTAATGTTGGAGACAGTCCTGGGAGTTGGAACTCCCGGGTTACTACTGCGTTTATTGTGTACTTGTGGTTCACACGATGAGATCTCGAATGGCTAATTCCTAGTAGTGAAGCATTGGTAGGAATTTCCTACCAATGCTTCACTACTAAAATCGACATCCTCCTTTCCTTATCGAAGTAGTTCAAGAAGATGCCTCGCCGTTAATGCCGTTGCACAGGACACCGATCATCACTTCTCAATACAAGGTGCTTGTTCATTATTACCCTGTCCGCATTGCACGCAACTCGCGGCACAGCCCCCGACATTACAGCATCACAGCAACAGTTGTTGTAAAAAAAAAAGATTTGATATCCATTGGCGAAAACGCCTCAGAAACTAGTTCGATGCACAAATCAACGATGTATCGATGCATAGCGACGTTGCGAGAGAGGAGTGGTCAGCTAGTTTCCAGCCTTGTTCATAAGTTTCTTGGGGCGCCAAATCCGTGAAGCATTATCCCTAGGCCAGCGCGCCAATGGTGCTTCTACTGATTTACTATTGCTGTTATCACCGCTGGTTCTGTTGGGAACGGGCCTGCACACCGGCAGACTCAAATGCAAATACCTTCTCACCCACCATTGCTTCGAAAAGCAGCACAGCCGCCTAACCTGTCATGTCATCAGTTGTGTCGCTGTTTTCGAGATTTGGTATCCACAAATGTGTTCACTGAACGTAGGTAATATTGCGACGACGCATCGATTCTGAAGCAGATTGAAAGTGAGCAACGTGACAGTGTGTAAGGTAACATTGGTCCAATTCATTAACTGAACGGATAATCTTGCAACCGTGCCCTTGGTTATTATCTGGTTAACGACGATAAAGGCTGTGAGGTCGTTAATTCTTCAGGACACTACAGTACCACTACTCTAAGGAAAAGAACAGCGATGCATTAGAATGTATATGGGGGTATATTTTTGATTAAAACATGGTTACTTGGCCAATTTTCAGCAGCAATCAGGCGAAATAAGGACTCCACATGTTAAATCAAGAAACCGACCGCCGCCACTGCATCGCACAGCACCTAGTTGCTCAAGAGCTTGGTCCGCTCTCTCAAATACTTCAGCCTCTTGACTAGCCGATTGGCGATCTCGTTTGTCTTCTCCTGACTTTTGAGATTCCATTCGTTCAGAAGGTCTGTCCTCCATTTCATGTTCGTAAAACGTCCCCTTTCTTCGTCTTCCAGTGCATCGTCCTCAGTCTCATATTCGTTTGAGACTTCGGGGATGGCTCGAAGTGATCTCGTGACCTGAACGGCATCGGCAGAGACTCGTAGAGCGTCGCTGCTGGCAGATAAAGTGGCTACAGCCGTAATCAGGATGAAGCAGACACGCATGACTTCGATCGCAATAGTGTTGGTTGTTGTGGGGCTTAAGTACTTGAGTGTAGGTTTCAAAATGAGTTTCCAGATCAAAGCAAAGCTCAATTGGTGGTTGTATCGAGCTGTGTATTGTGGTAAACATATATGCATTACGCTTCCTGAAGCCGATCTTGGGCGGTATCCCACATGGGCCAACGATGGCATTAGTCCCCACGACCTGCACATAGATTGACGTTAGTCAACCCGGCTTATTATTAATAAGACACTGTTGACCATACCTGTACAGTCACTGACTGTCAGTCAGTATACATGGATAGGCGGCCTCTGCCTAAAAAACGCAATACTTTGGCAAATTCGACTACAACGTTGAAGTTATGATTGTGCCAGCGTACAGCATAAAATGAAAGGGCTTTTCTTAATATTTTAACAAAAAAGCAGTGGTAAGGCCAGATATGTTTGTACTGGTGAACCGTTGGTGTTTCCGCGCTCCTGGTTATCATTTGGCATGGCTAGGCGTGAATATATCGATGGCAGGCAAGTGCCACTTTTTTGTTACAAGGTGTATTGCATTACTGGGGGTAGCAACGAGAGCAACGTCTTTGGGGAATCGTTAACTTGAACAAAGTGGTGCTGAGGTGAAGACATGATGTGTGCGTAGGTAAAATACTGGTGGACGAAGGCCTTGTTGGCGCTAGTCGAGAAATGATCGTGGACGTGGATGCCTTCGGTCACTACAAAAACCGCTACCACAAATCCAGTGAAATCTCCTGTCGTGCCAAGAGGGCATCGGCGTCGAGCCGTCGTAGCTTTTAAATAAATGCGCCTACAAGTTGTCCATGAAAAAGTGAGTAGACAAAAACCATGAAAAAACTTTACCAGTATGCACGGACCATTTTACGTTAGCCTCGTTAAAGAGAGCACTTTGAATGCACATCTGAAATTCTCGTCAACGTCTTATCGATTCTTTCGAGGCAGCGCAAAATCTTCGGGCAAATCAAGTCTGCAGCATCGCATCCTTGTATTGACCATGTATCAAGCCACCCAACTGCATCTACTGCTCGGTATATTAAAATGCTCTTCTCAAGATCTACACCAAGACGATGGACTCCTTCTTGTCAGTCATCCTAACCCTATATTTGAGCTCATTTGACAATTTCCTTGCCGAGCCACCGCCAAATTTACTCAACTATACACAGATGAAGGTGCTCCCAAATGTCCTGGCCCTTGGTGCTTTTGTCACCGCCCTCGTCTTCAACTCAGAGGTTGTCCGATCCCTAGCTGAGGTGGTCGAAGCCGAGCCCGGAACGGATCTGTTCAACCAGTTCCGCCCCGTGTATCACTTCACGCTCGCGAGAAGTGGATGAACGACCCGTGCGCGTCGTACTACGATCAGGAGACTGGTTTGTACCACATGTTCTACCAGCTCAACCCGAACTCGACGATCTGGGGCAACATGACGCGGGGCCATGTCGTCTCTCAGGACCAAGTCACGTGGGAGGACTACCCAGACGCTCTGTACCCGTTCCAAGACAAGTGGGACCCGCTCGTTGTGTTCTTCGGTTTCACCATGAACAACGCCATTAACAGCAAGCACTAGACGGGTGTCATTGCTCTTCCGGTATCGTGGAAGGAGTATCTCTTCGGCGAGCACGTCGTGTACGCTACCACCAATGATGGCGGTAAGACGTGGCAGAAAGGCAGTGAACCGCTCATTGAGCTGCCTCTGACGGGCCTCAACGTCGCCGGCTGGCGTGACCCGATACCATTCCACTCGAAGTCGCTCGACAGGCACTTTGGCTATGATACTGTGGCCTCAATTTGCGCTGTACGGAGAGAAGGTGATGTTTTTCTCCTGCGAAAGCAAGTAGTCCTTGTACTCCCAGCTCACGTAGTCCTCGGTATGGTACAGGAGGATACGCGGGTCAAATTCGTGAATGCCGCCGGCCACAAGCAAATGGTTGCTGCCGTTAGTGACTTCGAGGCGACGCCTTACCGCGAGATGACGGACGAGAACACCCCAAATGTAGCATCTCCACGCCCTAATCCAAAGGAGCGTGATGCTTCTTGGACCAGCGAGGAGAAGGTAGAAGCACATTACGCAGCCATCGACTGGTCTGTCGTCCAGATCCTTATAGACGGCAATTGTCTCTTCCGAGCAATCAGCGACCAACTTTACACGAACGAACTCTACCATCGCGACATCCGACAACAACTCGTTGACTTCATAGAGAAGGAGCAGCAGCATTTCAAGCCGTTTGTAGAAAACGAGGATGTGAGCGAGTACTGCACTCAAATGCGGAAAGACGGTGAATGGGGTGGGCATTTCGCACTGTACGCAGCTGCCAAACTCTTCAACATACACATCGTGATGCACATGGGGCCCGTTCGCAGAATTCGGATCGAGAGTAATGACGACGGAGATCCTGCTCCCCACAGCCACCGTACCGAATCCTCCATCTACTGTACAAGGACCATCACTATAGCAGTCTGCACTCGAAGGCAAAAGCCACTGCAGTTGCAACGACAGACAGCACTGACAAGCGTGTATGATCACCCACAAAGGCAATTGATAGCCCCCAGAAAAAAATGCGTCAAGTTTGAGAGCCTGAGCAATAGGACAGTATTAGCTTTGAAGGACGTGTCGTGGTAATGGCGAGTGTGTCTGTGAATGCGACGTCGTAGGTGCTGAAGTCGCAGGAAGTCGTTCGAGCTCGAGCGCGGCAGCAAGATCGATTTCAGTCATCATCGCTTGTCGACTCTGGGTGTATACCGTAAACGGCACAATTAAGAAGCCTTCGTGGTAGCAACTCCACTGCTAAGGCGTGGCATGGGAATGCCCCTTAAGTTTGCTGGATGGAAGGCTTAGTAATCGTAACCGGCGCCATTCCCATTGTGAGTTGTCCGCAGATTCATGAATACACGAGTAGTTGCAATCGGATAGCCAAGCTTGCACACGAAATCGTAGCCAAGACCATTGGTCCGAGGGCAGAATTTCATGAGTTAGTTATCATCGGCAAGAAATAAATGTTATCGTTGTTTGGACCACAGGCCTGGTAAAGTCATTGCATTGTACCATGTTTACCTCATCCAAATGACCCAAGTGGTGAACAAATTCTAAGCACGAAAACTGCTTATTCTTATTTTTATGCTATCGCGGGTATTCGGGAAGGATTAAGGAACGGAGGTCGCTCTGCACGGCGACAAGGTCGTCAGGTCAAGTGTAGAGTAGACCGGGTGGATAGCGTAGCTCAGTTTCGTTTTCATTCAGCTCGCGGGAAACAAACCCGCCTCACCACGCCCTCCGACTTGCTCGCAGCAAACAAATGTATTTCTTTGCATCAACGTGACTTGCGTGATGGAAATTCATGATTCGAGGGTTTCCTGAGGGAATAAATAATCGAGGGAAGGCTAATTTTCCAGGACCAGAAAGTGTTCACCAACGGGAGAGTCTAACACATGGTGCTCGTCCCTACCACCGTCCTCGACCAAGAATACGTCTCTACCACACTGCTCTCACCCCCAGTCGAAGAATTAGTAGTAGTCTGAGCAGTCATTCTACAGTTTTCTCCGGGGTAGCATCAGCTAACCCACCACACCACGCCCAATAGGGGCTCCGTTCAGCTCGTCAATCGAGCTGAACTAGCTAACACAACTGAACATGACGTGACTACGCCCCCAACACTGTATGGACATGGAAACGCGCAGAATTCCTGTACTTGGTGTGCGAGTGGAACTTCGGATCATACCACTTAAACGCCAATATGGTTTTATACCCATCGTTTTGCTGCGTCTTATGTTTCCATCTGCGATGGGCTTGCAGCGGATCTTGAGCTTATCGAGAAGCTCTCTCTTCGCTGTCATCCTTCTCGTCCACGGTCTTGGTGGTTCTAAGAAACCGATCTCCACTAGGCATATTCTGCACAGTGTCGCTCGTTTGAGTTAAGTCTGAAGCGGTCATGTAGCAGCGCGAGAGAAAAAGCACAAGTCATATTGCATGTGGTGATCTGGCGCCGTAACGTACGCCAGAGCGCTGAATTAATGATCGGCTTTTTGGAAGTGAAGCGTTCAAAAAGGTCCACATTTTATCTTCAGCCGTGGCGTTTCCATCATCATCGAAAACTTACCAGAGTGTCGAATAATTCTCGCTGCAAAAGGTTTTTGAGGGCAACTGCAAGCCTGCTGGATTAGAAGAGAGAGCCTTATGGGTGGTATGGGACTAGCACGACCGATACACAATATCCCGGATGGCCTTGACCATGACGTCACCCCACGCCAATATTCCGCTAGCTAGATCGTCCAGTGCAGCGTCAGAGAGTTCGAACTGAGGTCGGTGAATCTTTAGGAAGGCTGCACCCCGCAGGGTCACAACCAGTTCGCCATCCTTATTGCTGCTTGTTTTCTTTCTGTTCGCGGTGAGCACTGCGGTGGCCGAAATGTCTTTCCGAACTCTTTCGGCTGGGCTATACGGATAGAGCTCGTCCTCGTCGACAGAATCGAGCACCACCATGCCGTAGCCTGCATCAACGTCCAGTTTTGTAAACAGGAGCGAGCTCGTCTCAATGACGACGTTGTGTTGGTTCGTCGACATGACTCTTGCGTTGTAAACGT
The DNA here is from genome assembly GCA_011947355.1 of Phytophthora boehmeriae. Classification (NCBI taxonomy): domain Eukaryota; phylum Oomycota; class Peronosporomycetes; order Peronosporales; family Peronosporaceae; genus Phytophthora; species Phytophthora boehmeriae. The sequence continues at coordinate 410,685 of JAAVTJ010000132.1, read as the reverse complement.
TGCCGCCAATCGTTTCGTAGTCGTCGCGGACCGTAATGTGTCCCAGTTGCTCCGTGATGCTGATCTCCATGTTGGTGAGGTAGTAAACCATCGCGTCGTAGACTTGTTGGAGAGACTTGACGCCTGGGAACTGCACGGTCTCGAGACGTACCCCGCAGAAATCTCCTTGTGCGGTCACGAATTTCTCGTCAGTATACCGCGTTTTGTCCGGATCAGCATAGCGATTGGGGGCCATCACGAAGTTATATGCTCTCCGAAGCTTCTCGTCGCGGATCTGCACGAGTTTGGCCTGGCGCTGGCTCCAGTCTTTCGACAAGCAAATGCGCGTGTACAGTGGGTACGACTGCTGATCTCCCTGCAGACGAAGAAATCGAGACGACCATGAGTGCTGATACAACTTTGTAGTCATCGTGAGCTTACCATGCATCGCGAAATCGCCGACTGCGCTTTGGCGATCTCCAGTTGCCGTTCTCGAGCGATGAAACCTAGACGTGCGTTAGCGACCGTGGCTTGTTTCAATAGACTCCCTCCAAGGATTCATGATCACGGCCTGACGACCGCAGCTTGAGCACTTCTGCTTCCGATTCCAGTCGATGGATCTCCTCGCGAAGTGTTTGCTGGTGTTGCTATTGAATATAAACAAGCATTAAGAATTATAGACGACTGTATCCCCTTGTGTAGTTGTCGTACCCGTCGAACAGCATACGTGCACTTTCGCCTGGCTGTTTTTGCCTTCTTGTGGTGGAACCCGTTCGGCGTCTTGCTTTGCTTGGATGTAGCGTGCGTTCGGGACTTGTTGGCGCTAGGCATCGAGTTGTGCGAACAGTCTTTAGTGATCTCGGTCGACGAGATTGGAAACCGTTATAGCTTGGGAGCAGGAATGCAGTTGTGGTCCTCCTCGAGGGAAAATGCATTAGTGCTCCTGGCAGAAGGTGTCCAATTCGTTGAGACTTAGTTGTATGTTTGCTGTGTCTGTGGAAAGGGGAATGAGTGCTGGTTGTCACTGCACTATCCATTTTGTCCTGGTAAACATCTTACATGGAGTTGGGTTTACTCCACAACAGACTGTTGTCCAGCCGTACAAATGTTTGAACACTGACTGGTGCTGCGAATGTGGCTGTAGATCTTAACTACACCAAGCCTGTTGTTCTTGGGCTGAAGCGCTTCGTCGTTGTGGTAAGAGTTTGTTGCGATGTGAGGGCATATCGTCAACTTTAACCTGGTACAGATATGTGGGACAAATAGAGATTGCTGTGGTCCTTCTTTCTAAGACGATTAGCGCTATAACTTGGATGCCATCGTGCTGATTGGTATGCATCACCCCTGGCGATTCATCAGCGCTTGCTACTTTGACGCAGTAAAAAGAATGGCTCACACCGCAGTTATCAGAAGAGAATTATGTCGGACGATCTTGTATCCTCAATGGCTTGCGAATCTTTCGAGCGGACATGTTAAATCACGAAGCCCATCAAACGCTCGGCTACTTTCATCGCGTAAATTGACCCGCCATTAAAAGCTTACCACGCCTTGCACAAACTACGCCGGGATAGACGGTCCAGCGGAGCCAGCAGCGCCAAACGCTTGCCATCTGAGCATGAAAACATTTGCGATCAGCCAAATTAGCGTAATATCCTCCGCGGGTAAACACACCATGTGTTTTGCTCTTTAGCTGTAGTGAGCGAGAACTCCTAGGCTAATACGGTCCAGCGTCTCGCGATTCAGCGTGGTAACTAAAGCCAATGTTTGTTTTCCTTGGTGTAGTTAGCGGAGCGGACGGAACTGGGGAAAACGTTTTTCAAGATGAAGGAAGATATTCTTACCTACAGCAGCTGCAGTAGCCAGTCGAATATTTTCCACTCAGCGGACTCCAAGTCCTGTACACCACAAGCTGTGGTTCATTTGGTATTTACCGCAGACGCACCAAGACAAGTCTGCCCGTGATCAAGCAACGCCGTATGTCATGCCAACGCTCCACCATTCGAGCCAAAGGTGAAGCTGCGGTACGCTAGCCAAAATTTTATACCCACCCACCATCCCTCGGGGCTGGCACTCGGCACCTTGCTCAGCGAGCAACACGCCTTCTTGCCTCGGGTCGTAAATCACATGAACCACATGTCCCCCACTGTCCTTATGTGCGTATGATTGATTGAAAGGACAACTTGCGGGTTCCAGGCGGTGGCGCCGTGTCTTGGTTTGTTCATGTTGCACGCAATTTACTTGCAAGGCCTACCGAACTGGCAACTAGTATGACAGCATTCGCCGAAGTCGCCTCCTTGCGCTTCAAAACACTCGCTGACTCGGATGTTCGTCTCGGAGTAGGGGAAGCACAGAGTGACCCACCGCAGAGCTGCCCCGCGTCGATGGATATAGCGATAGCGGATGCGATAAGTAAGGCGAAGTAGGTTGTGGTCTTCATTTCCCGTAGCTTGTTGCTGGAATAACGAGGCGTGCTTGGCTTGGCAAATTGAAGAATGAGAAAGATGGAGAAAGCTAGCTGTCTTCGGGCCGTACTATCAGCGCATGGTTGTTTCCCATCCCAGTAGAATTCAACTCGACAAACGCTTGTCGAGCCGTAACTGATGAGGTAGCAGAGGTGTACTACGCTGGCTACGTTGTTATCCGGAAGAACGGGTGGTTGGAACTAGAATGGCCACGCTTTTCAAGCTTGTCCGTGAAATATTCGTCAATGAACGGCACTTTGGCGTCTCCGAAATCCGTCGTGTTCAGAGCTGCTTGTGCCGCCTCGGGGAGTTGATCCCACGGTAGACTTTTTTCGGGTCTTATACGGATCAGGTCACGCTTTTGGTCAGATTTTGTTAGGTAGCTTTGAAAATCTTTCGGCAGTCCTCTTAATGTTCAAGAGCATTCTACAGGACGGAGGATTACACAGGTATCTCCTCTACTCCCCATGCGCAATTCTGGTTGCTATCAGCTCCACCGTAATATGGTGGTGTATGGACTTCTATGGTGTCACTTCACACTTACGCCTTAATCCTAACACCGCACCGTTCTCGGTTCAGGTTATTCAGCTATGGCATAGAAATCTAGGCAATGTCGCGGAGACAATCCAAAGTAGAACACCGTTTTAGAAGGACAACATACACCTAAGAAACCTCAGCAATGGATGCCGAGTGTGTTTTCGCTTCCGCAATGAACCCTGACCAGAACACAAGACCTGACCCGTATAAGACCCGAAAATAATCTTCCGATCCCACATGATGAGGTCATGAAAAACACCTCTCATAGCAGTGTACTCCGTAAATGGTGGGCCAGCGAGAACAGCGAGAGCGTGGTAAACCTTTGGAGTAGTACCATTAATGGAAAAATCTGGTGGAGGTGCTGTATTGTCATAGTCATCGTCTCCGTCCGAAGTCGACAGTCCCAATAATTTCGGCGATTCGAACGACGGATTGTCGATCCACACCACGACGTTGGCCCAGTCATGACGACTTGTCGCGAAATGCCTCCAAAATCCTTTCGGGAAGTACCAGGCGTACATAATTGCCCACAAGTCGTTGTGCCATGCTGCTCGGCCGTAGACTTGGGAGCCTAACACAGACATTTTGCATCCTGAGTTTCCTCCATTTCCTTTGAGGCCTCCAGTGGTTTCGCCTTCAGCATTCGCTGCAGCGTAAGTGTCACATCCCGTATGGACTGTGAGCTGAGGCTTGAATTTCACACCGGCCTTCTCCGACGTGGTGACCGGTTCTGGTTGAGGGATCGGCTGCACTTTATCGTGGTCAATGGTCCCAGCATTGACACTCAGGGCGAAAGTAATAGCCACTACGGCGAGTGATCTGAAACGCATCATTTGGTGTGGGACGTATGGATGACTCGAACGATTGAAGAATAGTATGTCCCGAGACTTTTAGCTGTCGGTGGCAAGGTAAACTACAAATCGTATTGGTGTGATTACTACTCCTTCTACCGGTAGGATATTTCCCATCCTACTTTGTGCGGTTAACGCTGGGCGAAGGGCGCCCTACTGTTCACAACAAGTACACGACATAATGGTCTATTGATGATGAGGAGGAGGTTTCCTGTATTGGATAACAAACAAAAGTCCTTATAGGGAATATCTATCAGCATAGCCATCGTCTTCGTCAGACTAATCGTGCTCGATTGAATACAAAATGTTTCGAATTGAGTGCATCGTGATATTCGGTCTACTGTATTTGTCAAATAAGCACGGGGATTCTGGGGCAAAGCCGAAGGTGAGTTTGAAAAAGAGTATCTCTGGTGAGGAGAGATCGCACGAAGACAACTACTGTACCAAGGCCTACCAGATCCAAGGACTAAATCGTTGTGCAGATCAACGACCAGCACCAAAAACGGTACGGGAGCACTGAAGCAGATGCACGTATTGGATGCCTACCGGTAGTTGTCCACCCTGAACGGCACCTTATGGATGCGGCTTCCGGTAGGGTGGGTCCACTGGTGATTCGCCAGCGTTCTGGACTTGAGCCAGTAAATATAATAGCTCACACCGCAGCTGTCAATACAGCACACACTACGCCATGGGATAGACGGTTCAACGGAGCCACAAGCGCAAACACTTGCCATCCGAGCATGAAAACATCTGCGATCAGCCAAATTAGCGTACTGAGTACCTCTGCGGGCTAACGACTTTTGCTCTTAGCTGTAGTGAGCGAGAGCTCCGAGACTACCTAAACCTGGGTGTGCTCGAAACATCATTTGAACATTCATGACGACTCTAGTGTTTACTGTGCTCACAAGGTGATCAGCTACGCGTAATCAGTTCCCTCCACCTTGCATGTACAGTAGTTGTGAACGTAGATAATGCTTAAACCGATCACTTATGCCCACGACAACGAGGTTTTCTCGACTTGCGGACACTTCATGTGGACTCACACTGACAATCGATTGAATGTATTAGCGTACAGTAGTAACATGCTATACTGTGATATGTACACTCAACACTCGGATTGTTTTCAGCGCGTAAACTCAAGTCACGGCAAATTGTTGACCACGAAGACTATCCAAAGGCACCTTCTGAGCCAACCGTTTGCCCAACGTGTAGGAAAACATCTGCGATAGCTAAATTTTGAGTAATGTCTTCCTCAAGGAGTCCTCGGGTAAACATGCCATGTGTTTTGACGTACCACAACTTCTTATGAATGCAGTGAGCAAGAACTACATGTAGTCACGTGTGCGTGACACCACTCCACAATTTGCCGCCTCACAACGAACCAAAACAGGCACTATTGCACAAGAAAGAATGGCAATCGCCTTCCAGAGCACCGCCACGCAACCCCAAGAGCGCAATGCCACGAAGCAGACCAAGACGCCGGTCGATGCACAAAACAAACCAAAGAGACGCAAGTGCACTTACGCCGAGCGAAGGGTAAGAGTGCAGGGTTTGTATGAAGATCAGATTAGGTATCGCGTCTGACGTGCTTTTTGCGCCTTCGTAGGAACAAGCAAAATTGCTTCACGAAGAGGTCCGTCGACTCGAGTCGGAAGTGGCAGTTCTGAAGATCCGATCCACTGACTCGAGTCAAGTTCCAGTAGGAGACAGAGTGTTGGAACAAGCTGCCGTTAAAAATGCCTTACTGCGTCACTCCGCTCGAGAGCAGCAGGTTCAGATCGCCAAAGCGCAGTCTGCGATGTCTAGATGCATGGTAAGTGTCTTTGGTCAAAGTGTCTTTCCTCATTAGCTGAAGCACTACACATTTACTGCAGGGTTGTCAAAACGCACACCCGCTCTACACACGCATCTGTCTACCCAAGGACTGGAGTCAGCGTCAGGCCAAACTGCTGGGGATCTATGAGCTTAAACTTCGGAGAGCATACAACTTTGTCATGGATCCCAAACGACTCATCGATCCTTCCAAGGCACAGTTTTCCGACGAACGGTTCGAGACCTCACGAGGAGATTTTTGTGGTGTACGCTTTGAGACCGTGCACTTCCCAGGAGTCAAGTCCCTCCAGCAAGTCTACGACGCGGCAGTTTACTACCTCACCAACATGGAGATCAGCATCACCGAAAGACTCGGTCATATCACAGTCCGGGACGACTACGAAACGATTGGCGGCAACGTTTACAACGCTCGAGTCATGTCGACGAACCAACACAACGTCGTCATTGAGACGAGCTCGCTCCTGTTTACAAAACTGGACGTTGATGCAGGCTACGGCATGGTGGTGCTCGATTCTGTCGACGAGGACGAGCTCTATCCGTACAGCCCAGCCGGAAGGGTTCGGAAAGACATTTCTGCCACGGCAATATTCACAATCAACAGAAACCTGAGTGGCGGCGGTGAAGGCGAACTCGTTGTGACGATGTATCGAGCAGCTTTTCTGAAGATCCACCGGCCTCAATTCCCGCTTTCCGACAGCGCGCTGCAGGAATTATCCGATGAAATTATGGCATGGGGGACGTCATGCTCAAAACAGTTCGTAGTGCTGTATACGGGTCGTGATATGTTGAATGTTTAAAGTGGTTGTGTTGAAGTTTTTGCCTGTTTTTTTCTTTCTACCAACTCACTGTGCCAATATCGCGCGGCCTTCTAGCGATACAAGAAGCGTTCTACTTCTCGCTCTTCCACCCAAATATTCAGTCAGCGAAGGTAACGAGTCCCTGTAGAAGCTGGCTAAGGTCAACAGGTTACAGCTCATGGAAAAGGAAAACCACAAACAGGTTTAAAGTGTCGATCGAGTACTTCGTCTCCATTATTCTCTCGGTTGATTGTAGCTACGAGCTCTGGCGAGTTTAATTCGAGCTAAATTCTTGACCTGCTCGACGAGCTCGACATTTAACACAAAGTTTGTTTTCGTGATACACTCAAATAATTTCTGCTGTATGCTACAACCGCCACAAAACAAAATCAGAAATGAAGTGCCTACATTCACTTCAGGCAGAATTATTTGCTGTCACAATCTGCGTTTACTTGAGCAAACTTAGCCTTTGTCACAATTTACTAGCCTAGATTATCATGTCAAGGAAGTAGTTGCAGACGTTAAATGGCACGGATGAATGGTGGCTGTATTTGCCTCGTGCTGTGAAATGGAGTTACTAGCTAGTCTTCAGCGGCGATTACTGCATACTTGCCAGATATCCTGAGAGTAAATGTGCGTAGTAGGAAAATTTAGCAACATCGTCAACTAGTGTTGGTCGGTGTCAAGTGATTTCTAGGTTAATCGAACCAGATTACTTCGACGGCCAGCGATGATAACCTACTGCGTCGAAATTGGGCCAAAAGAGCAGAAATCCCGTGGAGAAATACTTTGCAACTCAAGTCAGAGAGGGAGAGTATTTTATGGCAAAGAATTGGAAGAAAGTATGTACTCAATTTCGCCTGCAATTATCTATGCAAAAGGCCTCTGACAGGCAGTGCAATGTGCTCAGCACATCAGCTGGATCACTCTTACTCTGGCTAGCTGCAACGCCTGCAACGAGATCCACTTCTGAGGTGATGCGCGTCGCAACTTGCTCACCATTTTCGAACTCGAATTGCTGCAAAACAGGGCAAATAATTTCTCCATACCCTGCTTTCTTACCTCTTCCTTTTTGCGATCGTAGTAGACATCGAGCCAAAGCTGCCCTGTGACCTTGATGATCACCTTCTCCCCGCTTCAAGTCGTTCAAATGACATAGCAGAAAATTGAAAGACACGGAACTGGGTGCTATACCACAACCAATGAAGTTCGAATGATGCCACCGACTCAAATTCTTCTCGTTGCAAATCGAGAAGCAACTCCAGCGCAGGTGAACACCCGAAGGTTTGTCGATAAGTTTGCACACTGGGCAAACACTGCCGACTCAGTCCACACTTCAAACTGTAGTAAATATCGCCAATGCTCTGGATTGACTCGGCTTGTTCTTTGGGTAGTGAGCTACCGACACTGATGATTCCTGACGCTTTGCGGATCTCCAAGCTCTCAATTTCCCGACGAAGGCTCTTGACGCCACGAACCAATCCATACTCGAGCTTGCGTTGGCGTTCTCTGTACGCAACCTGACTTTTGCGGTTCTGTTCCCGCCGACGATGCTCCTTCATCTTGTTTAGTGCATCAGAATTCTGTCGTCTAATACGCGCTTGTGACGACGCATAATTTAGCTGGCTCAGAGCAGTCTCAAGAGCGTATTCCTGATCGACATCCATTGTCGCCGGGAGTTCAAGCGATCCAGCTGGCTCAACATCTTGTAGAATCCAATACTTGTTCGGGCTGGTTCGCTTCAGTGGTAATTTGTTGCGCTTCTTAGCGCCCGATAAAGTATTTTTCTTCGATGCAGATTGCTGCAGCTGACCTTCTCTTGTTGATGAAGGCACGGAACCTTCTCGCGTATCATCTTTTGCTGAAGTAGCTATCTTATTGGTGGTCATCGATAAGAAGCACAGGGTCTCCGTTTTTTTAAGTGGTCGCTGAGTCGGGTGTTGATAGAGAGTGGAGGCTGTCATCGTCGACGACGAGGTGAAGTGTGCTTCCAGAGAAATCGGCATCAGACCGAAGTTGCTATTCACTGCGGTGATTCGGAAATGAGATCATGGGGTGGAGATTTTGTGGGCAGCCCATGTCTAGAAGAAAGCTGCATCAACAATCTATGATTGCCACCACGAGATAAACTCACGATGTGTTACAAATCTCCGTGTTGACTAAGACAATGCGAGCAGGGAGCATTGACCACGTGGTTTCTCTGGCAATTCGATTTAGGGTAAGGGAGAAGAAGAATGTGTGGCCGACAAGTTCCCGATTACCCGTTTTCCTGCGATGATTTTTGGTCATCACGAAGTCGTTACTGGCATAGATACAGAACCGCAGCAGTTCTACAACTTTGTGTAAATCTCTCCGGTCACAACGGCTTTGATTGAGGCCCGCCATAGAAATCTACTGGAATGCTGTTCCTTCCTCGCGGGACAGGACGAAGTATTGTATAATGTCTTAGTCGGCACTCGCTTGGAATACAAAAAGGTATCACTTCGCTCAAAATAAACTTTGATCCCAATTGTCAGCACTTGCAATTCAACGAAATGCCTCCAACAGCGACAAATTCGTCAGATGATTACGTTCCGCCAGCAAGAATTGGACAATCATAGCTCAAAAGAGCTACTTAATATGCTCGCTGTGAACCGAACACGCCAATATATCGATGTCATATACGAGAAAGACAGCTTACCTTACCTCCACGAATGTGAAAAGCGACATTTTTCACTCCGATAGTATCGCGTTCTTGAGCGTGTGTGTCTCCTACGTCGGGAAAGAATTAAAAACGCAATCCAAGTTTCCACGTTGGGACTTCAACGAAGATTCACGCACAAATATTCTCTCATTTACTGATCACTACGTGCTCCAGCAGGTGTAGTATCACAAAGTCGTAAAAGAGGAATCTCCACTCTAGTTTTGGTGTTGCTTTTGCTTGAATCCAAACTTAAACTTAGTAAACGCTTTGATTGGCTACTGATGTTGAAGTGAGCAACTTCCAAATGCTGATCCATTCAAAATGGCACCCAACACCCAAGCAGTTTTCTTACATTTATTAGTGTGGAAACGGACTCCAACTACAAAGATCATGGAGTCGTCTTTACCGATGGAACAGCGCTGGGGCTTTATGGCGCCTTGGTTTTCGAGGTTGAGAGACAAAATTGCACTTGAGTACCCAAAACGAGAGGAAGAGCTCTGGAGTATTCATCAACGGCGTCTTGAGGTCCGTCTTCCCCGGTTTCAAGATAGTTTCCACGATCAGGATGCGTTGGAAGGATTTCCTTATTTGCAGCAAGCTGTCGAAGAGAGTTTTCAATTGGAATTTCGCAAGACTCGAGAGGCGTTGGCGTTGATTGCTGCAGTAGCTCACGTGGACTACGACGCCTGGAAATGTCTTCTGACCAAATACTGCCGAGTCCACATCGGAAGAGAAGGAGAGCAAGAGTTTGAAGAAATTATTCCAATTCGCTTTGTGGTGTTTATGGATCTGAAAGGGAGAATTAGCAATCAGTGCGGAGATACTTTAACCTACGACCTGGTCCAGCTCTGTGGGCCTCACCAAAGAAAGCAACTCAGCTCTGAATACTTGGAGACTTTGTCCAGGATTGCCACTTTGAACCCAAGCCTGCAAGCGCAGAAACCTGGATTGGATATTGGCATTCCTGTACGAGTTTACGTCTCAGAAACGGAGGATGCTCGTACTTTGCCTGCGCTTCTCGAGGATATTCACGTCGCTGAAGGAGATATTGTGCAGCAGTGGAAGAAGTACTACCAGAGTCCATCGAACCAGACCGTGGCATCGGGAACACTGCGATGCACCTTCATACTGGAGCCCATGATGATTGATTTCAGTGCATTAGTGTTGAGCACTGAAACGATGGCAAAGCTGGAGCATTTGGTGCATAACAATGTATGGTTCTCTCAAGTATCGTTGGTGATAAGCAGTGAGCGCAACTCTCATGTGGCTCGGTGGAAAGAGGCTGTAGGTCGGTTCCTGTTACGAACTTTCGACAATACTCAGAGGTGCCAAAAGCTGGCAAATACAAGTTACTACCATGAGCCGGTTGATCAAAACTCGATGCCAAAACAATTAGGATCCATTCACTTGCGCTTCGATCCATCCATTCGAACGTCGGATTTGGAGGCGATCTGTTCAACGATTGCCGTTTGTCAGACTGCACGAGAAATCTCTGTGAACATGAGCCACATGATGAATGACTTGGCTTCGCGCAGAAAGCGCTGGCAGTGCTTGGCTTATGCATTCTTTTCCAAGAGAGCACTAGCAAACTCTTCGGTTCAATCCCTCGCTCTGACATCGGTATGCAGCATGACCACTCCAGAAATGAACGCTGTTTTCGACATGTTAAATTCCGAGAATTCAGAACAAAAGCTGCTTGAATACCCGCTTGGTCATGTAGACGAAAGGAATGCGGCTTTAAAAGCACAAGCTCCCATCGCCTGTTGCTCTGAAAACCAATTCCAACGCAATATAACAAGTGAGATGCCAATTTCTTGTGCACGGACTTTCAATGATGACGGAAAAAGCGAGTGGGTGAATGCGTTGGTTCCTGGATTTGGGCGATGCCAAGTTCGACGAACAGATTTGGTTTTTGCTGCCAGATCACCTACCAACAAGAGATTGATGTCGCTTTCGATATCATTTCATAAGTACCAGCCACTCGTTTTAACCGGGCTCCCTCGATTCTTAGCAGCTATCGGTCAAACCTTGCAGTTTTTATCAATTGATGGGGCAAATGTCGAGTTGAAATTTGTTCTAAGTGTCTGTCCAAAACTGGACGCACTAGTTCTTCGTTCAGCATTTGTTGACGTGCGACTCGACTTTACAGAATTCCACTCATGTAACAAACCACTTCCTGAGCTCAGTATCAACTTGAACGATGTTGCATCGATCTGTAGCAACGCAAGTGATCCAAACCACGTCTTATCCAAGTGCCTACGCAGATTGCGCGCCTTCCTGACTAATCGCACATTAGATCCGAACGCATTTCCAGGAATTCAGTACCACCGTCGGGTCGAAAACGATTTGACAGCGCTGAGACGCTTGTTGGAAGTGAACCAGAGCCTGGAATATCTCGACATAATCGTCCCGTTTGGCTATCTGGGATACATGAAAGACTTTCGGCACCATCATCTCAAACCCATGAACCGATCCGTCAAAATCTGGACGGACAGTAAAGCTGCGTTCCTCAGTGTGCTCACTGGAGCTTCAGGTTGTGAACTGAATCAACACGTAGTCGCGAATATTTTCGAATTTGCTGCACCGCCCATTCTGCTGAAGGTTTTCTTCCGGGAACAGCGAGAAAGCAGTTGGGGCGTGCGAATGGAAGCACCCATCTGATCTATTTATCACTGTTCTGGTTGTTTTATGGCAGACAATGAAAATCCCATCCCCACAACAAAAGGACCAATTGCACCATAATCGTAAATTTCACTAGCCACACACACCTTGCGAGAAATTCTTGTTTGTTGTTACTTCCCCTTTCCAATGTAATCATTCGACCACGTACGCACACTGGGTATAACACAATTATTCCGCTCCGCGTCCACAACCATGAAAAATGACCATATCCGAGCCTTTCACATCAAATGGAACAGCTATGGAATAAGTTCATCCTTCATCAAACATTCCCTCGGGGTAGCCATCTTGTATCAACTCCACGTAAACCTCTCGCAAAACTGGAGCGTGTGCCAGTTCAAAAATACGCGACAACACGCTTTGGTCAAGTTCACAAATTGGATGTCCAGCACCCATCTCCTCGTATTTCGGCCTTTTCGCTTCCATGACGCTCTTTTCGGATGAAATCACGCTGAGGAACGCAATCTTGGCCGCATTAGGCAGCTTGACAGTTTGGTCAACTGGCTCGAGGTGGTGCTCCTTGAAAGCAGAAAGGTATCTGTGATAGGGAGTCGACAGGTGAATGTCAAGGCGCTCAAGACTCTTATTCACGTCCAGCATCAGTAAAATCGCTTCTATCTCGGCTTGGAGGTTGCTGTCATAGTACACAATTCCGAATTCTGATGGGCTCAACCGGCGAACAAGCAAACGGCGCACAGACTTTGTGGATGGACTATCTGTGAGACATAGGTCGCTGGCAAGTGTGTCGACTTGCCATCCATCCACATTCAGTGCAGTTGGTGCTTGATTGATCGCATGAAAGTCCTTGAAATCGTACCACACGTTTATGTGGCCTCTCCACAACTCCATTGACTCCAGGTAGGGGCAGTTTTCAACAACCGAGCTGACATCCAGCCTGTCGGTTGGGCATACAATTTTCACGTGCTTTAACGAAGACGCTACTGCAGCTAAAACAAGTTCCAGACAATCTTCCCCAAACATTAAGAACCCATGGAAGCGGATTGTAAACGAGGATACGCCATGCGGTCGAGATTCTACCTCGCTAGCTTGGTCAAACACAAGATCATCTCTCTGAACTTGACACCGACCCAGGCCAGGGACCAAAACGTTCACCCACTTTCCCTTGCCACAGTCACTAAAGGTTCGTACAAATTGAATCGGGGATTCAAAACTCATAGCTTTGGCACTTTCGATGACCTGACCTTGGGCGTTAATACTCCAACGAATCGGGGCGCCACCCTTCAAAGTTGCATCTCTTGACGCAATCTCACCGCGAGGGCTACCAAACAAGTCTTCCTCCGGGTGGTCGGATGTCAACATAGCTGAAAAGGCGTCTGCCTCTACCCTCGACACCAGGTTCATCTCAGTCAGCGTAAGAGATTCCACAGATGAATGAGCTCTGACCGAGAAAAACGCGTACGCCACCCACTTCCAGAACTGAATGCCCGTTTCCTCGTTGTAAAACTTAGCGTCAATGCGTATCGTGACTTCCTTGGTAGTCTGGCAGACTGCCAGTGCTGAGAACAACGCTGGCATATCCACGGATTCCAATCTGACATCGCAGTTAATCAGCACTTTGCCAAATTGCCGCGGGTTTGGCTCGTGCGCATCCATATCGTCATTAAAAGGACACCCTGCGTTAATAATTTCGCGAGACCGGACGCTGCTGTCAAAAAGGTTTAACAAGAGCTGTCCGAAGACCCGCTTGAATTCGTGCTGGTTCTTTTCCAGACTGGATTCTGTCTGCAACCGCAGAGTCGTTTGTGATGCCCAAACATTATTGACCGCCAAATTCTCCACCGTCTGCGCCATTTCAGGAGCGATCATGCAGCACAGAAAATCCAAGACCATGGGTTCCAGCACAAGAGTGCATCGTATCGTCCCAGGAAGCAGAATGTCCTTGTCAGCGAACCTGCTCCACTCTTCTCTAATAACCTTCTCCTGTCTCTGGATTTCCTTGACTGCAGCAATCACATTAGTTAAAGAAGTGTCTTGACAACTGGAGGTGTGCACTCGCACTGGGACTTTAATGTCCACTCTCCTCCCTACAGATGCAAAGTCTTTATTCAAAGCTGCAATTCTGTGCAGAGCCGTCAGATAGTTTTGTCTTGGGTGTTCACGTTGGTGGACTCCGCAGAGCTTGACCAGGTCCAGCCGGTTCTCTCGACTGGAATTTTGTCCTTCCAGGTCCATGAACAGAATAAATTCTGCTGGCACTTGTCTCTCAAAACTCGAATTTCCTACTTCTTCCAGAGTCACTCCGCAGTATTGGAGCAGCAGGAACTTCCACGCGTCTTGGTCCACTCGAGCCACAGCCGACAGCAACGCCAGAGCCTCTCGCGTCTTCAGCAGCTGGTCTTCTGACTGTATAGATAAAGTCACTTTGAGAAGATTCGTCCATGTGTCAATGTAGTTTTCAGTGCATTGCAGCGGACTAAACTCGATTCTGTCCATCAGGACAGAACACCAAGGGACTAAAAGCCCCATTGTTCCTCCATAGTAGAAGAAGAAGACTGAGGGCGATCAAAAGGCCGAGTATACTCAACTCAAGTGTACATGGATTAACTGCTTCTCTCACTGTGATTGGTCAGTCGCTAATGACTCACTATTGCAGCAGTGCCGAGTGGCTTTGTCCCCAATACTGCAACAGCAAGTGTGGTGAAGATGAACATGAGGGAGATCTTCGATTACATTTAACTATACGTCCAGGACACGCCATGTGATTTCGCCTACTCTAAAACTACAGGCTGCTTTACGCCCAATTTAGTCGGACTACTCTGTTTTCTAGCTGCAACTGGGCGTTCGCTGAAGCCTTACAATACTCGGGGACAACGGCCAGATCAACAAGGTAATTTTTCGTAGCTGCCCTGATCTCCAGACACAATAACCTACTCTGCTCCTCCTAGACGGTAATGGTGATGGCAAAGCTGGCTTAACAGTTTTATTGGCGATGCTGGAAATAAATAAGAAGCTCGAATATCTAGATGTGATCGTGCCTCTACGTTCCGTGCTCAGTAAAAATTCACGCGACCCGATCCAAGTTTGCCACGGCTTCCAGCAGCGCCAAGCTTTTTACGTTGTCTGACGGCGCAACTTCTCGATCGTGGTGAAAACGAGGTCCGTACAATATGGTATCTTTAGTGCTGAGCACACCATGAAGCCCCTATCTGTCGTCGCTACAGTTTGCGAATGTTTAAAGAGTAAGCGATTAGCAGAAATTATCTATCGAATATGAAATAAAGTATCCAGTGGCCTAAGCAACGATCCCATTTTGATCAATCAATGGGCACTAGTGCAGTAGTTAGCCACACCACGCTAGAAATTTAAATGTGTACTCACGTGACGTCGAGTTTTGCCCTTGATCTCCAGCCAGCAGGTCACAGAGTGGTGGCATCAATTCGATACTACATGTACCAAACTTTCCGAAAGATGTCGTAATTGTAGCCGACACGCAGGCTAACTTCACGAAGCATGGGCGGGCCAGCAAAGGAGAAAATGTTCGAGAGAACATCCTGGTCCAGTTCGCCAAGCGGTGAGTCGGAACTCGATGCCTCAAAACGTTTCTTCTTGTCGGCTTCCAAGGCAGTTTTTCTAGCAGATAACACACCTAGGAACGCGATCTTGTTTTCCTTTGGGAGTTTAAGGGCTCGTTCGATGGGTTCCAAGTGATGTTTCTTGAATTGGTCGAGGTAACCTTGGAACTTAACCGGCGCGATGACGTCCAAATACTCGAGCTTCTTATTCTTTTCCAACATCACCAGTAGTGCGTTCAAATCTGCTTCATCATTGCGTCGATCTCGGCCAATAGAGCCTCCAATGATAGTTTCCGGGGAGATGTAGATCCGTAGCCAGCGGAGGCATTTCGTAATGATGCTATCAGGATCGCTCAACTGGGCCATCAAAGCTCCAGGATCGTTCCAGTTGGTGCTCAGATCTGGAAGCTGTCGAGGATTCGTGCTGCTGCCATCAAAGTTAAACTGTACGTGTACCAAGCCTTTGCAGAATGATAATTCCTGCATGTTTGGGCAGCAGCGAAGAATTGCGTTCTCGTTGATCAAGTCTCTGCCCCCAATAATTGTCAAGGATTTTAGTGAAGGCCCAACTGCCGACATGAAATGGGGTAGTCCATCGAGGTTTGACCCGTACGAAGCCTGCAAGTTGATAGTGAGCGACATCAAACGCGATGACTGTGGCATCGCTGTGTCCGGTACGAAAAGTAAATCATCGCGCTGGACTTGGCATCTTCCATATCCAGGTATCATCACGCTAACCCAATGACTGCGATCATCATCACTGAACACCCGAACACTTGACACAGAAGATTCGAATTTCAGTAAGCTAGTCGGTTCGTTCTTCCCTTGCGGAAGGTTTTCTTGACCATCATATGGCCAACGGATCTCCGATCCAGGTTTTAGAAACGCATCTCTGTCGACGACCTGGCCACGAGGACAGCCAAACATTACTTCCTCGGGGTGATCTGACTCCACTATCGCTGAAAATTCCTCCATGTCTTCAATGGTTATACTCCCTATCGCCGAGAGCGTCACCGACTCCAAACCTGCACATGAGAGTGCTCGTTTTGAGAAGAGCCCATACGCCACCCACTTCCACCAATTCTTCCTGTCGAAGTGTTCATTGCGCATACCCAGCCATGATCCCAACGAGACATTTTTCACCGACTGGTTGCTAGCCATGGCGGAGCATATGGCTTCAAAGTCGCAAGCTCGCGCTGTCCCATAGTCACTTACCTCCAACTCCAAATGGACCTTGCTCAACGGTTGCTTATTATGCCCAACATGTGACTGGGGTTTCGCCACATCGTCCGTAGCCGGTTCACCACAGTTGAACATACGCGCCATCAATGCCCCAAGTTCCTTCCTTGCAACATTCTGATCGTCCATAGTGTACTTGTACACCCCACTGCCAAATCCATCTGCGAGAAAGGGACGTCACGAAGCACAGACGAATGCATTCTCTTCATCATCTTCGAAGTCATCCCGTAGCCATGAAACTTCAAACTCGTCGGTTCCAGCACAAAAGTGCATCGCGTCGATCCAGGAGCACCCCTAGGTCTGAGCCATAGCTCTCCCATTGCCCTTGAACCTGTTTTGTCACTGCTCCAATCCTCTTCAGCGCTCCAGTAAGACCTTCCACCGCCTCTTGCGTCATGATCTCCGACATCACCGCAGTCTGCGCAGCGTCCACTGCAACACCCTCGAGCTCCGTCAGCAGCGGCGGCATTGTGTCCTCCACGTACACCCGAATCGGAATGTTAATGTCCAGCCCTGGCTTCTCAGCGGACATAGTATTGTCCATTGACGCAATGACAGCCAACGTCTGGACATAATTCAGACTCGGCTGCTCGCGTTGCTGCGTGCCACAGAATTGCTCCAGATTGGACGACAGGACGTCGATCTCCTCGCTGGAGGTCTCCCTCATGTTCATCTCCACCACAACTCTGGGCAGAATATCGTCCGTCATCTCCAACTTGATTTGGCAGTATCTGGACAAGAGAAAGGTCCACGCGTCAGTGTCGAAATGCTGCACTGCAGCCAGCAGAGCGAAAGCCTCGCGCAGTTTCTGCACGGAAGACGTAAAATGTCCTTCGACGCATCGGATGAGCTTGAAGGAGCCTTTGCCGTCGCCCCAGGCGTCCTCTGTGCGGCTCAACTCGAACCGGTCCTTCAGCTCCAAGCACCACGGCGCCAGGAAACCCCAACGGCGCTCCATCGACGCAGCAGACGCCATCGAGTTCTTTTTGTCTTGACCTTTTTGTCTTAACGTTTTTGTCTTGAACTTTTTGTCTTGACGTTTTTGTCTTGAACTTTTGTCTTGACGTTTTTGTCTTGAACTTTTGTCTTGACGCCTTGGACGTGTTTTCGATAATGAGTCACCTTCGAGCGGTTTGCTAGTAGTGAGTCATGATTGACTGCAGTGGAGAAGCATACTCAGATCAAGTGCACGCTTCAAGTTGAAGTTGTCAGTCTGTCTGGGCGTTGATTGGCCATTTTGAAACTCATTTGACTTCAGTATTGAACAGCTGATTGCCCTCAGCAACTTTTTGAAACTTGTATTGAAAGATCAAATCGAGTAGAACTCTCTGCAATACAGGGACGACCAGGGTATGTCTGTGAGGCTTAGCTGGATCGTAGTGATTGGACGACAATATTATGATATGAGCTCAATTGGAAATCATGAGACGATATCTCTCAAGTGAAAACAGTGTGAAAAATGCTCACTCGTAGTGTTATTGAGGTCGGTCTCTTCCCTATTTTGTAGTTGTGGAAGACGTACGTTCAAAGGCTGGGTTTACCACAAACACCCGAGTTTACGAGTTGGTCTCAGTCAAATTTTGCTGATGAGTCTCTCTACTCAACGCCCATCTTGACGAGTTGGGTGCACGCCGCTGCCTCCTTCTGCAGGATTCTCACGTCCTGGTAGCTCAGTCCAACGCTCGTGACCGTGTCGAAAGCTGGGCCTCCCGCAGGAACCCAAAGGAAGTCCAGGTGCTTGTCGTTCGAGTCGTAGAGCCACTCGCCGCCAATGATCTTGCCGGCGTCGTCCATCTCAAGCAGGTAGTGGTAGTAGGCGCTTGCCGTGTACTGGTCCACCCTGCCCGAAGACACCAGCGGGCCGTCCTCGAACGTCAGATCCGCCCACGACAGATATGTCTTCATGTACACGATGCTCTTGGCGTCCGCGTTCCAGGGGTACTCTTCCAGGCCGTAAAACGTTCGGGCTGCCTCCGTCAGCGACATGGCGGTCTGCTCGTGCACTTTGAAGGCCCGGATGGGATGGTTCCACACCTCGGTGCCAGCGTCAATGTCGCCGACGAACGTCGAGTTCAAGTTGCCCAGAAGGTTGGCAGTCGCGATGTGGAAGTAGGCTGGATTCAAGTCACGATACGCTTCGTTCGTGTGACGGCCGTACTGGTCGATCGAGTCATTACCTTTGGCGTATCGAGCCCCAGTGAATACGAACTCTACGCCGCCGCTGTCATAGACGACCGATAGGAGCGCCTTGAGGTCCATGGGCTGGAATGTCACGTTGTTGTACGTCACCGCACACTGCGGCTCGTCCTCGATGATCGCGGCAGGCGCCCAAGCGTGGCAGATACCCGTCCACGACAAAACGCAGTATCCCGAGCTTTGTCCGGAGCGAATGCCACACTTGTACTTCTCCGTGGTGGCGGGGAAATCACAGTCGGCGTCCGTCGTGCACACCGAGCCGTCGCTTCTCGAGTCGACGCCGTACTCCGCTGACACAGCGTCCATGAACTCCGTCACGTTCAGCCCGAAGGCGCGTGCGTACTTCTCGGCAGGACTTGGTTGGCCTTCACTCCAAACGTAGTTGATGCTGTCGTTGTACGTCACCCAGTTCGGGCCCGGCCACGGAGTGGGCGAGTACTCACCCTCAGTTGGCAGGTTCGCAAGGGTTGTCTCGATGGTGATGTTGAAGTACTCCTCCAGCTGCGCAATCTCCTCGTTTGTGTGGAACTCCAGTCGGCGCTGTCCCTGGGGCTTCTGGCTTGGTTGGGTACCAGACGGCAAGTCCTTCGACAGCGTCGCTGTGCCCACCTTGGTGAAGACTGGCTCGGTCGGTGGGGTGGACGAGTTGGTCAGCAAGTCCGAGTACACGACGGTCGATTGCGGGATGGTCGAGATGTCGAGCAGTGCCGGGTCCGTCTGCACCGTGTACGCGCAGTCTTCGTCGGCGATCTCGCCGCCGTAGCCAGGGAACCTCTTGCTGATCTTGTCGGTGGTGCCCGACGTGGTGTAGGGGTCATAGTTGAGCGACGTGGCAGACACCTGCGGCGTCTGCAGCGCCACGGACGCCACGAGCGCGGCGGCCACGAGATAGCTGCGAAGCGTGTAAACCATCGGCCGTAGGTTGGGAGACGGACTAAGCGTGTGCTGTCGGACTCGCTCGAAAACTAGCGGAGCAACTTCCTCGGTGGCAAGGAGATTGAGAAATGGTTGGTGTTTGATCCGAAGCCGATCGAGGTCGTGGCATTGGCCTTCAGAGGCTCCTTGTCGGTCGGTGCGCAGGAGACGATTGTGAATGGTCAGCTTAGTAACTTGGGGGTTGATTGCGTCCTACCGAGCCTTGAGGAATTATTAGTTGCCTTGGGTGATGTAGTGCCGGTCCAAAGTTCCTTTTTCTGGTTGACCAGATGGTGACCATCGTATCCGATTGGTAAGACTTACAAACTGCTGAGCGATGAGAAATCGCAAATAGTAGTCGAGCTAGCTCTATCCTCTGCTTTAGAGAGCAGCATTGTGCGTGCCACAGCACCTGGGCTGAATTTGATCCTAGGCAGGGAGGACGTCAGTTTGCAGTTTGAGGAGGTCTCACATGAGACAACGTGCCAGTCATCCTGTTAGTTTCCTTGAGTCAACGTTTCACAAGCGGACAACCAACTAGGGATATTGGTTGCCTTTGGTATGTATAGTGTTTGTATGTAGTAGTGAAGGAAAGTCGAAAGAGATCGTATCATCGGATCGGCCGGGAGACTGCTGCTGCTCTGCCATAGGGTACCGTGATGACGGCGAACACACCAATTCCGTCATCACTTCAACTTATGGCAGAACAGCTCGGCCTTTTCGACGATACGCTCTCCTCTGACTCTCTTTCAGTACTACATGTCACGTGTTGGTTTGGCTAAGAGACTTCTAATTAGAGAACAAATTGTTACGATCACAAGCCCTCCACGCGATTTTTCTTGGAGGTATCACCAGCTACAACCATAAAGAATGTACTCCCCCAAACTCACTTACCGTAAGCCATTCTTACCTAGGGCTTCGCGTGGCTGGGATAGTATATATGTTAGCTCCAGGAAAAGTTAAGACATCGCCATTAAATTTAAACGATAGGACTGCTGAGTAGCACCCCGTTCAGCAAAATCCGCTATCCCAGAAAGAGCTAAAACAAAATAATATACTTTGCTTGTATCACAACTCCAGATAAACGGAATATGGGCTGCATTTTGCACGTGCAGCAACTATGCTTTGTCTCCACCTACAAGTACTATCGCTGCAGAACAGTAAAAGACATCATGTTCAGTCACAATTGTCATGGTACAGTTGATCCAAACAACGCAGGTGATGCTTTCGAGGTTTCGTTTACTTTTGTCGTGTCCTACTCATGTCGAGAGACGCAATTGAATTATTTCAAAGACGTTGCACGGTCTGTGGGAAAATTTTCCTCAATTTGCACTCGCTCCCGATCAACTCTTTCCCAGGATTCCTGGCAATAGACTATCTCGTGGGGAAAGCCGTACCGTATGCAGCAGCATGTCTCAAGACATACAGAGAGATGACGTGATGCCCATAGTCACAACTTGTAGAGTCAACTCTGAGATTCATGAGATTCATGACGAGCAGATTAATCTATGCCAGGTAATATTTTACATGGCACGGACAAATCCAACCAGTTCGAGAGAGTGGAGCATGTACCTTGTATACCGATGATACGATCTCTTTCGACTTTCCTTCACTACTACATACAAACACTATACATACCAAAGGCAACCAATATCCCTAGTTGGTTGTCCGCTTGTGAAACGTTGACTCAAGGAAACTAACAGGATGACTGGCACGTTGTCTCATGTGAGACCTCCTCAAACTGCAAACTGACGTCCTCCCTGCCTAGGATCAAATTCAGCCCAGGTGCTGTGGCACGCACAATGCTGCTCTCTAAAGCAGAGGATAGAGCTAGCTCGACTACTATTTGCGATTTCTCATCGCTCAGCAGTTTGTAAGTCTTACCAATCGGATACGATGGTCACCATCTGGTCAACCAGAAAAAGGAACTTTGGACCGGCACTACATCACCCAAGGCAACTAATAATTCCTCAAGGCTCGGTAGGACGCAATCAACCCCCAAGTTACTAAGCTGACCATTCACAATCGTCTCCTGCGCACCGACCGACAAGGAGCCTCTGAAGGCCAATGCCACGACCTCGATCGGCTTCGGATCAAACACCAACCATTTCTCAATCTCCTTGCCACCGAGGAAGTTGCTCCGCTAGTTTTCGAGCGAGTCCGACAGCACACGCTTAGTCCGTCTCCCAACCTACGGCCGATGGTTTACACGCTTCGCAGCTATCTCGTGGCCGCCGCGCTCGTGGCGTCCGTGGCGCTGCAGACGCCGCAGGTGTCTGCCACGTCGCTCAACTATGACCCCTACACCACGTCGGGCACCACCGACAAGATCAGCAAGAGGTCCCTGGCTACGGCGGCGAGATCGCCGACGAAGACTGCGCGTACACGGTGCAGACGGACCCGGCACTGCTCGACATCTCGACCATCCCGCAATCGACCGTCGTGTACTCGGACTTGCTGACCAACTCGTCCACCCCACCGACCGAGCCAGTCTTCACCAAGGTGGGCACAGCGACGCTGTCGAAGGACTTGCCGTCTGGTACCCAACCAAGCCAGAAGCCCCAGGGACAGCGCCGACTGGAGTTCCACACAAACGAGGAGATTGCGCAGCTGGAGGAGTACTTCAACATCACCATCGAGACAACCCTTGCGAACCTGCCAACTGAGGGTGAGTACTGCCCACTCCGTGGCCGGGCCCGAACTGGGTGACGTACAACGACAGCATCAACTACGTTTGGAGTGAAGGCCAACCAAGTCCTGCCGAGAAGTACGCACGCGCCTTCGGGCTGAACGTGACGGAGTTCATGGACGCTGTGTCAGCGGAGTACGGCGTCGACTCGAGAAGCGACGGCTCGGTGTGCACGACGGACGCCGACTGTGATTTCCCCGCCACCACGGAGAAGTACAAGTGTGGCATTCGCTCCGGACAAAGCTCGGGATACTGCGTTTTGTCGTGGACGGGTATCTGCCACGCTTGGGCGCCTGCCGCGATCATCGAGGACGAGCCGCAGTGTGCGGTGACGTACAACAACGTGACATTCCAGCCCATGGACCTCAAGGCGCTCCTATCGGTCGTCTATGACAGCGGCGGCGTAGAGTTCGTATTCACTGGGGCTCGATACGCCAAAGGTAATGACTCGATCGACCAGTACGGCCGTCACACGAACGAAGCGTATCGTGACTTGAATCCAGCCTACTTCCACATCGCGACTGCCAACCTTCTGGGCAACTTGAACTCGACGTTCGTCGGCGACATTGACGCTGGCACCGAGGTGTGGAACCATCCCATCCGGGCCTTCAAAGTGCACGAGCAGACCGCCATGTCGCTGACGGAGGCAGCCCGAACGTTTTACGGCCTGGAAGAGTACCCCTGGAACGCGGACGCCAAGAGCATCGTGTACATGAAGACATATCTGTCGTGGGCGGATCTGACGTTCGAGGACGGCCCGCTGGTGTCTTCGGGCAGGGTGGACCAGTACACGGCAAGCGCCTACTACCACTACCTGCTTGAGATGGACGACGCCGGCAAGATCATTGGCGGCGAGTGGCTCTACGACTCGAACGACAAGCACCTGGACTTCCTTTGGGTTCCTGCGGAGGCCCAGCTTTCGACACGGTCACGAGCGTTGGACTGAGCTACCAGGACGTGAGAATCCTGCAGAAGGAGGCAGCGGCGTGCACCCAACTCGTCAAGATGGGCGTTGAGTAGAGAGACTCATCAGCAAAATTTGACTGAGACCAACTCGTAAACTCGGGTGTTTGTGGTAAACCCAGCCTTTGAACGTACGTCTTCCACAACTACAAAATAGGGAAGAGACCGACCTCAATAACACTACGAGTGAGCATTTTTCACACTGTTTTCACTTGAGAGATATTGTATCCTGATTGGATAAAAAGGTAACAGTAGGTGGATTTAGATTACCTAAATTTAGTATGTATATAGTAATGAATATATATGCAGATGTAGGGCGGCTGTGGAAGCTTCTAGAAGCGACCATCCGTCTGAACTGCGGGGGCGGCACTTCTACTTTAGCGCGCCCTCCCCAAACGCTTCCTAAACAAGATATACTGGTAGCACTTGTTGGTCCCAGCAACCTGTTTACGAAGAGCCCATGCCGACCAACGCCCAACTACGTGCCGAGATCGAACGGCTGAATCAAGCGATGGCAGCTCGCACACGGGTGCCGAGCAATCTGCCCAGGTTTACGGGCAAGAGGGGAGACGACGTGCGCGAATGGCTGTTCCAGATTGAGAACGCCTGCCGCATCAATGGAATTCTGATCGACGACGCGAATTCGCAGCTCCCTGGGATCGCCGGCTCAGCGATGGAGAAACCAGCATCTGGTTGGTTCCTGCACTGGTCTTCGACGACACGAGTGGAGGAGCACACGTGGGGGTTTTCCGTGAGCATATGCTCCAACACTTCGAGGCGTCGAACTACCAGTCGGTGCTGCGCGAGAAGCTACAGCGACTGAAGCAGACAGCGGACATCGAGACCTACAACGGCGAGTACTCAGCCCTCATCTTCCGAGTCGAAGGAATGAGCGTGCTTGACCAAGTTCTGTGCTACGCGAACGGCCTCAAGCCTCGCACTCGGAGCTACGTGAAGCTCGAGAACCCTGAGACGTTGAGTGCCGCCATGGACTTGGCTGTCAAGTATGAGGTTACCCACTTCGTCGATGACGCTAGTGAACGCAAGGTCCGTCATGAAAAGCCGAAGTCTTCTCAAGCACAAGGTGAAGACAACAAGAAGAGGTACAAGGGGAAGCCTTTTCAAGGAAAGGGACGTTTCAAGCCGAGCTCTAACTCAAAGAGCAAGGAAACTCGTACCTGTCACTTTTGCAACAAGCCTGGCCACATCAAGGCTAACTGCTTTGCGTGGAAGAAGGAGCAAGAGAAACAGGAAACGAGAAGCCACGTCAGTGAAAGAGGGTCCTGTCGTGGAGGAGAAAGTAACCAGAGCAATTAAGATTGATAATATCAGCCTTAATGTTCTGAGTGAAAACCCTCTCGTCTATAAGTCACGTCCACTATTCGCCGTAAGCGGTAACATCACTGTGGCTGGCAAACAAAGGAGACATCGAAGATGCTTCTAGACTGTGGTGCAACCACAATTTACGTTGCTAAACGGTGGGTTGAAAAACATCAGCTGAAGACTACGAAGTTCGACGACAAAAACATTCGAGTCAAGCTAGAGACAACCAGATCGTGGAAGCACAACTGGAGGTGCTACTCTAAGTATCGCGGTTTCGATTGGACGATGCGTACGAGTGCGTCGCAGTCGTCTACGCGATACCTGAAGAATTTGATTGCATCCTCGGAATACCTTTCTTCGAGGACATGCAACCACAGATCGACTGGAGAGGTCGACGAGTCGAGGGAACAAGAATGAAGACTTTGCGCTGGGAACGAGCAGGTGAGACCTGTGGACCGATCGAGGAAAGCGGACCGGTGATTGCCTCCGGGCTTCGGAGATCTGTCGGGGCGAAAGGCCTATCGGCGAAAAGACCCGATTCCTGTCGAGGTGCCGCGCTGGAAACGGATGTGAAGTCCGGGGTCGAACCCGTTCGTGACCCAGAGCAGAGAGAAACCCCAAGCGTTGCTCGCGAGCAACTGGAAGACGTGTCAGCTGGCAAGGGCTCAGCAAGCGAAGGCGAAATGAAGTCGTCAGGGCACGATGGTATTGCTGCTGGAAGCAGCGATGCCAGGGGAAGAGATTCTGTCGTGGAGAAGATGTTCACGATGGGAATTACTGATGAAGCTGGTGTGCAGACCAAGTTTATCACGCGGAAGAAACTGCGAAAGTTCCTGAGAATCAAGACCAAGTCGACAGAAGAACCTGACTTCATGTTGGTTCTGACGAATGATATGATCAAGAGAGTCGCGCGATCTTTGGAGAGGGGCGACCAACCCGACAATGTCGGAACTGCGAAAGCTCAACGCTATCTGGAGAAGGACTGGGAAAGTTTTCGGGCGAACCCTGCCTTTGACTTACTGATGAAGTACAAGGACACTGTATTCCGACCTGAACTCCCCGAAGGTCTACCGGAGAAACGTGAAATTGAACACCGGATCGACGTGAAAGATCCAAGTCTGGCGATGTATCGACAACAGTGGCGACAGTCACCTGAGCAGCAACGCGAAATCGTGCTCTGGGTCGAAGACATGGTAAAGAAAAACTAATTCGACCAAGCATCAGCCCTCACGCTGCACCGACCTTTGCGTCCGAAAACCTGTGGGATGGCGGATTGTTCACGATTATCGGTACTTGAACTCCAATACGATACGGCAGAGCATACCGATGACGAGGAAAGAAGACATCCTGGACGCGATGGCGAAAGCATACTGGTTCTCGACGATGGACCTGATGTCGGCGTACTACCAAGTGCGAATGCGTGAAGAAGACATTAAGTTCACAGCTTTTCAGGCGCCAAACGGACTTTGGGAATATCTGGTTCTGCCCATGGAGTCTGCAACGCGCCAGCGACTATGCATCGATTGACATCGAAACTTTTTCGTGAATTGGAGAACACGAAGTCATTCTACGATGACATTTACGTCTTCACGAAGTCAACGAAGATTGAAGATCACTTGGAGGCACTCCACAAGACCCTGGATATCTTGCGTGACAACAAACTGTACGTGAAGCTCTCTAAGTGTGTCTTCTGTGCAGAAGAGATTCCTTGTCTTGGAGATTTCGTTGGAAGAAACGGTGTGCGGATGGATCCAGACAAAGTGCAGACCATCAAGGATTGGCCAGTCCCACGAACGCAAGAGGAGCTTCACAGTTTTCTGGGCTTGACTGGTTACGTTCAGCGCTTTTGTCCTGATTTCGCTGCGTTAACCGCAAGTATGTTTAACCTTCTCAAAAGAAAACCAAGCGCAATGCGAAAATTCACTTCAACGAAGAGCAGTTGAAGAACTTCAACGAACTGAAGCGTCGGCTGTGCAATCCACCGGTACTGCATCTGCCGGACTTCACCTTGCCCATGCATCTTCGCACTGACGCTAGCAAGTTTGCTGTCGGAGGAGTTCTCTTCCAAGTAATTGACGGTGTTGAGCAGCCGATTGCTTACACCAGCAGAAAGATGAAGTCGGCGGAGCTGAACTACCCGACGCAACAGCAGGAGCTCTTGGCTATTGTCCATGCGTTAGCAGCCTTCCGGATCTATTGCTTGGACAAACCACCTATTGTCGAGACGGATCACAAGAGTCTTGAAGGCTTGTTTACTCAGAAGATGGCTAATCGTCGACTGGCGCGGTGGTATGATATCCTTGCGGAGTATCAACCCACGTTCTCGTATCTTCCAGGGGCGAAGAACGGAATCGCAGATGCCCTGAGCCGAAGACCTGACTTACAGCCAGAGACCAAGTTCTTCCACGACTTGAGTGTGACAAGTTATGACAACACTTCGTTCAGCTTGGCGATCAGCGAGGTAACAACGGACACTGAGTTGGGGACCAAGATCAAGAAGGCGTACTCAAAAGATAGAGAAGCCCAAGCAATCTTTGCTGCAATCAGGCGACGGAGCGAGCAGTCGGCAGCGGTACCGAAAACCATCGACAGAAGTTGTACCGGTGTCACTCGGAGGACAACGGCTTGCTATGGTATCAAACACCATCTGACGACGTACCACGGATTGTCGTACCCAACGATGTGAAGTTGCGGCAGACAGTCATCAGCGAGTGTCACGACACCAACTACAGTGGTCATCCTGGTGCGGAACGCACGTATTTGACTCTTGCAAAACGCTGGTATTGGTCCAAGATGTTCAAGTCAATCCAGAAGTTCGTTGCTGACTGTGAGCCTTGTCGACGAAACAAACCACGGCTCACGAAGCCACCTGGATTGCTAGAGCCTCTGAAGATCCCCGATGAACGCTGGCGATCAATCTCCATGGACTTCATCACTGACTTACCGCGAACGAAGAACAATGTGGATTCCATCTGGGTAGTTGTCGACCGACTTACGAAGCGTTGCCACTTCCTACCCACAACGAAGACGGTGACAGCTGAAGGCGTTGCTCGTTTGTTCATCGACCACATCTGGAAACTTCATGGAATGCCCACCAATATCGTATCAGATCGCGATCGGAAGTTTGTCTCTGCATTTTGGCAACATGTCTTCAAGTCCATTGGAACGACACTAAGCATGACCGTAGCGCATCGAGCTCAAGGTGACGGGCAAACAGAACGGATGAACCGTACACTGGAGGAGTACCTTCGTTGCTTCGTGGGTCCACGCCAGGATGACTGGGATGTTCACTTGGCCAATGCAGAATTTGCTGTAAACTCGACGGTGAACTCCAGCATCAAGCTAGCTCCATTTGAAGCCGACTTGGGGTATGTACCTCTGAATCCGTTACAGCTTGCTGCAGAACGGCTTGCGAAGGTGCCCAAGAGTCGAAGGGGGCTGAATTTCTTGAGAACCAAGCATCCATCCTTCTAAGATGCCGTGAAGTGTTAGCAGAAACTCAAGAACGCATGCGAGATGTCTACGACCGCAACCGAAGTGAACAGACTTTTGAAGTTGGTGATCGCGTGTACCTGAGTACGAAACACTTGGATCCAAAGCACACGGGACTCCCTAACTCGACCAAGCTTGGACCAAAGTGGATGGGTCCGTACTCGGTCGTGAAGAAGATTCACAATCACGCGTATGAGCTGAACATTCAAGCAGGGAACAAACTCCATCCTGTGTTCAACACTGGATCGCTGAAGCCATACACAGACTCCACACGGCTGTCCCGACCACATAATGTCGTCCTTGCTGACGGTACTGTCGGTCAACTGGTGCAGCGGATTCTTGGGAAGCGCACACACAAACGACGGACGCAATTCCTTGTGGAGTGGGTGGGTGAAGAGAAGCCCACATGGGAACCGATTGAAAACCTTTCTCAAGTCCCAAATTTGATTGCGGAGTTCGAAACATCAAGGAGAAAGAAGCGTCGGAGACGCTGAAGGAAAAGAGCGAATCAAGGGGGCTCAAAGGCCTACATGTATTCCCGAATTACATCCCCTACAAGTTTTGGAGCCTTAACCTTTCACGCTTCTCCTCTTCTTTTGCGATCTCGACTTGCGTTTGCCACGGCAGACGTAACCCGGCTTAAGAATGAGTCGACTCAACCATCTCGTACGATTCAACCATCCGTAATTGCGAAGTAAGCCATACGCGATAGGAGGGTCCAAGGTTTCATCATACCAGCCAATAACCTTGATGTCATCGTCCGGACCTTCGACAATAACAACGAAGCAATGACCGAGGTCATCTTCGCCAGCGCTTGCCAAGTACGCGCCAGATCCCAAGCACTTTACGAACTCGACCAACTGAAAGGCATTGGTGTAGGAACCGTCGAGCAAGTTTCGCTGCAGCTCGTCACAATCAAGAGGAACACTTTGGCGTTGAAGAGACTTGAAGAACTCCGTAACGTCCTCGCGCGTTACACCGTACTGGATATCAGCTGGACGAGTCTTCTCGAACGCTTCCCACATCTCCACAGTCACGAGGTCAGGGCGTTCAAGATGATGGAGAGCTGCTCGCATAGCATCGATGAAACAGGTGTCATCATCGGATGCAGTATCACGATTGTCGAAATAGCTCATGATTGGCTCTGTTGAGCCGGAGTCTTTCCAAGTATCGATCCGGTTCACCAAATCTGGAACCACATCAACCAGTTCCTCACGCCACACCCAACTCAACTGGAGTGGGCGGCCTTGCCACTGCACAAGGTAACAGCGATGAGGTGGATTTCCGTGACAGTCAAGCAGCCGCTTGATGTTGACCTTCTTATCGTAGTCCCATGGTGCTGTCGGGTCATAGTGATTGCGGTGCTTGGTATACGGATGCACCTCCGGTGCCTTGGGAAGATCTGGATGCTGTAGGGGAACCGTATCACCACGACGCAAGCGACGACGTTTTGCCACAGGAGACGAAGCCTCCTCGTCGTCAAAAATACCAGAAGCGGACTCAGTTGAAGACTCAGGACGTACAGTCATCGGAGCGTCGGGCTCTGCCGAAACATCATCATCACCGGAATCTGAGATACCCATGAGTGCGTCGAAGCGAAGCTCGCTCAAGCGGGTAGTCGGCGAGGACACAGAGGCAGCAACAGACGCAGCAGGAGAGGCAGCAGGAGACGCAGCAGGAGATGCAGAAGAAGACGCAGCAGGAGAGGCAGCAACAGACGCAGCAGGAGACGCAGCAACGGACGCAGCAGGAGAAGGAGCCGGCGAGACCACAGGCGACACAGCGAGCGACGCAGGGGCAGGCGGAGGCAACGTAGCTGCCGAGATTCGGGTCAACCGAGACTTGGTGACCCGGAGTCCAGCCGTTGCCTGAAGGCCGGCCATCAGAGCAGAGTGTTCGTCTGGCGCCGCCCGCGTGGACGACGCCGCAGCAGAAGAGGAGGAGCGCGCGCGTCACCATGCAGGTTCTCTCTGTCAGAGCCTACTCGACACCCACACAGCCAGGCCCGAAGGCGAAGATACACAGGGTCAAGCGAACCTAGACTGATTGAACCAGGCGACACGCCGGCTCAGCAAGTCTTTTTCGGGAATGGACACCAAACGCCAGAGGGGGTGAGTGTATCCTGATTGGATAAAAAGGTAACAGTAGGTGGATTTAGATTACCTAAATTTAGTATGTATATAGTAATGAATATATATGCAGATGTAGGGCGGCTGTGGAAGCTTCTAGAAGCGACCATCCGTCTGAACTGCGGGGGCGGCACTTCTACTTTAGCGCCCTCCCCCAAACGCTTCCTAAACAAGATATAGATATCGTCTCATGATTTCCAATGCTGTTCGTATCATAATATTGTCGTCCAATCACTACGATCCAGCAAAACCTCACGCACAATTCAAACCCGGGACGACGGTGAAGAAGCACTGGGCTTTGTTAGATTCATGATGCTAGGCTCACCAGAAAATATGCCACCCGACATACAAGATTATGGCTCAGGCTGTGATAAAATGGCATCTCGAAGTGCGCCTACCAAACGGAATGATGGCTTCGGCGTTCATGGTTTAGGCCGATAATTTACTTAGTTCACTACATATGAAGGAGAGATGTCCTAACAGGAAGGAACTACAAAGTTTCGAGAGGCGTTGGCTCTATTGACTGAAAACGCAATTACAGGTTTTTCATTTCAACTTCCTCGCGACACGCCATTGAAGTCAATAAATCCATAGGGCGCTTTATCTGTGCGGACAAGGCAGCGTTTTTCAGCGTACAACAATCGCGCGAGTGAGACCAATGAAAGGATCTCAAAGCGCAGGGGTACTTGTCCCGCAATTTAGACTGACCTGTGCTCGCTACAGTAATCAAAACTTGTGGCGGCACCCACCAACTCTAGTATCCTCGTCTTTCGCTGAATAGATCCAAATCCTAAACTGTAGCACTACTGTACCAGCCCAACTCTCTACACCCCACTACTTTCGTGACTGTACTACTGTAGGCAATCAACGCAAAACGATTACAGTAACACAAACGGCATGAAAACGACACTTCTTCAATGACAATGTATTCCTTTCAAATTTTTGCGCTGACAACTACTTTAAGTATTCGGATGCGCTGGAGTGACGGCTTGTTGCCCCATGTGTCACACACCTAGTGGCATGGTTTGCCGGTTGTACACGTATCAATGCAGCATTGGCGAAAGTCGCCACCTCGCGCTTCGCAACACGCACTGGTTCGGATGTTCGTCTCGGAATATTTGTAGGCACAGACTGATTCATCGCAAAGCTGCGCCGCATCGACGGTTGCTGCGACGGCAGTGGCGAGAAGAACAGTGACGAAGGTGGCAAAATTCATTTTTGTCTTGCTGGGGGCTTGTTGCTAGTGCGCTTGGCTGGGTAAAAGGAAGAATGAGCTCCGCATGATTCCCGTCGAATATGTTTGCCAACTGCCAGCAGATTACGCTCGATTTGACTTCATAGCCGGGTACTTTCATTGTTGCGTTGTTCAGATGTTGGCGGAAACCTTGGAGCACACGATCGCCAACCCGAGCGTCAATTGACAAGGAATTGTATCTCATTCTTATCTTCTACAGCTCAGACAGCACGCACACCACAAAACAAGATGATACCGCATAAACACGATGGAGAACGTGCAATATTGTTTTAAAGAGTGCAACTTGTTCAGTTCCTTATGGCTTGTGCGTCACAAGAAGAGTTTCCCATCCTTAAAGAAGTTAAAACGGTGAAGACTTCTTCAGATTCTTGGCGAATACGTCGTCCTTTAAAGGGCACTCAATGTCTCCCATGGCCCAAAAGGAGCTGTCGAAATCGAAGGTGTTTAGACTGTCTCGGGCAGCATCAGTTAGTTGATCCCATTGAATAAGATCTTGTTGCTCTCCCGGATCCGCCGTAAGCATCAGCCTAGCGGTGCCAGCCATGAAGTCCACGTACACTCCCAATTTCAAGCTTGTTCCATTTAGATACTGGTCTTCTGGAGGCGCGTGCTTGTCGTAACCGATGAGTGCAGGCGTTGATACCCCCAACACCGTTGAGGATTCAAGGGCTGGGTCGTCGATCCAGATGATCGCCCACTTCCACTGCGGCTTGCTAAGTTCACTTGGGAGATACCAAGCGTACATGATGGCCCACTTGTCATCGTACCAGTCGGCACGAGAGTATACTTGAGAGCCCACGGTGAGGGTGACGCAGTCGCTGTCTCCAGTATTACCGGAGACTGCGCCATCCGCATCGACAGCAGGGTACGGAATGCATCCATGGACAAACGTGAGTTGCGGCTTGAACTTGACAGCAGCTTTCTCAGCGTCAGTCACTGGTTCTGGCTCGGCAAACGGCTGCACCTTGTCGTAGTCGATGACAGTGGCGTCAGCGTGAACCGAGGCAATTGAGGTAAATACACCAATGAAGAACGGTAGGAGCTTCATCGGAGACTGTCGGCGATGATGACGAAAGAGAAATGAGCAGTCCGAATTCTTAAGAAATGATGCAGCAGAATCTGCGATGCCACCATAGTTCGCAAATAAGTCAATATTGCTACGGCTACAACTCGCCACGTTTCGTTGATATAGCTTCAAATCGTTGTACTTGCGCACGATACCATCCCAAACGGCTATCATTGCCACGGTATCTAATGCGTACAGTCTAGCGCAAAGCTATCGTAGCTGATCTGTATCTTACCCTACACAGCACGACCAGATATCAATAATATACAGGATAGTGATAATAACAACAGGAGTGTGGGCTACGTCAAATGCATAGACCCATCATCACCGTCTATCCATTTTCAGCGTCCATTTGTGGTCAACAAGCAATGTTGACGCTTACAGCAGTAATCATACCAAACCTGGCTTGCGCTGATCCGCTGCGCACAAATTTCGTAGATTAGTGTTAAATCGAAAATTCAACAAACTAATTAACACGCATCTTAGCAAGTTCGCGGTGCTGTTGTAGGTTCTTGTGTCTTGGGCAAAATATTTCGTGCCTCGGTGGTGAATGGGCGTCGATGAACACGAAAGGAGAGGCCTCTTATGTTGTTGCAACTTGTGTGGAATGCGATATAATGGTAAATCCATCTCTATTAGCTCATGGAACAATACGAGCTGTTAAAACTCTCGAGGTCATCAAAACCTAACAGATCAAGCACAACTGCCACTCAACGACCTAGAGCAAGCCATTACCGCTACTGTTTGGGCGAGCTCACCTGCCGACCAACCTCGCCATTTTCTTGTCGTACCATTTTTCATACCTCTTCCAATACTGAAACTTTGGGTTTTTAACCAACTCTTCATCTCTCAATTTGTCGAAGCCATACTTCCGCGCAAATACGTAGTACACTCTAATGGGTTTCGTTTTGGCTTCCCACCACATTTTGAACATTGCCTTTTTCTTTAGCATTTTGACTGGACTTGTGATCGTAGCAAGCAACGACGATGAAGCTCTCTCTTCTACTTCAGCGGAGTTGCCGGTTTCTCCAGCCGCCGTAATGTAGACTTGATCAATTTTTCCGCCGAATGACCCCAGTGTGTGGTCCTCCACAACAAAATGAATCATTCGACACTCTGGTAAACTTTTGATGATGATGGTAATCCCGCAACAGAAGATAAATATCGCAGTGTCGTAGCGCGTATGAATAACATGTGAACTTTTTCACCAGTTTCACTTTCAAAAAGCCGATCGTTATCAGCTCGCCGCACACACTATACGATTTGTGTTTTTTTCTCTCATAGTACTAGATGACCGCTCCGGTCTCAATTCTAGCGAGTGCAGAATACCCCTACCGTAGTGAAGATCGGCTCCTTAGAGTAGAGGATAGAGATATGGTCACTGTTTGAGGTTGCCTCAGGTGGAGGGGGTAATCTATCACGATAGTACGTGACTGAAAATTAGAAAAGCGGATCTACCGAAGGCGTGACTTGGGCGAAGCCCGCAAATTCAAGACTGCATTGATTATTATTGTAGCTAGCTTGCCTATCGTTAGTCTAAGCATGAATCAAGTGGAAGGTTCTGCACCTGCTTGAGGCTGCCAAATAGAGCTTGCCAATGTCATTCAGTTTCTTGTATTGGCCAACGAAGTAGAACAGCCGCGGAGACACATGGAACTGTTAGGTTTACATGGCAGCGGTGGAATCCGTGAACTGTAATGCATGAAGATTTTTCTGGGACAGTATTGCGGAGTTTATGTCGGAAAAGCCGGCGAACCAGAGTTTGATTAAAGAGTTCCTGCCAGATTTTGGTTGAGTTTGAATATTGCCACCGTCAACAGCGGACAATTCTCCTGGAGCCAATAACCAAATCCGCTTCAGTTGAAACACGTTTACGTGAGTTTCGACGACCCCGAAGTGAGATCTCCAAATCTTAACACGATTTTAGCGGCGACATGCTCGGCGATGGCCGTCAATCAGACAGCTAGAAGAGCTTTGGTAAACGTGAACAAGATGAGTAGCAGTACACACTGCTAGAGGTGGTTGGCCTACGCATTTATCTCCAAGAGAGCTCGTACATGTTCATCACTGGGGTCACTTGAACCTATTGACATTCACTGCGTGAGCATTCGCCAAATGGAGGTGTTCTTAGCTATTGTGAAGTCCACTCACCCAGAGCAAGAAATATTTGCCTTCCAGCCTGGGCTTATTAACGAAAGATAGCAGCAGGAGCTTGTATTCGCTGGCAACTCGATGTGCTTGGGAAACCTGCTGTTCGTTCTACCTTGTTAACTCTCCAGACACCGATACACTCTGTTCGCACTTTCAGCGACAATGCCAGTAGCAATCGGATAAATGTTTAATCTCTGGTGTTGGTCGATGCCACGTTCCACGATGTGACTTGACTTTTGGACCACCGGATACAGCGAGAGCTAGCTCACTTAAGCTTTTATCACTTACGATCGAATGTTGTAAGTATCGCAAAAGCAATTGCAGGTTCTCGTATTTCCTGGATGGAACCGGGTCAATATGAGATCCCTCACGGTTAAACTGAGGCATCGACAGCTTGATGCTAATTTGTTCAAATATGCGGATCGCGCTGCCCACATCTGCAGGAACTAGCACTCATGTAGCACGGCGTCACTTTCGCTCGAATTAAGCAACTCGAACAGCCCAGTGGCCAATTGTCCGCGCCG
The DNA here is from genome assembly GCA_011947355.1 of Phytophthora boehmeriae. Taxonomy (NCBI): domain Eukaryota; phylum Oomycota; class Peronosporomycetes; order Peronosporales; family Peronosporaceae; genus Phytophthora; species Phytophthora boehmeriae. The sequence goes on along the minus strand of JAAVTJ010000132.1, from coordinate 375,389 downwards.
ACTACGTAGTTTGTTCCGGAGTCGACAATAACTTTAACTTGGAAGCACTCTTGGAAACGTTAGAAGTCAACAGAAAGCTGGAGTTTCTGGACGTTGTCGTTCCGTCATGGAGCACAACATATGTCCCCAAACATCCGAGAAGAGTCGCAATAGGCTGCTGTCCTCAGAGTACTGAAAATCAAAATTGAGCCGGAGAAAGGAACTAGAAAGATGAAAAGTGAACCGCTGGTCTCGCAACTTCGGCTCTGGAATCGTGCTGCCCAATATTTTTACATTGGCAGCTCCTGTAGCAGTCCGATACGTCTGCATTCACGATGTTCGTGCTGGCAATGAGACGGATTACATTTAATTGAGGCCGTCACCGATTTGATCAACGGCGAGGCTGTTTCCACTCTGATCGATGTGCCGGGTAGATGATCTCCGGAATACTTTGGCCTGTATCGCGTACATTATAATGTTTACGGGATGCTTACGAGATGCCAAACACTTCCACTTTACCTATCAGCCACGACATATGCTTCCTCAACCCGATCCTGTCACTACTGCCTCAAGAAGCCTGCCCTTCTCAATCGTGCAGTGTTCCTGTAGTGCCAGTTATTGTCGCTTTCACGTGAGAGGCGGATGATTCAAGTTTGAGATGCGGAATCGATTACTTCAGGTTTTAGTTAACAATCAACGCATGTGATTGTGATTTGATAAACGCTTGTGGACGCAAGGAACCTGACTCGACGATCCTCAGCGAGGCAAAACCATAACGCACTCCACATTTCGTCGCCTGGGTCTCTCATCGAGTTCAGTTTTGTCTTTATGCATCTCCGAACAATCGTTGTCGCTGCTTTTACTGCGCTGTTCACGCTCTGTGATGCGGCGTCTATCGACCACGACAAGGTGCAGCCATTTTCTCAACCCGAGCCTGTCATCGTCTCCGAAAAGGCTGCCATCAAGTTCAAACCGCAACTTAGCATTGAGTTCGGTTGTGTGGTTTTCCCTGCTGTAAATGCCGCCGGCGAGACCAGCGGGGGCCTGAAAGGAACGGGGGCAACACCGGGTGCAAAATATCTTTTCTGGGCTCGCAGGTGTACGGGAGAGCGGCATGGTACAAGGACATATGGGCCATCATGTACGCTTGGTACTTCCCAAAAGCTTTCTGGGGTGATCTTCCAAAGCGGCGTCACGACTGGAAAATGTGGTTGTCTGGATCGACAATCCAGCAGTGGAGACGCCAAAGCTATTGGGTATCTCGACGTCTCGAAGCCGAGGTTACTTGAAGACCGCGCCAGTGCCAGAGGCAATTGGTACGACGCCCATGATCTCGATTGATAGTCCATTATGGTTTTCAGACAATTACTTGAGACTGACAGGAGATGCTGGCCAATTTCACGATCTCATCATGTGGGAGCAATTGACTGACGCCGCGCGGGCAGCATTGAACTCCACGGAATTCGACAAGGCCAAGGTGCCGTTCATCGACGACAACTTCAACGAAAACCTCGAGGAAGCGTGGCCATTCTAGGCGGTGTGGTTCCAACCGATGAGTCGAGGACATTGGAATCGCTACTTGTCCACCAACACCACCAGGTAATGAAAAACACAAAAGAAAGGTTAGCACGTCGAAGTACACATGAGGGTACTCTGGAGAAATAGACCAACACCCAAAGGTGTTTAGCACTGACAAAGCAGAATACATGCGCCACAAATTAGCGAGTTCTTGGTATCTTTTACCGGTGGCTGAGCTACCCCTTGTGTCATCTTAGATCTTGAGTAAATTGGAAATGAGCGTAAGATCAGGAAATCATTGTCGACGGGGGGCTACAACTTGTGGTGACGAACGCCAGTGGCATTTACAGCAATCAAATTACTTGATTGCCAGCTATCACGAAGCGTTGAATCATCAAGCCCGAGCCATTTCTTTCGTCTGAGCCTGTACCTCAATCCACAACTGATAGTCGTAAACTTTTGATCGGAAGTCCACCAACCTCTTCCTAGATCAGCCATGTGTACTACCAGATATACTGTTAGTCAAGCTCCTTTCAAGTGGCAACCATCATGTTGGTCGAGATGATACATTCATTTTGCTCCGTTAAATTCCATCCAAGGTGTCGTTCAGTTTTTATGAAAACCTTCATGTCCGCTTTTAAAAGTGTTCCAACCAGCATTGGGTGTTGCCAATTCTCCACAAACTCCGTGTGAGAAGCATGAGAGAACGCTAGTGCACTCGTGAATACTCGTGGGTAAGTAGACCAACCATAAATGTATTTTCGCGCTAGTTAGCGCGGAGTGTCACTCTTCAGGACGATCCTATTGTGTTGACGGCGTCTGCTGCGAGTCGGCTGGGGCGTCCGTCTTAGTTTCTGCAGGGGTGCGTCTTCCTCCTGCTTCCCTTCTGACTCAGTAGTCGCATTTCCACTAGCCACAGGCGATGCAGTCGTCGTCGTGGTAATAGTCACCAGGGTACTTTTTGTCGACTGGTCTTCGCTTGTTTTGGCAACCTTCTGCACAGAAGGTGTTGCATCCAATGAGACACTAAGCGGTCGCTTCGTCAGCGACGTCGTAACAGTAGTGGGTGCCGCCGACAGTGTTGGTGCAGCAGCTGTTGCGTCTCCACCAGCAGCAAACCGTGCAAGACGTTGACTGCGACGTTGAGCTTCAGGGGTTACAGCAATCGTCCCCTCTCCAGCATGAGATGGAAGAGAGGAGCCGGGAGACGGAGGGGACGGAACAGGCAATGAAATACCAGGTTTTCCGAACACAAGTCCACTTGGACCTCCAGACCCAAACGCGCCAAAAGCACTGGTACCAGCGCCCAGCTTAAACGATCCGGTACTAACAGTCGTCGCCTTCGCATTCGTGTCATTTTCCGTAGCAGAGTTGGTCTCGGTGGTTTCAGCGGCAGGCGCCTTTGTAGGCGTAAAACGCGCCACGCCGCCCACCTGCTTCTTGATGGATCGTAAGGCAAACAACCTAAGCTTTTCCTCGGCTGTCATAGTAGCAGCCTCACCACCATCACTCGATTCAGACTTCTTTTGCTGAGTCGTTGCCGGTGCTGCTTGAGGCGTCGGGGAAGGAGTAGGCGCTGGAGAAGCAGTGGTGTGGGTAATAACTGGTGCCGTGGGCTTGGATATGATTTCGGTAGCTGCCGGAGTTGAAGGCACTGGGGTTGTCGTTGTACTAGCCACCGTTGTTGTCGTAGTCTTGATGATCGCATCGCTAGCAATTGGAGTTGGAAGCGGTGGAGCAGCGGGAGAAGAAGCAACGAGTGCAGATGAGGTAGTGGTGTGCGTAACTGAATCAGTTGTCGCTTCCACAGGTTTTTCTTCAGATACGGCCGCGATTGACTGCTGAGATGCTGGTTCGGCTTTGGCGACCAACTTAGGCGACGAGAAAATTGGAGCAGGAGCAGCGATAGGCTTTGTCGACGGTGTGGTTGTTGTTGTTGTTGCGGCAGGAGGTGGCTGCTGAGGAGACGGAGGAGGAGATGGCACAGGGGTTTTTACTTGAGCAGCTGCAGGCTGAGCAGCAGTCGATGCGTGGTCCTTTAGCTCGCTGTTTTCCTTCTTCAAGCTCTTCAAACCAGACATAAGTCGTGCGTTGAACTCCTTCAGCTGTGTGCTCTTCTTCGTTTCCAGCTCTAGTTGCGCCTTTAGTGTCTGACGCTCTTTGTCCCACGCAGCTGTCGCACCGCTAGCTGCTGAGGCATCTTCCTGCTTGGAAGCTTCGCACGCCGCAAGCTTGGTTTCCAGCGTAGTCTTTTCAGCAGTAACAGTGCTAATTTGCGCCTGAACCGAACTGAGCTTTGCCTCAAGTGTGGTAACAACGGTTGAACGTTCTTCTGTTTCTTGGTTCTTCTCGGCAAGTTGCTTGGTCAGCGATTCCGCCTTGTTCTTCCAGTTCTTTGCAAAACCCTTAATACGCTCGTACTGCTTGCTCCAGTTTTCAACCTTCTTCTTCTCCTCTTCGAGTTCCTTACCACCGCTGGAACGAAGAGACTCCAGTTCCGCCTTCAGTGTACTCTGCTCGGCCTTCAGCTCCGTAAGCTCCTTCGAGAGCGCCTCCTTCTCAGCAATAACCTTATCATGTTCAGCTGGATCTATCTGCTGGTATTTCTCCACCAGTTGGTCAACGCGCTGTTTCCATCGCGCGTTGGCATCGTTCAGAGTCACGATTTCCTGCTTCAAAGAGGCCACCTGCGTTTTCAAAGCTGCCTCTGCATTTTGTAGTGGCACAAGCTTTGCCTCTAGATCTCGCGCCTTGGAAGCTTCTTCCTTGAGCTTTGCCAAATTCTTCTGGTTTTCATCTCGCAACGTTGCGTTACTTTCGCGCAAAAGACTCAGCTGTTCTAATTGAGCTACACGTTTTTCATCATCAGCTGACAGCGTTGCTGGTTTTCCAGTTGCAGCTGCTGCATCGGACAAAGACTTAATCTCGCCACGGAGTCGCTCGATGGTAGATTCCAGGCTAAAGATTTGGGCATTACCACGCTGCACCTCTTGCTGTGCGAGCTCCAGTTTAGACTCAGCGATCTCGCTCTCTCGACGTAGATATGCTACAACACTTCGAAGATCGTCGATCTCCTTGTCGTGTTTGTCCGTCGTCGCAGTTCCTTCGCCTGCATCCTGCTGACTGGAGCCAATCGCCTTCAGCATTTCCTGTTCGTGGGCACGGCGCACTTGAGCAGCAGCACGTTCAAGCTGGGAGTGGAGTAACTTGTTTTGCTCGACGATAGCGTTCTTTGCTTCAACAGCTTCATCAAGTCGTTTCTGCAACGTCTCCTGTTTAACGCGTGATTCGTTCTCAATGGACAGTACTTTTGCATTTAACGTCGTGATATCTGCTTCGCGTGATCGCATGGCCTTGCGAATCTCATCCATTTCCTTGCGAGAAGATGACGCTTTTGCGACTTCAGCTGCATGGAGCTGCAGCTCACGTTCATAGTTCTCCTGAGTGGAGTCGAGATCGTGTTTCATTCTCTCCATCTCCTCACGTACACTATTCATCTGCTGCACGGCACTGTCCGCTTGAAGTTGCAGCAGTTTTTGTTTCTCGATAGCTTCATGAGCGATGCGTTTGTGCTCTTGTTCCGCCTGGTCAATCTCCTCCCGCAGACTGTTGTTCTCGGCAATATGCTCCTTTAACTGTGCACGTACCTTCACCAGCTCTTCGTTCAAAGTATCCCGCGTCTTTTCAAGTGCCTGTACCTTCTCCGCCTCACTTTGCTTCCACTTTTCGCTGGCACTCGACAGCTCGGCCAAATTTTTCTCGCTCGCTTCGGCCAAAGCCTTGTATTTCGTCATTCCCTCTGTCAATGTCTTCCTTGAGAGGAGAGAAGCCTGCACCTCACGTTGAGCATCGCGTAGCTGGACTTCCAGCGAAGCTATGCGCTCAGTGGCAGCAGCATTTGTCCCCTTCCTTAGCTGCTCGCGCAGATGTGTCGTTTCCTTTTCTAGCAATGTTGCTTTGTTCTCCAAGCCGGCCTTCTGCTCTTCAAGCCGTGCCAATTGCTCCTTTGCTTGAGCATGCACTTCCTTAAGTTTTGACAGCTCTGTCAAAGCCGCCTGTTTTTCCCTCTCTGCAGCCAGAACCTGAGCCCCACTAGTAGCTTCCTTAGCGTCAAACTTTTCGTATGCGTCTTGCAATTTCGTCTCAAGTGTTGCCACCTTCTTCGTCAAACTCTCTACCTCGCGACGATCGCGCTCCTCGCGCCCACTCTCCATACGACGCGTGGACTCCATAAGCTTAAGCAGATTTGTATTATCGAGTCGTAATGTCGTCAGTTCTTGTTGCAACCTCTCCTCGTTCTTGCGCAAGAAATCTGCCTCACGGGAGGCCGCGTCTTTTTCAACGGCAAGGCTCTGTAGACGTGAAGCAGCAGTTTCCAGCTTCGCCTCCGTACTTGCAACCATTTGCTGGTGCTGCAAAATTAGTGAGCTCAACTGATCGGCCTTCGATCGCAGACGAACCAACTCGTTTTCAGCATTCGCATATCGTTCCTCGGATGCCTCATACCGCTCCTTGTTACATGTAGCTTCGACTTGGGCTTGCATCTTCGCCAGCCTGGCTTCAGAGCTTTTCGAGCGCTCCTGATCCAAACTCTCCTGCAACATCTTAAGACTCGCCTGCTTCTCCTTTTTGTAGTCCTCGAATTCGATCTGCACCTCGCGGAGCTTTCTGCTCTCGATGATATCCAACGAACCGCGGCGATTCTGAACTCTATCCGATGGCGCAGCAATTTCTTTAATGCCAGTAGTACCAGTTACTGCACTGCTGTCGAGGAATTTAGTGTCCGACTGTGCAAGCAGCACACGATACATGTCACGTTGCTTCACAATGGCAGTAATCATCTCGCGTTCCTGTTCGCGTTCCACGTGAAGTTCCTGAATTTCCTTCCGGGCCATAGCCAGACGCTTTTTGATTGCACTGGAAGCACCAATTTGATCCAACTCTTCGTCCGAATCGCCAGTGATAATCAAGTGTGCTGACGACTCCGAAGAGTTAACATCGCTACTATCATTGCTGATTTTGTCGACCTTGTTGTGATTCATTTCTGTAAGTTCGCGGATGACAGTCAACAGTTGCTGGTTGCGCATTTGTAACTCTTCCACATCCTTAAAGACCACCAAGTTCTCGTCACCTGCTGCAAATTGGCCGCCACCACCCGAGTGTTGTTCCTGAGAGCGGAACAACAGGTGCTGCACCTGCCGTGACAAATCATCCACGCTCTGGGCGAGCGACTCACACTTCTTCTCGAAAGTGATTTTTTCCTTCAAAGCTTCCTGCTCGTTACTCTTGCTCTTGGCCAACTCTTGCATGCAGTGATCCAGTCGTTCGCTCAATTGTGTGTGGCTCGCAACCGTGCGTTCATGGTCCAGCCGCAGGCCCATCAACACTGGTGCCTTTTCCTGCACTTCCTTAACGATACGGTCCATGTACAGCTGCAACTTGTCTTTTTCGTTGCGCTCGGCCTGCAACGCTTCTTCTAGCTCAACGATATGATCGTACATCTGCTTGGGTGTTAGACCGTGCGCCGCCAAGTGAGCCTCACCTGCAGCTGAGGAAAGTTCCGCCACCGCACTTGCCGTTTGCAGTGAAAAAATCTTCTTCTTCTCCAACTCAGCAATCTTCTGTTCAGCACTCTGCAGATCCTCTTGCAGCGCCTGGATGCGAGCTTCGGAGGCCTCCGCCTGCTCACGGAAAAGATGTTCCACTTGTTCCTTTGTCCGCTCAGTCTCACGAGCCAACGCCTGTTCCGATTCCGCCAGAGATTTCCGCAGTGAGTCGCAGGCACTCTGCAGCTCCGTCACTCTGGCCGAGGAATCGTTCGCTGACTCTTGGTAAAGCGCCGCAAGTCGCCGTTGGGCACTCAGTTCGTTCTGCAACGCCTCCTCGTCGTGCACCTTGGCTGCTTGCAGCTCCTTGAGCGCTTCTTTGCTCTTAATCAGCGCAGTGTCCATCTTTTTGTTGGCCAGCCGCGCACTCTCCAACTGGCGCTTTGCTGACGTCAGCTCCTCCGTGCTGCGGATCTTCATCTCTTCCAGGTCGTGCGTGTGCTTGGCTAGATCCAGCCGCAGCTCCTGAATGGTCTTGGTCTTCTCACTCACCTGCGTCTCCAGCCACTCCGAGTGCTGCTGGGCCGCCTCCGCCTCCTTCTTCGCCCTCGCCAGAGCGTGAGTCAGTGGAGCCACCTGCGCTTCCTGTTTCGCAGCTCTCTCCAGCGCCTGCATCTCCTGACGCTGAGTTTCCACCAGCAATTTGTTGTGCTCTCTAACTGTAGTTTGGAGCTCCTCGACGTCCGTCAGTCGGCGTTCCGCCAACGACGTCACCGTCTGTAGCTTGAACGTCAGCGCATCCTTCTCCGTCGTCACCTGCAGCAATTGCTGCTTCAGTTGACGCGTCTCGTCCTCCCGTTCCGCATTCAGCTTGGCCACACGCTCGGCTTCCTCCACTGTACGTAGAGTGTACACAAACAGTTAAAGAGCAGTTAATACCCACCAGGATACGCTCTTCAACTGTGATGCCACATTACCTGCAGCTTTCTTGCTCGCTGCCAGTGTCTGGCGCTCGCTCTCCGCAAGGGAAAAGTCGCTCTTCAATCGCAGGTATTTGCTCTCCAGCTCATGTAGCAATTGCTCTGTTCCATGAAATACAGTTAGAGAGCATAATGGTTGAAACCCCACTTCCAGGGACGCTAACGACGCCGCCAGAGCGCGCAAGCAACAGAGCAGAGCGTGGGGGAGTAAGGAGACGGCGGTGACGCACCTTGGTTGATGCTGGAGGCGGCCGCAGCGGCCTCGTCCCCGCCCGACGCCATGAAGAGCAGCCACCCGTTACAGTAACGCTATGAAGTAGCTTTTGTGGTGGCAAACAGGTGGGGAGCTACTTCATGTAGCCTACACGAATTACACATTCGCAGTTTGGGTTTTGGATGACATCGAGTAACATTCAAACGACATTATTACTATACTGCGCCACGGGAACATTCCTACCACAACGTGACACCCTAGTCATAATTTGACGCTGATAAATTGCTGGTATTATTAATAATACCCCCACCTTTATGGAAGCATCTATTGCTATCTGTTCCAATGAGATGAACCTTAAGATGGGTGCGCAGAAGAAGAAGGCCAAGTTTGTCGCGAAAGGATTGCTGTCCCAGAAGATCAAGCAGCGCAACGTGAACAAGAAATTCCAAGCTACGAAGGACAAGAAGCGCAACCGCTTTAGCGCCCAGCAAGAAGCCGCGCGCCGCCATCGCAGACGGTGACGCTAGCGCCAAGGAGTACGAGACGGACATGCTGGACGAGATGGACGTGGACGACTTTTGAAACGCAGACTTTCTGGACTCGGACAATGAAGACGACCGGGAGGACAATGACCAGGAGGACAATATGCAGGAGGACATGAAGGAGAAGGACGCGGACGACGTGGACGACGGCAGCAGCAGTGAAGAGGAGGACGAGAGTGCTCTATATGACCGGAATGATAATCGGTTGTGATGACGAAGAGAGTGAAGACGAGAAGGAAGTCAATGTGTACGCCAAACGCACAAGACGCTTGCGGAATTGGTGGCGCTGGAGTTTGCAGAGGAAGACAGTAAGTTCAAGGTGGACGATAAGAAGTGGCGCACGCATGCGCTTGTGATTCGCCGGTTCTTTAGCTGCACGTGCTAGCGGGCAAGTCCAGGTGCGAATGAATGTACAGAAGGCGTGTGGGGGTATATATCGCAAAGTGAAAGCGCTGAATGGTTTTAAAAGGAATATATTTGAACGTGCTGATAGTGAATGGCAAAGAACAGATAGATTTTAATTAGAATAAAAGCTGAGGCTTGACGCCTGTGCATCCGGCCGTCTTGAATCACTACATGCATTGCCCACTTCGAAGTAGTTGGTATCGTGGTAATACGGGCATTCAGTTTCTTGCTTAATAAGACCCGACTGAATGTTTGAAAATGAAGTTCCCTATTATACATGATGCATAGCACGAGAAGCCTCTAATGCACCTGAAATTTGCGTCCTTGTCCTGACAAGCCGAGCTTATTCATCAAATGTTGCAAGTACATCATCAAATAGATACTTTTCGAACTGCGAACACTCCCGGGTCCACCACCGGGTAACCAATATACTTTTTTCGCATACTTTTTTCTGAAGCTGCAAGGCATTGCGTTAACAAGTTTAAGGGCAACCTGAATATCGATGTGAGGTTCTGTTTCTTACTACGCAACTAGCCATCAGCGGATTAAACCGCTTGCCGATTTTCGTCGCGACGATGGCAGTGTCGACGTTGAGGCGCTTATTGCCTTCACCATCGATGTGACTCAAAAGTGGAAGCAACTGACAGCAGACTCTCTAAAACGGCCAAGCGTCTTCGAGCTTCTCACTGAAGTTCTCATCAATGAACGGCACTTTTGCTTTACCGAAGTCCGTGGTGTTCAACGCTGCTCGCGCTGCATCAGTCAGTTGGTCCCACATGATGAGGTCTTGGAAATCGCCAGCTGTGGTGGTCGAGATAATGTACGTATCCGACAAAAACGGAGGAACTCTGACGAAGAACTTAGGCGTCGATCCGTCGACTGTACCAGCGTCGGACACTGGTGCGATCTTGCCGTAGTCACTGCCATGGTACGTCGAGATGCCCAAGATCTTTGGTGCTTCCACCGCGGGGTTGTCGATCCACACAATCACATTTTTCCAGTCATGACGCCGCACAGGGATATCAATCCAGAATCCTTTTGGAAAGTACCAGGCATACATGATGGCCCAAATGTCGTTGTGCCATGCCGCTCGCCCGTACACCTGCGAACCCAAAGAGAGACTTTACATCCAGAGGAGCCTCCAGTTCCTTTCAATCCCCCACTGGTTTCGCCGGCGGCATTCACAGCAGGAAAGGGAGAACAACCGACGTTAGCTTTGAGCTGAGGTTTGAACTTGACTGCGGCCTTCTCCGACTCGGTGACAGGTTCGGGCTGAGGGAATGGCTGCACCTTGTCGTGGTCGATTAAGATGGCATCGAGGGCAGCGAATAATGAGGTTGCAACAACAAAAAGATTGTTTGGAGGTTCATCGATACCAATTGACGGGTTCCACTTCGGTGTGCGATCAAGACAAGCAAACGTATTGTGCCGATGCATTGGGGTGGTTGAAGGCTATCGTATTTGATTATGACTCCATGGCGATTCAAAGTGCTAGCAAAGCTGTAAAGGCCTCGCGTTGGAAAGCACAACAGCAAAAAGTGTTGATCTTAGAGAGATTTCGATGGATTTTGACGGATTACTATTGTAGAGATCCGAGACGATTAGTCTTTACTACTGATAATCTTCTTGCGGAAGAAGACATTCGGATTCAAGCAGGGGTCCATTGCACAGGTGTTTTCAGGTCGATGCAATCGTACGAAACGTTGTTGAGGGAATCTAGACCTCACTCTATAAAGGTGTTGTCAAGTCACCAGAGCTCCCGATGATTTTTTGCGTTTTTTCATTCTTCACCCTTGCCACGCTAAGTGCAGTTCATGTCGAAGGCGCCGCCATTGATGCTGACAAAGTGCAGCCGTTTGTTCAACCGGAGCCTGTCACAATCTCCGACAAGGCCGCAGTCAAGTTCAAGCCGCAGCTGAAGCTCTCCGGTACCTGCCACCCATACCCCGCGGTGGATGCCAAAGGCGACGTTAGCGCTGGGAATGAGCCCTTCTGGACGATTCTCAACGACTGCGGAGGCTCCGAGTTGGGGTCACAAGTATACGCTCGCTCGACTTGGCGTAGTGACTATTGGGCCATCATGTACGCGTGGTTCTTCCCCAAGGGCTTCAGCTACGGTATGGGCCACGCTGCTGAATGGGAATATGCTATCGTCTGGATCAACAATCCCGACCTCGAGAACCCTGCAATTCTGGGACTAACTGTGCAGTCAGAAGAGTCGAGCGTCAAGAGGTACGCGCCTGTAGACCCGGAGTACATCGATGGCACTAGTGTCAAGATCAACTACTACTACAAGTTCATTGCTGGTGAAACTTATCTGCAGCCTACTACGAAAAAGGAGGATACCAGGACCTCATCACTTGGGACCAACTCCCTGACGTTGCAAGGGCGGCCTTAAACTCCACTGAGTTCTACTCGCCACTGGCGGATGAAGTTTACGAGAAGGCTCTCTCTGATGGATGGCCGTTTTAAACAAGCGAGCGACCAAGTATCCCGAAGACTTTCCATCCCTGAGGTAGCTCCACCAAGCCCGCCCAGTACTGTCGGCTTCAACCATTAAATTAAATGAAGGAGAAAGAAATATGGCATTAAGATTTGGATAGCTGGGACTCCACTGGCAACTTGTGCACACTTCGTTGGATCAGCTGCAACAAACACCGAGATTGAGCAAAAAAATTTTGTGTCAATGGAATGCCGAAGTCGAACCGTACCGTACTTCATGGAGGAGGTAAGGACATGCTGATCAACTTTGCAGTGAAGCGCTTTACTCATGGTCAACTCAAATAAATGCCTTTCAGAGACTAGAACGGCAGCTCTGAATTCGGCAATTGGCCCCATCGGATGTCTCTTACTCCTACTGCTGACTTTTGACCGAGTGCAGGTTCTGTTCTCCACGGAACCCGTTCTGAATTTCGGCGATAGTCAAGTCCGAAGTCTCCGGCACAGTGAAGTAGATAAAGACGATGGACAGTAGTGTCGTGGCCAGGAACGGCATAAAACTGTAGTCGGTGATGGCTTCTTGGACGTACGGGAAGGCGATACCGATAATCAGCGCGCACAGCCACTTCAGAAACACACAAATACCCACAGCAGCACCACGAGCTGAGTCCGGAAAGAATTCGGCGATCATCGGCCAGAGCAGCGGACCGATGCTGACGTCGTAGCCGACCACGTAGATGCCGAGCATCGTGACGGACAGCCAACCGACATTGTACACCATCGATAGCGTCATGCCAATGCAGCAGAGTGCCATGACGAAGATGCCCCACAGCAACATCGCGCGTTTTGGCAAGAACTGAGTAGCGTAGGCAGCGATTGGCACCGGCACGACGTTGAGGATATCGATGATGACCACACCAAGACGAGCGTCCGCGATACCGGCGCCGGTCAAAATGGACGATGAGTACCAGAACACGGCGTTGATACCCACGAGTTGGTTGATGCAGGTGAGACCGAGTGCCACTCCGAGCTGCTTGCGGAACTTGGGGTTGAACAGGATGGTCCACGGACTCTCGGATTCCACTTGGACTGCTTCCCCCTCGCTGACCATGGAAGGTAGTTTGTTGCGGGTCTCACGTGCCTGGATCCAGCTCATAATGGCTTCGACGTGCTCCTTGCCGTAGAGTCGAGCAATCTCCTTTTCGGCTTCGTCGTCGCGACCGTGTGCCACGAGCCACACCGGGCTCTCAACCATGAAGAAGTACGAGGTGACGAGATATCCAGCGGCTAGGACAATTGGGATGCCGGCAATCCAGCGGAAACCCGACGTCGTGTTCCAGTACCAGAACGTCGTGGCGACACCTAAGATACCGAGTGTGGCTGCCAAGTGCGTGTTGGTGCCGAGCGCGTGACGGTTGTGGGGCGTCGAGATCTCGCTCAGGAAGGTATTGACGACCGCCATGGCGATACCGTTGGCGATACCAGCAACGAACCGACCGACCCCGAACCACGCTGCAGTGGGGGCGAGCACTTGGATGACTGACGCCAAGACCATAATGATGGTGTTGAAGCGCAATGTCATGCGGCGACCGTACTTGTTGGACGGGTAGCCCGACAAGAAACTTCCGAACATTCCACCAACGATCCATGCGTTCGAGAGCAGCGTCCATGTCGTCTTGGTGTGACCGGGGAACATGATGCACGTGTCTTCCGCGATGGGGCGAGCGGCACAGTCCTCGACGTTGTGGAACTTGTGCAGGTTGATCTGATGACTCGACCAACCGTAGTGGAAGGCTTCCAGCATGGCGATGCCCACCGACGTGTAGACAACCCAGCGCGCGCCAATGGCCCGTTGCTCGATGTTCAGCGGTTCACCGGCATGGTCGGTGGCTGGTGACACTGCGATCGCGTATCCCGTTTCTTGGTTGACGTTCGGGGACGGAGGCATCTCGTTCCGGAGGTTCGGCGACTCGAAAGGCTTGGACTGGAAGACCGTGTTGGTGGTGGAGCGCGAATTCGAAAGTGAGTCCAAGTGAGTGGCCGGCCAAACGCGTGTGGATCGCCATTGCACAGCGGTGCCGAGAGGATTAAAGGCGCACACGCAGGGGCAAGCAAGTACGCATGCAGCGGTTAGATGAGCCTAGACCTTGCGGGCAGTGGCAGGATAATGTTGTGGTTGCAGGTGGCGGTAGACTGAGATTCGCAGTCACACCTTTGCCTTCTTCCCATCAAGAGCTGCTGTCCTATCCACGATGTCCTTTGCACCGACGGTGGGCGAAATTAAAGCTAATCGGGCCCCGACTAAGAGCACTCTCCACGGAATTAAAGCAGCTTAATCCTGAGGCGGGACAACTAAACGTCAGATGAGATGACCATGACGTTAGAAAAGGTCCCGTTCCGTAGGGTACCACCAGTACACGGCTCAGCTAAGTCTCTTTTCCCATCAGTGCCTGAGCGCTCACAGCTGAGCTGTGCGCGTCCAATAATATTGGACCGCTAAGCAGCTTTGCTTCAACCACTTGACGACTACCAAATCCGCACCCCGGCACAGCCGCACACTCATCAAGATTTGAGCCAGGCGCAAGCCAAGTTCAAGGGCGGAGTTCAAGGTGACTGATTTCCAGACCAAGGTTCAAGGGATCCTAGAACTGTCCTTGAACTTCTCTCCTTGAACTTTTCTCCTTGAACTTATCGCGTTGAGGCAGAGCGTACATAGTCTGCTGACTCACAAGCGTCAGCATACCTTGAAGGACAATTCTACCGTTCACGAAAATGATGCCCAAAAATGGCGGCCACATCCATGATCAATCTGTCAATCGCCAAAAAGGCTGGATGTTTCTCTTTTGATATTTGGGAGTGGCGCCACTGTCGTCGAATTCGTATCCACACCATACTCGGAATGCAGACCAACGCTCAGAGCACTGCTTACCAAAATCTCACTCCAAACCCACCGATTGTACGCGATCGGTGGCAAACAAAAGCGCCAAGTCTTACGATCTTAGTCTTGGCAACGAAGTATCACGAAGTGTTAGCATTTTCATGAGGAAAATGTGAGGCCACGAACGTGTTGTTGCCCTTGTCCCCTGGCGTCTGCGTTGATCTCAACCTCACTTGATACCCGCTTTGCCGGTGGTTCCATCTCCGAGATAGTACCATTGAATAGTGGTCGCTTAGGCGCCTGATCCAAGTGCTCACGATGGTCGACTCGGTCACCAGGCGCTTCCTCTCCACCAGCAGAAGCTTGTAGTACGGCTTGTAGTCCACCCCTGGCACCAAGTCGCAACGATGAAGTTTCCCGTAGTTAAGCCCATCGTTGATCCGTGGTGTACCTTCACCACCAACACTTGGGAAGGTCGAAGCGGCCAACTGCTGGATTTGATGCTTCCACCTTACATTTTCAGCCGCCACGGACTCCATTTTGCGCGATAGCTCGTTCACTGCCGCTGTCAAAATGGACTCGGACTTCTGCAGTGCCATCAGTCGACCTTCATACTCGCTTGCTTTCTTGCGGGCTTCGCATAACTCGACCAACAGTTGCTTGTTCTGTTCGCACAATTTGGTATTTTGTGCAAACAGCGACAAGTTCTGCTGCTCAAGACGACTCACACGCAATTTAAACGTTCCGCTCGCTTTTTCGCCCACGTCACTTAGATTCGCGAGCGGATTCCCAGTATTCTGCATTTCTACGCCAGCATTGCTTACACTTGTTAATGTGGCAGTTTCTGCATCAAACCCTGGTGACGATACTCCTGAATCTATCGACCCTCCAACGTGATGAAGTAGTCTGGCATCTTGGGCTTTTAGCTCTTGCCTCCTTGCAGCGGCGGCATCTAATTGAGCTTGTGTTGTGGTCGTCATCATAACTGTATCTTGGAGTGTTGTATCATCATGTCCAGTAGCTGAAATCGCAGTCGAAGGTGACGATTGTGATGTGGTGCGGAGTTTTGCCGTAAAGCTGCCATCGTCCTTGAGTTTCGTTAGCAGGTTGTGCACGTCGCTTTTGGTCACGGGTTTGCTCGGAGTTTTCTCTTTTAGATACGCACGGATTTTGCTCTGCTTGACCCCAGCCTTCCGAAGTGTATTCACCGTCTCCAGCACTTCTGGGTCGTCCACGCGTCGGTTCTGAGGGTACGCCATGTACGTTTTCGCGTCCAGCGAGTGGTTGTGCGTCGTCACATGCTGCGTCACCACTACTTGCCAGTTGTCTGCCTTCGACCCGTCCTGCCCGAGCTTCTTCTGAGCGACAAGGTTGAGCTGAACAGCAAGCAGTTAGTCAATTGGCCCAACATGTATACTCGCGTATACTCCATGTTGCAACCAACCTTGGCAGGGCACTCCTTGGACCGGAAACGTTGCCGCGGCCGAATGCCTTGACTTCGACTACGTGGTTTGCCTCCATGTGTACATATCAGCGTCTTGGCGTAGAACCTCACCTCAGTCGGCACCAAGTTCAGTGTCCGCCCACTATTGTCTGCACTTCCAGAGATCGTCAGAACTTGGTCCTGGTTCAAAGTTAATTTTCCTGCAGAGGTATCCCTAGCAACTGGTGCTGAAGAAAGCTTTGCTCCAGAACTCGATGCTACAGCGCTTCCACGAATGCGCTGGTTGCGGGTGGCCACGGACGTCGAAGACTTGCTGGTGTATACCTATACACCCATGCACAAAGTAAGTATACACCTTCCACTTCACACCACCATTTCTTAGCCCACACATGTCCGTAGACAGCTGCAAAGCCTTTAAACGACGCACTAGCGTCTTGGCTTCCTATGTACCTGAAAAGTCTGGCGTTGGTATGCTGAGAAGTAGGTCGAAAAGGCGTCCCAAGTGGGGAACGTGTTCGCAGCCATCCGAGGGGCTTCAACTGTCGAAATTTGCTCATTCGATAGAGACTGAGCTGTAGAACTAAGTGGCTGCGTTATGGAAGACGGAGCGTCGCCTGGAACGGAGGAAGCCATGACAAGCGGAGGTAGAACGACGACCACGCTACTGGTCCTGGGCACTAATCGAGTTGTATACTGTTTTCACCACTCGTTCTGATTCGTAGATATCAATTTTAGCCAATCATATTCGTCGGTGGAATCTGCGACGTGTGCCAAGAATGTACCAAAGCATCGAGACCTTGGTTTTCCATTCCTTTTGCTGCTTAGTTGTGAGCTAGGACGTCCGTAGAGACAAATAAAGGCGGAGTGACGCCATCTGCACCTCCTCCAGTGCCAACGTATCGATACTTGATTTCGAGTGGGTAGCGGTACCCAAATAAAAGTGCGTCAAATATTTGGGTCATGATACCATTGCTGGAAGTCAGTCACCTCGAATCTGGAACCTTGAACTGGCTTGCGCCTGGCTCAACACATGGAGGTGTGGTACATGTACATGTATGTATTACGGGCATCGTGCGAGCCTTCCGGAATGGAATCGACCGTCTACTCATCAAAGAGGGACCTTCAGAAGGTCACCCAGGCCCAAGGTCTAACATAAAGAGTTTAATAGCGACAGCTAAATGGGACTTTGAGAAAGTCGTCCAGGTTCCAGGTCTGAGTCAGACCGTCGGACTATCCCTGGAACGCTTGCGATAGGATAGGATATGCATGCTCAAGTTCCAGACTAACAACTTCAAGGACTGGAGGGCATCCAGAAAAGATATTAACAACAAGCAGTGCTTGTCAAGCACTAGAAAAAACAATGACTTTCAGCTTACTCACACAACTCCTTCGCCTTTACCTTTGGCTCTTGACCGACTGAACGCTGTGGTCGCTCCGAAGTCCGTCTTGGATTTCAGCAATGGTCAAATCCGACGTCTCCGGCACCATAAAGTAGATAAAGATAATCGACAGCACTGTCGAGCCCAAGAACGGCGTAAAGCTGTAGTTGGTGATGGCCTCTTCGACATACGGGAAGCCAATTCCGACGATCAGTGAGCAGATCCACTTCATCGTCAAGCAGATGCCAACTGCGGCACCACGCGCCGTGTCCGGGAACAGCTCGGCAATGATCGGCCATAGCAGCGGCCCAATGCTCAGATCGTAACCCACGACAAACGCTCCCAAAAACACGATCGACAACCAGCCGACGCTGTAGACGAGCGAAAATGTCATACCGATGCAGCACAACACCATGAGGGAAATACCGGAGATAAGCATCACACGCTTGCGCATAACCTTGGTCAGCACAGCTGCGATCGGCACCGGAATGACGTTGAGTGCATCGATGACCATGAGACCGGCGCGCGAGTCGGAAATCCCGGCGTCTTTGAGAATAGAGGACGAGTAGAAGAACACGGCGTTGATGCCGACCAGCTGGTTGATACACGTGAGGCCTAGCGCAATGACCAATGGCTTGCGGAACTTCGACTTGGTTAGGATCGTCCAGTTGCTTTCAGATTCGACTTTGTCTGAGGCGCTGCTAAGCATCGACGGCAGCTTCGAGCGCCGGTCGTTGGCTTGGATCCAACTCATCAGTAGATTGACATTCTCCTTGCCGTATAGACGGCCCAGTTCCTTCTCCGCTTCGGCATCTTTCCCGTTCGCAACGAGCCACACGGGACTCTCCACCATAAAGAAGAAGGACATCACCACAAATCCAGCAGCAAACACGATGGGCATGCCGGCGATCCACCGGAACCCGTGCGTCGTGTTCCAGTACCAGAATGTAGTTGCAACACCGAAGATTCCTAACGTCGCAGCCAAGTGCGTGTTGGTTCCGAGGGCATGACGGTTGTGCGGAGTCGAGATCTCGTTCAGGAACGTGTTCACCACAGCCATCGCTATGCCGTTAGCGATACCGGTGACGCCCCGACCGATGGCAAACCACGTCGGGTTCTGCGCCACCACTTGGATGACCGATCCCAGCACCATAATGACGGCGTTAAAGCGGAGAGTCGTGCGACGGCCCCACTTGTTCGATGGGAACCCGGACACCAAACTGCCGATCATTCCGCCAACGATCCAAGCGTTCACCAACAACGTCCATGTCGTCTTGGTGTGGCCTGGGAACATCAGGCACGTGCCTTCTTCGACAGGACGAGCGTTGCATTCTTCCGTATTGCTGAAGGTGCTGAGATTGACTTGCGAGTTGGACCACCCGTAGTGGAAAGCCTCCAGCATCGCGATGCCGACGGATGTGTACACGATCCACGTCGGCTTCAACGAGCGCTCTTCGATATCAAGTAGATGGTCTTCATCATGGACTGGAGTCTGCACGATGGCATATCCGCTACGAGGCGATTGGTTCGGCGGCATATTGCAAGGTGAACGGAGAGGCTTCCGGTGTCGCGAGCAAATTCGAAAGTGAGCAATTGCATTGCGATCGGATCGTGCTTCGGACCATCGGGAAGACTCAACGTCCATTTTTGTAGGCGCATGCTGCAGCCATCGCGTCCTTGCTTCGCCTACACAAAGAGTCTATTTGAGCACGAAAGCATGAAGACTTTAGTAGCGGCAACCACACATCAAGCGGCGGTCCACTTCAACTTCAGAAACAGCACCCTGGCTCAGTGAAAATGCCCCACTTTTACCGCCTTCAATGATGTGGGAACAGCTCCTGGCTCAGTAATCAGCCAGGCGGCTGTAGGTAATAAAACTACCGTAATGAGGTAAATGCTAGCTTCGAATGAAATAAAATGTCAAAGTGAGAGCATTACGATTCCTACCCAGCCAGTTTTCACTTCGTGATACGAACTGCAGTCAAATATGAGCTTGCACCGACTTGTGGCGGTGCGTTGCAGCAAGCGACAGCAATATGAGTTTCCTTTTTGACTCGAGCGATGCACAGCAATGAACTCGTACTTTGGTGACCGACATTTCGCCCTTCAAAGTGTCCTGCCCCCGTGATGGCTTGCTGCACCACACACCCACTTCGTAGCAGTACAATGTATCCGTCCTCCTGAGTTTCGTGGTTTACGACGACTCCGAAAGCGTAAAGTCCAGCCTTGCAGATCCTGATTGCTGCCTTGTCCTTTGTCAATTGGAAGTGGTCGGTCTGAATCGGTTTCCAGAGCAACTTTGTCCTCTTCTGGTAGTTGCTACTTTCAGCGTACAAGTAAACAGATTCAGCATGCTTGGGTTGGCTGGGGTGGATAGAGTCCCACAATCGCTCCAGTTCTTCTTGGTGGTCGTTTAGTTTTGACTCCAGGATGTCCAATCGATCGACAGCTACGGGAACCAGATTAAAATCGTATCTAATCCTTTGAGTTGACTGAAATACTCGAATTGTAGTGCTTAGCTCGAGGTGAACGCTTTCATCGTGAAGTTGAGTGAGTTGGCGCTGCGTATCGCTGTCCTCATTTAACGAATCGCCCACCAATTGTTGAAAATACTGGCAGCAAGACGCTTAGTTACAAGTATGCAAATACCACCACTTTTAAAATCGTACCGTAACATAGTCGGAGACGGTGGCATTCCCAAGAGTATTCGCCCGAGTAGCGTAGTCGGTTTTGGACAGGAAACCTGTTTGCCTACGATATACGCCAGTTAGCCACCACGTACCCAAGACATCTCTACCCTTCGCTACACTTACCATTTCTTTTTAGTTGAACGTTCCTCCAGCTGGATATTCACAAGATTGTCTTGCAGCGATATCACATAGCGGTGGCTTGGTGATCGCATCGAATCGAACGAGGTTACACCCTCGATTTTCGCGGCTGATAAGGTCTCCATTGTCGTCCAGTTAGGCACTGGAAAAGCGAAGGAAAACTTAGACACTGGGAAAGTGAAGGAAAGCGAAAGTGGAGGAAAATTATACCGTTAGGTTGATGGTTTTCAACGACACGGACTGGGACGTGTTGGCGCAGTCGTCCCCACAATCCAATATCCCCTCAAGGCTAACGATCGGTTTGGTGTTTGCAGTGTTGAAAAAGCTTGTCACCTTCGTCATGCTGAAATCGGTTGACGTCGAGGTCGAAGGCGTAACGGCGTTTGCTCCACCTCCTGCATCTACCTACCGCTACGTCATTGCTCTTAAGAGCGAGAAGGTGAACATCTGGCTGGAAGACCGCTGCAGCAAAAAGCAATGGTATCTGGGGAAATAAGCCTCGTGCCTTAAACGTGTCGTTAAACACTGTATTTTTGTGCTTTGTTTCGTCGCTAGGCAGTCGGGGTATTTAAGCAAGGAGGACTATGTCACGACAGCCAACGTCTTCGTGGATGCATCTGTCTCCGACTACGTATCGGTACTCTCCCTAAAGGTGGAAAAAGGAAGACACTCCTTGACACAATTTATTTCGTTTGTATAGTGCTTTAAGCAGTGCCTGGACTGCTCACTGGAGGACGTGAATGAAGCTCAGCGAAAGTTGACTCCTCTCCGAGGTGGAAAACTCCAGCTCGATTTGAGTTTGAAGATCCGTCTGCTCCAGTCGGCGCGCGATATCGGCTACACTTTTGTCCTTGAGCCGGTTGCTGTGGAGCGAATTGACATTCTTGAGTCCAAGCTGAAAGATCAGCAGGAGGAGTTGGAAAAGCTTCGTGGTCGTCTTGGCGACACGCAACGCGCCTATCTGTATGCTGAGAGTGTGTCGTGGGCGTCGTCGATGCTGATGTGGAACCCGCTTGACTCGAGTAATTTCTCACTGAGTGCTGATACAACCTCAATTTCCGTTCTTCTTCCTGGAGTGTACGCGTTTGGGCTACTTGTGAACCACCAACCTATTGAGAGCGCTTCTGGCGGATCGATTGTACTACAAAAGAACAATGCTCAAATTCAGCAAGCGTTGACAGGTGCTACCACTTACAACGACAGTTACTGTGGTCAAAAGTACTGTAGCCACCGAAGCAGTGCGTCTCTGATGTGCATCGTTCAAGTTGAGAAACATGATGAAATATCGGTGCTGTTCACGGGAACTCAAATCATATCAAGCACGCCTTCGTATTTTACAGCAGTGAAGATTGGAGCATGATTACGACTGCAGCATCTATGAAGGACGACTGAAGGCAAAGTTTCAGTTGCACGGAGAGGTCCTAAAATGAAACAGAGAGTCATGAGCGCAAAAAACGTCAAGCAGAACAATGCATAGCTTAAGGGTTTCAGTTCGGATTGGTAGTAACGGTGCTCTTTGGCAAGAAAAAATGTTAAGTTTACATGGTTTCCTTGAATTTTTTGTTTGCATAGGACACTTCAATTACTTAAATCTTAACGACATCCTACTACTTTTAAGTAGTTCGTGTCAGCGTAAAAGCTTTGATGAATGTCAAATAATTCTCCGCGATAAACGCCGAAGAGATAAGCAAAATGGCATCTTCTGCATTCACGAACGACAGTGGCGTGGTGACAGATCGAATGTTTTTTCAGACTATAGTTGTTCTGTCGGATGGTCTGATACTTCGAAGTAGTAACCAAGAGATAATCAATTATTGATGGTTATTCAGCATTATTCATGAAACCTGGAAGGGAAAGAAAAACAAAATTAACTGCAACCAATCAGTTCATACTTTCAATCCTTATTGTATTGGTTTCTTACCTACCTTGGCACTTTCAGAAGCCGCTCGTGCAGCTGTTGGTATATCAAGTGAGGTTGGTGAACCATACGAAGTCGACTCAATACAATTAGTTCATCGTCAAGTACAAGGCGTAGTAGTTAGTAACTACTACGCCTTGTACTGACGATGAACTACTAGTTACTGCACACTTTGGATATCGTGGAAACTTTTCAAGATCACGGCTCTTCAAGCAAAGATCCGCCACCTCTTAGCGTCCTTTGCCGCAGTTCATTCGCGATTCTTCATCGTCAGCACCAATTCCAATCCGTCATCTCCACCATGACACTCTGGAAATTCCAGTCTGCATGTCTCCTCTTCCTTCTCCTTTGCATCGTCACCCCCGACTCCACCGGTCAACAAATCGGCGCGAACTGCTCTGCCCCTCGGATCCGAAAGTCCTGGGAGAAATACAATGCAGCTGAAAAAGCTTTGTACATCGAAGCCGTGGGGGTCGCCATGGACAAAGGCTACCACTTGAAATTCATCCAACTGCACACGGAGACGCAATCCGGCAACGAAGCGCACCAGAACTGCATGTTCATCTACTGGCACCGCATGATGTTGTTGGGGTACGAAAACATGCTGCGGAGCCTCGACGACCGGTTCAAATGCATCACTTTGCCGTACTGGGACCACCTCGCGGCGACGTCTCGACGAGCTAGCGGGACGTGCTCCAACCTCCAAAGCTGCTCTCCGGTCATATCGGAGACCGGCGGCACCTCCTCCGCCTCGACCAAAACCAGAAACTTGAACATTTTCGGCACCACGATATCTCCGTCCTCATCGGAATTGTGTGTCAACCAGGCCCCGCACTCTCATTTCTGCGCCAACAATTCGGTCTGTGCTCAGTGTGTGATCCGGAAGAGAAGCGCCTATATGACAAATACGGCGTACCCAGGGAAGCCTCCTTTGGGTCAGTGTATCAACAGGTTTTCACCTACAATGACTCGTCACGCTTCACCACCAGCGTCGAGCGTGGTGTCCACAGTACGTTCTTGTGCTTGTCGAATTTATTTTTTCATGCTAATTTGTGTTTTGTCGGTGGTTAGATACGATTCACAACGCTCTCGGCGGCATTATGGCGTATCTGCAGGCACCGGCAGACCTCATTTTCTACTCGCACCATGCGCTCGTCGACTTGCTGCAGACCATTTATCTAAAGTGTCAAAATGGTGGGGAAGATATTCTCCTCTCGGCAGCAAACAAAAGCAGCGACTCGCGCTTCTGGAATGCTTGCGGTCGGAGGAGCACAGGCGTAGTGTACACTCCTGCCGATAGCGTGACAATGCGAGTCACAGGGTTCGACGGGAGGACATTTGTGAATGTTTGGCAAGACCCGAAGAATGTTTTGTACCCGTTTTTCAAAGACCTCCCGACCAAGTACGTCGACTTGGTGGACGCCAAGGACTTGGGAAACTACAGCTACACGTACAACATCAGCGGTGGACTGGCCAATATGTACACCAACTGCTGGGCTTCCAACACGATCGATTCGACTTCGTTCTCGTTGATGGCAGAAACGCGTCGCGAGTATGAGGGCAGACGGAATGGAGATCTTAGACCGATCATCTCGCCAGGAACGGAAGACGACGAAACAGTCAAGCGCTGGACCATCGCGTTGTACGAATCTGCTCGGATTGTCGGCTATGAAGAAAAGGCGGCCAGAGAGCAAATGGAGACGGTCGTCTGCCAGTATCAAGAGGACTGTCTTGGCGGCGTCGAGGACTTCACCGATCTCTATCGCACCAACTTCGGTATTGAAGGCCATCCGCGCTGCTTTAATGTTGTCGAGGAGTTGAAGTCGGGACGCCGCGCGATTGGAATTCCGAACTGGAGGGGCATCACGGCGCGCTTTCTAAGGTGCAACAAGAACAACAAGAAGGATAAAGATAAGGATACACCGCCGCCTCCATCGCCATATGACGACATTGAGATGCAGTAGCAGAAATGCAAGACAACGACTTAACTTCGGAGGAAATTCAACCGGATGGTAGGAACGGCTACGGTGTATTTCGCAACAGCTTCTCAACCTCGTTGTCTAACTACTCATCATACACATTTTAGCTCTTCTTGTCGAGCCTCGAAACTCAAAATCATCCACGCATTCTGGTCACATCGAATTCGTTCGACCCGCTTAAGCAGAGAGCGAACCGGACGCAGGTGCCTCACCCGATCCGATCGAGGGTAGACCACCGCTGTTCGAGCCGCCAAAGTGATGACCACCGACACCCGAGCCGCCGAAACCTCCGTGGCCACCGAAAGAGCCATCGAACTTGCCTCCCATCGACCCGGCAAAGCCCCCGCCCATGGAGCCGCCACCACGGGGACCACCTCGTCCGTGACCGTGGCCGCCAAATGATCCGATGCCCATCGGGAATCCCTCGCCCGATCCGACATTGTGCATGCCGTTGCCCGAGCCGCCATGCTTGCCACGACCTCCGCCGAAGGAGCCCGACGGGCGCTCGCCGTTCGTCGATCCCTTGTGGTCCAAAGCGCCAAAGCTGCTCTGAGCCTCGACGTTTCCAGGGGTGAAGTTCGAGCCTGAACCGAGAGTCGTAAAGTCCGTGTTGACCGTAGCGTCCGTCTCCGAAGAAGCTTCCGAGCGGAGTCGACGTTGAGCATCCGCCGTCGAAGTTATGGCGACGAAAGCGACAGCAAGAGCGAGGATCGAGAAAACCTTCATGGTGCAAAGTCTTGGGATTGTTTTGGGAGTGTTGGGAAAGAGGCCAATTGGAAAATGATCGACTTCAGTCGTCGACTTCCGGGTACTAGGGCGATGTCATGTGCGACCGGCTCGGGTTACCACTACGTGACGATCTTGACGTATCCGATCCAATTTCTTGAATACCATCCGGAGTGTCCTCATGAAGCGTGGCCGATATTAATTGTGTTCACTCGAGTGGTGAAAGACGACTGTCGAACCTCTACAGCGACTGGGGCCCTGGTATGCGTCAAGGAGCTCCATACGAAAGCTTTGTGTAGTTTTCGTAGAGGAGTTGATGAGGAAGGGATATGTCAAGAGTTGCCATGCGGTTTAACTACGGTAGCACGTGTTGCCAGAATGACGTGCAGGCATTGTAAGAACAGCTGGGATGGCCCTGGAATCGGTAGCACCGAACCAAGCATTGTGCTAGCACGAGCGCACAATTCACATTTGGACTATCAAATTGCAGTCACCAAGTGAGCTCAGCTGGTTGGGTGAGACCACCTCAGTCAGCTAACCGCCGTTGGACTCTGATTGTTTGATCAACCATTACCGAAAAGTTGAATTGGGAAGTTGGGAAGTTTTCAACTACTGTTCATATTCATCTATCCCATTTATCTTCTTAAATGGTAATTGAGTTACGTGAGATTCCTCGATAAGCAATAATAGCTGTTCACATAACTACAGTGGCCTTGGCAAAAAGGTCGATTTCAAGATCTCATCGTTTGGTTGCAGCGTAAACTGCAACCTCAAGACCGCGAATGACTGAGTGGTAATTATCGATTAAAGCACAGTTACTTGGAGTAGGCTTGCAGCTTGGAGTGGATACTTTGGACATTTTCGGCGGCCGTACGATTCCCAAACACTAGTAATGTGCTAATAGCGGCAGGAATTGGTAATCTTACATTGGTCCAAGTCATTACGACAGTCCGAATCCAAAATTTCCACGAAGGGTGTACTGCAGATGTCATGGATTACGCAAAGTGGTTATATGTAAATTGTACCAACGGATGCATGCGAGTTTGCTATCCGAGGTGCTGCCGCACAAAGGAATTCAAAGATGGTTCATGGCACTTTTGACGATCGATTCACACCTCATGCAATGTTGTGCGCTGCTGTCCATGGACATCTTGACATTGTCAAGTGGCTGCATGAGCAACGGAGGGAAGAGTATAACCTAGGAATAATGATTATCGTTGCCCGGCATGGGTACCTCGCAGTGGTGCAATGGCTCCATGAATATTGTGACGAATACTCAGCATGTGCGATGATTAAAACCTGTCTGCACACATCGTGCCAGCGGAGCTACATGGTTTTTGCCTACGATAACTTGTTGGTGAAATGGTTGGTTAAGAATGGGTCATTAATATCGTCAACCACCTAGCTGTGGAGCAGCCATGCTTTGATCGTTCTGAAGTGCGAGTTTGCGTTTCGGAGAAGATGGATTCACGCCTCGCTACAAAAGCACTTTCCCAGCGTTTAAGGGAACTCAGCGATGCCAAAAACGGTTAAGTCCAAAGAAGAATCTTGGACATTGTTTGGACATGACAGATTGATTATGATGCGGCAAAACTGCGTACATCGTTTGGAATTATCCAGCACTACAGTTCGCGATATCAACATCACAAGTACCAAATGGATGCACTAAGCGAACGCCCATTAATCAGTGCTGCCTGTGCCATTTGCCGCGAGCACCTCACCGATGCCGGTGGCTCATTGCCACGACTCATGCGCCTCATTGACAGCTTCTTGGACTCGTTTTCACGCGAAGGAGCTCTACGTGCTGCCTGCAAACGAGGTGATTCTGTGCGGTCGCTGCAGTATTTTTCGTGCGTGAAGAAGCGATTTCCTGGTGGGATGTGGTCAACGCAGCTGCGAATGGTGGATACTTGCACGCTTTCCAGTGGATGGCCCAACTCCAAGAAGATCTCGGGCCGTGGAGAACAGACTTCAAGGACGCAATTGACATTGCAGCGCGGCACGGCCATTTGGAGACGGTGAAATGGCTGCACGAGAATCGTGGAGATATTTGTTCGACAAGAGCCATGAATGACGCTGCCGGAAATGGTCACTTGGAAATTGTGCGCTGGCTTCAAGAGAATCGATCCGAAGGATGCACTACCAAAGCAATGGATAGCGCTGCTGCGGGCGGACATTTGGAAATTGTGCGCTTGTTGCACGAGAGCCGCTCGGAGGAATGTACTACCGGTGCAATGAACTTGGCAGCATCAAATGGCCACTTGGACGTAGTGTTATGGCTTCATGCGAACCGATCAGAGGGTTGTACAACGAGTGCTGTTAACTCAGCCGCTCGACGTGGGAAGCTTGCTGTAGTTCAATGGATGCATGAACACGCGAGTCAATATTTCACGGTCAAAGCCATGGATATTGCTGCGGCGAACGGTAAATTGGAAGTGGTCAAGTGGCTTCATGACACTCGTAAGGAAGGTTGCACGACCGAAGCGATGGATAGCGCAGCTAGGAGTGGGTATATGAAAGTTGTTCGATGGCTGCACGGCAAAAGCGATGGATGAAGCCGCTAAAAGTGGTCATTGGAATGTGGTGAAATGGCTCCACGCAAATCGATCGGAATGATGCACCACGGAAACAATGGACGAAGCAAGTCGGACAGGAAAATTGGAAATGTTGCAATGGCTCCACGAACACCGCTGTGAAGGTTGCACAACATACGCCATGGATGATGCCGCGATGTATGGCCATCTAAAAGTGGTAAAGTGGCTCCACGCTAACCGATCTGAAGGCTGCATAGAATTTGCTATGGACGACGCTGCAAACTGCGGCCATTTGGAGGTGGTGAAGTGGCTTCATGCTCATCGACAAGAAGGTTGCACCACAAAGGCAATGGATTGGGCTTCCAGCAAGGGGCATTTGGACGTTGTGCGATGGCTGCACGAAAACCGAAAGGAAGGGTGCACTGCTGATGCATTAGACAGCGCTGCTACGAGTGGACATGTTGATGTGCTAAAGTGGCTGCTCGCCAATAAGGCCGAATGTTGCAGTGCAAATGTGTTTGATATCGTTGTCCGCATGGAGAACTTGAAACTCGCGCAGTGGCTGCACGAGAACGGCTATGGACGTTGCACCGAGGGCGCTTTCACTACTGCTGCTAGAAACGACGACGTGGTAACGCTGAAATGGCTATACCGGACATTCCCACGTCAAGCGACGATCGTGTCGACCCCAACATTCACGTATCTAGTGGGATTTTATGGTCGTCTTCGAGTGGCACAGTGGTTGTGTGAAATCGGAGTCGACATTATCTCGCCAGATACTCTGGAAAATGCCTTTGCGACTCAAGGGCGCATGAAATTCGTGCAGTGGCTTGTGGGGTCCCAGCCTAGTTTGATCACACCGAAGGTAGTGCAAACCCTTGCAAAAAACGAAGGTATCGTGACAATGCGTTGGATGTTGGAACAAGGCGGCGGGCTTGATGCGGAAACGGTTGCATTGTTGGTTGGAGAGTTTGGTTTTGTAGAGGTATTGACATTGCAAACGGAGGCCAACCGTGTTGCTGCCATGGTGGGTGCGGTCAACAAAGGTCAGGTGAAGTTGCTGGAGCGTCTGTATAAAGGTGATCGAGAGAAACACCAATTCATTCAGAAATTGATCAAAGCAGCAATTCAGCATCAGCAAACGGGTATGATTAAGTGGCTTCGTCAACAAGTCGTTGACGATTGGAGTTACACCTGGGTATTCACCACCAAGGAAACCACGACCAAGAAACGAGGACACGGTCAAGCTTTTGCTTATGAATCGCAGTCGCAGCTGTTCCAGTTTGTATCGGCAGTCAACGATCTCAAGCGCTCGCATTTCAGCTGAAGCCGAAATTCATGTTTTAGTGATTTTTGAAGGGCGTGATTGTATTCATGCCCTCTAAAAATTCTGATCGGTGTCGAAGTTGCCAAATGAATTTATGCGCAAAGAGATGTCTTGCATTGTCGGAATCAGTCTCACCGAGACCAGCTTCGTTTTCCCGTCAAGAGAAGCTGTGAAAGTGCAAAAAGATACTTTGAAGTATTATTGAAAATGACTACAGCGCCTCCATCTTTCATTTGCGCTTTCGACTCCAACGGCGTTGTCTAAAAATCAATGGAGTTATCCAGCGAAGGTCCGTTAATCACTACTGCCTGTGTCATTTGCCGCGAGCGCCTCACCGATGCCGGTGACTCATTACTGCGACTTGCGCACCTCATCGACAGCTTCTTGGACTCATGGCACTCGTAAGGAAGTTTGCACGACCGCAGCGAGTGATGCAAGCAAAGATCATTGATGGTGCTGACAAAATTGTTCAAGGGAGACCAGGAGGAATAAGACGTCGTGCAAAAATTTGATTAAGGAAGCAGTCCAACACCAACGGACCGATGTGATTGAATGGCTGCGTAAACACATTGCTGAAGAGAAAACTATACGTGAAGTTTTAGTCCTCAAGTACCTGGGTCCAAGAAACGTGACCACGACCACGGCCTCTATAATGTCTTGCAATGGGTTATGCCCAAGTATCAGCGACTCGATCAGGAGTTAAGTAGAGGTAATTGACGTGGATTCATTGACCTAACAAAGGACTCGATTCAAGCAGCCTCGAGTATGAGCTTCGTTGCAAACTTTTGCTGAACGAGCAGATCAATTCTTGCGCACAATTTTTCTACATGAACTTGAGATCAACGATGAAAACTCTATACACACAAGCAGGTATGTGACTGATCTACGTTGACAAACAAGTTGGGCGACGGCACGGAGTGATAATTCGAGGTGCAATACTGAGGTAGGCAGTATTCTGCTAATGAGCAGAATGAGAGTTCTACCGTGAAACATCACAGCAATCTCTGGTGTTTCTCCTTGTCAATCACGAGTCTGGATTACTCAAACTGATTATTGGATTAAACACTACTCAGTGAAGGACATTTGATGGATTGGGTATTAACCAGAATGTATATGCTCGAGCAGTTCGTGGCGACATTTGTTTTTTCTTCGAAGCCACCAGTACAGAAGAACACGACTGCTGACTCAATGGACACCTCCGAAGACTGGCCGCTTCATGCGCTTACTAGATACGTTTGTCGTGGATGTTTTCCTCAGCAATTTGAGGCACTACCACACGTGGTTGACCTTCTTAACATATACTTGGGGCATTTTCTGGACCAGCGAGTATTCACTTCAGCATGCGGGTGTGGAGCTAACGTTGCCATACTTGAATTCTACCTGAATTCAACAGCACCGGATTGGAAAAATGCTATAACATCGGCGGCGAAAAGCGGTCATCTACATGTTCTTCAATGGATGGTGGGAAAATGTCAGGTTGGTCGAGGACCCTGGAGAGACGATTTTAAGGATGCATTAGAAGAAGCTGCTGCTTTCGGCCACCTCGACATTGCGAAATGGTTGTACAGCTCTGGGGTTGCTTCATGCATAAAGGCGACGTATCGAGTCGCTGGTAATGGGCACTTGGAGACGTTGAAGTGGTGCTATGAACATTTTTCTGACAGTATATCAAGTTCCACAATGGAGTCTGCTGCAGGAAATGGACATTTACAAATTGTGCAGTGGCTTGACGACACTTTTCTTGGAGCAGTATCAAGTTCTTTCGCGGTAAAATGTGCTGTTATGAATGGACATCTAGAGGTAGTGAAGTGGTTCCACAAGAACAAGCCTGGCACTTGGTTCAAAGATGTAATGACTTCAGCTGTATGGCATGGTCATCTTTCCATCGCTCAGTGGCTACTTGATAACGGGCATACGCGCTGCCCTGACGATGTTGCTACGGGAGTCAATTACACTGGCAACATGGAACTGTTGATGTGGTTGCATAAGCACTTTCCCGACAAATTCACACCACGTGTAATGAATAAGGCTGCTGGGAAAGGGTACCTTGATGTGGTTAAGTGGCTGCACAATCATCGTACTGAGGGCTGTACAACACGAGCGATGGATGTAGCTGCTGCTCATGGACATCTAGAAGTGGTCCAGTGGCTTCACGATAATCGACAGGAAGGTTGCACGACGGATGCGATGGATTGGGCAGCTGGGTATGGACATTTGTCGGTTGTTCGGTGGCTGCATGAAAACCGGTCCGAAGGATGCACAACTTCAGCAATGGGACAGGCTGCAGACAATGGTCATCTCGAAGTGGTGCAGTTTTTGCATCACCACCGGACGGAAGGCACCACCAAAGATTTCTACGGCATGTCAATACCTGCGTATCACGGGCACCTGGACGTTGTTTGCTTTCTACATGACAGCAACAGGAATCGATTTTTCGGACAGCAACTGCGGGATGCTGCTGGCCGTGGATATTTGGAGGTGCTTAAGGTGCTGTTATTGAGGACAGATCGAAACCACCACACCATATTGTATGGAGATGTTATTGACAAATGGGCCACAGAAGTATTGAATCAAGTGAGGAAGTCTTACAGTTCAAATAATGAGGTGCTCGAAAGAATCGACGGAGCATTGGAATGGTTTCACTGCCATGGATTCAATGGATGTGTGTCGCGTATGCTTCAACTCATGGTGAAACGAGGGTATTTGAACTTGGTGCAGCGCTTGCTTAAACGCAAACATAGCGTGGCCTTTTCTAAACAAATTAAAATCGCGGCAAAGTATTGTCGAATGCCATTGATGAGATGGTTAATCGAGAATGGACCCCCGCTTGATATCGCTACGGCACTCAGCGTCGTCAAAAAGTATGAACACGTGGAAGTAACGTGGTGGTTTTCAGAAGCCCACCGAGTATCGATCGTTTGTGAGGTGTTGCGTGAGGAATGGCCGAAGCAGAAGGAGATGTTACTGTGGATACTAGAAAATACTTCTCTTGGTGAGACCAGTTCCCGCTTTGCCATCCGTGACGCCCTTCAACGTGCACCGGACAATATTTCTCAGTGGCTAGCAGAACATCTTCAGAAACCAGAGGTCTACAACTGGTGCTTTTCTGGCGAGCTGAAATCTCACGTTTAAACGTGGTCGACAACACCCACGAAGCTCGTCGAGTTTCGGAGTGATCACTCCATGATAACCCGATAATGCACAGCTTAGTTCTATCTTGTGTATTCAATGCTTTGACAATTTTGGTGGACGGAGCTTTTGCCACTTGACGCGGTTCGTCTAACCGCTATCGCATTTATTCTGTCACACGGTCATGCCAGTCGAAGGCGACAACCTCTGGTAAAGAGCGCAACTTGCTTCAAAAATGAAGCAGCAGAGTGAACGAGGCTTGGAGATTGTGCAAACGATAAGAAAATCGGCAGCGGGGTGCTTGTGGGCTCACAGAGAATGCTTATATTGTGTGGTAACTCGATCGCAACAATCAACTATGCTTCACGCTTCAACTATCAGTCGGTCACAACAACAGCCACAGCACATCGTGCTTTCGCGCTTGATATTTGCTACGTCAGCAGCCAAGACGTCGCCACAATCCTCTCTCCTCCATCCGCGACAGTCGTCTACAGAATGAACGGTACGATGGATTTGCGACGCAACTTCTTGTAGGCGTCACCATACGTCTTGAGGTAACCGCGGTGTTTCTTGAGGGCCCAGTCAGCCATCTGCAAGAAGCCGAAGACCGTGAACACGTAGCTGGCACCTACCTGGGTGAAGAGCGAGAAGCCAACCCAACCGAGCACCTCGAACGTGTAGTTCGGGCACGACACGAGCGCAAAGAGCGGTCCCTTGGGGATCGGGCGTTCCTTCGACCCTTCAGCCGGACGCATGTTGCGCAGCTGCACGTGCACGCACAGGTTCAGGAACTCGGAAATGCCAAAGATAGCGAGACCGGCCTTGATCTGCAGGTCCGACGTCGGCGCGGTGTACGCCGGGTGACACAGCGGGTAGCCGACCACAGCGGCGAACGACCAGTAGTAGGAGCAGTTCTTGAAGAGGTTGAAGAGCGGCATGGTGGGGCGGCTGAATCGGTGCACGAAGAAGGTCTCGAACTCGCGCTTGAAGAAGTGCAGCGTCCAGCAGGCGACGCCCAGCAGAGCCGTCGAGTTGAACGGCTGGCTGGCGGCCCCCTCTCCGTAGATGAAGGCCGGGCGGGCGGCGTATCCCAGCACCAAGAGCAGCGGGCCGAGGTACTCGGCCACAAACACGGTACGGTAGCCGATCTGCGGCCCCAAGTCCCGGAACACAAGCGTGGATCCGTCCTTGACGCCATACTCCACCAGCAGCTTCTTGTCGTCGGTCAGCGGCTAGAGGTGGTTTCGAGAAAAGAAATATTTAGCGTTTCAGATCATTAGACATGTCAGATGGGATCTAAATGTTTTAAAAGAGCTACAAATCAACGCACCACCAAAGGTTTGTCCCCGTCTTGTAATTTCAGACTCTGGCGGAAGCGAGAGACGCGCGTGGCCTTCTCGAACGCGACCTTGAGCTGCATGACCGTGGGGGCCGAGCCCTCGACTGCGATAGAGCCGTAGTCCTTGGCCTTCTTGCCAGCACGCACGACCTTCACCTGCATCTTGTCAGATCTAGACCAAAAGATCAAATGACACGCATCTTAATTAAGAAACAAGATTTGGCATTCTGGGCTTTTCAGCCAATCAGAAGCTCGATCTCTTCCCAGCCAGTCAGTAGCGCAATTGCCACCCGTCAAGTGTATCAATTGTATCAATCCACGATGACGGACGCCACCATCAAGAAGGGGCTGCGCAACCCTCTGGACGAGGCGCAGGTGCGTCGTGCCGTGCTCGCTCTCCAGAGCTTCGTGGCCAAGCAGCAGCAGGAGCGCGCCAAGCAGCCGCTGGTGGAGACGGCGCCCAGCGTCCAGTGCATCATCACGCGCAAGTTGGTGCCTGCCAAAGCGGCCGTCAAGCCCATTCCGATGTAAGTTTCGCTCTACCTGTCCTTGCCAGTGTGTTGCGCATGGAATGCACTGGTTTTTCATGGTGGTTGCAAGGAATTCTGACCAGTAGATGGCTTGTTATGATGTTTTTGACTGTAGTGATCTGCCCCATGCTATTCATGACGAGACGGCCGAGATCTGTCTGTTCGTCAAGGACGACGACAAGAAGCGCATCAAGGAAGCACTGGAGAAGGACCCTGTGCCTGGTCTGGCCAAGGTCATGACCGTGAAGAAGCTCCGCAAGAACTTTTCTCGCTTCGAGGACAAGCGAGCTCTTGCCGGCGCCTACGACATGTTCCTGGCGGACGACCGCATCGTCACGTACCTCAAGGCCCCGCTCGGCAACACGTTCTTTGTGAAGAAGAAACAGCCCATTGCGGTGCGTGTGTCTCGCAACTCGGTGTCGGCCAGTTTGAAGCGCGCTACCAACCGAACAGCGTTCCACGTGAACGCTGGCGTGTGCAACAACGTCAAGGTGGCACGTCTGGACATGACGCCGCAGGAAATTGTGGACAACATCATGGTGGGCATGAACCGGTGTGCGGCAGTGGTGCCCAAGGGATGGAACGGAGTGCAGTCGATCAGTGTCAAGACGGACGACTCGCTGGCGCTGCCGATCTACAATGCGTTGGCACCACTTGCCAAGCTGCCCGCTGTCGGAAAGACGCACAATCTGAAGAAGCGGAAGCTGGAGGAGTTTGTGGCTGACCACGACGAACAGGAGCAGGAGAAGGCCAAGGGCAAGAAGAAGGGCAAGAAGGAGACGAAGGTTGAGGAGGTCAAGAAGCAACAGAAGAAGAAGGCAGAGACGCCGAAGGAGCAGCCCAAGAAGACCAGCAAGGCTGCTAAAACAGAGGAGGAGACCCCTAAGAAGAGCAAGAAGGCCAAGAAGGTTGTGGAGACATCAGAGGAGGCTCCCAAGAAGAAGGCCAAGAAGGTTGTGGAGGCATCTAAGGAGACCCCAACCAAGGCGAAGAAGGCAAAGAAGGCCGAGGAGAAGACGCCGGAGAAAGCAACACCGCCGGCCAAGAAACAGAAAACTAGGGGCAAGAAGAAAGTGGCCTCGAAGAAGTAAGCTTCTTGACAGCAGTGCTGCACTGTGTCGACGGTCGAGGTAGATAGATGATTTTTACATACATGCTCTTGTTGCTCTCAACGCAATGTTTTGTCTGTTGTAGCTCCAGTCCAAGCGAGTTCGCACCGATGGAGCTGGAGGCCAAGTCTTTATTTGCACTGAGTGGAAGCTAACCAGAATTGTCATGCAGGACTCGACGAAACCCCCGCTCAGAAGCTCGTGTCCCTTCATGCGCAACGGCTTTGCTTGCTCTCAGCGTCTTCACTCTGAAAGAATCCTCAAAGCGGAGAAGAATCGAGCTCTGTCACCATGGCGATGTTTAGTGCCCGCGGGCTGAACAACTTTATCAGCGAGTTGCGAGCGTGCACGTCGCGCGAGGAGGAACAGAAGCGTGTGGACAAAGAATTGGGCAAGATCCGGCAGAAGTTCACGCAGAGCGCTAGTTCTTCCGGTTTAGGCAGTGGTGGGCCGGCATTGCAGTCCTACGACCGCAAGAAATATGCGTGGAAGCTCATCTACATCTACATGCTGGGCTACGACGTGGACTTCGGCCACGTGCAGATCATCAGCCTCGTGTCGGGGACCAAGTACTCGGAGAAATGTCTGGGCTATCTCGGGTGCTCCATCTTGCTGAAACCATCGGACGAGCTCATGACGCTCGTGATCAACTCGATCCGGAACGACCTCAAGTCCCGTGAAGCCAGCTCCCAGTGTCTCGCCTTGTGCTGCGTCGCGAACCTGGGCGGTGCCGATCTGAGCGAAGCGATGGGCCCCGACGTGGCAGCTCTTCTCACCAGCTCATCCAGTATTGCTCATGTGCGCAAGAAAGCGGCGCTGTGTACGCGTCGCCTGCTACCAGATAATCCCGATCTGTTGACACTCGACGACATGGAGAATCGACTGAATGAGCTGATGGCCGAGTCGCACTTGGGAGTTGTCACTTCCACGGCGAGTCTGTTGCAGACCGCGCTGTCATTGCACCCGGAATCGTTCCGTTCATTGGTAGAGCCCTGCATCCAGCGACTTAATGGACTCGTCACGCACAAGAACTGCCCGCGTGACTACATGTACTACAACACACCCTGCCCATGGCTGCAGGTCAAATTGTTGCGTATACTGCAGCAGTTCCACGCTAATGGCGCATTGGACGCCGACTCGGCCGACGGAAGACTGAACGAAATGCTGAACGACACTCTACGCCGGGTGCTAGCTCGTACACCGCCTGGCAAGAGTGCGAAGAACAACGCTGCTTATTCCGTGCTTATCGAAGCAGTGAACCTAGTGATTGCACGTGGCAAGCCCGGTGGCGACAGCGAAAGCCCAGCAGCCAAGCTTCGGGAGCAGGCTGTGGCACTGCTGGCTCGCTTCATTTCGGTCACAGAGCCGAACATTCGCTACGTCGGACTTGACTCCATGTACCGAATGGTGCGGCTGGATGGCGATGCTGCTGGAGTTAAACAGCATCAAGAGACAGTGTTGTTCTCTCTCAAGGATGCCGATCCGTCCGTCCGTCGTCGAGCACTGGACCTGCTTTTTGCCATGTGCGACGCGAACAACGCACAGGAGATCGTGGGCGAGCTTGTTAACTACTTGGCTGTTGCAGAGCGCACTATGAGCACTGTGCCAACGACTGGACCTGTCAGTGGCATTCGCGAGGAGATTGTGTTGAAGGCTGCCATCCTGGCTGAAAAGTATGCACGTGACTTGCGCTGGTATGTGGATACTGTGCTCCAGCTGTTGACCATCGCTGGCAGTGAAGTTCCCGACGCTGTTTGGCACCGAGTGGTGCAGATCATCACCAACCGTGAGGACCTGCAGAGATATGCCGCCGAGCAAATGTTCAAGGCGATGGAGCCGCGTTATGTGGATGAGACGACGACCAAGTTCGGCGCATATGTGCTAGGCGAATTCGGATACTTGCTGTGCGACGATGCCAACATGAGTGGCACACGTCAGTTCGAGGTGCTTCACCAGCACTACGTAGATGCCAGTGTGCCTACGAAGGGTGTGCTTCTTACCGCCTTTGTCAAGATGGACAACTTGTACGAGGAGCTGCGCACAACTGTGCATGGTGTTCTTGCTAAGGCTGCCAGCAACATGAACTTGGAGATTCAGCAGCGAGCATGTGAGTATTTAGCGTTGCGCCAGCTATGCGCGAGCTCGCCGAATGGCGAGGAAGTGCTTCGTGCTGTGCTGGAGCCCATGCCTGTGTTCCCAGAGAATCGCGAGTCTGGCCTCATCGTTCGTCTCCGCAACCAGCAGAAGGCAGCAGCCGCTGTCGGTGACGGCTCGGCGGTACCTGACGATGGCCCGCTTTCTCCTCGTTCGCAGGCCCGTGCCGCCGCTGAGCAGCCAGCAGCGCCTCAAGCTGTGGACTTGTTGTCTCTTGATGAACCAGTGGCTCCAAAAACGTCGTCAGTCTTTGGATTCGGCGGTGGTCAGGAAGCTATCCGTGGCGCGAACCCTGCATCATCAGACCTAGGAGATATCTTCGGTGGCGGTGGTAGCAGCGGTGGAAAACCTGTTGGTCTGGACGCGTCAATGACTCCGCAGCTTGCAACGTGGGCGCGTGCTCTCATGCTGAGTCCACAAGGTGTGCTACTTGAGAACGATGTACTGCAGGTTGGCGTGAAGCACGAGTACCGTGGTTCGCAGGGCCGAATCAACCTGTTTTTGGCAACAAGACTGTAGACACCCTCAGCAGTTTTTCCGTGCAGCTCGAAACGGGCAACAATTTCCGTGTGCAGGTCGAGGAAGTGCCCAACCAGCTCGCCCCGAAGCAGCAGGCCAAGCAGCAGATCATGATCGAAGCTATGGCACCGTTCGCTGAACTGCCAATGATGGTCGTGAATTTCTCTCGTGTTGGGACGAATTACGCCTACCGAGTGGCGTTACCCTGCCAGGCCACGTGCTTCATGGAGCCCGTCACAGTGAACGGCGACGCGTTCTTACAGCGGTGGAATGCACTCGAGGGCCAGGATCGCGAGCAGCAGGAGGTTGTACCGGCAGCCAGCAAGGTGGACTTGGCACAGGCACGCGAATGGCTCAGTACGAACTTGAAGTTCTCGATGGTCGACGGCTTGGACTCGCAAGCAAGCGGCAGTTTGTCCGGAGCCGCCACCTTCCGCACAGGAGCGGTGGGCCCGAACGGCGACAAGTTGTCTGTAGGCTGCCTAGTGCGCCTGGAAGCTAGTGACGGCAACTCGTACCGCATCCGAGTGCGTGCTGTGCATCGCGATGTGAGCGTAGCCACGAAGAGCAGCCTCAAGATGCTGCTTCAAGTGTAGGGTAGGCAGCAATCAACAGCCATAGCCACGAAACAATCATCTTTTACCTAACTCGAACACAACCGGCTTCTGGTCTTCCGCTGTTCCGCGCGGAACGATTGTGGAACGTTTAGGTGTGCAATGCTGAACAAGAAGCTCGATCACGGGTCGTTCCGCCGTGTGCAACGTCAACTTCAGTTTATGATTCAAGTCCCGAGACCGTGACTGTTGTTCAGCAAAAGTTGGTCTAGGTCTACTTCAGATGCTGCAGGTGGTGGACGGAGCCAACCATCATCAAGACAGCTACCAGTGCTTATCTCTATCTGGAGACCATTCCAGACGTCGTGCAGGAGGCGAAATCGTTTCGGTGGACAGCACCGAGCGTGCCTCAAGTGTCCTCTCGTCAATCGTATCTGTATAGGCGCAACCAGCGCACATCAACCATAAACTTGTCGGACTTTACTTGAACCAACTGCCGACCAACTCGAGGCTCCATCAACGACCTCGAACGAAAGTCGTGGGCTTGCCGCACCACAATCGCCTCGTTGCCTGGATAGACTCGAGTTTAAACACTACGACCAATAAATAATGTCGGTGTCGTTGATTAGTTAACGGAACCAGGTTCCAATCAAGCAGAGACGGCGAGTTTGACACACCGACAGCCGGCACCGCCAGATGGTTTCTGTGCAGACTCGCCTCGGGCTCACTTGAGCTCTGTATCGGTAGCAGGAGAGAGCTCGAACTGAACGTTATGCTGGCAGCCACCAGGTGGTATTTCCCGTTTTCTTGGCGGTGTCAATTGCCCGCGTGCGGTGCAGAGCTGGCAATCCTCTCCGTTACTGAACGCGCCGCAGCATCGCATTACATTTTTCGTAACACTCGCGTTGAAAAGGCGGCGGAGCTGCCAAGCACCTGCTGTTGGTGCCGCGCGGACGAACTGGCCATCGCTCCCCAGCGCCGTTACAGCGAGTTACGTCGGACTTGTGCAGCATTCCACAATCCCTGGCGGATATTGAGGCACCTGGTCAGCCTCGTTCGGTGTCAATCGACATCGCTTTGCCAGGATCGACTGTGAGCGCAGTACTCTTCGCCTCTCTCTCTTGACAGATTTTTCATGAAGCACTCGCGACGGACTCATGCGTCGCGCCACCGATCGTCGTTACTTGTTCTCACTTTGCTGCTGATAGTGGGGACGAGAGCGGTCGTAGTGGCGCAGACTCCAGCTCCAGGATCGACAGATGAAGGTGCCGCCACCGTCGTGCCAGCAGACACAGCAGCCACCACAGGCCCGCCGGCAGTGACGGACGCTCCACCCACCGACGAAGCTCCAGCGACGGTAGAGCCTGCAGGAAGTGAAACCACGGACGCTCCAGCAGCGCCCACTGCCGCCCCTCCGGTTGCAACGGAAGCACCTCCGGTTGCGACGGAAGCTCCTACTACCGCCCCAGTCGGTACGCCACCGCCAGCCAGCATAGATGCAGCAGAGACCGAAGCCCCGACGCCAACTCTAGTGATCTACGTGCCGACTCCTGCGCCGGTGGCAACGGAGGTGCCAGCGACTACGCCTCCAGTTACAGGATCTGTTCCGCCGACGGCAGCTCCTCCGGCGGCAACAGAGGCACCTGCACCAGTGACAGAAGCCCCGACGGCAGCTCCACCGGCCACAGAAGCTCCGACGGCGGCTCCACCAGCCACAGAAGCCCCGACAGCGGCACCACCGGCCACAGAAGCTCCGACGGAAGCTCCAGCAGTGACGGACGCACCCACGGCGGCGCCTCCAGCTACGGGTGCCCCAGCGGAACCTGTTACACCTGTGCCAGCAAGTACAGACCCACCGACCACTGCTCCACCAGTAACAAGTGCGCCAGCGCCAGTGACGCCTGCGCCAGAAGCGCAAACAACTGCACCTGCTGCTACTCCGGTTCCAGTCACAGAAGCCCCAGGCACCACTTCTCCGACTCTTACTCCGACAGGCTCTCCAGCGCCGCCGACTTCAGCGCCACCGACTTCAGCGCCACCGACTTCAGCACCACCACAGACGACAGCGCCGACACCCGCGCCGGCAACTACGACAGCCCCTCCGGCTGCAGCAATTACTGCCTCACCGGCCCCAGTAACCCCCAGACCCGAGACACCCTCGCCTGGAGAAACGTCTAAGGGATCGTCCACCTCCTCTTCAGGCTCGTCTTCGATTCCCACCACTGTGCCAAGTGTATCGGGTCCGTCGGAAGACAACGGGGAAGGAAAATCGACCAGCGAGAGTGCGGGGACAATCGGCCAGCTCACGTTATCGCCGATCAACTCGGATGACCATGGCGGCACAACTGACAACGGGAATGACAACGGGAATGACAACGAGACGGGCGAAAACAACGAGAGCGGTGGCAGCTCAGAGTCAAACAACAGCTCGACTGCCTCAGGTCATTCGAGTTCCTTTGGCGGTTGGAAGATTGCGGTTGTAATCGCTGGCGCCGTGTGCGTTGTTTCTGCGTCTATCTTTTCGCGCACATGCACCACGTACGTGCTGTTGCCGCGGCCAAACGCACTCGTGGCAGTTCCCAGCAGCGTGCTTTGGACTCCTTCTTCCGACGGAATCGGGTGACTGTAGGCCGCGAGACTGGTGGGAACGACGGCAACTTCGTCCCGGACCCGCTCACGCCGCGTGATGAGATCGCGGTGACGATGCCGTCCAATAACGCCCCGGAGCGACCTCGCACCCGAACGGTGGATGTCATCGCCGGGTCGGCAGCTCAAGCTTTCAACCGGTCGGTACTCGCTGCCGGCAGCAGCAGCACAATATCAAGCGTCGACACGCCAACGGAGAGCTACCGCAGCGGTGACGACTACGACTCGTTCACGGGTCGTCAACATGCGCCGTCGACGACATCGGCCGCGTCGTCGAATTTCTACCGCTCCAATTCGGTCTATTCCGACGCTAGTTCTGCCTCGTTAGGAAGCATCGCGCCATCAGCGGCATCAAGTCAGCGGTCGGCACAGGTGCCGTTGTTCCCTACTCGACTCGAGACGGTGGCGTCGTCCCAAGCCTCATCGGTGGAAGGAAGACAAACCGGACTATCAACGGACCGGTCAACGGAGCGCTCCGATCGATCGAGCAGCGATTTCTCCGTCTACAACTCGTCAATGGAGTCGACAGACGGAGATTTCTACCGGATCAGCAACAGCGTGATCGACGTGTCAGTACTGCCGACGACCATGTCGGAACGCTCGGAATCCTTCAGCGAGAGTCTAGACAGCTACCCGAGCGAGAGCGGCCGCCACAACAGCACTGCGAGTGCCTTCAGCAACGACAGCTTCATCGCGCGGTCGACAAACGGCACAGACTTGTCCTCAAACCGAGATTCGGAATTGTATCGCTTGTCCAAAGACTCGGAACTGAGTGAAGGCGAAATCTAACAGACCTACTTCGACGTAGAAAACCAACCCTAGAGCATAGTGTCCGTAGTGTAACCTAAGCGTAACCCCTTGTTTCTCGGTCGTTTATTGCTGCACCTCGGCCCGCTCTCCTTGCTGCTGCGCCTCCTCCATGGCCGCCAGCGCCTCCCGCACACGATCGCGGGTCTTGAGGCCCTTGACGCCCAGCTCGCTGTCCTTCTTGATGCTCAGCAGATAGTTGTCCAGACCGCCGCACTTGTCCACGCAGCGCAGCGTGTGCGTTGTCACGTTCAGCCCCACCTTCTCGTCCAGAGCTTCCGAGTACAGAGTCTTCCACTGGTGGTTCACCTTCCACGCGCGACGAGTGCTAATGGGTTTGTTACAGCATGGGTAAACCAACAGGTAAACAACAGGGTTACAATAGGTAAAGTAAAAATGACCCAGAGGTAAACAAAGTGTTGCGAACGCACCGGCGCTTGGAGAAGCTCACGTTGTTGCCGAAAGCCTTGTCGCGGCCGGCGAACAAACCGCGCTGCGCACGTCCAGACACGTGCTGGCGCTTGGCGGCGCGCGTGAACGCCTCGAGGAAGTGCAGGGAAGACGACATGGCCACGACTCGGATGTGTGGACGGCTGCGGTTGTTACACTGCTTTCGGTTGACTTGAGGTTTGTATGGAGATGGCTACATCTGCTACCGCCATACAAATAGGAAGTGGTTTGAGATGGCATAATGAAAGCATGTAAAATGAGATGCAAAGATGGAGACAAATGCTAAAATGCATTTTACCCATTTGTGAAAATAGGTAAAACACTCACTTCTTCAGTAATAGTATTGTAGCCTTGATGCTTGACTACATGAACTACTCCGATGGAGATTGTAGCTCGTCAGCAACGATGCTCTTCCTTACAAAATTCAACCTCTGTTGGTGGCAACTGGTGGAAGGAAATGCATTTGAAACCGGTGGTAGCTGTTGCAACACATCTAGGAAGAGCACTTGGATCTGTTCACCTGAGCAGACTCCGTGAAAGACCATGCACTTCATGCCCTGAACTGTAGTCGATTGGCCCAGCCAGCCCCTACCAACAGCTATCCAGAGTCTGAGAATTATGATTACTGGACTCCAGTGACGCCTCTCAAAAATTGCGCCCTGTCCAAAGCTGTACGTAACTCATTTGCTAACTCTGCTTACAGGAAGCACCCGCTGCCACTTCACTCTCGTCCCCCATCACCGAGTTAACACTGCTGCAATGCGTCTGAGTCTCGTTCTGGTGGTGACTCTCGTCGCATTTTTGCTGCGGCATCAGCCACTGATACCGACAAGAAATCGTCTGCGGCTGTGGCACCGGCTCAAGCTTTCTCGTTCGACTACGGTACCACGAACAGCAAGGACGGCCTTCCCACTTCGAAAGACGAGCGACTGTATTCTGGAGGGAGAACTGGAAACACGGTCCCGATCGTGACGGACTCCGATGGCAATCCAACCGGGGGCACGGCAGGCGAAAGCGTGCGTTGGGACCAGAGATTAAAAGTGTGGTGGGCGCTGTTCAAGGCGTGGTGGAAGAGGACGTTTGGAGACGAGGCTGTAGCCACGACTAGCACGCGCGGTACGAGCGCAACTTCCCGGGAAGAGCGGATTGTCATCGGATCACATACTGAAGTTGGCATGCCGATTGGTGGAGGTACGAACAAAGACACCTCGGACACCGCGTCGTCTGGATATACAGTGTCCGCAGAAGGCACGAGCTTGGACGTGAGGGTTCAAAAGTGGTGGGAACAGTTCAAGGCGTGGTGGAACAAGAAGTTTGGCAGTGAGGTAGAATCCGCTTCGAGTAAGGCCACAACGAAGGAGGCCACGAACACTCGTCGACTTCGGCAGTAGAATAGCAGACGATGAGGGCAAGAATTAAAACTGTTAAGTTTAAAAGTATACAGTAAGCTATCGACACAACTGAGTTCATGCGGAAGCCAATGAATGTCGTTATCTACCTCACGTCAGCTGTGTCGTCGGCTATGAAATGATCTGTAGAGCGTCTCCCTGCAGTCAACAGTATCAGTGGGAAATGATCTGTAGACGCTCCAACTTGTAACCCACAAACTCTACGTCCGAGGTATTCAGCCGACCGGAAAGAGCACACGACGATCAGAACTGCTGTGGCTGAAACTTGTACCCCATGGGTAGAAATCCGCGAGAGATTAGCA
The DNA here is from genome assembly GCA_011947355.1 of Phytophthora boehmeriae. Classification (NCBI taxonomy): domain Eukaryota; phylum Oomycota; class Peronosporomycetes; order Peronosporales; family Peronosporaceae; genus Phytophthora; species Phytophthora boehmeriae. The sequence goes on along the minus strand of JAAVTJ010000132.1, from coordinate 331,805 downwards.
TACTTATCCCGGGGAGATTGCTAAAACAGTGCGCTTTCTTGGATGTTTTTCATGGCTCTATCAGATAAAACTTCTATCGACTGGCTTCCTTATCGTCTTTTGTTATTATGCGGTTAACGCCGGTGGCACTCAGGGTGAGCACTGCTCCGCTAGCATCAATCCCATAGTGACCCAGTCGCTTTAACAACGGATTCGAGTTGCCCCAACTCGAATCAGCAACTTGTGGACGGAGTTGGCCCTTAAATTCACGCCCGTAGGTACTACTTTATCGACAATTCATTGTTGAGTCCACGAGTGGATTGTCTCTTTTGGTCGCGCATCAGCCCAGAGACAGACGACCTGCACGCTTTGAAGTTTACCAGGTCACGCCATTGAGCCTCAATTTGAGGAGGCCTTGAGGCGCAGCATGCACAGAGTCGCCGTGTACCGAGGGTCTGCTCTGCCAGATGCTATCCATCATGGACCTCGTGCTGTAAAGCAGTCACTTTCCAATTTCACTGCACGAACAACAGTGACCTCCTCGTTATTTCAGCGTCAAGAAGAAGATGCGTCTGGGTCAAATTGCGTTAGCGGCGACCGTGGCGCTACTCGTTAGCGGTGATAATATCGCCAAGGGCAGTTCGACCAACTACAACACACTCGAAGCCACCGCACCCAGTCGATCGGTTGACTCTGTGGGTGTCGAGAACCTCGAGACGGCAAGGAACTCCCCAGAACTATCTGGCTCTAATGAAGAACGCATTGCCAGCATTGGCGGCGGAAGGACTGGCGTCGGCGTGCCGATCACGACGGTGACGGAATCTCCAGCGCCCGGCTACACAGTGTCCGAAGAAGGCACACCCTTGAGCAAGAGAATCGCCGATTGGTGGAAGCGGGTATTTGACCAGATTGCTCGCGCCAACACCACGAATACCAGACGACTTCGACTGGAAAACTGACGTGCCAGCAGTGGAACGTACCAAGTCCTACCGATAGCAGTAGGCGACATACCAACTGATTACTTTTTTAAACCAAATATGAGCAGTCTAATTGTCCTTCATGTCAGAGTGCTACAGTACGAACGAAATTGCTTTCAAGAACTATCTTCACGTAATCGTGAGAAACAATAAGAGTAGTACAACGGAACGTAGATTATCAAGCCAATTGTCTAACCTTTATATTTCACGCGGTTACTGTAGTTTCGACTCGTCCGGTACAGTGTCTACATGCTCTAGAGGTGTGTGAAACTAGCTTTGCACTTCTGTTATGCTGGTACGATAAGGAAGAATCCTCTGCAGGTGACGCTGTGCCGACCAACACGGATGGAAGATAACTTCCTGTTCCCGATGAATATGAACCATGTCAAACTGGACTCTAGCCCGAGAGACAGCGTTTAGATCTGCATCCTTTGACTGGCCAAGGTCGGACTTTGGAGCACCGATTATGCGTGTTAAGTGGGCGTAGCACAACAACACCTCGTTAAGTCGCTGAGCATCCCTAGCCGCTTTGGGATCCAAAGCTACAGTTGGCACTTCCCGCATTGATCTGTCCCCACTTCTGGTAAGTTAGTGCTCTTACAGTACCGACTTAACGACGGCTTCGTCGGCTTCAGATGCGCGTTAATGTACGTCGTAGTTGCTGCTGCAATATGTTCGACATGTTTGAGCGACAGGATCCATCTAAACCCCGATTTAACTTGTTGCGTTGGTGGGCTCACACAATACATTCTCGTCGCGATGGTGCTCGTCTTACTCAAAGCAATTAAAATCATCGGAGGTCGGCGCTTGGAAGTGTTGATTCAGCCAACCTGTCCGAATGCTTAGATCGGCACTCAGCAAGATAACACGCCAAATATACGGTCAAGGCGTCTTGCGTCAGGAAATCCTCTGATCGTGAAGCAGAGTTCAGAGGGCAGAGGCTGCGACTTGATTCGATGTTGACCCCACACTTGATACTCGTATTAGGATTAGATTCCTGAGCAATAAACAGAATGGTCACATTCCGACAAGGCGGTTGGTCTGAGGCTCTCGCGCAAGATATACGATTGTGCAATTGCGTTGTTCAGGGCCACAATCATGTCGGACTGGGCTGCCGTCTTCAGTCCACCGTCGCCATTGATGAACATCAAAAGACGACTTCATTTCCAAATCTACCCGACCCAGAGCAAGTCACACCCGCTGAGGTTTCATCAGGAATATGAGGCCAAGTTATGTAGTACTTGTAATGACTTTGGTCACTCTACTTTATTGCAGAGATGTCTTCGCTGCCGCAAGTAAGCTCGACCTCAGCGACAGAATATCTGTGAATGATCCACCAAGTAAATCGTTTTCGTTCGACTACGGCGCTAAAACCGATCAAGTGGCGGCTAAAAAGAATCAAGAAGTCGAATATGACGAAGAGCGCTTTGCTGGTGGCGCCGCAAGAGGTGGAGACGCAATGCCAATTACATCGTCCGGCGACAAATCGACAGTATCTCGAGGCACTATTGGACCTTCAGGGCCGAGTTTGTGGAAGCGATTCAAAACGTGGTGGGGCCGGAAATTTGAGAATGAAGAGCAAGTCAAACCCGCTAGTCGTCGGTTGCGATTGACAAACGAATAAAGGTTTACCTTCGAAGTGATGATATCTGGCTGATTTTGCCGTAGACAAAATACTTCGAAGTGTATTATGAACTACTAAATATTTTTGTACTTTTACGATCATACACGTGCAACGGGAGTTCAATCAACAAAAGATATGCACTTAGCCATACGTAGTGAGTAGCGTTGCTGAAAAAACACGTTTTGGCGACAACATGTACTGTTTCCTTATCCTGCAAGGCCGAAACATTCACCTGCCTTTTAGTAGGCAGAAGGTCAAACAAAGAATGTGCTTTGAATCTCCATATTGTTCCTTTCGATTGTATTTTGTAGAGTACAAGCAAACAATGGTGCATTCAGCACTAAAACAACCTGAATAAACTCCTCGATACAGCTAACCTCTCTGACATGCTTACGACCTGTTCATGCTTATACGTATTCTTCAGATATCGCGCTTTTGGCTAGCAGTTGATTGATTGTGGGCTACTCATAAAAAATATCACATCGTGGGACCAGCGTTCTGGTTATTACATAATCAAATTGACTTAGCTACACTTTCAAAGACCTCGAGAGGAATTATGGGCGGTAGCGCTTAGAACAATCGTCGAAAATTTGACTGGTGGATGTGAACTCCAACTCCATACTATTTTTTCGAAGTCGCAAACTCATTTCAAACCTCGGTTTCTCTTTAGAACAACAGATAACAGGATTTATTTCAAACAGATTGATCTTGGAAATGAGATGCTCGAACGTGTTCACAAAGCTTGAGAATGGTTGCACCGCCATGAATTAGACGGATGTGTGTCACGTGTGATTGAACTCGTGGTGAAACGAGGATAGTTAGACTTGGTGCAGCGCTTTCTCGAACGCGAACATAGCATGACCTTCTCTAAACAAGTTAAAATCGCGGCAAAGTATCATCGAGTAGCATTGATGAGATGGTTAATCGAGAATGGACCCCCGCTTATATATCACTACGGCACTCAACGTCGTCAAAAGTATGGACACGTGGAAGTAACGTGATAGCTTTCAGAAGGCCATCGAGTATCGATCGTTTGTGAGGTGTTGCGTGAGAAATGGCCGAAGCAGAAGGAGATATTGCTGTGGATACTAGCAAATACTTCTCTTGGTGAGACCAGTTCCCACTTTGCCATCCGTGACGCCCTTCAACGTGCACCGGACAATATTTCTCAGTTGTTAGCGGAAACTTCACAACGCAGACAATCCTTTATGGCGATCTGAGTCCTCGCTTTCGATCGAGTGATCAATATCCATAAAGTTCAGGTCTTTAGTATGGAATCGAGTGATTGCTCGATATATTAACCAGCAATACTCAGCTCGTTCTTTCCATGCATGTATATTGAGCAATATTTTGACAAGGTCATTCGACTAAGGTCATACGGCTGTAACGGAGTTATCGACGATTCTTAGTGCCATTTGATCCAGACAGCGTGTCAGAACCACTTCACAAGAAGATTTCTCAGTACGCCAATCGAAGTCGACGAGTACTCGTGGAGTCGGAGCTGGTCCCAAACGTCTTTTCCACCACTTCTTGAAACTCTTCCACCACTTCTCGAATCTCTCGTTTAAGCTCGTGCCTCCAGACACCGTGTATCCAGCCGATGCTGATGTGGAATCGGTACCGCCGCCAATTGGCATGCCGACTTCAGTATGTCCCCCTGACGCCAGCCGTTCTTCCTTGGACGCGACGATTGTCGCTTGGTCCTTTCCATCGCCATAGTCGAATGAAAACATGTTACTTTTTGGCGCTGTGGTCGCAGATACTGCATCCTTGTTGTCGACGCTGCTGGCAGTGGCGAAGTTTTCGTTGGTAGCGAACAAAGCGACCGTCGCTGCTAAAATGATGTAGCCCAAACGCATGATGGTAGGTGTTCGACAACTAAAAAATTGGGGAATGGCAAGCACTGCACAAGAACGAGGGACTTCTTCAGTTAAAACAAGGACCCGCCTCAGTTAACACATCCCGAGGGTTTGCATCGACTAGAACATCTGCCATTTTCGATCGCAAAGACTTGGCATTCGTGTTCGAAACCATAGATTCCCACGCTTCCTGCACAAATTTCAGTAGGAAAAGCTGTTCGCAAGTATGATCTGCCTCAGGATACGTTCGACTGTCGTAATGGTGGTCTTGCACCGTGTGCCTGTGGTCATTGCCTGACTTCCGACCAACGTTTGATAGTTGCTACGACCGATTAGTATTGGCCTTTAATGACAAGTTTCGTCGTTAATGTGTGTCTACCGGTAGGCCAATGCCGTTAACGTTTTATCACGACACTAGCGATGGATAGTCGCATCTATGACATTTCTTTCAAAGTCCATACAGTTTCTCTACTGCGTCTGGTTTGACATGCCTTCATACTTTGAAGCAAAACTCGTCGGATCTGTAGAACCCCTCAACTCAGTGTCAAACATGGTTTCGAATGCGTGGATGACACTGGTTTCCAGTGTCTGAAGCATCACGAATAGGATATAACTGTGTGCCATCCATCACAGAGCCATATCGAATTTCGCTTTCCACAGACCTCGATCGTCATTATATTTGTGACCATCCCCACAAGACTTGCAGATGAACACTTGTTGTGGCCGGGTTTACAGCCCCATTTCACCGCGCTTCAGATAGAAATCCAGTGTGGTTGTTGACGTTCACGAGCACACTTAGCAGTGAATGCGTCCTGACCGAAGTTTCCCCACGGTGGGTATCGATGTGATAAACAAGATGGCAGGACGTTACGTCTAATTAACCGAGATACTGGATTGCAAATGAATTTTTCCAACTAACATCTACGCCTTCTCTAACAGCTTTGTGCATCTTCGTCAGACTCGAAACACCACGTGCAGACCGATACGCTTTCCTTCAAATACTTTACGACATCGTGCGAAGCGCTTTGAATGGCGTCGGAGATCGCACGCCGAGAACTCCGTTTCTCGAACTGTGTGTTCTCCAAAACCCACAGCAGCACCTTGCGTTGTCCATCTCGCAAGGTTTGATGAACGAGCAGCACGCGGTCACTCTCCTTCAGCCACCACAGCACCTCCACATATTTGTGCGTTGTTGCCAACTTGATGGCAGTGGCCAGATCAACGATGATGCTTCGCAGCCAGTTCGATGTGCTTGCTATCCAATTTACACCCACGCCCTGAAAGCCACCGAACCATGTCGATACGTCCTCTATATATCAAGGCCGACAGTGCCTCCAGTTGATCCATCACAACTACTGCGTTTTCTGGATTCGATGGTTCCGCAGGTGTGATATAAAGTTTATCCCTGGTCACTGTCAGTCGATATCCGAGACCGAGCAACCACTCCACCATCCGAACTCGACCGTGCTGAAATACCGCCTTCGTGAGTCCGGCTAAATAATTCTGGTGCTTGAACAAACCAAGCTTCTCGAGTTCCTGCACCACCCCAGACAACCGTATAGGACCGCTGAATCGACCGCATTGGCCACTTGAACCTCGCTAAATTGCGAGGCATAATTGTTGTACAGCCAACGGACCACTTCATTGTGTCCATGCCAGGCAGCATTGTGAAGCGCCTCAAACGTGCACCCCTCAGATCGGTTTTTGCCGAGCCAACGGATGACGTCGAGGTGACCACTGCTGGCAGCTCCATCCATGGCAGTCGTTGTACATCCTTCTTGCCGATTGTGGTGTAGCCACTGCACCACGGAGAGATGACCATTTCTAGCAGCCCCATCCATCGCTTTCGTTGTGCATCCTTCCTGTCGCTTTTCATGCAGCCATTGCACTACTTCTAGATGGCCATTCGTAGCAGCTTCATCCATTGCGGCTACTGTGCAGCCAACTAAGTCGCGCTCTTGAATCCATTTGACCACTTCCAAATGTCCTTCCTTGGCGGCACGATCTATCGTGTTGGAATTCATCTGGAATTTGTAATTCTGGTGCAGCCATTCGACAATGTCCAAGTGTCCATGTCTAGCGGCCGCAGAGAAAATTGAACTACTGCATTGTTGACCCCCATTCTCACGCAACCACTTCATAACGTCTAAATGACCATTAAACCCAGCTCGATCCATGACTGCCGAGGTCAAATGCCCAGGAAAGAGGTTGTGCAATTTTGCAGTAGCTCAAGATTGCCGCCTGCAGCTGCACCTTCCAGAGCAATGGAAATGAAGTCGACGGGTCCTCGATGTCGTCGCAGCCACAACAATAAATCCAGATTACCACTTGCCCCTGCACAATACATGACGCCTTCTGTGCAGTTTTGAGAGTCGTCATGACACAACAACTGCACCACCTCAAGGTGTCCAAAGTGGGCAGCTCTTTCCGTTGCATGGCATGAAAAACTTCTAATCCCTCGATCTAGCAGCCACTTGGCGACCTCGACGTGACCATTTCTCGCGGCTCTCACCAAATTGGCGTAGAAATCTGACTTCCACGCCCCTCGACCATCCTGACGCTCAAACATCCACCGAAGAACGTGCAAATGACCTCCCTCTACAGCCAACCGAGAGGCTTCCAGCCAGTATGGCGCGGCGTATCGAAGTAGAAATTCGAGAACACGTACCGAAGCACCACGTGCACATGCAGCATTCAGAGCCCTTTGACCTGGAAATTCAGCCAAGAATGCATCTACAAGAAGCACCACATGTGGAAGCGAACCATTGTTCACGGAAAAACATTCGCGACAGACGAAGCGAACTACTGTACGAATCGGCAAGTCTTGTAAAGAATGCATTGGTGCAGCTATAAGAAAATTCACTATGAAGAAGAAGTCTCAGCAACTTCAGCTAGTTGCTTTCTATCACTACCTATGCCTTGATAAATCACCACCTTTCGCGCAGATTGTTCGTGAGAGGTAGCAATCTTTTCTTCTGAAACAAATAGCACTAGCTATAAAAATGTAAAGTCAGAGAAGGATTACCAACACTGTTTGATGATATCGTTGTCTTCACAGCGATTTTATGCTTGCTGCTATGGTGCCGACAGCAAACGTACTAACTTTTGATTTTGAAGTTACTTGTAAAGAGACCTGATTTGATTGAAGTGTTCGGATTGATGGGATGTGAAAGATTGCTCTCTTTGCATTACTCAATTTCATTGTGAGAGCTTACACGACACAGTTCGACAGAACTTCTGCTAAAGTCATGGATATCTCAGGCCGTCGTGCTGTCACTAGATTCGTTTGTCGGAGTTGCTTTCCTGACCATCTTGGACCAGTACCAGATGTAGTGTACCTCATCGACAGATACCTGGATGATTTCATCGACCAGAGAATATTCACTGCAGCGTGCAGGCGTGGGGCTGGTGTGGGCATTCTCGACTTATTTCTCTCGTTGACGTCGCCGGATTGGAAAAAGCAGTGAACGCTGCAGTAAGAGGTGGTCATCTGCACGTCCTTCAGTGGATGGCGAAACTGCACTTGGGAGGTCGAGGACCCTGGAAAGACGATTTTAAGGATGCATTAGAAGAAGCTGCTGCTTTCGGCCACCTCGACATTGCGAAATGGTTGTACAGCTCTGGGGTTGCTTCATGCATAAAGGCGACGTATCGAGTCGCTGGTAATGGGCACTTGGAGACGTTGAAGTGGTGCTATGAACATTTCCCTGACAGTATATCAAGTTCCACAATGGAGTCTGCTGCAGGAAATGGACATTTACAAATTGTGCAGTGGCTTGACGACACTTTTCTTGGAGCAGTATCAAGTTCTTTCGCGGTAAAATTTGCTGTTATGAATGGACATCTAGAGGTAGTGAAGTGGGTCCACAAGAACAAGCCTGGCACTTGGTTCAAAGATGTAATGGCTTCAGCTGTATGGCATGGTCATCTTTCCATCGCTCAGTGGCTACTTGATAACGGGCATACGCGCTACCCTGACGATGTTGCTACGGGAGTCGCATACGCTGGCAACATGGAACTGTTGATGTGGTTGCATAAGCACTTTCCCGACAAATTCACACCACGTGTAATGAATAAGGCTGCTGGGGAAGGGTACCTTGATGTGGTTAAGTGGCTGCACAATCATCGTACTGAGGGCTGTACAACACGAGCGATGGATGTAGCTGCTGCTCATGGACATCTAGAAGTGGTCCAGTGGCTTCACGATAATCGACAGGAAGGTTGCACGACGGATGCGATGGATTGGGCAGCTGGGTATGGACATTTGTCGGTTGTTCGGTGGCTGCATGAAAACCGGTCCGAAGGATGCACAACTTCAGCAATGGGACAGGCCGCAGACAATGGTCATCTCGAAGTGGTGCAGTTTTTGCATCACCACCGGACGGAAGGCACCACTGATGATTTCTATGGCATGTCAATACCTGCGTACAATGGGCACCTGGACGTTGTTTGCTTTCTACATGACAGCAACAGGAATCGATTTTTCGGACAGCCACTGCGGAACGCTGCTGGCCATGGATTTTGGAGGTGCTCAAGGTTTTGTTGCCGATGACGAGTAGGAACGGCTATAATATGCGCGGCGGATACATAATTGGCAACTCGATTACAGACATGTTAGTCCGCATGAAAAGATCGTCCAGCTCACAGTCAGATTTCTCGAACCAGGATGAGGTGTTTCGCAGCATTCAAGATGCACTGAAATGGTTTTACAGGAACGACTTTGACGGATGCGTGTCGCGAATCCTCCACTTAGCGGTGGAACGAGGGTGCCCGGCCCTGGCAAAGGCGTTCCTTCTCGACAAACAAAGCACGATTTGGTCGAAGCACATTAGTCTCGCGGCGGAGTATGGAAGAAAGGCGCTGATGAGGTGGCTGATTGAGAATGGACCTCCACTTGAGGTCGCGACGGCGATCATTCTCGTTAAAAACCGTGTACTTGTCGAGGTGGCGTGGTGGCTACCTGAAAGCCATCGAGTGTCGATCGTCTGTGAAGCTCTGCGTGAGGACTGGCCAAATTGGAAAGAATCGGTGTCATGGATACTTGAAAGAACCCATTTTGAACAGGAAACCTCACGTCGTACCATTCGTGATACTATAAAACAATGCTCGGCGGACGTTGTGCAATTTCTCAAAGAGAATGTGGTGAACGAACTATTCCAGAAATGGGGGATTGCCGGAGATACTGAATCGAATGACGGACCTCAACGCAAGCGACATCGCCCCGAGCGTTTGCCCATTGACTAGTTATTAGCCACATTGTTCGTAGAAATCAATGTTGTTAACGAATAGCTAGCACCCGACGATGTTTGCTTATATGCTTGTCAATGTCGAACCAAATAGCTCCCTAAAATCCACAAAGGCAATGCCAATACTATAAATGTAAATCATTTCATTGTTTGGTGCTTATTAGTTTTTCAGGTTTACTTGGACTTCAGTGGTTAGTTTGAGTTCTGTGAACAGGAGAACCCTGGCACAGGACTTGTAGAAATATCAAATCAAAAACGTGATTCCAACGAATTGTATGCTAACTTAACAACCGCTCGGGGTTTTCACAAAATGTTCACGATGCTGAGCCTGGCAAGAGATGTGTTCTGGCGATTCGAGTTTGTCGATGACTTTACTTTCGAGTTCCGTTAGCATATATATCATTTGTAGCTTTACCGCATCAATGTTGGGCTGCATTCTCCTCCTGTCAAAGTGCGAGTACGCTACGAGCAGCGATTCTATTCGACTCAGCCTATGAGATCATTCCTTGCGTCGGACTGTGGAGCTTACCAACAAACATACGCTGTTTTTGAATTGATACTGCTATAGTAAACTATGGCAGAAACCAAGACCTCCTTTATGCAAAGTGACACGACGATAGATTGTGATGCCATCACGCTGCATCTAACAAAGGTGATGCACATTCCCATCTTTCTCTCGTAAGCCTTTCATTTGTTTCACTACGAATGTCAAAACTCTTCATGACGATGTGGGGAGACCTACCGCGCTGGCGAATCAAGGTGAATCAATTCAGTACACGACAAGTCGATGACAGCGATGAAGCACTTCGAGGGCCAGGAATTAAGTCTTTTGTGGGTGCTTCATACAACTACTCGGTTCGTCGTTCGTGAATGCTTTCCTGCTCGAGGTGGGGCATTGCCGTATGTAGCGGCTCTTATCGACATTTATCGGGGAGAATTTTTAAGCCAGGAAGCATTCGCTGCAGCGTGTAAGCGTGGGGTTTCTGCATCCACACTCGAGTTCTTTCTGCAATGGACTGCACCCGATTGGATGTCGGCGATATATTACGCTGCAGAGGGCGGTCATCTCCATGTGCTTCAGTGGATGGTGACAAAACGCTTTGATAATCGAGGTCCTTGGAAAGGTGATTTTGAATATGCATTGGAGGCTGCTGCTGGAAATGGCCAGATTGACACAGTGAAGTGGCTTTGCAATTGTGGTTATGTAAGGCGTCAGAAGGAAGCTCTTCTCGAGGCTGCCGGAAATGGACATCTGCCAGTCGTGCAGTTGATGCACGAAATGTACCAAGACGATGGTGTTGCAATTGACGCAATGTCACGTGCAGCGGCCAATGGTCATTTGGAGATTGTGAAATGGTTGTATTCTCATATCGCTTCGCCACAGATTAAATCTGCGATAGGAAGCGCAGCTCGGAACGGACGACCGGCAGTAGTGAAGTGGCTTTACGAGAAGCAGGGCGAAATGTACAGCTCGTACCTCCTAGAAGAAGCAGCTACAGGTGGCCATCTTGGCATGTTTAAGTGGGCACTCGATGCGCGTCCTGATGGCTTGATCAATGGATTGGCCAACATTGCCGCGTGTAGTGGACACTTCGACATGGTCAAGTTGCTGTACGAGCGCTATGAAGACCGATATTTTGCGGCTGAAGCAATGGATACCGCTGCGGCACATGGCCACCTGGCCACGGTTAAGTGGTTGCACGAGCATAGTGCTGAGGGCTGCACAACTAAGGCAATGGATAGAGCCGCGCGTACTGGACATCTTGAAGTCGTGCAGTGGCTGCATGAAAATCGACAGGAAGGATGTACGACAGAGGCGATGGATGGAGCCGCTAGGTCTGGAAAATTGAAAGTCGTGCAGTGGCTGCATGAAAATCGACATGAGGGTTGCACAAGTAACGCGATGGATAAAGCGGCTCAGTACGGGCATTTATCGGTTGTGAAGTGGCTGCATGAAAACCGATCGGAAGGATGCACGACTGATGCTATGGATGAGGCTGCAAAGTTCGGTCGTCTCGAATTGGTGCAATACCTGTGTAAACATCGTACAGAGGGGTGTACTCGCAAAGGAATGCTATGGGCAGCTCAACGTGGGGATTTGGAGATTTGTTGTTTGCTGTACGATAACTGCAGCAATCGAATAGCTTTGCGAGAAGTGCGAGACGCAGCGGGAATTGGATGTTTGGAGGTGGCGAAAGCACTCGCCAATGCTACACCTCAGGACGACTGGAAAATGCAAGATGGCTATTTGGTTGATAGATGCATAAGTAAAGTGCTGACCCAGGTAAAATGCCTGCCACCGCAATCGCCACGTCGACGTCAATTGCTTCATAGATTACAAGAGACAATGGAATATTTCCATGATTGTGGCTATGACGGATGCGTATTCACTATCATCCAACTTGGTTTGCGTCATGGACACTGGGGCCTTATACAATGGCTTTTAAAACACGCAAGCGACGTCACTTTGGCCAAGCACGTCAAACTGGCGGTACGCAAGTACGATGTAGCCTATATGAGGTTGCTAATTGAGAACAACGTTGTTCCCGACACCGGTACCGCATTTCGCCTTCTCAAAGACAAGGAGTGGGCAAACTATGCGGAGGTGACGTGGTGGCTACCTGAAAGTCTTCGAGTGTCGATCGTCCATGAAGCGCTACGTGAGGAATGGTCGAATTGGAAGGAATTGGTGGCGTGGATACTTGAAAGAACCAGTTTTGAAGAGGAAAATGCACGTCACGCCCTCCGTGATACTATGAAGCAATGCTCGACAAGCATTATGGAATGTCTTACAGAAAGCGTGGATAGCGAGATACTTCAGAGATTGGGAGCTCTGAATGATATCGATTGAGTGACGGGCCTCAACGCAAACGACAGCGCATCAGTCACTAGCTACTCCAACACCTCGTAGCGACAGTGTTCCACATAAAGCGGTTAAGTTAATGAAACCTGCGCCACTGGATGTTTGCAATGTCTTGTTATCACCGTCAGTGTTTCTGAAATTTTGTTAAGTGGATCAACTGTTTAGCTGTTTCCTCAGTTAGCTGGGTCTTCTTTTCAAATGCACTTCGAAGTTAGTTTTCGCGTGTTGTAGAGGGCATTGCCGACAAATTGAAGAAATAATGCGGCGAAGTTATCTAACATGGTCCTGAACGTACTAAACAACTCGTTCGGAATTGATTTCTTAACGTGCGAATAAAATTAAGTTGCTGGCAATGACACCAGTACAAAACGTTAGCCAGAACTCTGGATACTTCAAGTTGTCGCCGTTGTTTTTCGGGGAACCTTAGGCTAATGAACGTCGTTAGCCCATTATATTTACTCGGCGTGAGTATCACACGGATGATGTCCTGGTCTAGTGAGTATTCGCTCAGCATGCGAAAGAGAAGTTGCGTTAAATATTCTCTAGTTGACTGGATTTCAGTGAGCTTTTGCACCTATCCTTATAAGGACGATGAACAGAACCTGGAAGGATGAGGGCCACATAAAAACTTTTACTTCGCTGCGGTTACCGACTTCCAAGATGGCAAAGCAGCTCCGACAGAGTGACATAACGACGGCCTGAGATATCCATGACTTTAGCAGAACTTCTGTCGAATTGTGTCGTCCTATGAAATTGAAGTCTCACAATGAATTTGAAGTAATCCAAAGAGAGCAAAACCTTCAGATCCCATCAATCCGAAGACTTCAATCAAATCAGTTCCCCTTACAAGTAAGTGAAGAGTTAGTACGTTTGCTGCCAGCACGAAAGTAGTCGCTGTGAAGGGTACTTAACGCTTATTTGGCCAGATCCATGTGATACCGAGTTCAATAATGAGCTGATGTTACGTCTTCTAATTGTCAATATATCTCTGTATCCATCTTGTTCGTGGTTCGTAGGACTCAAATCGACAGCAGAACTGTAACTATCGATGGAAGCGCAATTGGAATGAATTCATGAAGTAGCCCGCAGATACACCGACATCATGTAACGTGTGGTTTTGTTTTTAATATTGTTATTCGGTTCAGAAGAAACATTGCTGTCTCTCACGAACAATCTGCGCGAAAGGTGGTGATTTATCAAGGCATAGGTAGTGATAGAAAGCAACTAGCTGAAGTTGCTGAGACTTCTTCTTCATAGTGAATTTTCTTATAGCTGCACCAATGCATTCTTTACAAGACTTGCCGATTCGTACAGTAGTTCGCTTCGTCTGTCGCGAATGTTTTTCCGTGAACAATGGTTCGCTTCCACATGTGGTGCTTCTTGTAGATGCATTCTTGGCTGAATTTCCAGGTCAAAGGGCTCTGAATGCTGCATGTGCACGTGGTGCTTCGGTACGTGTTCTCGAATTTCTACTTCGATACGCCGCGCCATACTGGCTGGAAGCCTCTCGGTTGGCTGTAGAGGGAGGTCATTTGCACGTTCTTCGGTGGATGTTTGAGCGTCAGGATGGTCGAGGGGCGTGGAAGTCAGATTTCTACGCCAATTTGGTGAGAGCCGCGAGAAATGGTCACGTCGAGGTCGCCAAGTGGCTGCTAGATCGAGGGATTAGAAGTTTTTCATGCCATGCAACGGAAAGAGCTGCCCACTTTGGACACCTTGAGGTGGTGCAGTTGTTGTGTCATGACGACTCTCAAAACTGCACAGAAGGCGTCATGTATTGTGCAGGGGCAAGTGGTAATCTGGATTTATTGTTGTGGCTGCGACGACATCGAGGACCCGTCGACTTCATTTCCATTGCTCTGGAAGGTGCAGCTGCAGGCGGCAATCTTGAGCTACTGCAAAAATTGCACAACCTCTTTCCTGGGCATTTGACCTCGGCAGTCATGGATCGAGCTGGGTTTAATGGTCATTTAGACGTTATGAAGTGGTTGCGTGAGAATGGGGGTCAACAATGCAGTAGTTCAATTTTCTCTGCGGCCGCTAGACATGGACACTTGGACATTGTCGAATGGCTGCACCAGAATTACAAATTCCAGATGAATTCCAACACGATAGATCGTGCCGCCAAGGAAGGACATTTGGAAGTGGTCAAATGGATTCAAGAGCGCGACTTAGTTGGCTGCACAGTAGCCGCAATGGATGAAGCTGCTACGAATGGCCATCTAGAAGTAGTGCAATGGCTGCATGAAAAGCGACAGGAAGGATGCACAACGAAAGCGATGGATGGGGCTGCTAGAAATGGTCATCTCTCCGTGGTGCAGTGGCTACACCACAATCGGCAAGAAGGATGTACAACGACTGCCATGGATGGAGCTGCCAGCAGTGGTCACCTCGACGTCATCCGTTGGCTCGGCAAAAACCGATCTGAGGGGTGCACGTTTGAGGCGCTTCACAATGCTGCCTGGCATGGACACAATGAAGTGGTCCGTTGGCTGTACAACAATTATGCCTCGCAATTTAGCGAGGTTCAAGTGGCCAATGCGGTCGATTCAGCGGTCCTATACGGTTGTCTGGGGTGGTGCAGGAACTCGAGAAGCTTGGTTTGTTCAAGCACCAGAATTATTTAGCCGGACTCACGAAGGCGGTATTTCAGCACGGTCGAGTTCGGATGGTGGAGTGGTTGCTCGGTCTCGGATATCGACTGACAGTGACCAGGGATAAACTTTATATCACACCTGCGGAACCATCGAATCCAGAAAACGCAGTAGTTGTGATGGATCAACTGGAGGCACTGTCGGCCTTGATATATAGAGGACGTATCGACATGGTTCGGTGGCTTTCAGGGCGTGGGTGTAAATTGGATAGCAAGCACATCGAACTGGCTGCGAAGCATCATCGTTGATCTGGCCACTGCCATCAAGTTGGCAACAACGCACAAATATGTGGAGGTGCTGTGGTGGCTGAAGGAGAGTGACCGCGTGCTGCTCGTTCATCAAACCTTGCGAGATGGACAACGCAAGGTGCTGCTGTGGGTTTTGGAGAACACACAGTTCGAGAAACGGAGTTCTCGGCGTGCGATCTCCGACGCCATTCAAAGCGCTTCGCACGATGTCGTAAAGTATTTGAAGGAAAGCGTATCGGTCTGCACGTGGTGTTTCGAGTCTGACGAAGATGCACAAAGCTGTTAGAGAAGGCGTAGATGTTAGTTGGAAAAATTCATCTGCAATTCGGGGCTTATACACTGCATTTTCGGTTCACCCTGTCGTGAACAAATTTGACGTAGGTGTTGCTAGCTAAAACTCTTCCATGGAGCTCAAACTTTTGCTTGGTTTGTTTCGTAAAAGCCTGCTTGCATCACTCACAACACTACTGTTGAAATACCTCATTTACGAGATTGGCTGCTGGATCTCCGTCACACTCGACGGATCATCGCAGCCACTTGGCATCTTCAAGTACACTTCGCGTGACGGTCCGTTGGTCTCAAGTCCTTCCGCTTTAACCCACGAGAAAAATTTCTCGTACGCCGAGGGCAAATCGTCGCACGCGCCAACGTGCAGTGCAGTAGCTGCACGAGTCACCGGCGGCACGTCACGAACGGTGAAATGCGCTTCTTGGGGCACTTGGGCGTCGTCCGCGATTGGGAAACAAACTTCCACCTCCACGTCAGTTTGTTTGCAGTCCTTGGTGTAATTGATGGCGAATGCCGGGCCGGTGACGTTAACGTCGTGGGTTTTAGCAAAAGTGGAGAGCTGTTGCCAAAGACCTCCTTGGGCGCGGTAGTTGGGGAGCACCGAGCGTAGCGACAGCACGCGCATCCCTGGTAAAGTCTT
The DNA here is from genome assembly GCA_011947355.1 of Phytophthora boehmeriae. Classification (NCBI taxonomy): domain Eukaryota; phylum Oomycota; class Peronosporomycetes; order Peronosporales; family Peronosporaceae; genus Phytophthora; species Phytophthora boehmeriae. The sequence goes on along the minus strand of JAAVTJ010000132.1, from coordinate 315,427 downwards.
GATCGTTGGAGTCGCTTCCGCCGCCATTTTGGACGCAGGAGAGATTGTCACGCGACCAGGTAAATCGGGAAATGACGCAACGAAGGACTTGGTCGGAACTAAAACCGTAGAAAGCGGCGTTAGCGCCAAAACCTCAGACTGTCGAGTCGAGTTTGCAGTTCGCGCGGGAGTCGTTGGTGGTAAGACGGTCGCATTTCTGAACTTGGCTTCATCCGCGCAGACATCAACCCCGTCAACGAAAAATGATGGAGCTTCTTTCCGTTCATGAATCGACACAACCGATGTCTTCACCACCACGACAATCAACGCCAGCAAAGCGAAAATGGGCTCAACACTGCGGATGCGATGGCTCGTGCTCATTCCAACATTTCAATCAAGACATGGAGCTGGTCGACACACGAGTGCAGACTTCGGAAGAGAGATCAAACACTGAAAGATCACCGCCACTGCTTCTTCATCTGCTTTTGATGTGGTGAGCTATTTTCCCACCGGCCTCTCGACAAGCTAAAGGTTGTGCTCTTGCAGACGCAATTATATTGTAGGGACTACAAAACAATAATTGTCCTCCCCGACGTTCACACTCAATACCATCCACGATTACATTGCTTCCTTCTCCGGGGACAGTTCCGATTTCACTCCAACAATAGTCGGAAGGTAGCATGCAGCACTGACATCCAAATTTACTCCCTTCTTGTCCTTGGCAGTTGGTCTTCCGCTGACTTTCCGATCGTTCTGTTCGGACGGAGTCTCCGTCGTTCGCATGATGCCTCCATCACCAGCCAAGCTTCGAGGCATCGCCACCACGACCTCGTCGAGGGTTCAAGAGGATGGAGACGACCGGCAGTTCAGGTCCATTTCAGTGACCGACATCCACGATGTGGACGACAGCAACGACATCGAGGTGAACACCGACTCGGAGAACGAAGTCCCACGTGACGACCGCCGAGAAGAGGAGCAGCCCATGACGAAGGAACGCCGTCTAGCGTTCAAGCAGTTGGAGCGCTGGCGCACAGCGATGAAGAAGAGGTCCCGGTCCCGTCGATTTCGGAATCGAAACCAGTGGAACGCCAAGACCCAGATGTACAGCGAAGAGCTTGAGTTCGACAGTGTCTTCGGCACCAGCAGCACCTACGGAAGAGAGGTATGTCACAATCTCAATTAGAACGTGGGCCAATGCTGCTTCAAACTGACACGATCACTTACCCCACTATTAATCGAACTGCAGCTCCAGGTTGTGAGCTACCCGTGGCCCATCTGGATCTTCGGCATTATGATCATCGTCGCAGCCTCCATCTTTGTGCTCCGCGTCAAGAGTTTAAACGACGAGAGCGATCTCCCAAGTGCAACGTGGTGGAAATACCTCGTGGCAGTCGTCCTCTATTTGGTAGGCTTCGCCCTCATCGCAAACGGCCGAGTCGAGACGTTCTACATGAACAAGGAGGAGTCCCGATTTGTCTTACGCTCCAGCAGACCTCTATGCTTGGGCAATCGATATCTGCACGTGGTGGAGCACGACATGCGCCAAATCACGAACATCCGAGTGGAGACAATAGGGGAGCACACCGGAGACATCGACACTCGTACGTACAAAGTGCACTTCGACTTCGACGACGGTACCCATGCCTCGGTCCTTGAAACTCGCTCCAAGCAGAAGGCGGCGCGTCGGTGCCGCCTCATTAAATCCTTTGCGGCCGCGTATCCAGCAATGATCGCTCCGATGCGCTCTGTCTCGGAGCAATTCCAGCCCACCGCCGCCAAGTTGTCGCCATTACGCCACGTGACCACTGCTCCTTCCAAGCTCAGCCTTGAATAGTGGCCCCTCTTTCACTCCGCATATGACTCCATGCCTTGCGACTCCTCTCTGCATGTGCCAGCTCCATTATCCATAAAGCAACCAAGCCTAAAACAAACTTTCGAACACAGATCAGTTGCTATTGTTTGTGAATCATCTCATCCATCCACGCTTGCCTGTCTTCTTTCTCCAAAACGTTCTCAGTAACTTCCTATAACTATTCATCTATGTCTCTCACGAGTCCCTTACCGCCACCACCGAAGATCCCCATATCACTGCATTCGTCCAACATCTCCTTCCAAACGGACGAATAAAATAGCTCTGCCGGGACCCAAATACTGATGTGGTGTGCTGGTCGGTGAGGTCGGAACGAGGTCGCGACTTTATTTACAACGACGCCTTGAGGTCTTTGGGCTCCTTGAACATCACCACGACGGCGGTCACATTATCCGTCGAACGTTGATGGAAAATCGCATACTCCACAATTGCCTGCACAAATAAAATAAAAAAATTAACCACAACTGCAAGAAACTATAAAAATATAAAAATATCATACCTCAACTGCTCGTTGGACATCTCCCAATTGCGCAATCTTCTGCCTCATAAAGTCGACCGCTTCCTGGTCCTTCAGCACATCGTACAGTCCGTCACTCGCCAGCAGCACAAACTCATCGTCATCCGATAACTCCGTAATCGTGATCTCTGGGGTCGGGATTACTAACGGACCTTTGAGGATTTCGTTCGGATTAACCGGCAACTCCTGCGAATCGTAATCACTTCTGGGCTTCGAGTCAACATTTTCCTTCGGGGTTCGGGCAGATCAAACGTTTTAAACGGGGCGTCACCGAACGCTCGAGAGACCGCCAACTCGCCCATAATCCGCCCGTGGATTACGAATCCTCCAGTGTCCCGAATACGTTGCGCTTCATCCCGTCGACTCGGTTTGTGGTCGTTCGACAGTCGCACAGCTTTGCCCTTGCGACTCAACACTGTCCGCGAATCTCCGACGTTTGCCACAAACATGTACTTGCCCGCCACAAAAACGGTGGTAGCAGTACTCCCGGCTTGTGGTCGCTCCGACTCGTTCAGAAATTCGTCATCCGTGCGCTCGAATGCGTCAACAAGCCGCTTCGTAATCATCGACTGCAGCTCCTCCACCGGTTGGTTTACGAGCGTTTTTAGTTCCGCTTTCTTGAGGTAGAAACTCTCGATAATGTTGTGGTGGAGCACGTCCCCTAGGAAAGCAGACGCCTCGTCGCCTCCGTGGCCGTCGTACACTGCGAAAAACGACTGCGGGTGCATCCCAAGGCGACTCAGCGACTCGATGCACAGGTCCTGGATGAGCGTATGCGCATCCTCCATATGTTTACGCGCGCCCATATCCGCATGTGCGCCGAAATCAAATCTGTTTACGGTCAGACACGTCTGCGCCACTAGAAGATCGTCGCCGATCTCTAACCGGTACGGCTCCTGGTAGCTGCCCACGAGTTTCATGAACGTGCCGTTGGTCGAGTTCAGGTCCACGAGGTAGAATTGATTCGTCAACTCGTCGAACCAAATGGCTGCATGTTTACGTGATAGTTCGCCGTCGCCAGTGTGAATTTTGTTCTCCGCCGACCGCCCAATGCCGGCGCCCTCGCGTGAAATGGCGAACTTGGTGCCTGCCAGTTTGCCACTCAACGCCGAGACTTCGAGCGTCTGCGTCGCCTCGTGGAACGCAGTGACTACGAAATCCGATTTGCCCACTCGGAAAGAAACGTGCGGCTCCAACGGCCACTGCATCCGGTCCTCGCTGTCGACGTCATCATTGCAGGCGCTTAGCCGCACAAACGTGTCGCTCGAGTTGGCGCCGTTCGAGAGGTAGAACCTACCCCCACTATACACCACGTTGGCGTGATCTTTGAGTGCAAGTAATTTATCCGCCGGGATGCTCGCCACGTTATCGGCGCTGCGTCCGATACTGCCGCCGCTTGTATCGAAGCGGAAACTTGTCACAGCGTCGTCCTCCGAGAACGCCGTCATCTTCAGCACCACGTGGGTCCATTTGTGGTCCACATAGAGTGGCACGTCGTCCTCGCTGTCACAGGTGGACACTTTGGTAGGGGAAGGGGCGCGCCGTTGTCCAGAACCGGCTCTGCAGTGGCAACTTCGAACTCTTCGCTGCGGCTTTTACTGGAGGGCGCACTTTTGCTTAAGTTGCTTCTGCTGCTTTTGTTGCTGAAGTTGCTGCTGTGGCCGTTCAAACTGCCGTTTGCGCTGCTGACGTTGGACCGCAGCAGTCGATTGACGCCTGAGGTGCGGGCGCGGACGAAAGAAGTTGCTTTTCTGGCTTCTGATGCTGGTATTTTAAATAAAATTAGTACACGTTTACCTAAAGCGACAGGGGTTAGACACTTTGGACACGTACGTGGCGCCTCGAGACGGAGAGTGGCCGAGCGTCTTCTCTCCATGTCCTCGTGTTTGCGCGCCACTGCATACAAAACGCAAGATAAAGAGACGGTTAGAGTTAGCCTAAACGTGTTAAGTAAAATCCCTTGCCACCTTTCATCTTGAGCGTCTGCACGTCTTGCGCCTGGTCGTCCGCCATTTTCATTTAAGGAATAACACTGGCAATCTTCCCTTAACCGCCGGAATGCAACTGCGCCTCGGTTAGATAAACTCGGCCGCTGCTGCGACGTATGCGCCACTGGAGACTCGCCCAGCAATGGAGGCGGAGACGGTCGAGAGGAAGAGCGGACGGCTCCGTTCTCTCTGCCACGGCTGACTGGGGACTGCGTCTGCTCCTCAAAACCCGTGCAAACCGATCGCATCAATGGCGTCGATGATTTTGACAGGGTATGCAGTTTCACAGGTTTGGCTTAGAACACATCGGTTACTGTGAAGATTAACCACGAAATGCTATCAAACATTTCTTAATTTGTACTATGTTATAAGTGACGCAGTTGCGTGCTTGGAGTTCGTAATGGGGGCAGCTGATAAAAACTGATAGAGATCGTTGTGGGTGGATTTCTACTGCCGACATGGGCGTTGCTAGCTCGATCAGTATTAATCATTCCCTGTGTCTGAACAAGTGGTAACACTGAGATGTTTTGAGGTGCATATGGAGGCACCCGTTGACCGCCACCTGGTTGATGTTGTTTCTCCCGCAAACTCTTTCAAGAAAAGTGTTCATCGGTCCCCACACGCCTCGCAATTGCAAGAAAGTTTAGCTCGGTCAATATAATTTTACGAAGGCTTTTTCAAATGTAGCCACCCAAGCACAGGATCGGGTGTGCATCAATCATGATGTCTGAACGAGTAAGTATCCTCGTTGCAATTGCAGCAATGACTAAATTCGTTCTCAACATTTGTTAGCAGCGAACTCATAAATTAGTTGGTTTTCCATTCATCCGGCGCTGCTACATGGTCGAAAATCGGCGATTGACCAAACCTTGAAACTCTTTGATGGTCACTAGTTTCTCCCATGAAAACGACCACTGGCACTTGATTTCGACTTGGACTCACTCACTTGCTGCACTCAAAACTGATGAAGGGCGGACTGCTCACAATTCTCACGGGGCTCAGCTCAATAGTAGGATGCATCCGTGAAGCGGCTCTCGTTGTTCTGGTTGTTGTTCTGGTAGTACGACGACGCATCGCTGTCGTTGCGGCCTCGGCCACGGTCGTAGCCGCTTTCGGCGCGGCTGTCGTACCCGCTGTACGCGCTGCTCTGGAAACTCTGGCCGCCTCCTGCGTAGCTGCTTTCGTACCCGGTCGACATGCGGTACTCCGTGTATTCGGACTCCATGAACTTGCTCTTCTGCCCGCTGGCAGCAGTCGAATGAGAGTCGGCCGGCCCGAAACCGGAATCGTCGAAACCCGAGTCTGCCCTCGATTCCGCGATCGAGTCCGCCATTACACCGGCACCGTTTCGTCCTGCGGTCTTCCACACGTTCGTCGCTTGTGACATATCCGTAATGGAGTCGCCCTCGAAATCGCTCTCGCTGTCAGAACCGGCCACGTCGTTCTCTCCATTGCCCTTACGCATGCCAGGGTACTGGTTCATGACCCGACTAGCTTCCGACGAAGGGTCCGCGCTGTAGGCACTGCTGGTGTAGAAGGAAGACTGGGCAGAGTAATCCGAGTACTGGCTGCTACCGTTCGTGTGGCCTGACTCGGCCATCGACGGCACCGACGACATCTGCGAATGCGAACGCGCCACCTCGATCTGGCTGCGCGGTGTCAATACGTCAAAGTTCGGGTCGTTGTAGTTCACCGAGCCACCTCCGTGACTTTGGTCACGGTGGTGGTGTGCGTAGGGATACGGTTCCTGGTCGTACTGGTCGTGAGGTCGGTTGTTAGAGTAGTAGTCTTGGTCGTCGCTGTACTCCATGGGGGACATGTTGTTGTTCTGGTGGTAGTTGGCCGCTAAAGTCGACGACTGACCAGGCATGCCCTTGTTTCCATCATGGCGTCGAGTATGAATAGCAGACTCAAGCTCTTCCTCGTCATCGTCCCGCTCGGCAGTCTTGATGTAGACGATAACTGCTCCGATCATAACAAGCGCCACAACACCTCCCATGATAAGTACAAGCGTCACAGTGCTCGACAAGCCAGAAGTTCCAGTCGAAGCCGAATCGGTCATCACCGAGTTCGCTTCACCAGAAGAAGTCGCCGATCCTGAGCCTGTTCCCGACGCAGGAGTAGGTGTGGCAGCAGTAGACCCCTGGGTCGTATCCGTCGAATCTGTCGTCTCAGTGGTTTCCGAAGAAGAAGTCTCCTTTGATGACTTGGCTGTATCCGATTTCTTTTGTTGGAGCTCGGCCCAGAACTAGACGCCGAGTCTGACTCCGAGTCCGACGTCTTGGGCTTCTTGGTCTTAGGCTTCGTTTTGGGCTTCGACGTCGCCTTTGACGATGACCCCGAGTCTTCCGAAGACGTCTCCGTTTTATCCTTGTCAGTCTCCGACTCCTTCGACGAGTCAGCCGACTCACCTTCAGCTGTAGGAATGCCATTGGGCACGGGCGTCGTCTGCTCTAGATAAGGAGACTTGGTAAAGACCGTCTTTTTCTTCTTCTTTGTCGTAGTGGTGCCAGATCCTGACGCTGCGTCGGATTTGGGGTCCGCTTTTTCTTTGCTGGCCGAGTCGGAATTTCCTTGGGTGAGTCCTGACTCGGACTCCTCCTCTCTCGACGCTGACTTTCCGTCACCAGAGTCACCTGCGCCTACCCTTGGAGTCTTCGTAGTCGCCCGCGGCGTTTTCGTTGTCGCCCGCGGCGTCTTCGTCGTCGGTTCTGGAGTTTCTGGTGCTTCTGTGGGCTCCGGTGTCTCCGGGGCTTCGGTCTCTGTCGGGGCCTCTGTGGCGGGGGACGGGGTCCTTCTCCTCGTGGCTGTCGGGGTGTCCGTCTCTGGTGACGGAGTCCTTCTCCTGGTCGTCGGGGTCGGGGTCCGTGTGGATGCCCCCGACCCGGACTCGGAATCAATCGCCGACGCTACGTCGGACTCGTCGTCGTCCCGCATTGCAAATGTCTGCGCGTCAGCGACCGCGTGGATCAGCAGCGCAGCGACCACCGCCAGCTTGAGCCACCGGCGTTGACGACGGACCTGCATCGCTGACTCCTGAATGTGGTCGAGTCACCCTGTTTGTCTGTTGAAATTCCTGCTCCCCGCTGCGATTCCTGTGGTATTCTGTTCCTCAAACCTGTCTGTCAATTGGGCTTTCCGACGTTCAGGCGCTCGACGGAATTGCACTGTGAGCTGTGGGAGACCGAGAGTCGGATGTAGGGGACAGCAGAGTGGCGGCCCCATGCACCTTTCGCTCTTCGCGCCGCCTTGATTCTGCACGGTAGCGATTCGCCAAAGTGATCGGCTAGTCCAGCTGGGCTCGAACAGTGGTTTTCAACGGCTCTTGACTTGGCAATTGTATGCCGGCGGGCTTGGGGACTCGGAACCACATTGTCTGTTACCCCCATCGTGGGATGGCATTCTTCACGCTGTGCACTTGCTCAAATTGCCACAACTTTGAAGCGATAGCATAACGTTGGAGGCTGCGTGTCGTTATTGCGGAAGCCAGACCCTGCAGGCTGGAAAGAGAAGCTTTTGAGGCAGGTTGGTGGCAATGTGGCAAGAGAGACAATGCTGATTCAGCTGAAGTATCCTAGTCATCCTTCTACATGAACCTACTGACCTGCAGCACCGCCTGAGGATACTTGGACGTCCCACTCAACTGCTTGCCATATGAATTCAACGCGCCGTCGGCTCAGCGGGCTGGCGGGTCAAGTTGTCTTCGCCCAGACTCATGGGCAACCGATGGTAACCATTGGTAGGACGGCACTCCCGCAGCGTGAGTCGTTGTCTCGAGGAGGTTCTGTCCCGGTGTACGCCAATCGCCAGCCACAAGGACTCTTCGGGCTGGGATTTGCCTTCTGTGCATGAAAGCGTAGAATTCGTAGAAACCGTGAACATCCGTGTAGTCTCAACAACGACCAACACCCCGGCTCTAGATTACAGCAACGTGGTCGTCACGCGGATATTCCTCGACCCGTTGTCAAAACCAATCGAGTCGTCAGATCGATGAGAGTCGGAAGCGCGGTTTAGCTTCATTCTCTGGATATTCGTGCTCATTGTGTGCTGCAAGTTGTCAAGGTGTTGCAGCCTGCAACACCTTGACAACGTACCTTCTAGCATCAACTTCAACGTGTCACGACTGGAAGGGTCCATTTCCTCGCGACTCACGAGCATCAGCTTGAGGTGGACCCACCGAACAGCAACTCTGGCATATGAAGGTTTGCTCCGCCGCGATGTCTCCGCGCCTCGAGATCAGCAAAACGAGTGAGGCGTTGCACCACCACCGGCAGCTTTAGCCGCTGCTGTGGGTCAAAGCAGCACATTTGCCGCACAAAATCCCAGTGTGCGTCGTCTTCGAAGCTCTTGGGGCGAGGAGGCAGCACACCCCGCTTCACATGGAAGCGCACGGCTACATCTGGCATGCGTGGACCCCATGGGAATTCGCCGCTCACAGCCTGGAGCACGCACATGCCAAACGAGTACACGTCCGACTCGAAGCTGGCTGGAGCCCCACCTAAACACTCTGGGGCTTTCCACCGGTGTGCACCAACAACCGACGATGCAGCACTGTCGTGATTACTAGCAAAGCTCCGGATGGTGCTGAGACCAAAGTCAGTGAGTTTGGCCGTGCCGTCAGCTGCCACAAGGATGTTGTCGCACTTCAAGTCGCCGTGCACGATACTGTGCTGATGGAGATACTGCAGCCCAAGAGCGCTCTGCCTCAATTTTTGCCAAGCCTCACAACGTCTATGGCTGGCTGTACTCTCCGCCGACATTGCGCTACTTGCAGTGCTTGACGTACTTCTGCTGAAACGACTACTTGTCGTGGAGATTGACGTACTTCGGCTGCCGCCACGGCTGTCGACTCCTTCAGACTCGAACCGGTTCAGGTATGCGTCAAGGCGGCCGTTGCTCGCGTGTTCACATACGAAGAAAGGTTGGCCACCAACGTGGCACCCTCCGTACAGCTTAACCACGTACGGATGGTTGAGTCGGTACCAAATACTCAGTTCCCGGTAGAACACAGCGCTCGGCGAGGCCTCATCCACGCCACTGGGGCTCGCCGAGTTGTTTTGTGCAGGCTTGAGAGACTTAATGACCACAGGTGTTCCAAGCCACTTACCCATGTGCACCGACGCAAATGCGCCCCGGTTGAAAGACTCTTGTGGGTCAAATTCGACCTCGTAAGGGGGATGAACCACTTGGGTGGCCGCCACACATGTGAAGGGAGGCTGTTCGATTTCTCTAGGACTGGAGTTCCATCCGAAAGCCGACGCGAAATATCAACACAAGCAGTGCCGATAGCTTCGAGCTCTGCGGGAGTGTAACTTGAACGGTGACGTGTAGCTTCAAAGCGCAGATACGCTAGTGTTTCTTCTTGATCATGGACGCCCACAAGTTCGTCCAAGAATCGAGCTTCGCCAGCTCCAGGGCGTTCCAATGCCTCCTGAAAACTTAGGCTTTGCTTACAGCGCTTTGCGTACCATTGGCGCTTCCAATCATGCACTTCGGAGTTATCGGTGACGAAGGCTAGAGAATAAGGTTCGCACACACGAAATGTGTTTAGCAGCTCGTCGATCTCCTTGTGAAACGAAAACTTATCCAGCGCACGTTGGCGGTTTGCCGCAATCTGGGAAATGCGGTTTCCACGTTGGCCAGCATGCACATGACCTCGAAACTGCATCACCAAGTCCGCAAACCTACCCGTAGCTGCGGCTACATAGTCAACATCTGTGCCATCACAGTTTTCATCTAGACTGATTTCAGCTTGGGATAATCGCTGATAGATGTCCTCAAGTCGGTTGAAAATCTGCATATTTAAATCATCGCCCTCGCTTGATGCGAAATCACCTTCATCAGTCAATAGCGCCTTCAACGCCTCTAGTGCGTGCGAAATCGTCAATGGCACTGCACCACTAAGCAGTACGAAATCAGCAATATGTTGCGCTTCGCGTATTGCGTCAGCTGGTGCGGTGGCGGTGCCTTCGTTGATCGGATTTGCTAAAACAGGCATTGCACCATGCTCGTTGGAGCTTTGCTTATTATATGCCCGACGCCATGACTCCTCTCTGTTGGCCAGTTCACCAAGCTGGTAAACCACATAAGATATTGCTGGGCGCAGCTCTGGCTGACGAGAGCACATCTTTCTCACCAGTTCCCACACAGCGTCCTCGGATATCGCAGTTGGGCGTTCAGAAAGGAAGGCATCGTCGTCTTGGGTATCGTTGAATGATTTTCCAGAACCAGTAGCTGCACTGACAGTCAATGCTTCAACGATGCACATACCAAAGCTGAATATATCGGATGCCAGTGATGGTGGTCCAGGAGCCCCATGGCTGATATCCCGCCGTTCTGGGGACAGCCATCTCCACCTGGAACCAATGCTGCCTTTCACGTCCGTCGGTCTACTTCGCCACAGGCTTAAGTCACGCAGTGGTATAAGCTGGAGGCCGTTGAGTTTGGCAACTTCCTCCACTGCTTTCCCTGCTTTGGGTATCCTCCTGCTCTTCAACAGATGCCACCTATAATCCCTGCGAGAAGGATTTCTATCTGCAATCACAAGAATATCATCGCAAGAAAGCTTCTCGTGCACGATGTCACGTTCATGAAGATATTGCAGCCCCAGCGCTGCCTCATACAATAATCGCCACAGATGCGGTGCTGGGGTGCCGTGATTGATCTCTTGATGCTTTAATATGTAGTCCCTTAGCGACCCCCTCGGGCACGCTCGAACACAAAGAACGGATCGGGTCCGACGTAGCACGCGCCGAAAAGTTTCACTACGTGTGGGTGAACGAGCTGCGACCAGAGATCAGCTTGACGTAAAATAGTTTCGGAAAGCGTCATATCGCTCGAACGGTGTTTAAGGTCAGACGCTTTATGCACCGTGACGTGAACGCCTTCCCACCAGCTACTCCCTCGGACATCGTAGGGAGGGATAAACCACTCGGTAGCAGCAATTGCCATCACCCCAGAACACTGAACACACACGTCGAAGGCACGCAGCGCCAACTCCAACTGAGCATCGCTGAACGCGTAGCGATAATTGTCCATGTCGTGCTTGAGGAGCGTCATGGCTTCCAGTGCTGTAGGTGCTTTAAGTTGATTGCCTTCAGCGTTGAGGGTATCTAAACGATCTAAAACCTCGTGGAACGATGCTAGCAATTCCCCACAGTCACACTCCCATTGCAACTCCCAGTCTTCAGAGCCTCCAGAACCTCCATTGATTTTGCTAATGTAGTTGCTCTCGGAGATGAAGTTGTCGCTATCAAATTCAGCAAGCAGAGCGTCCAGCTGATAGTGGATCTGCTGGATTTCTTCGGTAAAGCGTCTCGCGTGAGCGATTTTGAGTATCTCCCCTGGTCTTTAACTGGGAGGTAGTACATAGTGAGGAAGCGCATACTGCGAAGCAAGTCTTCTGTGCGCGTTTGCCAAGTATGCTCGCCATTTTCTCCTTCTGCCACAACAAGGCCCTCATCCCAAAGACGTATTAGCACCTGCTCCAGACGAACAAGCACGCGGGCACACAGAACAACTCCACTTTCGTGGCATTGACTAGCTGCACGAAATGCAGTCCATATATCTGGGGCGTGAAGCAAAAGCTCTGGAAATTGCGAGTCGTTCCATGGACGCCCTCGATCTGCTAGCGTCAGTAAGGTGCGCACCACACGATCTATGTTCAACCGCTCACTTGGTTGAGAGGACGTCATGCCCTCTACGAGTGTCCAAACCGCATCGCTAATGCCACTAGGCCGCATCCGGTATGGTTTTATGACCGATGATCTTTCGGTGTGTTGGGGTTGGATAACGTCCAGAATTACCACAGAGAATGCGTACATATCGTTCTCCATCGAATGCACACGTTTTGGGCAGTTCAATTTCGCCGACTTTAAATTTGCGCCCCGTGGTTCACATACGCTCAACTTGACCTTCGCCTTCTCGTGAGCCCCAATAAATATACAAGCAGCGCTAATTCCACCATGTGTGATCCCCAAGCTGTGCAAATGCTGAAGACCTCGCGCCGCTTCTAATAGTCGTTTATACAATTTCTGAGGATCTCTTGTGCTTTTGCGTAGTCAGACAGAGTGAGGCTGTCTCTGAAAGACTCATAGATAAAGAATGGATTGCGCCCAACGTGGCAAGCCCTGTGCAACTTCATAACATAGGGATTTGTCACGCCGCACCATTGCTCAGCAAGTTGGCTGCCGCGATTCGGGTCTTCAATATACTCAACCGTAACTTGCAACCCATTCCATTCACCTCCCACGTATTTCACACTGACATCCACAGGTTCTTGAAATTGCACCTCGTACCGAGGAACAAACCACTCCGGTACTGTCGCCACCTCCACTTTTCCAATCCGCGATATTTTAGAAATCGCGTGATCAAGTAGCTCTTGTTCTTCAGGCATGAACTCCTTTGTATCGTTAGCATCACTTAATTTCCGCCGCTCGTACTGCAGCGCCATGACCAGCTCCATTGTGTCACTTGTGTCCATTCTTGCCAACTCTTGTCGCAACTTGTCGGAGCTCTCTAAAAACTCTTCAAAGCACTGAATCTGCTCTCTGTAGTCCTCTTGCCAGCTCTCCTGCCAGCCCTTGTTGTCTGCGTCTCCCTTCAGTAATGCGTCTATTTGCAGATGCATCCAATGGACCTCTCGACTCTGTCGTGGGGCTTGCAGCAGCATCTGCAGCGTGTCTTCAGCACTTTTAAGAGCGCCGCTCTTAAAACTCTCCTCTGGAAGCTGCAGCAGCTCTTGCAACTGCTCCAAGAGGCTCTTAAACGCCGTCTCTTGGTGCCGCCGTCGACTGACGACCGCCAGGAGCTCCCACGAGTCGCTCTCGTCGCTCTCCAGCGGCTCGTCCTCATACAAAAGCCATACAAACCCTCGAGACGAGATACGAGACTGCGACTCGAACTATAGAGCCCCTGGACGCAGCGGAGACGCGCAGACGACAACACTCGCAGCTGCGGAGACACGAGCAGCCTCTGACTCGCACACGGAGCGCTCGTGCGCACTGGAGCAGCAGCTACAGCCACCCCAGCGTGCATGATTGGGTTCACTCTAGCGATATGCTGCGAGACGATGGCTACATATTACACGTACACAAGTGTTACACAAGTTTTGAAAGGGTACAGTGTACCACAAGTGTACAGTCATTTTGTCAATTGTTGAGGGCAGCTGCTCCGACGAGAATGGGCGAACACCAAATACGTTCGCCAATGGCCATAGCTGTTGTCGTAGCAATGAATGGACCAAGTGAGTGTTCTGCTTTAAGTATACTTTCACAGTGGCCATTCTCGTTGAATGGGCCAAGTCGATCGACGGTACGAGAGTCTACCGGCACGTGCCGTACCGTGATCAGTGGAAGCAGAGACGTTCCTGTAGAGGTCTGGTGGGCTTTGCGCGAAGTTCATGCGCCAGCAGTGGACTGTTCGAAGCCAAACTGTGAACGAGTGGCTTGTCATAATACGTTTTTACGGTGTTTCAGTGGATCCTGACTGACTCACAAAACCACATGGAGTGGAAGAACTCGAACAAGGCAGTTCTTGCTTCAATGTGCCGGCGTCGAACAGCATTTTTCTGTCCGAATGCACATCCCAAACAAATCCTTCGTGGCTGACGACGTCGCGAAATTGTTATCGTGAGTTTTGATTTGAACCAGTAGGGAAAAGTAAAGTCTTGGCACGTTCATGGCCGCGTTTAATCCGGCATTCCCTGACTAAAAGAGGTGTAAAAAATTATTATTAGTTTACTATTACCCTACGGATTGGATTATGCTTTTTCTTCGCCCTCGAAAGGTAACGCAAGTTGCGATGATTGCAGCTCCCGCGCAAAGATGGAGAGCGTTTGTCCGTGATTTTACATCGACGGTCGCCGGTCGGACTGCGGTTCCGTTCCGCTCGTCAGTACCAATTTCTCCGCCATGGTAGCACGCCGAGTTTCGTTTTTGACGGTCGCACTTCTAGCGCTGGCGGTGTCCAACTCGGTGACATCGGGCGCCAACCCAAAGTGCTGGCCGAAAGCTCAGACCACTCCGTCGACAGACGTCTCGACGCCAGCACCGCAAGAGCTGGAGGCCCCTCACCAAACACCGGCGGTAGTCAGGAGTACGATTTTGGCCAGGCGGACGGATCCGCTGAGACCCCGTCGACCGATTTCACGCAGTCCAGTCAGGCCGACACTCCGTCCACCGATTTCACACAATTCAGCCAGGCCGGTCCCCGTCGACCGAGTCCAGTCAGGCCGGCCCCCGTCGACAGATTTCAGCCAGGCCGGTCCTCCGTCGACCGATTTTAGCCAGGCCGGTCCTCCATCCACCGAGTCTAGTCAGGCTGGCCCTCCATCCACCGAGTCCAGTCAGGCTGGCCCTCCGTCGACGGATTTCAGTCAGGCCGGTAGCCCGCCGACTGGATCTGCCGCCGGCCCGTCACCCGCGCAGTCAAGCCAGGAGGACCCGACGACTGAGTCGAGTCAGTCGTCCCCCACTCAAGGCTCTTCAGCAGGAGGCAACGGAACCACTTCAGGCGGCGGAGGAGCGATTTCGTTCGGAGACATCACCTCGGGCAGCGACAAATGCGTCATTGGCAATCCTAACACGTACCTCACCGGAAAGGATGCGGACTGGATCTGGGAAAACGTCATGAAGGAGTACATTCCGACGTTCAACAACCTCATCTTTGACCAACTTGTGACCAGCAAGGGTTCTCTCAGCTACTGCGTCCGTTGGGACACCGACAAGAAGCTCACGAAGGCAGTGGCTTCCAAGTTCGAGGCTATGCTGACGAGTCAACTCAACCTGTGGCACGACTGGCTCATCGGCTACGATTGCTGGCCGTTCAAGAAGATCGATGTCACTATTGTCGGTTACGCTGTGAAGGATAAGTCCATCATGGATTGGACCGACGACTCTCTCGGCACGATCTACGAAGGTGTTCTAGATGCCGAAGGTATCCCCAAGTGCCCGGATGAATGCTACAAGCACCTCAACCAAGCGAAAAGCGCCGACACAAGTGCGTGCAAGGGCAAGCCTTTCGACATGTCGTTCTGGCCATCGACGAAGCCTGGAGATGGCGCTATTGGTACCGGTGGCGACTGGGGCCAGCGCGTTGAGATCAACGACATGCTGGCAACTATGGACCAGGACCAAATGATGGTTCTATTGCACGAGATCGGACACGGCTTTGGACTTCCTGAATTGTACGTGGCTGAAAACAAACCCAGCGCTGACTTCCCCTAGCGTCATGGACTCGGATTTAAAGCTTACAGACGCCGATGGCTGGGTGCTCCGTCGTGTTTATGAAAACATTAGAGATCGCTATGATTTCTAGCTAGCTCTACTCGGACGGCAGTAGATAGTCGCTGATATGGTTGAAAATTGAGTAGCAGCTTGTGTTGCCTGTTGAGCAGGCCTGTTGAGTGGAATATAGCCATTGAATGTTCTTGAACACGTTGCATTTCGCAACTTCAGCCTCGATTTCTCAACAACGACGAATACAACAGAAAGTACCGGTAAGCGAAAAGCAATTTATTCCTATCCATAGGTAAACACGATACTCGACTTAACAAACTATGCTCTGGCGTTCGCGTGCCAGTGGCTTATGCGGTGGGCTTCTGGTCCGGAGTCTTCGCCTCCGCTTCCTTCAGCGTCGTCTTTGATGGACACGGCGTCGCCGACTCGTCACCCGACTGGACGCCCGACTTGGCATCGGGTGGCGAAGCATACGACTTCTTGCCACCGCTGGTTGACGGCAGACCCAGACCATTCGTCAGACCACTAAGGCTGTCCGTGACCCCAGCGAGACCTTTGCCGCTACCACCACCGATGGGCAGGCTGTCCGTGATACCTGAGAGGCCCTTGCTGCCACCGATGGGCAGACTGTCCGTGATACCTGAGAGGCCCTTGCTGCCACCGATGGGCAGACTGTCCGTGATACCCGAGAGGCCCTTGCTGCCACCGATGGGCAGACTGTCCGTGATACCCGAGAGGCCCTTGCTGCCACCGATGGGCAGGCTGTCCGTGATACCCGAGAGGCCCTTGTCGCCGTTTAGGCCCTTCGTGATAGATCCGATGCCTGGCAGCCCACCTGTGGATGTGGTTGGGCTACCGACTTGTTGCGTGGAGTCGCTATTGCCACCCGTGAGCGTCGAGAAATCGATCGGGAGTCGTAGCCGGACCGCAGCAGCTTGCGCTCTGGTGACGCGGCGAGCGCACACTGAGCGGCAATGGCGAGGAGAGTGAGTGTCGATAGGATGTTCATGACGCTCAGTTGGTTGGATGGAGCTTGTTCAGGGAGAAGATAAATGCGGAATGAGGTGGAGCAATGGAAACTTGTGATCTATGCCTCCTGGAAGCGTAGGCGCATGAGGCCTCCGTAGCGAGCGAGCGATCTAAATCGAGGCAGGGACTACGATGGAGTGCTCGTGGATCCCAGGCTTGTTCCTGTTACGTACACCCGATAAGACTTCGTCGATGTTGCGTTGGTGTGGATAGTTCTCCAGCACGTGGCATACATCTGATCACATCCAGCAATCCATACTGTGCCAAGTGTTCATTTGCGATGCTCAACACCACAAGTCGTCGTCGCCTGCCTCATGGACGCAGTCACCTGGCTCAAATCGTGACGTCTATTTCGCGCTCCGATCTAATGTTGACTTAGCTAGCAGATCAAGGAGCACCCAACGACTGATCTCCGGTCAGTGACGGAAAGTATGTTGCACCTGAGACTGTCCGACGTAGGGCATAAGACTCATAACATTACTTAGGACAAAAAGACTGCGACGCCAGGTTCCACAACACCATTGTGCACAAGTTATCGGTTCATTCACGTGTAGTCATCACGATGCAATCTCTTATATCGATTGAAGTTACCCTGGGCACTACACGTACCAGATCAGTTCGACTGGATGGGGTCACATGAAGTTACTGACCACGAACAGCACGTGGCGCCGGTATATCTTTCCTTACGGTTGGGCATAACGTATGATGCTGTATGTGGCTAGCGAGAGGCAATGCCACTCACTCAGCTTGCCACTTGTTCAAATGGAACCGGCAGAGGAGCTCGCCCAACTACAGACGGCAAGTCGAGCCTACGTCCCCAGATGTAGTGCAGCCGAAAGCATTTTGCTACCACGAGTGCCAAACAGCAAACGAAATGCCCGTTCCACCAGGCAAACATGAACTGGTCGCGACACTTGTTGTCGTCGCCGTGCCAACAGGAGGAGACAGCATGTAAAGTGACCCAAGAATTGGATTGCTGTCGCCAATTCTCATTCCGCATTTGCCTCCGCACCGAGCAAGCCTCATTCAGCCCAACTACTATACCAATCACACCATGAACATCCTATCGACACTCACTCTCCTCGCCATTGCCGCTCAGTGTGCGCTCGCCGCGTCACCAGAGCGCAAGCTGCTGCGGTCCGGCTACGACTCCCCGATCGATTTCTCGACGCTCACGGGTGGCAATAGCGACTCCACGCAACAAGTCGGTAGCCCAACCACATCCACAGGTGGGCTGCCAGGCATCGGATCTATCACGAAGGGCCTAAACGGCGACAAGGGCCTCTCGGGTATCACGGACAGCCTGCCCATCGGTGGCAGCAATGGCCTCTCGGGTATCACGGACAGCCTGCCCATCGGTGGCAGCAATGGCCTCTCGGGTATCACGGACAATCTGCCCATCGGTGGCAGCAAGCGCCTCTCGGGTATCACGGACAGTCTGCCCATCGGTGGTAGCAAGGGCCTCTCGGGTATCACGGACAGCCTGCCCATCGGTGGCAGCAAGGGCCTCTCGGGTATCACGGACAGTCTGCCCATCGGTGGCAGCAAGGGCCTCTCGGGTATCACGGACAGTCTGCCCATCGGTGGCAGCAAGGGCCTCTCGGGTATCACGGACAGCCTGCCCATCGGTGGCAGCAAGGGCCTCTCAGGTATCACGGACAGCCTGCCCATCGGTGGTGGTAGCGGCAAAGGTCTCGCTGGGGTCACGGACAGCCTTAGTGGTCTGACGAATGGTCTGGGTCTGCCGTCAACCAGCGGTGGCAAGAAGTCGTATGCTTCGCCACCCGATGCCAAGTCGGGCGTCCAGTCGGGTGACGAGTCGGCGACGCCGTGTCCATCAAAGACGACGCTGAAGGAAGCGGAGGCGAAGACTCCGGACCAGAAGCCCACCGCATAAGCCACTGGCACGCGAACGCCAGAGCATAGTTTGTTAAGTCGAGTGTCGTGTCCACCCAGGAATAAAGTGTACTTTCATACCGCTTTTTGGTCGTAGCAACAATACCCAAAGCTACGCGTCGCTGTTCCTACCAATTGCACTCGTTCCTTGCTCTAATAGGTCGCACCATAAATGCCTTCCAACATCCGACTCCATCACAAGTGGCTAGAAAGCTATTAGTGCGCATACGTGGTCGTTGTTGACAAGAATGCCACATTCAGAATGTGGCGCTCGATCTTAGACACCTCGTAAAGATTTGTATGTCTCCTGACTCATATCAACCGCTTCAAATACAGCTGACACGACCAAGTCGTCTCGATCCCTTACATTTGTCCCGTCACACGATGGAGATCTATCAAATCTACGACAAGTGCATCGCCTTGCTACTAACCGACCTAGACAGCCACGCAGGCTGCAACCGTCTGCTTCTCGCCACTAAAAGTATAATGCTCGACGCCCATGGCCACTACAGAGTCATGGATAGTGGTCATGCACGCCCGTGACATAGTGCTGCACTAAACGCTCCGGCAAAAAAAACAGCTACGTCGTTCATTATCCAATTTTTCCAGTCGACCCAATACCTGACTAACCGATCCCCACTCGTCCAAGATGAAGTTCCTATCTACTGTCGCCCTCTTCGCTGTAGTTCAGTGCATCGCTGCTTCTCCCGAACGCAAACTTCTTCGAACCGGAGCCGATTCACCGGTCGATTTCTCAACCCTGTCCGGGCCCTCGGCTAGCTCATCGATGGGCGAGGTGGTTCCTTCGACCGATTCGACTACCACGACTGGCAGCACCACGACGAGCACGAACTCTCTGTCGTCGCTTACAGGAGGCACTGGGACTGGATTTGGTGATCTGAGCTCTATTACTGGTCTTGCGTCGGGGACAGGCCTCGACGACCTGAGCTCTCTCACGGGTGGTCTTGGTGGGCTAACGTCTGGGACCGGCCTTGGCGGCTTGAGCTCTCTCACTGGTCTCTCCTCGGGCACCGGTCTTGGCGGTCTCAGCTCTCTCACAGGCGGTCTTGGTGGATTCACGGGGGCACGGGCCTCGGTGGTCTAAGCTCATTTACGGGGGTACTGCACTTGGTTCGGGCACCGGTCTTGGTGACTTGACCTCTGTCACGAGCGCTTTAAGTGGACAGACGTCGAGCACCGGTCTTGGTGATCTGAGCTCGATCACGAAAGGGACCTCATCGTAGATTTCCTCGCTCTTGCAATGGCGGAAGACTCGGAATTGGATCGACAGCAGCCCAAAAACAAGTGGCATCAACATGGCGACTGTGGGTCCGTGGTGACGACAAAGTGATCCCATTCCACCAACGAAAGTGCATGAGCATGAAAGAGGTCAATGTAGTGTATGTTTTGAGTGATACCACAGAACACGAAGCGTTTGTTGTCCGTTGTATCCGACATGTGGCTGGGTAACCAGCATGGACTCGATTCTGTGGGTCGTGGGCATTCTTCTTTATGCACTATCGATCAGATGGCTGGTAGCGTCAGCGCTTACCTCCTAACTCTCAAGTGAGTCACCTGTAGGCGCTCTTATCCATCTAATCCGACAAGCACACTGCATTGTGCGCCGCACAAAATGGCAGACAATCGCAAACATATTTCGCTGAAAGAAATCATGTTCTACTCGCGTCGAGGAGCTATCTTCATTCCCCAATTTCTCTTCCCAAGCCAACCACCAGCCAGCTCAACTCAACCTCTCATCAAACCACAATGAAGTTCATCTCGACTCTTGCGCTCTTCGCCTTCGCCGCACTTCAGTACTCGCAAACCTCTGCTCAACTCGATTTCGTGAGATCCGTCGACTTCTCAACGATTGAAGCCACGAAACTTCCACACGCGGCCGACACCGCGACCACTACCGCGACGAATGCCGCTACCGGCGCAGCAACGGAGACTGCGCGCAAGCTTCGGAGGGGTGATACTGACGGAAGTGCCGACGCTGTCATCGTCGGAAGAAACGGAGGTGGATTCCAACCCGTGCGCTCACCATCATGAAAACCGAGACGTTTAGCTGCGAGCACCACAAGTATCCGATACTGTACAAGTGTTTGTGCTCTCATCTATCGAATACGTTGAGCACGCCTGTGTAGTCGTAGTTGTTGTTGCATAGCTTTTCTACTTTCTTTTGTCAAGTTAGCACGTCTGCTTGGAAAATCAATGAATGTACTAAGTACTGGTTTGATTGAATATTCATCTCGGACCGAAAACTCATGCTTTCTCAATTTATATGCTTCGACGCCCGCCACAGTACAATAACGGGCACGTCGGCTGGACAGAATATCGTCGCATGCTCTCGTCAGTTAACGGAGACGACCAGCTGTTGGGTGGCGATGATTAGCTGGTCAGTGGAGATGATTAGCTCTCACACTGAAAAGTGTATTTATCATGCATGGTCGTGCCTCGTTGCCGCTCATGGTCAGCTACCGAGTAATTTGTAGGTGGCAATTTGCTGCAATGTTGACTGGTGCTGCATCCAGTGTTGCCCACGATAGTTTCTGCAAAGCCCTGCACAAAATGTTAAATGCCCGTTGTGCTACAGTGAGTGCTAGTAGCCCAGCTACCACACCTATAGATCTATCGCTCTCTGAAGTACAATTACATGAGCCACCAGCAGCTTACCACTCAATTTACTTCAATCTGGACGAGAAGAAGGAGCACCACGCATTATTGAGCCGCTATACTGGGGAATTCAGCCAGGAAGATGCCCTATCCTGCGGTAAAGATCTGCGCAGAGTACGCTCTCAGCAGCAAAGCAAGTGACAAAGTGAGAAGCTTGCAAGCAGCGCGACTTGGGCAAGTGTAGATAGGCGCCTACATAATAAGCAAACTAAGTGAGAAATCACGCGGCTCTTTAGTTTTTGCAGCTCGAAAGCACTGCTTTGGCTAAGACAGAGCAGCTTGTATGTGCGGATATGTAGCGCTAACTACCAGCAAAGATAACGGTGACCGTTCGTTCAGTGCCACAGCTTCTCATTTCTGCAAGATGTCTGAGTGTGAAGCAGTGGCCGATGCCGCTGTCCATGCTGCCAACAAACCTCCCGTGGTTAAACATGTACCCGAAGCGCGAGTGGTGTCTCTGCGCGCTGTGATCGCCAACTACCGAGCGCAGAAGGCGCTGTGGGAGCAAGTGCTGGCGTTCTCTAGAGCGCAAGGACTCTCCGTCGCTGGACCTTGTTTCTGCATCTATTACGACCAAGGCTACAAGGAAAAGGACGTCGATGCCGAAGTTTGTCTCCCCATCGCCAAGGACGCTGAAGTGAACGACAAAGAGACTTCGTCCATTTCAGTGCGCACTTTGCCTGCTGTGGCCCGTGCTGCTTCGGTAGTTCATGTTGGATCTTATGACGATCTAAATCCTGTCTACTCGAAGTTGTACGCGTGGATCGGGAAAGAAGGACTGCGACCAAATGCGCCTGTGAGAGAGGTCTACCTGCGTATGGACAGCCAAGACACGAGCGAAAAGTCTTTTGTGACGGAAATCCAGCAGCCAGTTGCTTGAAGGTTTCTTGGTGGACTTTTGTCCAGGAGCACTTGCACGCTTCAAGCAATCTGAAAAGCATCGTAATCTGACGTTTTCAAACCACACGGATTTAGAATGTCAAATGAATCGTAGCATTAGAGATCTAGGTTCTTGACGTATACATCATTTGGTTGTGTATACACAACCTGCTACTTACATGAATTTTCCGTAATTGGTCGTTAACCCTTTCGCGATTGCCTCGATATTGTATACCATACAAAGTCAAGTAACTTGACTGCAGAGCGGGCCAAAATGGCCCCTTCTAGAGGTTCCACTCTCGGCTTGTCATCCGTGAACGAGTTGATGTGCGGCAGGTCCCACTGGAAGATGGCATAACAAACGTGCTAAAATAGACCATTCTGTTGATCTTTCCTATTGGCCGAAACAAACGCGCTAAGAATATCCAACTAGATCTTTCGCTGATTGGCTATAACAAGTTGGCTACACTGGGCTTAATGCAAGTAAATTTGATAAATTGCGGAAACATTTCCAGTTCCACTTCTGCAGCACATCACACCTCGATGCGAAGCAACGCACACAAGGGTTTGTGCGGCAGCAAGCGCTTCCGGCTCGAGCCAAGAAGGCAAAGCAGCTTCGTAGTAAGACGACATCAAACTGAAGAGCAGACGGAAGCCGCTCTGAGCATTATACATATGAGCTAACGATGCAATTGGGTATGACTTTATTGTTGCAGTGCTATTTGGTGTAGAGTCAGCTTTAGCGCTCAGGACAGGAGAAATGCGTCGGATTGCCTAAGGACGGTATCCCCTTCAATCTCCGTCAGTCAGATCAACAGCACAGCACCAAATTGCTACAACAATTGCTGGCATAAGACGCGGTGACCTGCAGCTGCATATTGCGTTTGACATAGCTACCTGAGCACCGCAAGCTGGACATTATAATACCATCAAGTTGTTATTACCAAGCTGGTCTTGCAAACAGAAACGCCAGTGTCTGAGACTAGCAACAACGTAAATGTTACGCTAGGTAAGACCACTACCAGCTTGATGCACACAACTCAGCAGGATATGTGGCGATACATCTTGTTTTGAGTATGTAAATTGGATAAACGCATACATCTAATTTAATGTATGCGAAATGTAGGCAGGTAAAGGTGCAAGAAGGTTTGCATTTCACAACGAAATCGAAGAGCGAGGTGTTGAGTAAGGACAAACGGAAGACACGCTCGGTGCGAATGGTGACTCTAGACCTCCCAGGTATACTGCCAGGCGGACGGATGCGCACGTCTGGCGGTAATATATTACAAGAACAGCGTTTAGATGCGAATACAGGTTTTACTCGTGAATATGAAACTCTTATGAGAGTACAACAGACTCTGGAAGTTGGACGAGATGTGTCTAGGCATTCACGGCAGCCGGTACGCGGCACAGAATCTGTAGTGAACTCACGGCCGTCGCAACAAGAACAATCTTCAAACAAAGCAGCGCGAGCTACCGCGAATAAGAGGCATCGACCAACGACAACTACAAGTCAGTCAAAAGCGGCAGGAAAACGTCAGCGAAAAGCTCCGTCGAAGACTTCCAATCCCAAAAAGCAGTCTAGAAAGCAAGGAGAAACCTTACTGAAGCACTGGACACTGCGGAAGAACGCAACTGGGTGCGTAGCGTAAGATCGGTATCAAGCGAACAAGCAGAGATAAACGACACGAGAATTGATAACAGTGGGTCATCGTCTACTACAGTGCGACCAACATCCACTGCGACTACAGCATCGCTGCGTCAGCTGTATTTTGCCAAGTTGGTAGCATTTTCACCTGTAAAATGTGGTATAGGAAATCCACGCCAAATGAACACTCGGTAGAGGTTCTAATAGCTCACACCCACAACAACTCGTCAGCCAATTCGGCCAACGAGTGTTCGGATCAAGATCTGAAAGTACCCAGATCGATCCCTTACACCGGGACGAACAGGACCTTGCTACCTCGTTTGTATGTACTCAACCAATGTAAAACACACAACTAGCACGAGCAACGCTAGTGTGTGCAGTAGGATAGCACAGTCCCAACAGCAGAAGGGTACTGTACCACCACCGAAGGTTCCCTTCGGTTGGAAGTCACACTTGGAGTCAATATGTACTCCCACACACGTGCAATAGGCAAGATACGCCGTCACGTCAACAGACCACACTCAACACTCTTGGCCTGTCCAATGAACCCTCGCTGTTATGCTACAGGTTCTCGGACAGGCATAATCCACTCAAATACGCTTATCCAAACGCTTACCTAAGGTAGCCGGATGTCACGCTAGACACTTGAAGGGAAGATTCTGTTCTGATTGTTGCCCTTTCAGGTTTATCTCCTAATTATGTAATTCCTATACAGTATACAAATATCAAGTGAACTATGATCCGTTATGGATCTTCTACATGCTACGTTACCGTCGAACGACTCTTCGTTCGGACCCTGAAATTGCAAAGGGTCGCCCGAACCGACGCTTCTATCCATGGATCCAAAGTGCGCACGAACCTTCGGTAGCGTACTTATCTGGTGCTAGGTACGCCCAACGAAGGTTCGCTAAGTGCGGACTCCACAATAGTGACTGTCCCAGTTGAGTGACCTTGGTTTCCGTCCGACCGAGTCCTCGGTCAACATCCATCCAACTTAACGAACCCATCTGTCATCAACGAGCGCCTGAACGAATCTTCGTTCACCCATTGGCCAAAAAATGGCGACCCACAACTGGCGTATCCCGATCACAGAATTTACTTCACCACAAAAAGAACAATCAAAACTGTACAAGGAAGCTGGAAGTTCGTATTTGGTCGGCCGGGTCTCGCACTTCGACATAAAGAAGGCCCTTTTGAAGTTTATTGGATTGACACTCAGTTTCAGACAGCGAATCCATTGGTCAGTATGAGCGTCGTACAGCGAGGGATTGAAAACTACAACAATGTGATGAGCTCACCAACAAAGCCAGCGTGGAGAGCACTCTGCCAATTCGACAACAGCGAAGCAGAATTTTTCGAAGATGCAAGTGATATCGAAGAAGCCGAAGACAGTTATTCGCGGTATGATCCTGTTGTTATTCTTCCAAACTCTATGGCTGAGGTCGAAAGTATTGTCAATATGAAATTTGACCCACTTGCACAGATGGAAGGTCCTGCCGACCTGTATGAGCACGAAGATGGCACAACCAAGACCAGGATTCGGCCTCAATTTCGCCATCTCTTTGAGCATTCGGCCTCATCCAGTTTTTTGCGTATCTTCCAGTTTACTTTTGGGTGGAAGTATTGAACCAAACAAACGTCGGGCTACGTGCATATCAACGTGAGAAGCGGATTGGAGGTAACTGCCCATTTACACTACAAGCGTTGATGATTTTCCTCGGAATCCTCTTTTACATGAAGTTGGTCAAGAAAGGTGAATACGCGAATTATTGGGGGAAACAAGTTGACGACTGCCTTTTTGGGGAATCAGTTCAGGTCTTGATGGTGTTATGCCTATCAGTCGATTTAAATTGCTGCGCAAGTGTTTTTGCTTTCGATACATGGAGAAAGCATCCCCAGCCCATTCGACGACGACGATTGCGACAACTGCGGAGGAAATTTCACCTTCAATTGCTAACGACCGTGATGACGCTAATAACCATAGCGATCAGCCGGTATTACCAGTAAGTGCCTCGACACGCCCGGCTCGGGATTCTCTCGATACAGATCAAGGCGAAACAATTCCAGCACCACGCAACGATCCAGTGGGAAGGATTCGGACGCTGCTGAACATGCTAAAAGTGACAGGAGGAAAATACGTGAAAGTGGGTCGAGACGTTTCCCTGGACGAAGCCAGCGTTGCGTGTAGGACCAAGTACGGCCGGAGATTAATTATGTACAATCCTATGAAGCCGGGTGGTAAATACCATTTTCGAATTTACACACTATGCTGTGCGACTTCGTGGATAGCACTAAATTTTCGTGTGCATTGTGAGAGTGATCTTGCGGAACGTCTGGATGGTGTTACTACTCCAGAAGCTGTGGAGAAATTACGTGTAGAGCTTGATGCTCTTTCCGTGATTCGTGGACAGGTTTTAGAAGTTGTTCGACCGCTATATGGCAGCAATCGGGTTGTAAATGCCGACAACTACTACATGTCAGTGCAGCTTCTTGCTGCGCTCCGATTGAAAGGATTGTATGGTAGAGGAACCGTTCGACCGAAGAGCTCGCATTTTCCGCGGCACGTGATTTTGGAAAAGAAAGAGTGTCAGCGAGGTCAATATCGTCAAGGCGTGTCAGAGGCACACCAAATGACGGCGGTGTCGTGGTTTGACAGTGCTGTGGTCAAAATGATATCAAATGCAGATAAGTCGTCGGAAACAGCGCTGACTCGGAGAGTAGGCACTCGTATGCAGCCTTTCACTGCACCATTATGTGTAGCAAGGTACAACGCGAATATGCAGGGCGTCGACAGACTCGACCAATTGCGCGGTCGTTTTTCACTAGCTGATGGTCATTCTTTTAAAAAATGGTACAAGAAGCTTGGCTTGGCTATTGTTGACTTTGCCCGTGTCAATGCTTATATGACTCGCAAGATGGCGCTCGATATGAGTGGTCAACGCGATCCGCATCGTGATTTCGTCGTTCAACTTGCGCAAGAGTTGATGTCAGGGAAATGGAAGGAGGCGCCTAGCGACACCAGAATGTTTTTCACAAATGGTGTGACCGACACTTTGGTAACTGGTATTGAGTCTTCAACGACGTGGCAGTTTAACAGCACTTCACAAATGGTCGAAAGCAGCCCGCCAAAGGAATGCGTCGCTGTTAGCTCAAAACAAATTTTTCCAAATGCCAAGCGGCGGCGTCATTGTGTGGTCTGTCGCTGGGAAGGCCGCTTTCCTACAGTGATCACCGATCACTGTACATTGCACAACGTAAGCCTTTGTCGGCTTGTTCATCAAGCTGTCCCTGCTCCTCATGTGTGCATGAAGCTTACTTGGACGTGCTGGGAGCGTTTCCATAAGTACTACCTGCCTCAGAAACTCTTTTCGACTAGTGGAAACTTACGGACGTCGTCTGTGTTGTACAAACTCAAGCATCAAAGCCTTGCGACTCATTCAACTACACCAGTGAGTTCAATGACATAATACCAGCACGTTAGTGGGGCAAATGCACAAAATCACATAGTTAGCATTGGAATTGCATTGAAACAATAAACGTCAGTATGAGCACCACCTTACACCTGATCGGTATACAGATACACTTTAACCAAATTTGCTGTCCAGCTTGCCGATACGCTTACGGTGGTGTCCAATCTCCAACGGCTACAGAAACCATTTGTGCATGAAGCACTATGACGCGGGCAGACGCTAGCGGTGAGGACAACAATTCGCACCTCACTCATGAACAGAAGTTCCTCCATAATGTGATTGACTGCAGATGGCTCGAAGCGCTGGATATTTGCGTACACAATTGTTGAGCTAGAATAGGGATGTATCATTGACATCGACACATTCCGCACATCATCTGCGCACACCTCCAGATTTTGTAAGGTCGGCCAGCAAGCTGCGTTATCACAGACGGCGCGCTTGCAGCAATCCACCAAGTCCGTTCGTATCTCAGTACCGATACTTGCACGAACTTTCGTCTCCAATAGGAACTGAACCAAAACATTGCCCACCCCAGAACCGATGTCTAGAAAAACATCTCGATCACTTATTGGTCCAAACTGGCAAATTGCTGATATGATTTTGCTTACAGCACTTGGTAGAAGCTCACCAGCATTTAAGTGCGGCGCCGAGGCTGGATAAATAACCTGCTGTCTTGTTATTGTGTTGAATATCGATGATACAACACGAGATGCCGTTGCAGATCCTAAGAGAGTTGCCATACGCAAAATGGCACAAAATAAAACTTGTTAGTTGTAACATTCCTCCTTCAGTATTTTGTGCACAATATACAATAATCCAAACAATTCAAATAACGTACCAACCACCACACGTGGCGGAATTAATTCTGAAATAATTGAGTCGAGTTGCGAATTCACTAGTACTGCCACCGACGCAGTGTCAGGAGAGACAATACCCGCATTGAATCCGTCGAGTTGCACCACAGATGGCATTGATGCTGCTTCTGCATTTCCTGCTTGAGGTTGTGTATTGGGCCGATTAGCTTGTCGTAAGCGCACAACATGAGAACTCCTCCTTCCACGTAAAGTTTGTAGTGACGAGAAAAGCTGGGTGGAAATCCAGCCAGATCAACGCCATACGTGCGTTTCAATAAGTTCAAGCGCCACGCAAGCTCTACAGGGGACCGTTTCCACCTTGCCATTTTGCGTGCAACATCTCGCCATCGTATTCTACTGTTTCCAGTAGCTGTCTGCGTGTGTGCAATTTGCACGAGCTGCTTATCTTCTTCCTCCAAGAAGTTTGTCCCCGGCATTTCTGCAATGAAGTGTGGACCTGCACCAAACTTAATCTCACTATAGAAATTCGAAGCACGCAGTACATGCACACATCTAGTTGTCAGTATGCAAATTGTGAGGCTCTTACTTCCTTAGAGTAGCGTCTTGCTTCGAAGCTATGGGATTTACATCACAACTTCAACCCCACGGTTCATTCGACGCAGTAATTTTTTTAGTAATTTTGCATGAAATCCCGTCAAAACGAATAAATATTGCAGAAATTTTGCTGCTGCGTGGTCCACACTAGTAATTTATTTGCGGTCACAGCAGATTATACCGGCATCGATTGGTTAAAAAGATCTGCTCCGCAAATTACAAAAGGAGGTGTATGAAATGGTAGGTACTGAACAGAACGGTCCAAAATAGACCGTTTTGTGAGGGTTTTATACCGTGTTTTCTAACTGATCTTCAAAAGGGCCATTCTGGACCGCTCTACCGCGAAAGGGTTAAAATTACGCCGGCTAAAATCCGGGCAGATAGGGCAACGCACGTGCGTCCTGTATCTTCGAATCTTCAACTTCCCTTTTCGACGCACTGCCGTCATCTTCCCAGTTCGTTCTGCGCTGGTGCACGCCTTGCGCTGGTCTCCAGACGAGCTTCGAGGACTGCTCATTCTCCAATTCTCCTCGTCGAGCGCAGATCACCTCTCTCTTCCGTCATAGAGCTTGCCCAAGACCACTCTCAAGCGAGTTTTATGATAGTAGGAGTTAGAGTGACAGTCGTCATATTTGCGGAGAGTAGAAATAATCAAGAGAGAAATTACGTTGCGTCCGTCTAGCTGCCTATATGACGATACTGCCTTCACGACGAGCTGCTGCCGCCGCGGTAGCGCCATCGGACGCGAGGTCTTCAACGTCTTCAACGTCGGCTCAAGAAGAACTCGCGATTCTGACGGCCGCGCGCGTGGTCTGCCGGGAACGTCTACCTGTGGGTGGAGATGTCTTAACTCACGTGGAGAAACTGATCGACGGGTATCTGGATACGTTCTCGATCAGAATTTCGTTGCACACTGCATGCTTCGACGGCGTTTCTGTCCGAGCTCTCGAGTATTTGTATGCTCGAAGTTCGCTAAACGTCCGGACGCTGGCAGCTCACCACGCCGCGGCGGCAGGGCACCTCCACGTCATCAGATGGTTCGTGGAAAACCATCGCTCTTACTTCTCTAATCTTCGGGATGGTTGTCTCAGCCCGATCGACCGCGCCGCCCAGTTCGGACATCTTGACGCGGTTATCTGGCTGTACACGAACGTTGATGAAGGTTGCAGCTCGTCGACCCTTGATCTTGCCGCTCAATGCGGACAGGTGGAGGTGCTTCGCTGGCTGCACAAGAACACCTCTGAAGTCTGCTCTGGCGCAGCAATGGTGGATGCTGCCGCGCACAACAAGGTTGGTACGGTGAAATGGTTATACAGGCACGGGTATCATGAGAATGCCCACGCTGCCATCCTCAGTGCCGCCGAGCACGGTCACGTGCCGGTTGTGAAGTGGCTGTGCAAACAGGGCAGGAACGACGACGCCCTCAGGTGTGGCCAATTAGATGTCGTGAAGTGGCTGTGCAAGAGAATGATACAGCTGGAACTCGACGGAGAATCGTATAACTGTCGTGTGGCGCTCCAGCTCGCAACCAGTCAGAGTCATGGCCACGTTGTCGCTTGGCTTGCAAAAATGCTCGTCCGTCAAACGCTCAGGCATGACGAGCAGCGTCGGCGCAGACGCGCCAAGCGAACACGTGGGGAGTCGTCGACTGAGCGCAACACGCGCGCGAGATTGGAATAATGTGGAGCGCAAAATGCAAGAATTGGGATGATAATCCCAACGGCTGGACCTGATACTGGTTGCCGATATTTGTATATATATCCCATATGATATAATATGGATGAGAAAGGCTATAAACTGAAATATCAGCCACTGAAAGCAAATGTACAGAAGTCGTAGAAGTATAGCATATTTGATGGCATTACTTAATGAGTCTATCTTTTTCCGATTACGCTTTGATCACCCATTCAGACAGGTGCGCCAACTTCAATACGCTATGATATGAATCGTAATTCGCATATATTAAACATCGAAGGTATGAGCGATTACTATACTGCCGTAAATAAATATGCATATCAAGCTATATATGATCGTACACATAAAATGGGAAAGAGATTAAAGTATATCGCTATATTTGGTTATATCAGCTACAACTAGCATGGTTATTGCCCAGATATTATAATACTATCATAAATCGTATCCGTAAACTGTATTGTTATTTAGCAATGACACCAACAATACAGTTTACCATGCTAAAAGCCGTAGTGTTGGTCTTATCACTTGGTGACATGCGTTTTACCATCGCTTTATACGCGCATCCTGTAACAAATTATGTATTTCGATTTCTCTCTTGTTTTCGCACACAAAAATCGTTTTGGAGTGAAACTACTTGTTAGTAAAATATGTATTAATCACAGCTCGTTGGTGAGGATTGGGTTGCACTCCAAAGTAGATATACTTATTACTGCAGTTTGCTTGCCGGCTCAGTCTCACCAACGATCTTAGCAGAACTTCCCACGACACAATCGGAATACAAGCGCATGTAGAGTGTGATGATGACGACGCCCATATGACGTAGAACTGAACAGTGAGAATGTCAATACTCTAGAAATCCATAGTGGTAAATCTTTCTTCAAATCACAGTGGGTGGGTGCTGAAGCTAGCTGCCTCCCGCCCCCATAAATATTGCTGCCTCTTGAATAGCTTTCCAACCTGATTGTATATATACACTCAGGAATGCCATCCTGCTCTGCAAACCAATAGAAACCGTAAGACATTGAGCATACGAATGGGTGACCAAGTGTGCCAGTACTCATGTGGTAGTGCTGTACGTCAAATTGGTCTTTGGTACTCTTAGACTAATGCGCACAGAGACCGCTATTTCTGGGTCCTTGCTTGACACACCATCTCTGTCAGCCACAACCACGTCCCTTGTTTGTAGAGCAAACAAACGGAAGGTGGTTGTCGTGTTGGAAGCCCACGCGATCTTTGGTAATAGTGTAAATAGCTTTAACACACAACAAAGCACAAATGAGATTTTGCTCTTTCCCGAGAAAGACGGTGGTCGCCAGGGGATAGGGACGGGATGCCCTGGCGGTGGCCTGTCGAGATTACAGATCTGGCGTTCTGACGACTCTCGCCGTGATCTGATTGATGAATAAGAGGGTTTGGCAACCTGGGTATAAATGGAATCACGAAAACGAACCAGATCCAGGGCGACGGGTCCTTGACGGACATGGATTATGACAAATCTGGACCGATAGACCAGTAAAAATGCGTGGTGGACCAAGCCGAACGAAGTGGCTGGATCTACGTAGAAGGAATGATCTACGCCGATCTGAATCTACACACACCACGGATCTATGGTGTCAACCAAGGGTGGATCGAGCGTGTGAGACCACGAGGAGCAAGCTGGTCGATCGGGATTGATTGAGCCAAGGCAGACCAACAGTCGATTAACTTTAGCCGGTCCATGCCATCGATCAATCCAAATCGAGCTGCAGATCAGGGTTGCAGCTGGGTCCTATAGTCGATCGATCTAGACCTACCGATTCATAGATCTGCGATTTGTGATCGGAGATAAACGATCTGGCGCTCAATCAGATCGAGTAGATTGGACCCAAGCAGATCGGACACAAGCAGATTGGATCGGCTCGATAGGAGGTCAAATCGGATCGATCTACTAATTACTCTGATCAAGTCGATCTACCGGCGTATCTGATTGGATCGATCTATTTACCCTTTTGTCCCCAATACATTTCGTATGTAGAATACTTCTTCGGTCCGATAAAGAATTAACATTTAGGTTTTTTTATAAAACCTCACATAATTTTCATTGGTTAAAAATAGAAATGCATCCGGCGGTGTGTGAGAACTAAACTGCGGCTGAGCCATTCGTAAAAGCAGGCAGTCATCATAATGGGGCGAGCCCTCGGCACCACTGACATTCCAGAAGCAACCCGCCACGCAATAGCGCTCTTCCTCGCTGAGCGGTCAGTCGATGCCGGCTAAAGCGTGGGGCAGCGACGACGGCGGCGGTCAAGTTTGGGTGTTCCCGCCAGCAGGTGATCACAATTTTAAGCGCAAGCTTCAAGGGTTTCAAGGCCTAGATGAGGGCGTCTCCCCGAGTCAACGATAACAACGTCCGTCGCCGCGCGAGTTTCTCGCATCCCTTCGACGCCTCACCGGTGACGACAGTCTCTGCGGGCTCTAGCTCATGTTTCTAGCGTACCAAAGACAACTCTGTAGTGGTAGAGAGTGGTATTCACCATCTTTTGTGTGGTGCACTACAGTTCTTTAATTCATAGCGTTAGCCTAGCTAAATCGTCGTTATAAAACAGGCCATGATTTGATTGGCTGAAATGATTGTCAATTCTAACAACGATTTGATAAATATCAATATAACCGGTGAAAACCTCGAAATTCTATACGCTAATAACGTGCGAAGTAAGCGCTATTTTGCAACTTCGAGGACCTTATCTATACCGTCTGTTTGAGCACTTCGTGCTCATACCTTTATTCTGCTAACTTGAGCTACAAAAACGCTGCGAAAAAAACGTAATGTCGCAAAATATCTCTGCCATGTCGAGCGTGTTATATAGCTGTAGCAGAAAGTTCAGCATGCGCAAAAAATACCGGTGTAAAGTGCCCGTCAGCTGCTAGCGAATGGTGGTTCAGAAACCAGCATCCAACAAGTATTGCAAAAGTTATGGCCCGGTGAAAGAAGTGTTAATTCTTTATCGGACCGGAGAAGTAAGCATACTCAAATCAACTTCAGTTGCAAAACGATGCATAATGCATCGTTTTAGGCACATTTCCGGTTCGAGATTGTGAGATTTCACAGCTTCTACACGTTGGTATAGTCGGGCTTCTGTCTAAAACGCGGCATAATGCCACGTTTTATAAAATAATGCGATTGGCTTGTGATTGGACAAAATAGCAAAGAGATTGATGCCAATGAAACGGCATGCCTAATTTATGTTGAATTTTACGGATTCCAGTGCCTCACAGCACAAGGCCGGAGCGCTACAACGCGGCGATCCGTGAGACTTTCTAACCAGTCGTGGACACAAGCTGCCAACGCTGAAGTCATATGCGAGGGCTATACTTTTGCGTCGATGGTGCGTGTAATGTGAGCCTTATGTGTGTGCTGATCTAATTGTATTTGCTGCTGGTGTATGCGTGTCACTTGCAGGTGTCGCCGTGTGAAGTGTGCGGACAAAGGAGGCGAGCGACAGTGTGGTTTCTTCTGTGTGACTGGTGGCGAGGCTGGTAAGACGGCCGATCTCCAGGTCTACGCTTTGTGGTTCGAGTCCCTGTTGGTAGTCGACATTGTGCTGCGTTCATTTTGTCGGAACGACTGGAATATTGATGAAATAACCGAAATCAAATTGGAATCCTGGCCCGTGGCAAGTATGGTGACGTAAATTCTGTGATCGGGATACGCCAGTTGTGGGTCGCCAATTTCGGCCAATGGGTGAACGAAGATTCGTTCAGGCGCTCGTTGATGACAGATGGGTTCGTTAAGTTGGATGGATGTTGACCGAGGACTCGGTCGGACGGAAACCAAGGTCACTCAACTGGGACAGTCACTATTGTGGAGTCCGCACTTAGCGAACCTTCGTTGGGCGTACCTAGCACCAGATAAGTACGCTACCGAAGGTTCGTGCGCACTTTGGATCCATGGATAGAAGCGTCGGTTCGGGCGACCCTTTGCAATTTCAGGGTCCGAACGAAGAGTCGTTCGACGGTAACGTAGCATGTAGAAGATCCATAACGGATCATAGTTCACTTGATATTTGTATACTGTATAGGAATTACATAATTAGGAGATAAACCTGAAAGGGCAACAATCAGAACAGAATCTTCCCTTCAAGTGTCTAGCGTGACATCCGGCTACCTTAGGTAAGCGTCTGGATAAGCGTATTTGAGTGGATTATGCCTGTCCGAGAACCTGTAGCATAACAGCGAGGGTTCATTGGACAGGCCAAGAGTGTTGAGTGTGGTCTGTTGACGTGACGGCGTATCTTGCCTATTGCACGTGTGTGGGAGTACATATTGACTCCAAGTGTGACTTCCAACCGAAGGGAACCTTCGGTGGCGGTACAGTACCCTTCTGCTGTTGGGACTGTGCTATCCTACTGCACACACTAGCGTTGCTCGTGCTAGTTGTGTGTTTTACATTGGTTGAGTACATACAAACGAGGTAGCAAGGTCCTGTTCGTCCCGGTGTAAGGGATCGATCTGGGTACTTTCAGATCTTGATCCGAACACTCGTTGGCCGTATTGGCTGACGAGTCGTTGTGGGTGTGAGCTATTAGAACCTCTACCGAGTGTTCATTTGGCGTGGATTTCCTATACCACACAAGAGTATGCCACTCCAACTGGAATAGAGTCCTGCGGTAAGAGGGTAATACAGCCGTTTTCGAATATTATCACGCCATCCTTTTCGCGACAAGTAATTCCACGATGAATGGACTAGACGCTGGCTCTGTTGATTAGATGGTGCTTGCAATTAAGTTCATCATTTTCAAAAGACAAGACAAAGCAACAAGGAAAGGAAGCGAGAACAAAATCAAATAGGGAAGGAGAGCTGGAACCCGAGCAAACCACGTAGGTCAAAACACCAGTCTACGAAGCGCAATTTAGCTTTTGACGAGCCGAAGACTGATCATGTTGAAAGCAGTCATGACAGCAAGAGCACCTATGACCGAGAATACGAAATCGAAAGCATTCAGGAAGAAAGAGACGGAATGTTTTTCGTTAGGTGGTCTGGGTATGACTCCGATGGCAATACTTAGGAGCCAGAGGCAAATATCAGCGCGGATGCAATTAGTGAGTTCAGGCGAAAGCGCCAGCGGGCTGGAGATTCGAGCGAGCATGTTGAAGGTGAATGCATCCCAACTTTGGGGCCAACCGTCGACAACACAACTGCCAGCTCAAACGATGGAGTGGATTCAGACGATAGACCAACCAATACGCTCGTGCCCAGCGTAAAACTTGGGAGTCACGTGTGTTTTCGACTCGACCGTGAGCCGTGGATGTATCCTGCTCTGTCCAGTGGGATTGGTGTCACATTTTCGACTGCAGTCATTTCGAGGGAGTGCTGATTCCGGGGCGGACATGGCGCTGTTGAATTTGAGGTCCGCTGGGCGTCGACCCGGTATCAGTCCAAAAACCACGTGCACTACATAAGTCGTGAGAAATCAATAGAAGGAGTGACGAACCATGCACGAGCTGTCGGTGTCGGGCTCGACCCCAGGGCATGGGAAATGTTGTGTCGTCCATACCACGGAGCACAAGCAGTCGAGGATATATGGGATGACTATGTCAAAATTGATGAGGCAATGCTCGCTTCGCAAGCGAAGAGCTGATGCCTGTAGATCAGACAGAAGTGGAAAAAATAACGGAGATGGAATTTCATGCAAACGCTAGACTGACTGCTCCGACCAACCTTTTCACTCGCGATGACGGCTCGACTAACACCAGACTCATCTCAAAGTACAAGCCAATTTTTGAGCACTCCGCCGTCTCCAGTTTTTTTTGCGTACCTGCCGATTTCATTCTGGAAAAGGCCGTAGAAAACAGAAATGCCTACGCAAGCGCTTTCAAGCAGCCAAAAGTGACGTTGGACGAGATGATGCGATTCCTTGGTATCCTATTCTACGTGACGTTGGTCGACAAAGGTGAATATTCGAATTTCTGGGGTTCTCAAGTTGAGGACAGCATTCTTAACTCTGGCACATTAGGACTGGAGACTGTGATGACGCTCAAGCGATTTCAGCACATTCGTAAAAATTTATGCTTCCGCCACGATGTTAGTCGCGAGCACCTCTCGCGAGACCCAGCTGCTCGCGCACGACCGCTGATGAACTTGCTTAAAGTTCGGTCGTCAAAGTTTGTTGATGTAGGGCGAAACTGTGCTGTTGACGAGACCAGCATTGCATTCCGATCAAGATAGGCAAGACATTTGATTGTCTTTAATGCGTCAAAGCCAACGGGCAGATACCTTTCAAAATCTACATGTGCTGCTGCTCGACAACGAGGCTAGCTTTTACAAAAATTTCGACTACACTGTTCAAGTGATTGGTATCAAGACTTAGCGGTGTTGAAGGCTAAGATAATGTTGCGCGACCTGAAGCCGCAACTGAGTTCTCATCTGAAATTCAAAAGCATGTCATCGAAGCCACGCGACCACTGCATCGCAGTAAGAGAATTATCAATACCGACAACTTCTGCACGTCGTGTCAATTGCTCGAAAGCCCCCGTTTGTTTCGATTGTATTGCCGAGGTACTATTCGCGAGAATAGCAAAACTTTTCCGCGCTGCTTCATGATTTCCAAGAAAGACAAGGACAAATCGGCAAGGCGTGAGTACAAAACACCAAATTGTCGCCGCTTCATGGGTCGACGGCTCAGTGGTCAACATTGTGTCAAATGCAGATGATTCGTCGACGACACAAGTACAACGACTTGTTGCCAGCAAAAGGTGTCATTTACCGCGCCATTGTGCGTCATTGAATACAACCAGTTCATGCAGGGTGTGGATAGGTTCGATCAATGCGTGCGCGTTTTTCCGGTTGCAGACGGACATACATTTCGTCGATGGCACAAAAATAGCCATGGCATTTATTGATATGGCGCGATGCAACGCTTATATCACACGAAATATGCGGGTAAGTGTAATTCAGGACGAGATCCGCACCGGACGTTCATGGTGGAGCTCACCTCGGCGTTACTGAAGGGGGTTGGATAAATTCGCTGTGATACGGGCCTGCCTTTTGATGACCCAATTGAAACCAACTTCACATTTTACCAACTCCGTCAAGGCTACAAGGCGGGAACACTACTGTACCAGCAACACCACCCTCTCCCGTATGCATCCCACGGCACACATGGCAAGTATATCCAGATTCACGAAGAAAACGTGAATGTGGTGTGCCGTTTCTAGGGGAGATTTCCGACAGAGTCAACGATGTACTGTTCGGATCACTGTGTGGCTTTGTGCTCACAAGGGTTTGAAGGTCCGGCATAGTCATTTGCGTGCCCAAACACACTGTTGACATGCTGGCAAAGTTTCACAGGTTTTATTTGCCGAACAAGTTTTTCAGAGCGAAGGGTAACATGAGCAGATCATCCAATCTTTTTACCGATAAACGAAGCGCAACTATGTTCTCGCGGTCGATTGAACCACACGTTTCGACGGACTATGAGGGTTAGATTTACATTTGTTTTGTTGAGCGCTTTCGATAACAATACACGGTCTGTACATTACTTGTCCAGGACACAGCAACTTCTATGGTCTCTAATAGTTGGAATAAAGCGCAAAGTAAGCGCCAGCAGGTGTGTCTGTGACGATGACAGAACTTCTTCATTACGACGAGCGTAGATACACCGTTGCATTGATAGACTAGATCTTGAAGCGCCTTAATTGCCGTTTCTTCAAAAGTTGGTTGTTGGCAAACAATACTGTAGCGTGCTGCAGATATTCAATCGCTGAGCTGTCCAGGCACGAAATATCAGGGTTTATAAAACGCGTCTTGTTTAGCTGTGGAATCGTTGAGCGATGACGCT
This sequence comes from Phytophthora boehmeriae, assembly GCA_011947355.1. Classification (NCBI taxonomy): domain Eukaryota; phylum Oomycota; class Peronosporomycetes; order Peronosporales; family Peronosporaceae; genus Phytophthora; species Phytophthora boehmeriae. The sequence goes on along the minus strand of JAAVTJ010000132.1, from coordinate 277,317 downwards.
CAATAGTATCATCAGCGATCCGGCCTAGAGCCTTCTGGACTTCTATTCCTATACATATTTTTGCCGGTGTTTCTATAGCCACTTGCACAACCACGTTCCCGATATCGCTTCCAATATCAACAAAGATATCCGCAGACGAAAGATCAAGAAAAGTAACGATTCTTGTAATTCCATGTGTAGTCATCTCCCCTGCGTTGAAGTGTGTGTAGCCGGACTGCTGGCGAATGTGACCTCCATCAACGTGCCTAAATAATGATGAGTTGAGTGAATCCAAATTACAGCTAGATAGTGAGTCCGTGATACACTGATGATTCGGTGTAAGATTTCGATCGACTCGGACTTGTCGAAATCGATCCAAATCCTTGCCGCACGTCTTTCGTAGCGCTTTGAGCCGATTCTGAAGTGCCTTTCGCGGTAGACCGTGGAGCCACATTGCTTCTGCTATCTTGGACCAGTTAATCTTTGACTTGTTATCAGTATAATGCCTAACGTGACGGACAAGTATAACATTTTCTAAGTCGCTGAAGTTGGACGTGATCGAATATGCTTGGATCAACAAGCCCATTATCGGTGTATAGCTCATTATCGACGAATATATAAAGAAGACTATATCATACAATTGTTAATACATACGGAGATGGCAAACGCTAGCCAACGATGTCATGCAGAGTAATGATACTGCAATTTGTATACAATACAAAATACTATATGGATGAGGACTTTCTAGGCTTCTACACCGCATCATAGCGTAGATCATCGGATCGGAAAAGCTGGCTATTATGTTGTCGTGAATTTGTGCGATGTGGAAAACCCGACAAAATCAGTTAAAGTGGTGTGCATTACATCAGTCACAGGGTAATTTACAATTGCTACCCGTAATTGAATCTGTTATCCTGCATCTGGATTGTCCAAAAGTGGTCTTATCAGTAGAGGTTCAGTTAAAATAAGCGTACGTTCTTTCCCCACAACGAGCACAAAACAAGGTAGTTTAACGTGGCCTAATGTCTCGTTATGAAATAGAAAACTATCCTATTTTGTAAAACGCTGCATTATACGGCGTTTTACACGAGTTTGGTAACAAAAGGGTTAATTGGTCGGATCGGGCCGATTGATGGGAAGCACAGCGGGAACAGCCGGTCCAAATATACAGGTAACATCTGATCGTAGAATACATAGAAGTCAGGATGGGATCGATAGGTTAGAATGGATAAACATCCATAGAACCGAATTTGCCTTGTACTACAAAAATGTCCTCAAGAACAGCCAAGAACGGGAATTACATTGGGTCTGCGGCTTATCGGAAGAAGCCATAGCGGTAGATCTAGTGTCGGATCGGATACCTATGTAATCTACTGGTCAGCTTTCTTCCACTGAGTTTACTGCTTACAAGTGCTGACCTTCGATCGGAAAGAGTTAATTACTTGGCTGTCGGATCGATCTGATTCTCAACAACTCAAGATCCCGTCATAGGAGGCGGCAAGCATCGCAAAGGAACCTCCCCGTAAAGGAATACTACTCAAAAGGCAACAACCCATGGTCGGATCAAGTCCCGCCGCCAGATCGAAGGTCGATCGACTCCCTTCCAATCTGGATCTGTATTAGGACGCAGTGTGAAGACTCCCACGCTGCTTCACTCCATTCCAGTGGCCTGCAAAAGCACTCTTCTTCGCAGATCGGCACTTCACATGTCATCAAGAGAGCAGATCCCGCCTGCCGACGGGTACACAAGGTAAACAATTTAGCTATATCGCGGATCGCAGGAGTACTCCCTCCTCTAGTCGGTGTCTGGTCGAAAGTGGGGAGTTTGGATCCCACTGCACCACAATTGGATAGTTGTACAATTAGTTACATAGTAGGATGTACGTCCGAAGGACATACAAACAGATTGGAATATTCCACCGAACACGAAGAGTTAAGTGGGAACCTTTTAGGTGCGTCTACTTGCTTGTTTGGGTGGGTATGCGTGCCAGTGACAACCGATCATCGAAATGAAGTGTTCACTTGGCAAGGTCAACCGTGTGTGGCCAGATTATATTGAGAGTTTGTATAGGGTGAAGACTGAATTGTCAATATCCCTTTATTTGATTGCTTCCAGCCGAGGTTTACCTTGGCGCCGCTGTATAACCCTACCCAAGGCCTAGAACTCTTCCGCTGTTGGTATTACGGGTAGTGCGATTGTATAGCATATACGACCGAGTGCTCGTGGTAGTAGTATGCGGTTTATAACTGGTAAAAAGTCGTACTTTGCTCATTTAACGTCTGGCCCGGTCTAGGGAATGCGTCTGGGCCCAGACGGTTCGTTTGTCGGTCTGATAGACTATTTGTTGTGTGTTAAAGCTATTTACACTATTACCAAAGATCGCGTGGGCTTCCAACACGACAACCACCTTCCGTTTGTTTGCTCTACAAACAAGGGACGTGGTTGTGGCTGACAGAGATGGTGTGTCAAGCAAGGACCCAGAAATAGCGGTCTCTGTGCGCATTAGTCTAAGAGTACCAAAGACCAATTTGACGTACAGCACTACCACATGAGTACTGGCACACTTGGTCACCCATTCGTATGCTCAATGTCTTACGGTTTCTATTGGTTTGCAGAGCAGGATGGCATTCCTGAGTGTATATATACAATCAGGTTGGAAAGCTATTCAAGAGGCAGCAATATTTATGGGGGCGGGAGGCAGCTAGCTTCAGCACCCACCCACTGTGATTTGAAGAAAGATTTACCACTATGGATTTCTAGAGTATTGACATTCTCACTGTTCAGTTCTACGTCATATGGGCGTCGTCATCATCACACTCTACATGCGCTTGTATTCCGATTGTGTCGTGGGAAGTTCTGCTAAGATCGTTGGTGAGACTGAGCCGGCAAGCAAACTGCAGTAATAAGTATATCTACTTTGGAGTGCAACCCAATCCTCACCAACGAGCTGTGATTAATACATATTTTACTAACAAGTAGTTTCACTCCAAAACGATTTTTGTGTGCGAAAACAAGAGAGAAATCGAAATACATAATTTGTTACAGGATGCGCGTATAAAGCGATGGTAAAACGCATGTCACCAAGTGATAAGACCAACACTACGGCTTTTTAGCATGGTAAACTGTATTGTTGGTGTCATTGCTAAATAACAATACAGTTTACGGATACGATTTATGATAGTATTATAATATCTGGGCAATAACCATGCTAGTTGTAGCTGATATAACCAAATATAGCGATATACTTTAATCTCTTTCCCATTTTATGTGTACGATCATATATAGCTTGATATGCATATTTATTTACGGCAGTATAGTAATCGCTCATACCTTCGATGTTTAATATATGCGAATTACGATTCATATCATAGCGTATTGAAGTTGGCGCACCTGTCTGAATGGGTGATCAAAGCGTAATCGGAAAAAGATAGACTCATTAAGTAATGCCATCAAATATGCTATACTTCTACGACTTCTGTACATTTGCTTTCAGTGGCTGATATTTCAGTTTATAGCCTTTCTCATCCATATTATATCATATGGGATATATATACAAATATCGGCAACCAGTATCAGGTCCAGCCGTTGGGATTATCATCCCAATTCTTGCATTTTGCGCTCCACATTATTCCAATCTCGCGCGCGTGTTGCGCTCAGTCGACGACTCCCCACGTGTTCGCTTGGCGCGTCTGCGCCGACGCTGCTCGTCATGCCTGAGCGTTTGACGGACGAGCATTTTTGCAAGCCAAGCGACAACGTGGCCATGACTCTGACTGGTTGCGAGCTGGAGCGCCACACGACAGTTATACGATTCTCCGTCGAGTTCCAGCTGTATCATTCTCTTGCACAGCCACTTCACGACATCTAATTGGCCACACCTGAGGGCGTCGTCGTTCCTGCCCTGTTTGCACAGCCACTTCACAACCGGCACGTGACCGTGCTCGGCGGCACTGAGGATGGCAGCGTGGGCATTCTCATGATACCCGTGCCTGTATAACCATTTCACCGTACCAACCTTGTTGTGCGCGGCAGCATCCACCATTGCTGCGCCAGAGCAGACTTCAGAGGTGTTCTTGTGCAGCCAGCGAAGCACCTCCACCTGTCCGCATTGAGCGGCAAGATCAAGGGTCGACGAGCTGCAACCTTCATCAACGTTCGTGTACAGCCAGATAACCGCGTCAAGATGTCCGAACTGGGCGGCGCGGTCGATCGGGCTGAGACAACCATCCCGAAGATTAGAGAAGTAAGAGCAATGGTTTTCCACGAACCATCTGATGACGTGGAGGTGCCCTGCCGCCGCGGCGTGGTGAGCTGCCAGCGAGGGACCGCCTCCAGAACTATCATTTTGATCTTCTCTACTCTCAACACGGTTGGCAGCACTACAGAGTCGGGCGAGAACACCAGTAGAAAGAAGTGTATCAACCACCATGTGGTTCAACATCTGCACTTCAGATACAGAATTCAGTACTTTGGGTGCAGATTATATCACGCCAAAAACAGACTCGATCACCACGCCTGTTTTATATTGTGGAACTAATCGAACTATACTGTGTACCACACTATAAGTCTTGGGGGCTGATCAATCTCATGTTCTTTGTTTCAAGTATTTTATCTTTCTAGGCGATGCTCCTACTCAAATACTGAAGTTATGCACATTGCATCAATCTACACTGTGGCATCTTGAACCAATGTTGCAATGTTACACTGTGGCACTCTACCCAACGCTATACTGTGGTACTCTGCCTTAATGCTACACCATTGCAATCTACCATCCGCCATGTCCACCACCACGTACGGAGCCAGCGTCCACCACGTCCACCTCGGCGTACGGAGCCAGTGTCCACCGCCCCGTACGGAGTCTGCGTCCACCATGTCCACCACCACTTCAGAAGTCCGCGTCCACCACCACGTACGGAGTCTGCGTCCACCATGTCCACCACCACTTCAGAAGTCCGCGTCCACCGCCCCGTACGGAGTCTGCGTCCACCACCACCACGTATGGAGTCTTCGTACACCACCCCTTCAGAAGTCTGCGTATGATGTCTGCCTGCAACCTTTCCAAGCACAAGCCTCTGCCACAAATGCAGGACTGGCTTCAGCGTCTCGAACGAAAACATATGATTGGTTCTAGTACCCTCACTCTAGGTACTCTATTGGGTTTTATTGTTAGTGGCTATTCGACTTCAAGTTGATCTCACATTTACGTTACACCACCATTTTGGCAGGACTACACTACGCTTCTGGAGCGTCACCAGAATCAAAGTGCTCTCCTTTGGGGGTGAACAGCAAGTTTTCGCACAGGATGGACTCTACACACGTATCTCTTCGTCCAAGCGTATGTATGCATTTCTGTGGTCTCTCTTAGTACTAAACGATTGACATGACCATAACACATTTGCTACTTCGTGAAGGGTAACGACAATGACTTGGCGATTAACGCTCGTCCTGCGTGGGTACGTCTGTGGACTACAGGCGAGGACTCCTATGTGACTCTTGATCAGTATCTCGCCACCCTTCCGAGTCGAACAATAAAAAAATGATGAAGCAAAGTGTAATCTGGACCACCTCACTAGACATGAAGACGATCTGTTTCTAACTAGGCACACTATGCGGGCCATAATCACGAAATGCAAATCTGGGCGTTGTAAGGAGCAATCCGGACACTGTTTGTGCCGCTACAAAATTCTGAAGTGCGAGAAGAGTGATCTGGCAGTGGTATACGTTAATGGTGAGCACATTATGGCTAACCCTGTAGCATCATCATCGCTTCCACAAAGCCTTACAACAGAGATGAAAGTGTTTCTCAACAAAAACTCTCGACGGACTCATCCCTCAAGCCCCATGAGCTGTTTGCAGTGCTGTGTGCGAAAGTGGATCGAAGTGATCTCCAAGGCCCGCAATCCAAAGAATCGCAGGTTCAAGGGTTCGTAAAACGTTGGCGCCAGCAAAACAAACAAGATCTAATGCAGCCGGTGATTGACATTTGCTCACGTTCGATGTTCGACATCATGGATAATGCAACTGAATCGGGAAATGAGCTTATGGTGTTTTGCGATTCTGAAATTAAGGAAGGACGTCGAATTCCAAACATTGGGACTGGGTCTGCTGTGTCGCCTTTCAGAATTGGCCTGACATGCTACACAATGCTGAAATCCTACGTAGATATTCAGCAGAGCCCTGACTGTGTATCGATCCTACATGTGGATAGCACGCACAATATTGTCAACAAGCAGTATCCTGTATTTGTGCTTGGATACTCGGATAGAAGCGGGCGCTATTTTCCGCTTGTGTATTGCTGTACATCAAAGCGCCGCGAAGAGGACATCAAATGGATGCTGGCGTATCTGAAACGAGTGGTGTCAACGCTTTTCCATGGTGTGCATTTGTGGAGTAGCGGTCTCGCAGAAATCTTGCGGGGCCGGTCTCGCACAAACCCGGCGCGTCTTGGTCGGGGTCGCGCCAAGCGAATTATTCCCGGTTGTTGGAGTAGCGTATCTTCGAATATAGGGCCCAAGTCTTCGCAGGCTTTGGAGTTGGGGGTTCTTGGTTGACGCTTGTTCCTTGTCGTAGGGCGTCGAGCCTCGGGCGTGCGGCGTTATCGGGCCGGCGTTTCCTTGGCGTTCCCGTCGGGCGTGCGGCGTTATCAGGCCGGCGTTTCCTGGGGCTTGTGTAGCGTTATCGGGCCTACACGGGGGTCTTGTGCACGGCGGTTATCAGGCCAGTGCGGTCCTTCGCCTAGGCAGCGCGTTATCGGGCGCCCACCTAAACGGTATACGTTTAACGTGCCTTTGTTCCGGCACGGGCCTTTGGAGGTTTGAGCACCCGAACCAGCAAACGACGGGGGCCGCGATATCGGAGCGGCTCTGCGTGCCGACGCTTGGTGGTTCCCCGGAACCGACGGGAAGACTGGAGGTCTTTGTGGTTCAGCGAAATTTCGGGACTGAGTCCTTACCCTATCCTATATCCTGGCTGCTGGCTACTCCCTACTACTGCTTGCTAAGCCTACCGTTCTGTGCCTATTCCTACGTCTGTCGTCGTGACTGCCGTCCTTCAACCTGAGTTGCGTTACGTAATCAAGATCGTGCTCGGCGCATTTTTGGTCGGCGGGGTTAGGGTCGGCGTATTAGAGCTCGGCGCATTTCCGCTCGGCGCACTTTGCATAGCCGAGCCACCTGGCCGACTCGTCGGATCAGGTTGATCCCCGGCGAATCAGACTCAGGCGACGTGTCCCATAGCCCATCATTCCCGCCGACTTTTCCGTCGCGTCGGATTCCGTCTTTCAGGTCACCAGAGGTCCATCTCGGCGCCCTCCATCGCCGGCGCCCAGTGCGTGCATTTCTCCGCGGGGCACTCCTCCACATCCGTCCCGCTGCCACGCGCGCGCACTCCCCAGGTGGGTGCGTCGTTGCAGACTATGCCCTGCATAGTGGCCGTGTTCTTGCTCGTCACGTCATCCAGCTCTCCACGTAGTATTCTCCGACGCCGTCGCCTCCAAGCTCCATGTCCCGCGCCGTGGACCTCTTCGACGAGGTGGATGAGCTCGACACAAGCGACCTCGAAGCCGACGAGTGCGGCATCTGCGCGAGTGGAGCACACCGACCTCGCCTTCCCGACCCTCCTCAGGTCTCCATTCCTGCCCAAGGCGCGCCCATCCTCTCGGTGACCGGTCTCGCCGCCGACGCGCGCGAGCTCGAGCGCGAGAACCAGGCTCTCCGCGCCCAGTATGAGCTCGTCTCCGTGAACAACGCTGGCTTAGCCGTCCATGCTTCCGTGCTGCACGGCCGGAACCTCGGGCTCTGGCACCGCGCGCGTGAGGGTTACCGAGAGGGCATGATACTGCTGGAGACCGCACTCCTGTCTCGGGAGCGCGCCGAGCAGGAGTGCGTCGCGCTGCGGGACCGTGTCGTCGGACTTCGCGATCGCGCCGGCCGTGTTGATGCTGCTGAGGCGCACCTTCTAGCGTCAGAGGCTGCGGCGGTGGAGCAGTACCATGCCCTGCAGGACCAATTTGCTGCCTCCCAAATTCAGGTGGCGGACTTGACCGCGCGGCTCGCTGCAGCCCCTCCCCGGCGTCTTCTGCTTCCTTGGCGCGGCTGTTCGCCGCACAAGGCGAACGCGACGACGCGCGCGCCGAGCGCGACAACTTGTGCGCCGGGTGCGACGACTTGCGCGCCGAGCGCGATGGCTTGCGCGTCCAGCTCGCGGCCGCCCAAGCTGCGCTCCCTCCTGTTCGAACACGTCTGGACGACGCCGTCGCTGAGCGTGATCTAGCGCAGCAGGCAGTCGGCCTCGCTGAGCATCAGCGGGATGAAGCCCTGGCCGAGCGCGACCAATGCCGTCGCACTCTGGTAGTCGTCGAGCAGGAGCGAGACGGCGCCATTGACATGCGCGATCAAGCGCGACGGTCTTCGATGGTTTTGAGGCGTCAACGTGATGCGGCCGTCGTGGAGAGAGACCAGGCCTATCAGGCAGCGGCCACTCTCGAGCAGCAGCACGCCTCCGTCGGCGAGGAACTCCGCGTCGCTCGCGACTCGCTCTCTCAGAGTCGCACAGAGGCTGAGTCGGCCCAGCACCCGAACACTCCGCTACAGGACGACCTCCGGCGGGCCAACGCCCTCCTGGTGGCCCACGCCGAAGAGCTGCAACGGAGTGCGGCGCGCACCCGCGAGTTGGAAGAGTCAGTGTCCACTGCTGGCACTCTTCGAGTTGCTGCCGAGTCGGAGATGTCGCGGGCTCAGGCGAATGAGCTCCAGGCCACGTCTCGTTCGGCGCTGTATCGGGAAGGATGGCTGCGCATGCGTCGGGCATTCAAGCAACGACGGGAAGCTGTGAATACTCACGTTCGCCGCCTCAGTGTCCGGGTTGCCGAGCTGGGAGAAGAGCGCGACTTGGCCACCCGCGAGCGCGACGAGCGCGCCGTCGCGTGGCGGCGGATGCTCCGGGAAGCGCGCCGCGGCCGAGAGGTTGCGCAACGTGTGCGCGACGAGCTCGCTAGTCGCCTCGTCGGCATCGTCGCGTCTGTCGGTGGGCAGATTGACACCGCCGACATAGTCCGTCGCCTAGAGGCGACGTTCACGGCGGAAGTGAACGCGGCCGTCCCTCTTCCTCCAGCTGACCCCGGTCAAGCGGCGCGTCCAGCTACTCCTGCTGTCTCTGTTCCATCTGCGCCGGACACGGGTGTTGGAGGGAGCACTGCCACCCCTGTTAGGGAATCCGCGTCAAGTTCTCCGGCTTCGGCGGCGATTCCTTCGGTTCCAGCGCCACCCTCTCGCACCGCACCCACGTCGCCATCTGCGCCAGGCTCTCGTCGCCTTCGGCACAGCGGGACCGGTCGTCCCGGGTCTCAGCCTCGTTCCTCGGGCTCATCCGGAGCAGCCTCCATTCCTTCGACGCATTCTCCGTCTCAGCGACGCAGTCAACGTCCATCCACTGTGGCAGACACGGCTGCCTCGGATAGCACTGCCGCGCAGACGTCGCCGGCTGCGTCCCGGTTCGCCGCGGCTGCTGCCGCGGCCCAAGCGCGTTCTGATGCGGCGCTCTTTGGGTCGGAGTCGTCAGACAGCGACGGCCAGACACGGCGGCCGGAGCCCAAGCGTCGGCGCTTGTAGCGCCACGGCTGGGGCTCGCGTTCCTCGGCGCGTTATTCTCCTCGTCCGCGGTCCCGTTCGCCCGCGCGTTCCCCTTCGCGTTCTCGTTCCCGCTCACGGTCTTGCTCGTCCTCTGCGTCGTCGGTGCGCTCTGGTGGCTCGGCGCACTCGGCTGGCTCGGCCAGCTCGGCCCGTTCGACGGATTCAGCGCACTCTACAGGTTCGGTGGCTTCACGACGCCCGGCGTGCCTCACACGATCGGCGGGTTCGCCGCTACGAGGCCGTTCGGCGTTCGTAGCGCGATCGGGGCGCGGTCCGAGCGACTCGGGCGGCTCCAGCGGCGACGAGTCTTCGTCCTCGTCGTCATCCCAGAGCTCGGCTTCCAGTTCTGCGTCCAGCGTCTCGGCGGGCAACGCCCCGCGGCGCCATTCTTCGGCCCAGTGATTCCTCCCGCATGGTCGCCGTCTGGTTGGCAGCAGGCCCGTTATGCTCCATGGCCCAAACGGATCCGGCGCTTGCGTCTCCACCTGATCACAGCGCAGGAACTGCGAAACCTGTTTCTGCCGCCGCGCGGCTGGATCTTTCCGCGCCAGCCTGCCCCTGAACCCCCGAACTGGAACCGGGCGCTGGTAACGCCGGCCAACGTTGAGGCGTTGTACGCGACTCGGCCGTGGCGGTATCTGGCCCAGGCTGTCGAGGCGCTCCTCTTCGCGTCCGACAATGCAGCTTTCCGGCCGTTCCTGCGTCGACTCCGCCGGCATATCGCGAGTTGGGCTCAAGCCTACTGGGAGTCTACCCACGAGCTCTTTGTGCAAGGCCCGGCGTGGAGTCCGTGGCGCACCGCGCGCAATTCGCGTCGCTCCCACGCCGGCACTCATCTCAACAGCGTGTTGCAGTTGGCTGTCGAGTTGTTTCGGCGGGGGCTTGCCGACGCGGATCTCCTGCTGGACCCCATGGTACTCCACTTTCCACCCGCGCACTCGCGGATCGGACGATGGTACCCCGGCCTTCAACACGCGACGCTGCAGGCTGCGCTCGACGACATCGATGCGCAGGAACCTTGGCGTCGCTTCTTCAGGTCGCCTCTCACCGTGGCGGAGATGGAAGCCAACGCACGCTGCCGAGTGACGCGTGCGCACCCCGCGTACCGCGTGCCTCGCCTCGCAGGCAAGTTTATCCCGCTGGTGTGAGTCGAATTAGTCGTGGCCGTCGGTAGTCGTCGTAGCCCGTAGTCGTCGTATTCCTAACGTCAACATGCAACCCTTGATCTTCCATTCCTTCTCTTTCCACTTCTTCACATCTTCTATGAGACGGCCCTCCGCCGTCCCATCTTCAGCAACCGGCTGGTCCTCCACACTTCCCTCATCCGACCCTCGACTCGGCCATTTCCAGAGTCGAGGCCTTCCACCCATCCACCCGTCGGTAGCCTCCCTGCCGACTTAGTCGCACCCGTCGGCGCTCACTCACTTGGGCCCGCCGCCTCCGCGTTCTCGTGCGATTGCATCGCCTCGAACCGGTTGCATCCTGTGCGCTCGCGCAGGAAGTTGTACATGAGCCCGCCGCAGTTGAGATCGAGCTCGTCGACCCACGTCGTGTCCGGGTACCCCTTCCACTGCACTTCGAACTCGCGTCGCGTACGGCCGTACCGGGTGGCGCGGCCCTCGCGCACGTTCACGAGCTTCTCGACCTCGAAGACGTCGTCGTCCAGTTCGCGCGTGGCCTCCCAGCTGTCCTCCGGCAAGAGCTCTTCGTCGAAGTCGAAGCGCTCCTCGGCCGGCACCGTCAACTGCGTCGCGGGGCGTGACGGAAAATCCCGGACGGGCTTGAGCTTGGAGATGTGGACCACGGGGTACAGCTGATAGGGTGTCCCTGTCGTCTCAAGGCGGACGGCGTATGCGCTGATCATCTCGGCGACGCGGAACGGGCCGTGCCACATGTGCGCGAGCTTGTGCGCGTAGCCCGGCTTCACTCTATCTAGGTACAGCCATACCTGCGAGCCCGTTGCGATCTCGTGCTGTGTCGCGTTTTCGTTTTGTCGGCGCGCTCTCTCCTCGACGGCTTCTCGCACTAACTCTAGCGCTTGCGCCCTCGCTACCTTGTAGTGCCGCTGGATACGGAGTCTCCACCGCTTGGCCTCGGCGTCTCGGGTCGACGTATTCCCGACCGCCAGAGTCGCTTCCAGCGTCGACCTGGGATCCCAGCCGTGAACCAAGAAGAACGGGGTCTCGTCTCTCGTCCGATCGTGCGAGGTGTTCAGCGCGAAGGTAAGGCGCTCGGCGTATTCGTCCCAGTCACGTTGGTTGACGTCTGCAATATACATTTTAATTGCCCGTGTGACTGTTTGCACCATGCGCTCCGCAGCACCATTGGCCTGGGGACGGTACGCGAGCGTCGCCCGCTGCCTCTGGCCCATGAGCTTGCTGAACGCCTTGAAGAAGTCCGACATGAAGCCCGGCTCTCGATCATGGCGAATCGCTTCGCTGGCGCCGAAGCGCCGGAACACCACCTCCTCGTACGCTTCGGCTACAGTCTGTGCGGTACGTGACGCATTTGCCTTGACCACGACGAATCCGGTGAAGAGGTCGACCCACACTAACAATTCCGTGTTGCCTTTGTAGGACGCCGGCAACGACGGAATGTGGTCCATGGCGACGACCTGGAACGGGTACGTCGCGACGATGTTGCCCGGCGACTCGCCCTGGATCGTCGGGCGTCCCTTTCCCGTCTCGCAGTCGGTGCATTCTCCGACATAACGTTGGACGCTCCTGAAGATACCTGGCCAATGGAAGTGGCGCCTCACGCGTTGATATGTTCGACCGATGCCTTGATGGGCACCTTCGAGGCTCGTATGGTAGTGGTGGAGAATATCTTCGCGGAGCGTCTCCGGAACCACCAACTTCATCATCGCGTCGCGATCTTCGGCGGACTCGTCGCTCCTCACCCGATAGTAGAGCAGATCTCCTTCACCTTCGTCGTACTGGGGTGCGAGCTTCTGGCAGTTCTTCACCTCGCGTCTGGAGAGGTCCCCGACGTCGCCACGGAGGTATTTTTGAGATTTACGATCCAGACCTCCTCGTCTTGAGCGACGCGGATGCGGTCCAAACGAAGTCGCTGGACTACCGACTCCTGCAGAACTTCTGGCGCCTGGTTCCGGGGAGCAGCCGGGCGTGCGACCGCTGCGCGTGTCGTCACTGGGAGAACCCGCGCCATCCCGCATTCCGCGTCCGTGCTTTCCGCCCTCGGCGGGTCTGATTCCGACGCGTCTGACGCAAGGTCGTTCCCGTTGCGTTTGTCCTCGTCGCAATTTTCTGCGCCGAGCTTCACGTCGCGGTTTCCCGCGTCGAGGCCTTCGGGTGGAGCCACCCCGGAATCGGTTGTCCGGGGTCGGATGACTTCTCCCAGGCGGTTCAGCGTCTTCAGATCTTGGATTTCTTCGGGGTTGTGGACACTTCGCCCTCCTTGCCGTTGCAGTGCCTGTCCTGCCAGCATGTCGGCGCTCGCGTTCCAGTCTCGTCGCACGTGGAAGAGCTCGTGGTGCGGCCACGCCTGGAGCGCGTTCCGAGTCTTTTGACGTAGCAGCTTCAATCCTGGCGACTTGCAGTCCATCTCGTCCCGCATTTGTCGGATGACGAGGTTGGAATCTCCACACACAACCACTCGAGCGACGTCGTCGAGTTCTTCGAGAAGCGAGCAACCGAGCAGTAGCCCGCGGTATTCGGCCTCATTGACCGTAAGGTCCGTCGCGTATCCCGACGCGGCACACACAATCTCCCAGCTAGGCAGCTTCCAGACGACGGCACTGTACGCTCCACCTTCTCGTTTTGCCTTTGCCGATCCATCGAAACTCAGGACATGCAGCTCCTCGTCGTGCGAAACGTCAGGGACCGGTATGGTTGCTATTCTCGACGCTCGTTTCCGTGGGGCAATCTGTTCCAGCGCCGCGTCGACGAAAGCTCGGGGTGTAATGCTCGCGGCCAGCGCGCCGAGGAGTTCCTCTTCTCCTTTCATGGATCGGCAGATTTCCAACTTCCACGGCGATAGGATCGCTGCCCACTGTGACAGTCGTCCCTGTAGTCCCTTAGACCGGAACAACCAGGCGAGCGTCGTGTGACGCGTCAAGACGCGGATCGGTCTCCCCGCTAGCATCGTGTAGCACTCGTTCAGGACGCGCAACAGGGCCAAGATCTCCTTTTCGACGATGTCGTAGTTCAACTCGTTGGGCTTCAGCGTACGGCTGGTGAACTTCACCGGCATGTACACATCGTCGTGGACTTGCGTGAGCACTCCTGAGATGGCCCAGTCGCTGGCATACACTATCACGACGGATTCTCGATTCGCGTCGAAGTGCTTCAACGTTGGGGTCTCGGCGAGTTTTGCCTTGAGCGCGTCGAAGGCGCGCGTCGCGTGCGTCCACTTCTCGTGTCCGCGAACTTCTGGACGCGTGACGTACTCGTTGAAGTCGGTCTCCGTCAGCGCATACAGCGCGGTTGCGTACACCGCAAAGTCTGCAATGAACCGGTGGTAGTAATTGAGGCTACCCAAGAACGATTGCAGGCCCTTGAGCGTGCGCGGGAACTCTAACGACGTCAGCGACTCCCGATTCTTCGGCTTCGCCTCGAGACCGAGTCCTGAGACTCGGTGGCCCAGGTAGTCGACCTTGGGCATGCCCCACTCGCTCTTTTCTACACTGATGGACAAGTGCCACTGTTCGCAGACATCCAGCAAGCGTTCGACCTTTTCGCACAAGTCGTCCCACGACGTGCCCCCGATGAGGATGTCGTCGATGTACGACCTCCGTCCCAGAACGGAGTGAATACCTGGCTTCACCGGTTCGCCGTCTTCAAAGACGTCCCGAGTGCTGCCATCCGGGGACAGCTTCATGAACCCGTAGAGCGCGTTGTCGATCAAGCGTTGGTAGATCTGCGGTGCGTTGCACAGGCCGAACGGCATACGCAGCCATTCGTACAGTCCCATCGGCGTGATGAAGGCTGAGATGAGCCGGGCCCGGTCTGTCATGGGAACGACCCAGAAGCCACTCGCCATGTCGAGGGAGCAGTACCACAGGTATTTGTCCAAGTCTTCGAGCAAGTCGTTGACGAGCGGCATGGGGTACACCATTAGCTGCGTCAGCCCGTTGATGAGCCTGTAGTCAATGCAGAGCCGGATATCGACGCCGTTCTTCTTTATGATCACGACAATGGGCGACGCCCACGGCGACTTCGACTTCTGGATCATCCTCGCGCTTAGCAGTCCCTTGATCAAGTCGGCGACCTTCTCTCGGAACTGCGGCGGGATTTTCCGGACGCGTTGCGCGACGGGTTTTGCGTCGCCCACGTCGATGTCGCAGACAACTCCTAGGGCGGCTGGCGGCAAGGCGTTGCCCTTGCCGATCAACCACTTCCGTCGCTTCCAGATGATTCGGCGTAGCCGCGTTTCTTGTCTCGCGGCTTCCTCGGGCGGGAGTCCGGTCGGCATGCCGACCTTCAAGTCCTCGATCTTCACCTCGGCGGTCAGCGAGAGGTCTGGCAGCACTGCCATCTCGGACTCGAGATCCTCTGCGAAGAGGTCGGACCCCTCGTGGATGAGGACCGCGTCGTCTTCCTCCAGCCCTCCAGGTTTCGCCTCGTCCAATTTCGGCTCGGCG
Source organism: Phytophthora boehmeriae (assembly GCA_011947355.1). Lineage (NCBI taxonomy): Eukaryota > Oomycota > Peronosporomycetes > Peronosporales > Peronosporaceae > Phytophthora > Phytophthora boehmeriae. The sequence continues at coordinate 262,106 of JAAVTJ010000132.1, read as the reverse complement.
AGTTTTGGCTCGGCGGGTTCCGACTCCGGCGATTCCTCCATCGCAGCGCTTCCCGCCACAGTCGGAGGCACATCGGGTTCGACTTCCACCGTCTCCTGGTTCGTATCCTGTTCGCGGTCTTCAGGCGGCACCTTTACCCCACTTCCCTTCGGCGCTTCCGCGACAGCCGCCAAAACTGGGGTCACGGCGCGTCGCGTCCCGAGTTGCCTCGGTTCCGGGCGCAAAATGGCTTTAGGCGTCGGGTATGAGGGGCGATCTGTCATCGGCCCATCGAGCTCGGCTGGCATCCAGTTCTCTTCCGCGTCGCGCGTCGCGCCGTACGCCAGATTCTGCCACTGCTGGTACCGAGGGGAGCCCAGTCGGATAAACCCACGGTTCCGAGGCTGGCCGCCCGACGGCGTCCACCACCCTAGCGTTTCATGCGCGCCGAGGGTTATCGCTGCGTCTCCGACGTTCGTGACACGTAGGTAAGTTTTCCTTCCGACTCTCCCCTTGGCAAAAGTAGTTACCCACGACTCTGCCCGTGTCACCCACAGGAACGGTGCATTTCGATCCGGCCTCAGCAAGACTTCATGCGTATCCCCTGGTTCGAGTCTCACAGGCGCCTTGACGTTGACCGGGTGCATCCGTGCGCCGTATAGCGGTCTCCGTCCAATCATCTGGATGTGCACCTCGTCAGGGAGGCACGCCGTGCCGTCCGCGGTGTCGATGCGCACTCCAGCTGGCACCATGAAGTTCATTCCCAGGATTGCGTGTTGGCCGACCAAGTCGCCGACCCACAGGTGCATGTAGTACACCAAGTTCCCAGCCAAGGTAATCTTGACTCTGGTTCTCCCCACCGTGTAATACGTCTCATCACGAATTCCCACACACTCTTGCGTGATCTCCGTGTCGATCAGGCAGTCTACCTCACGAGCAAAGGTGGTGTCCAGGATGGACACCTCGGCACCTGTGTCGAGCAATAACACAGCACGGCGGTTGTTCAGCTTTCCATGAATCTTGGCCTGCTTGTACCACTTGTGCGGCGCGTAATGTTTCCAGTATCCGCGTCGCTCTCCTGGTTGCAGGTCGATCTCGTCCAGGGGTGGTTCCCGTGCAAACTCGTCGTCCGTCGTACGTTGGACCGCCGAGATTCGTGGCGCGTGTTCTCGCGTGGTACGTTCCAGGTTGAATTCACATGTATTATCATTCAGGGAAGTCGGGCTCTCACTAATCACCTCTCGCGACTTCTTGGTCACATATGCATAGACGGAAACAGGTCGCTCGTCTCGTACTGGTTTCCAAGCCAGCGAGCGTCCTAGTTTAACATCTTCTCGGCGGCCGGCGGCAGCATTCCCGCGTGCTTACTCGGGTCAAACCACTGGCGTAACTGGTTGAAGAACTCTTCCATCGGGCATTCTCCGGCTTCGTGCACGTCACCGCAGGCCTTGCACACCCTCAAGCATCGTTCCGTCGGGTGCTGGCCACCACACTTCTGACACGTCAACAACTTCCAGCAGTCTCCTTCGGCGTGGCGACGTGAACCACAGTGGCGGCACCGCGGGCGGTCGCGTCCCGAGTCGTCGGGGTCGAAGTTGCGACGCGCCGGCTCTCCCGGCGGGACCTGCCCCGTGACGAACAACTTGGCGCGTTCCTCGTCCCCTCGTCTTGGTCGTACTGGCGGTCGTCGCTGCCGCGACTTTCGCGTTCCGAGTCGTACTCGTCCGACGCGATGTGAATCGCATGTACGGCGCGTGCCGGCTGAGTCGGCGGGGTTGGCGCCTTTGGCGGAACTTGTTCGAGCCGAAGAGAGTCTTCTTCTGGTGAGCCAATCCACGTTATCGGGCACGCAGCTTCTTCTCCAGCGCCCCAGAGTCGGCGACCTCCATTAGCGTGAGGCGCGAGGCGAGTTCGGCCTCTTGCGCGTTCAGCGTCCGGATGAAATGCTCGACATGTTCGCGCTTCTCTTCAGTCGTACCTTCTGCGTATGGGATGTTGGCCCTCAAGCCCGCGACGTTGAGCCGGTACAAGTAATCCAGTGGGGTCTCGTCGGGGCGCTGTGCCGCGTGGTAGTAGCGGCTGGCCATCGACACGCCCTTGCCACAGTACTGAACGCGGAATTGCTCCATCAGCTCGGTCCATGATTTCTTGACCTTCTTGGGCAACTGGAGATACCATTGGCGGGCAGGGCCGCTCATCAGATCGCTGAACTGCCCGCACACTTCTTCGCCAGTCATCCCGTCGCGACGCGCGGCGGACTTCAGACGGTTGAGCCACTGCCTAGCTTTCTCTTCGCTGGCGTCCCGTCCCGAGAACTCTTTCAGCTCGGAAGATGCTGAGAGGCGTACGCGGGCGAGGCCTACGCCGGCCGTCGCCGTTGAGATGGCGGCCGCGGTTCCCGGCGTCCCGATGTCCAAGTCAAACAAGTCGTCGGGGTCTTCGTCCGCGTCGCGTCGAGTTCTGGATCTCGTCGAGTCACGCGAGCTGACGGACTCCATGGCGACATCAGCCGCCTCTTGAGGGCGGGTCACCGTCGGCGCAGGATTCGCGGACGGCTTAGGCTCCGTCTGGACCACGGTTGTGTCGGCGCGCGGGCCACGCATCATCGTTGTCTGCATCAACTTGACGATCGACTCTTCCAAAGCCTTGGGGATTGTTCCCTCGGCTGGTTTCGCCACCTCTGTGCGTGCGGGCGCCGCGGATAGCTGCATGACGCGTGGCGGCCGGTTCATGGGCATGCGCCTGGGTGACTCAAAACTGCTGTCGGAGTCCACGCTCGATTGATATCGAGGTGGGGGCGACGGCGTGGTCGTCGAGGTTGGGGTTGGGTTCGCTGTGGGACTCGGCGTGTCTTGGTCCGCCGGGGAACTTGTCGCGTCTTGCTTGACAGATCCGGCGAGGATCGTCAGGGGCTCCTGCACTACGCGAATCACGGGTAACCAGGACTTGAGGTCCCAGTCGCACAGCCTTTCCATCTCGAAAGCTCCCAGCACGAACCCCGAGTCACGCAGCATCTGGAAGAGAGTCGGCGCGGCGTGGGCGACGCTGGTGAGACTGTCGAAGTCCGGCGCCACGAAGGGCCCTGTGAAGTTGCTCATCAGCATGGGCTTGAGGAAGACCAAGATCGGGTCTTGCTCCAGCAGCCGGAAGAGCTCAGTGCGAGCCACGACGTACCGCACCTCTTCGACGGTGTACTGACGTCCCGCGTCCTTGCCTTGCGGCTTGGACAGCGACTCATCCGCCGAGTCCGGCGCGCGCAGCTTCTTCTTCTTCTTCTTCGTCTTCTTGGACGACTTGCGCTTGGTGGCGGCCTTGGCGGTGGGTTGTTGTTGGTCGTCGGCCTTCGCAGGCCTCCGACCGGTAGGACCGCGACTTACGTCGCGGCCCTTCGCGGCTCCCTCGTCGGGAGCCGCATCGGGAACGGCAAACTGTTCTTCGTGGCCCTCCTGGTCGTCGCTGGCCCCATGGCCTGTCGTGAAGGTTCCCTCAGAGCTCCACGACGCGACAGGTCTCTCACTGCGCTCTCTTGCGGTCGGCGACCTTCCAGCCGACTGCGTACCTGCCTCCGATACCTCTTGGATCGTTAGCCCGTCATTCGAAGTAGTACTCCCGGGTCGCGGCACCATTGTGGAGTAGCGGTCTCGCAGAAATCTTGCGGGGCCGGTCTCGCACAAACCCGGCGCGTCTTGGTCGGGGTCGCGCCAAGCGAATTATTCCCGGTTGTTGGAGTAGCGTATCTTCGAATATAGGGCCCAAGTCTTCGCAGGCTTCGGAGTTGGGGGTTCTTGGTTGACGCTTGTTCCTTGTCGTAGGGCGTCGAGCCTCGGGCGTGCGGCGTTATCGGGCCGGCGTTTCCTTGGCGTTCCCGTCGGGCGTGCGGCGTTATCAGGCCGGCGTTTCCTGGGGCTTGTGTAGCGTTATCGGGCCTACACGGGGGTCTTGTGCACGGCGGTTATCAGGCCAGTGCGGTCCTTCGCCTAGGCAGCGCGTTATCGGGCGCCCACCTAAACGGTATACGTTTAACGTGCCTTTGTTCCGGCACGGGCCTTTGGAGGTTTGAGCACCCGAACCAGCAAACGACGGGGGCCGCGATATCGGAGCGGCTCTGCGTGCCGACGCTTGGTGGTTCCCCGGAACCGACGGGAAGACTGGAGGTCTTTGTGGTTCAGCGAAATTTCGGGACTGAGTCCTTACCCTATCCTATATCCTGGCTGCTGGCTACTCCCTACTACTGCTTGCTAAGCCTACCGTTCTGTGCCTATTCCTACGTCTGTCGTCGTGACTGCCGTCCTTCAACCTGAGTTGCGTTACGTAATCAAGATCGTGCTCGGCGCATTTTTTGGTCGGCGGGGTTAGGGTCGGCGTATTAGAGCTCGGCGCATTTCCGCTCGGCGCACTTTGCATAGCCGAGCCACCTGGCCGACTCGTCGGATCAGGTTGATCCCCGGCGAATCAGACTCAGGCGACGTGTCCCATAGCCCATCATTCCCGCCGACTTTTCCGTCGCGTCGGATTCCGTCTTTCAGGTCACCAGAGGTCCATCTCGGCGCCCTCCATCGCCGGCGCCCAGTGCGTGCATTTCTCCGCGGGGCACTCCTCCACACATTTTTCGCCACAATTTGTGATGACAGATGCAGATAATGCTCAATATGCAGCTTGTCGTGACGAATTGCCGGACACGGAGATCCTCATGTGTTGGTTTCATGTCGCCCAAAACCTGAAAAATCACAGTCGAAAATTGAAGCCTATTACTGTTTGGATGTTGTTTCGGGACATGAACACGTTGCACTTTTGCTCGACTAGTTCAGAATACGACCAAAAAATGCAGTTCTTGCTTCATGGCGGTCAGCATCACGATTTTGCCGGCCATTTAAAAGAGTGGCAAACCACATCATCAAACAGTGGATTGAGAATTCTCGGTTCTCGAAGTGGCAAGTGTTTCACACTGCCAAAGGATGGGCTACTACAAATAATCCTGTTGAAACCTACCACCGTACATTAAAGCTAGTCAGTAAGTCCTCTCGTGCGACACCAACGGAAATGGTACATCGTTTGAACCAATCGCGGATGGCATTTCTCAGCGAAATGTCTCTATTTGGTAAAGAACCATCCGTCTCAAAGCGTTTGCGAGCTCTATACAATCGGCTCGTAAAAAATGGCAAGTTAGACACCGGCACTGAAAAACAGATCGGTGACCTCCGGTTGGTGCGTGTCTTACACAAGCCAAGAGAAACGCTCAAACCTGCAGTTCGTTTGCTATCGGATAGCGATAGTAGCGACTCAAGCAATGGCCCTGAGGATACGTACCCTGATGATACCAACAAGCCCTTCAAATCATCTCATGTATCGCGAATGCAGTGGGTAGATATGCCCAAAGAAGGCTGGTTAGTCAATGCAAGCGACAGAGAATGTGGATGTAGATTTTACAAAAGTACGGTGTCTGTGTGCACGTGATCCACGCTACGAAAGCTGTTGGGCTACTCTGTCCAGGAATGCCAGTCCCTGAACAACGTTTTGTATCAAATACTAATCGTCAATCCCGAAGAAGCCGCCTTGTGGGTCTTGGTAATCCAAGGGCACAACGTAGTTTTCGTTTTGAGACTCAACAATTGTTAGAGGGCTCTAGTGACGACGGCCTTCCCATGTATGGACCCTGTTTGCCTACCTCAAGGTCCACCAGGAGCGCTTTTCAACCCGCACAAGGAAATGAATCTGATTGTATGTTGTATTCAGCCGGTGCTGAAGCGTTGTTGGTGTATGGACCACCACAACACCCTACGCAGGTTGGAACAGGTAAGCACAACCAGCTCGTACCACAGGATATAAACGACTTTCAATCTAATGTCAGCGTTCCTGTAGATGCTCGACGTTCAACATGGACAGAAGAATATGAATCACGTGGTGATGACGAAATTGCTCGTGCAGATTCAGACACCAGTTGGGAGCGACTTAGCTACGTGGATTTGCTCAACGATAGCGTCCTCGAAACTCCTGCGGCATCGACTGCAGTACCGCTGCAAGTCCAGCGCGAACTGATCTCGACTATCCGCGCATCGTGTGAGCACACAAAGAGACGTAGGTACTAGGTTATATAGTTCGCAGTACATGCTTCACATTCTTGTTTTTCGCTGCTAATTAGATTTGTTGGCTATTAGTATCTGCTATTAGATCTTCACTCTTTCCTTCAGATTTATCCTGTTGAGCTTTTTGATATTTGCTATCATGGGTTCAGTTACGATTGGCACGGTTGAGGGTCGTCGATTTGCTAACATGGATTTAGGTCGCAGAGCTGGAAGGCGAATAAAAACACATTAATGCCGTAATGACATAACACTGGCCAAATTTTTGTGGGCACGGAGGAAAATAGCGGTACACGTAGGGGATCCGAACGTAGTGGCGCCCGTCCAGGCAAAATTTGGTACAAGCACGTTCTGTACGTGGTAGTAGGCGACGGCCACGTGTGGTGTAGCGATTGTTCGCTGCACCGACCAAGTTGCCGAGCCGATTTCGAGTGAATGCCAAAGTACAAACGGCTCGAAAGCTTATTGGTGGAATTAGAAGACTCAGATTGGTCACTCAAGATCAGTTCAGACACTTCGTTTTAGCGACCGGACGTGTGAGTGTCATTCGTCGGAGAAAGTCCTGGTCCGAACCTAATATAAAATCGGCCAGGGACCCAATCCAGCTTATTTTGGTTCAAGGTACCCAAAGGTATCTTCGCACTTAGGACGCACTTAGGATCAGACGCGACTTTTCGGTATTTCCCACGAGGGGTCGCTGAGATCCAAAACGGACAAGTTCACTAGATATTTGTATAGGGAATTTATATGAAAGATATAGGAAAGATATAGGAAAGATAACACCCTTTCGGGTGACACAAAGAGAGCAGAATATTCCTTCAACCCCTCAAGCGTCCAAGCACCTCAGAGGTAAGACTTGTACGTTGTTGCTTGGAGTATGACTGCCTGGTGAACACGTTGACCCATTTGGAGAGTGTTTGCTCTGGTAAGGCCAAGAGTGTTGATTGGTCTGAGAGTGCGAGTGTGTGTGGCTGTATTGCTGCGTGTGTTGGAGTGACTGAAGAGCATTCCAAAGCTTCTTCCTGCCTTGGTTACACCGAGGCGCCCCGGACAGAGCCCCTAAGAAGGCTTGGTACCCTCCGTCTGTTGGGACCTCGGGGTTTAAGTGAGAAACGTCTGAACCGGTTGCTCAAAGTTCAGGACGTGTGTATAAGTTGGCTACTAGTGATTCGAAGTGAAGGATTCAGACAGACCTGGGTGTTCTGGGAGATCTCGGGTACCTTCGGATCATTAAACCCAGCAACTTGTGGTGAAGTAAATTCTGTGATCGGGATACGCCAGTTGTGGGTCGCCAATTTCGGCCAATGGATGAACGAAGATTCGTTCAGGCGCTCGTTGATGACAGATGGGTTCGTTAAGTTGGATGGATGTTGACCGAGGACTCGGTCGGACGGAAACCAAGGTCACTCAACTGGGACAGTCACTATTGTGGAGTCCGCACTTAGCGAACCTTCGTTGGGCGCACCTAGCACCAGATAAGTACGCTACCGAAGGTTCGTGCGCACTTTGGATCCATGGATAGAAGCGTCGGTTCGGGCGACCCTTTGCAATTTCAGGGTCCGAACGAAGAGTCGTTCGACGGTAACGTAGCATGTAGAAGATCCATAACGGATCATAGTTCACTTGATATTTGTATACTGTATAGGAATTACATAATTAGGAGATAAACCTGAAAGGGCAACAATCAGAACAGAATCTTCCCTTCAAGTGTCTAGCGTGACATCCGGCTACCTTAGGTAAGCGTCTGGATAAGCGTATTTGAGTGGATTATGCCTGTCCGAGAACCTGTAGCATAACAGCGAGGGTTCATTGGACAGGCCAAGAGTGTTGAGTGTGGTCTGTTGACGTGACGGCGTATCTTGCCTATTGCACGTGTGTGGGAGTACATATTGACTCCAAGTGTGACTTCCAACCGAAGGGAACCTTCGGTGGTGGTACAGTACCCTTCTGCTGTTGGGACTGTGCTATCCTACTGCACACACTAGCGTTGCTCGTGCTAGTTGTGTGTTTTACATTGGTTGAGTACATACAAACGAGGTAGCAAGGTCCTGTTCGTCCCGGTGTAAGGGATCGATCTGGGTACTTTCAGATCTTGATCCGAACACTCGTTGGCCGAATTGGCTGACGAGTTGTTGTGGGTGTGAGCTATTAGAACCTCTACCGAGTGTTCATTTGGCGTGGATTTCCTATACCACATTTTACAGGTGAAAATGCTACCAACTTGGCAAAATACAGCTGACGCAGCGATGCTGTAGTCGCAGTGGATGTTGGTCGCACTGTAGTAGACGATGACCCACTGTTATCAATTCTCGTGTCGTTTATCTCTGCTTGTTCGCTTGATACCGATCTTACGCTACGCACCCAGTTGCGTTCTTCCGCAGTGTCCAGTGCTTCAGTAAGGTTTCTCCTTGCTTTCTAGACTGCTTTTTGGGATTGGAAGTCTTCGACGGAGCTTTTCGCTGACGTTTTCCTGCCGCTTTTGACTGACTTGTAGTTGTCGTTGGTCGATGCCTCTTATTCGCGGTAGCTCGCGCTGCTTTGTTTGAAGATTGTTCTTGTTGCGACGGCCGTGAGTTCACTACAGATTCTGTGCCGCGTACCGGCTGCCGTGAATGCCTAGACACATCTCGTCCAACTTCCAGAGTCTGTTGTACTCTCATAAGAGTTTCATATTCACGAGTAAAACCTGTATTCGCATCTAAACGCTGTTCTTGTAATATATTACCGCCAGACGTGCGCATCCGTCCGCCTGGCAGTATACCTGGGAGGTCTAGAGTCACCATTCGCACCGAGCGTGTCTTCCGTTTGTCCTTACTCAACACCTCGCTCTTCGATTTCGTTGTGAAATGCAAACCTTCTTGCACCTTTACCTGCCTACATTTCGCATACATTAAATTAGATGTATGCGTTTATCCAATTTACATACTCAAAACAAGATGTATCGCCACATATCCTGCTGAGTTGTGTGCATCAAGCTGGTAGTGGTCTTACCTAGCGTAACATTTACGTTGTTGCTAGTCTCAGACACTGGCGTTTCTGTTTGCAAGACCAGCTTGGTAATAACAACTTGATGGTATTATAATGTCCAGCTTGCGGTGCTCAGGTAGCTATGTCAAACGCAATATGCAGCTGCAGGTCACCGCGTCTTATGCCAGCAATTGTTGTAGCAATTTGGTGCTGTGCTGTTGATCTGACTGACGGAGATTGAAGGGGATACCGTCCTTAGGCAATCCGACGCATTTCTCCTGTCCTGAGCGCTAAAGCTGACTCTACACCAAATAGCACTGCAACAATAAAGTCATACCCAATTGCATCGTTAGCTCATATGTATAATGCTCAGAGCGGCTTCCGTCTGCTCTTCAGTTTGATGTCGTCTTACTACGAAGCTGCTTTGCCTTCTTGGCTCGAGCCGGAAGCGCTTGCTGCCGCACAAACCCTTGTGTGCGTTGCTTCGCATCGAGGTGTGATGTGCTGCAGAAGTGGAACTGGAAATGTTTCCGCAATTTATCAAATTTACTTGCATTAAGCCCAGTGTAGCCAACTTGTTATAGCCAATCAGCGAAAGATCTAGTTGGATATTCTTAGCGCGTTTGTTTCGGCCAATAGGAAAGATCAACAGAATGGTCTATTTTAGCACGTTTGTTATGCCATCTTCCAGTGGGACCTGCCGCACATCAACTCGTTCACGGATGACAAGCCGAGAGTGGAACCTCTAGAAGGGGCCATTTTGGCCCGCTCTGCAGTCAAGTTACTTGACTTTGTATGGTATACAATATCGAGGCAATCGCGAAAGGGTTAACGACCAATTACGGAAAATTCATGTAAGTAGCAGGTTGTGTATACACAACCAAATGATGTATACGTCAAGAACCTAGATCTCTAATGCTACGATTCATTTGACATTCTAAATCCGTGTGGTTTGAAAACGTCAGATTACGATGCTTTTCAGATTGCTTGAAGCGTGCAAGTGCTCCTGGACAAAAGTCCACCAAGAAACCTTCAAGCAACTGGCTGCTGGATTTCCGTCACAAAAGACTTTTCGCTCGTGTCTTGGCTGTCCATACGCAGGTAGACCTCTCTCACAGGCGCATTTGGTCGCAGTCCTTCTTTCCCGATCCACGCGTACAACTTCGAGTAGACAGGATTTAGATCGTCATAAGATCCAACATGAACTACCGAAGCAGCACGGGCCACAGCAGGCAAAGTGCGCACTGAAATGGACGAAGTCTCTTTGTCGTTCACTTCAGCGTCCTTGGCGATGGGGAGACAAACTTCGGCATCGACGTCCTTTTCCTTGTAGCCTTGGTCGTAATAGATGCAGAAACAAGGTCCAGCGACGGAGAGTCCTTGCGCTCTAGAGAACGCCAGCACTTGCTCCCACAGCGCCTTCTGCGCTCGGTAGTTGGCGATCACAGCGCGCAGAGACACCACTCGCGCTTCGGGTACATGTTTAACCACGGGAGGTTTGTTGGCAGCATGGACAGCGGCATCGGCCACTGCTTCACACTCAGACATCTTGCAGAAATGAGAAGCTGTGGCACTGAACGAACGGTCACCGTTATCTTTGCTGGTAGTTAGCGCTACATATCCGCACATACAAGCTGCTCTGTCTTAGCCAAAGCAGTGCTTTCGAGCTGCAAAAACTAAAGAGCCGCGTGATTTCTCACTTAGTTTGCTTATTATGTAGGCGCCTATCTACACTTGCCCAAGTCGCGCTGCTTGCAAGCTTCTCACTTTGTCACTTGCTTTGCTGCTGAGAGCGTACTCTGCGCAGATCTTTACCGCAGGATAGGGCATCTTCCTGGCTGAATTCCCCAGTATAGCGGCTCAATAATGCGTGGTGCTCCTTCTTCTCGTCCAGATTGAAGTAAATTGAGTGGTAAGCTGCTGGTGGCTCATGTAATTGTACTTCAGAGAGCGATAGATCTATAGGTGTGGTAGCTGGGCTACTAGCACTCACTGTAGCACAACGGGCATTTAACATTTTGTGCAGGGCTTTGCAGAAACTATCGTGGGCAACACTGGATGCAGCACCAGTCAACATTGCAGCAAATTGCCACCTACAAATTACTCGGTAGCTGACCATGAGCGGCAACGAGGCACGACCATGCATGATAAATACACTTTTCAGTGTGAGAGCTAATCATCTCCACTGACCAGCTAATCATCGCCACCCAACAGCTGGTCGTCTCCGTTAACTGACGAGAGCATGCGACGATATTCTGTCCAGCCGACGTGCCCGTTATTGTACTGTGGCGGGCGTCGAAGCATATAAATTGAGAAAGCATGAGTTTTCGGTCCGAGATGAATATTCAATCAAACCAGTACTTAGTACATTCATTGATTTTCCAAGCAGACGTGCTAACTTGACAAAAGAAAGTAGAAAAGCTATGCAACAACAACTACGACTACACAGGCGTGCTCAACGTATTCGATAGATGAGAGCACAAACACTTGTACAGTATCGGATACTTGTGGTGCTCGCAGCTAAACGTCTCGGTTTTCATGATGGTGAGCGCACGGGTTGGAATCCACCTCCGTTTCTTCCGACGATGACAGCGTCGGCACTTCCGTCAGTATCACCCCTCCGAAGCTTGCGCGCAGTCTCCGTTGCTGCGCCGGTAGCGGCATTCGTCGCGGTAGTGGTCGCGGTGTCGGCCGCGTGTGGAAGTTTCGTGGCTTCAATCGTTGAGAAGTCGACGGATCTCACGAAATCGAGTTGAGCAGAGGTTTGCGAGTACTGAAGTGCGGCGAAGGCGAAGAGCGCAAGAGTCGAGATGAACTTCATTGTGGTTTGATGAGAGGTTGAGTTGAGCTGGCTGGTGGTTGGCTTGGGAAGAGAAATTGGGGAATGAAGATAGCTCCTCGACGCGAGTAGAACATGATTTCTTTCAGCGAAATATGTTTGCGATTGTCTGCCATTTTGTGCGGCGCACAATGCAGTGTGCTTGTCGGATTAGATGGATAAGAGCGCCTACAGGTGACTCACTTGAGAGTTAGGAGGTAAGCGCTGACGCTACCAGCCATCTGATCGATAGTGCATAAAGAAGAATGCCCACGACCCACAGAATCGAGTCCATGCTGGTTACCCAGCCACATGTCGGATACAACGGACAACAAACGCTTCGTGTTCTGTGGTATCACTCAAAACATACACTACATTGACCTCTTTCATGCTCATGCACTTTCGTTGGTGGAATGGGATCACTTTGTCGTCACCACGGACCCACAGTCGCCATGTTGATGTCACTTGTTTTTGGGCTGCTGTCGATCCAATTCCGAGTCTTCCGCCATTGCAAGAGCGAGGGAAATCTACGATGAGGTCCCTTTCGTGATCGAGCTCAGATCACCAAGACCGGTGCTCGACGTCTGTCCACTTAAAGCGCTCGTGACAGAGGTCAAGTCACCAAGACCGGTGCCCGAACCAAGTGCAGTACCCCCGTAAATGAGCTTAGACCACCGAGGCCCGTGCCCCCGTGAATCCACCAAGACCGCCTGTGAGAGAGCTGAGACCGCCAAGACCGGTGCCCGAGGAGAGACCAGTGAGAGAGCTCAAGCCGCCAAGGCCGGTCCCAGACGTTAGCCCACCAAGACCACCCGTGAGAGAGCTCAGGTCGTCGAGGCCTGTCCCCGACGCAAGACCAGTAATAGAGCTCAGATCACCAAATCCAGTCCCAGTGCCTCCTGTAAGCGACGACAGAGAGTTCGTGCTCGTCGTGGTGCTGCCAGTCGTGGTAGTCGAATCGGTCGAAGGAACCACCTCGCCCATCGATGAGCTAGCCGAGGGCCCGGACAGGGTTGAGAAATCGACCGGTGAATCGGCTCCGGTTCGAAGAAGTTTGCGTTCGGGAGAAGCAGCGATGCACTGAACTACAGCGAAGAGGGCGACAGTAGATAGGAACTTCATCTTGGACGAGTGGGGATCGGTTAGTCAGGTATTGGGTCGACTGGAAAAATTGGATAATGAACGACGTAGCTGTTTTTTTTGCCGGAGCGTTTAGTGCAGCACTATGTCACGGGCGTGCATGACCACTATCCATGACTCTGTAGTGGCCATGGGCGTCGAGCATTATACTTTTAGTGGCGAGAAGCAGACGGTTGCAGCCTGCGTGGCTGTCTAGGTCGGTTAGTAGCAAGGCGATGCACTTGTCGTAGATTTGATAGATCTCCATCGTGTGACGGGACAAATGTAAGGGATCGAGACGACTTGGTCGTGTCAGCTGTATTTGAAGCGGTTGATATGAGTCAGGAGACATACAAATCTTTACGAGGTGTCTAAGATCGAGCGCCACATTCTGAATGTGGCATTCTTGTCAACAACGACCACGTATGCGCACTAATAGCTTTCTAGCCACTTGTGATGGAGTCGGATGTTGGAAGGCATTTATGGTGCGACCTATTAGAGCAAGGAACGAGTGCAATTGGTAGGAACAGCGACGCGTAGCTTTGGGTATTGTTGCTACGACCAAAAAGCGGTATGAAAGTACACTTTATTCCTGGGTGGACACGACACTCGACTTAACAAACTATGCTCTGGCGTTCGCGTGCCAGTGGCTTATGCGGTGGGCTTCTGGTCCGGAGTCTTCGCCTCCGCTTCCTTCAGCGTCGTCTTTGATGGACACGGCGTCGCCGACTCGTCACCCGACTGGACGCCCGACTTGGCATCGGGTGGCGAAGCATACGACTTCTTGCCACCGCTGGTTGACGGCAGACCCAGACCATTCGTCAGACCACTAAGGCTGTCCGTGACCCCAGCGAGACCTTTGCCGCTACCACCACCGATGGGCAGGCTGTCCGTGATACCTGAGAGGCCCTTGCTGCCACCGATGGGCAGACTGTCCGTGATACCTGAGAGGCCCTTGCTGCCACCGATGGGCAGACTGTCCGTGATACCCGAGAGGCCATTGCTGCCACCGATGGGCAGGCTGTCCGTGATACCCGAGAGGCCATTGCTGCCACCGATGGGCAGGCTGTCCGTGATACCCGAGAGGCCCTTGTCGCCGTTTAGGCCCTTCGTGATAGATCCGATGCCTGGCAGCCCACCTGTGGATGTGGTTGGGCTACCGACTTGTTGCGTGGAGTCGCTATTGCCACCCGTGAGCGTCGAGAAATCGATCGGGAGTCGTAGCCGGACCGCAGCAGCTTGCGCTCTGGTGACGCGGCGAGCGCACACTGAGCGGCAATGGCGAGGAGAGTGAGTGTCGATAGGATGTTCATGGTGTGATTGGTATAGTAGTTGGGCTGAATGAGGCTTGCTCGGTGCGGAGGCAAATGCGGAATGAGAATTGGCGACAGCAATCCAATTCTTGGGTCACTTTACATGCTGTCTCCTCCTGTTGGCACGGCGACGACAACAAGTGTCGCGACCAGTTCATGTTTGCCTGGTGGAACGGGCATTTCGTTTGCTGTTTGGCACTCGTGGTAGCAAAATGCTTTCGGCTGCACTACATCTGGGGACGTAGGCTCGACTTGCCGTCTGTAGTTGGGCGAGCTCCTCTGCCGGTTCCATTTGAACAAGTGGCAAGCTGAGTGAGTGGCATTGCCTCTCGCTAGCCACATACAGCATCATACGTTATGCCCAACCGTAAGGAAAGATATACCGGCGCCACGTGCTGTTCGTGGTCAGTAACTTCATGTGACCCCATCCAGTCGAACTGATCTGGTACGTGTAGTGCCCAGGGTAACTTCAATCGATATAAGAGATTGCATCGTGATGACTACACGTGAATGAACCGATAACTTGTGCACAATGGTGTTGTGGAACCTGGCGTCGCAGTCTTTTTGTCCTAAGTAATGTTATGAGTCTTATGCCCTACGTCGGACAGTCTCAGGTGCAACATACTTTCCGTCACTGACCGGAGATCAGTCGTTGGGTGCTCCTTGATCTGCTAGCTAAGTCAACATTAGATCGGAGCGCGAAATAGACGTCACGATTTGAGCCAGGTGACTGCGTCCATGAGGCAGGCGACGACGACTTGTGGTGTTGAGCATCGCAAATGAACACTTGGCACAGTATGGATTGCTGGATGTGATCAGATGTATGCCACGTGCTGGAGAACTATCCACACCAACGCAACATCGACGAAGTCTTATCGGGTGTACGTAACAGGAACAAGCCTGGGATCCACGAGCACTCCATCGTAGTCCCTGCCTCGATTTAGATCGCTCGCTCGCTACGGAGGCCTCATGCGCCTACGCTTCCAGGAGGCATAGATCACAAGTTTCCATTGCTCCACCTCATTCCGCATTTATCTTCTCCCTGAACAAGCTCCATCCAACCAACTGAGCGTCATGAACATCCTATCGACACTCACTCTCCTCGCCATTGCCGCTCAGTGTGCGCTCGCCGCGTCACCAGAGCGCAAGCTGCTGCGGTCCGGCTACGACTCCCCGATCGATTTCTCGACGCTCACGGGTGGCAATAGCGACTCCACGCAACAAGTCGGTAGCCCAACCACATCCACAGGTGGGCTGCCAGGCATCGGATCTATCACGAAGGGCCTAAACGGCGACAAGGGCCTCTCGGGTATCACGGACAGCCTGCCCATCGGTGGCAGCAAGGGCCTCTCGGGTATCACGGACAGCCTGCCCATCGGTGGCAGCAAGGGCCTCTCGGGTATCACGGACAGTCTGCCCATCGGTGGCAGCAAGGGCCTCTCAGGTATCACGGACAGTCTGCCCATCGGTGGCAGCAATGGCCTCTCGGGTATCACGGACAGCCTGCCCATCGGTGGCAGCAATGGCCTCTCGGGTATCACGGACAGTCTGCCCATCGGTGGCAGCAAGGGCCTCTCGGGTATCACGGACAGTCTGCCCATCGGTGGCAGCAAGGGCCTCTCAGGTATCACGGACAGCCTGCCCATCGGTGGTGGTAGCGGCAAAGGTCTCGCTGGGGTCACGGACAGCCTTAGTGGTCTGACGAATGGTCTGGGTCTGCCGTCAACCAGCGGTGGCAAGAAGTCGTATGCTTCGCCACCCGATGCCAAGTCGGGCGTCCAGTCGGGTGACGAGTCGGCGACGCCGTGTCCATCAAAGACGACGCTGAAGGAAGCGGAGGCGAAGACTCCGGACCAGAAGCCCACCGCATAAGCCACTGGCACGCGAACGCCAGAGCATAGTTTGTTAAGTCGAGTGTCGTGTCCACCCAGGAATAAAGTGTACTTTCATACCGCTTTTTGGTCGTAGCAACAATACCCAAAGCTACGCGTCGCTGTTCCTACCAATTGCACTCGTTCCTTGCTCTAATAGGTCGCACCATAAATGCCTTCCAACATCCGACTCCATCACAAGTGGCTAGAAAGCTATTAGTGCGCATACGTGGTCGTTGTTGACAAGAATGCCACATTCAGAATGTGGCGCTCGATCTTAGACACCTCGTAAAGATTTGTATGTCTCCTGACTCATATCAACCGCTTCAAATACAGCTGACACGACCAAGTCGTCTCGATCCCTTACATTTGTCCCGTCACACGATGGAGATCTATCAAATCTACGACAAGTGCATCGCCTTGCTACTAACCGACCTAGACAGCCACGCAGGCTGCAACCGTCTGCTTCTCGCCACTAAAAGTATAATGCTCGACGCCCATGGCCACTACAGAGTCATGGATAGTGGTCATGCACGCCCGTGACATAGTGCTGCACTAAACGCTCCGGCAAAAAAAACAGCTACGTCGTTCATTATCCAATTTTTCCAGTCGACCCAATACCTGACTAACCGATCCCCACTCGTCCAAGATGAAGTTCCTATCTACTGTCGCCCTCTTCGCTGTAGTTCAGTGCATCGCTGCTTCTCCCGAACGCAAACTTCTTCGAACCGGAGCCGATTCACCGGTCGATTTCTCAACCCTGTCCGGGCCCTCGGCTAGCTCATCGATGGGCGAGGTGGTTCCTTCGACCGATTCGACTACCACGACTGGCAGCACCACGACGAGCACGAACTCTCTGTCGTCGCTTACAGGAGGCACTGGGACTGGATTTGGTGATCTGAGCTCTATTACTGGTCTTGCGTCGGGGACAGGCCTCGACGACCTGAGCTCTCTCACGGGTGGTGGTCTTGGTGGGCTAACGTCTGGGACCGGCCTTGGCGGCTTGAGCTCTCTCACTGGTCTCTCCTCGGGCACCGGTCTTGGCGGTCTCAGCTCTCTCACAGGCGGTCTTGGTGGATTCACGGGGGCACGGGCCTCGGTGGTCTAAGCTCATTTACGGGGGTACTGCACTTGGTTCGGGCACCGGTCTTGGTGACTTGACCTCTGTCACGAGCGCTTTAAGTGGACAGACGTCGAGCACCGGTCTTGGTGATCTGAGCTCGATCACGAAAGGGACCTCATCGTAGATTTCCTCGCTCTTGCAATGGCGGAAGACTCGGAATTGGATCGACAGCAGCCCAAAAACAAGTGACATCAACATGGCGACTGTGGGTCCGTGGTGACGACAAAGTGATCCCATTCCACCAACGAAAGTGCATGAGCATGAAAGAGGTCAATGTAGTGTATGTTTTGAGTGATACCACAGAACACGAAGCGTTTGTTGTCCGTTGTATCCGACATGTGGCTGGGTAACCAGCATGGACTCGATTCTGTGGGTCGTGGGCATTCTTCTTTATGCACTATCGATCAGATGGCTGGTAGCGTCAGCGCTTACCTCCTAACTCTCAAGTGAGTCACCTGTAGGCGCTCTTATCCATCTAATCCGACAAGCACACTGCATTGTGCGCCGCACAAAATGGCAGACAATCGCAAACATATTTCGCTGAAAGAAATCATGTTCTACTCGCGTCGAGGAGCTATCTTCATTCCCCAATTTCTCTTCCCAAGCCAACCACCAGCCAGCTCAACTCAACCTCTCATCAAACCACAATGAAGTTCATCTCGACTCTTGCGCTCTTCGCCTTCGCCGCACTTCAGTACTCGCAAACCTCTGCTCAACTCGATTTCGTGAGATCCGTCGACTTCTCAACGATTGAAGCCACGAAACTTCCACACGCGGCCGACACCGCGACCACTACCGCGACGAATGCCGCTACCGGCGCAGCAACGGAGACTGCGCGCAAGCTTCGGAGGGGTGATACTGACGGAAGTGCCGACGCTGTCATCGTCGGAAGAAACGGAGGTGGATTCCAACCCGTGCGCTCACCATCATGAAAACCGAGACGTTTAGCTGCGAGCACCACAAGTATCCGATACTGTACAAGTGTTTGTGCTCTCATCTATCGGATACGCTGAGCACGCCGATATAGTCGTAACGTTAGTTGTTGTTGCATTACTTTCTTTTGTCAAGTAGCACGTCTGTTTGGAAAATCAATGAATGTATTGGTTTGACTTCTACGAATATAAACACCCATGCATCCCAAACTACGCGAACGAGTGAATGTTCTACACAGATTACAGCGGCACTGATTAGCAGTTGAGTACCGAGCCAGTAAACGATTGAACCGGTGGTTTAGTCCGATCCCGATGCTGATTCTTCCGTTTGTTGCTGCTGCGTCTCATCGGAACTGTCCGTCGTGTCCTTCTTCCCCTTCTTGCCTTTCCAGCCCTTCTTGCCCTTCTTGCCCTTCTTGCCCTTCTTGCCAACCCAGTTACCGTCGAAGCTGCCGTCGAACGAGCCGCGCCACTTGCCATGCCCAACAAACTTGCCGTCAAAGCTGCCATCGAACGATCCGGGCGGTTTTCCATGGTGGCGACGTCCTCCGACGTGATCACCCCAGCTACCGTCAAATGAGCCCTTCGGATGGCGACCGTGGCGACCGTGGCGACCGGGGCGTTTGCCATCCCAGCTACCGTCAAAGGATCCGTCGCGTTTGTGCTTCATACGTCCGGCGTCGTCCGATCCGGTGGTGCTTAGCGCCGAGAAATCGACGGACTTGCCAGAGGCCGATCGCAACATTTGGTGGGCGTCGGTGCATCCGAGGATGATGGCGAGGAGTGCGAAGGTCGAGATGAGTTTCATGTTTTGTCGGTCTTCGTTCGGCACTTGTTGCAAGGAGGCAAGTTTGGAAATGAGCTTTGCTTCAGCTGCGCGATTGCATTTCCTCCGATCAAGAGCGACGAACAGAAAGCTGGTTGGGCTCAGATCCTGTTGGTGTCCGTAGTGTGCTTGCAATCCAGCTGGGCGAATCCTTCACGCTTCAAAGCTCTCTGCGGTGCAGCGTACGGTTTGGCATATTCGTGCCGTAGCCATCCCAGGTCAAGCTGAGCGGATCGCGAGAAAGATTGGCGCGCTTTGAGAGTTGCTTCATCGGGGCTTGAGTGCATCCGAAGCGAATAGCTTCAAACTATTAGTATTGTGATCCGGTGCAGGCTTCGAACAGATGAGATAGCTCGGGATTCGCCTAGCGAAGCCGCGAGATATATCTCAGGATCGAGCAAAATGGTTTGCATCCCATCGTCATGATAAACATCGACTACCGGTAGCGTCAACCGAACCGATTATGCGCTGCGGGTTAAGTTGTTGCCCATGGTCGCTGGAAAAGTGCAATCCACAGGCGCTGCTACCGTCGTTTTTCACTTCTATGACGGCACCGGCCCGTTAAATGGGTCAGAAGACATCATTGTTTGTCTGCCTTAGCTTCCCGAGCCCCCATCGATAGATCGATCGGTTTGGCACCAGCTGATGAGTTCGAACAGCATATCTGCACTTCAACGCTGCTTGCTTCAGCAATCGTACGCTGAAAAGGATGGCTGGCATGATTTGCCACGCGACCAGAAGTTTCCGAAGTCCGGCTCGAGTAAAAGTATGCTGTCGACCAACAAAGCACTTTACGGCCAACGAAGGCGTCCGTATTCACGCTTGTCTTGACGATTTTGTCTTCCGACCAGAACTATCCGAACTCGCTGCTTACAAGGCTGTGGTCTCGCCCCGCGGCGATAAAACTTGTCTGCTCTCGCGCAAAAAGCAGGAACTGTAAGAACATTGCACATAAAGCAATATGTTAGAGACCGAAGGGAGCACTGGAGCGGACTGAACGTACAAGTTCCGAAGAAGCCAAGGATGTTGCGGGTCAACTTTTACTGCTTTGTCGTATAAATGTTTTGCCCGAGCCCACTGCCCACGCCTGAATAGAAAACTCGCATAGTTCCCGTAGATCGACACCAACGTTTCTTGCTTGATCTGATTGTCGTTTGCCTTCTGCTGGCTCACAGACGCCAATAGCGCTTTGAAACATCGATCCGCCTCCTCATTATCCTCCAAGTTGCTAAGCACCATAGCTAGTCTCAATCGGTTCCTTGTATGAGTAGGATGTATCCCCAACGCCTTCTCCAACAACTTGCGAGCCATCTCCAAGTTTTGGGCATCCCCTGATTCCTTGGCTGCGAGAAGGTCGGCATACCCCCTAGAATTCCAACGTCATTTGGAGCAGCATCCATTGCACGCTTGTAGCAGGCTTCACTAGCTGGAAAATCTTTGCGAACGCACCTGAGGAAGTTGCCATAGTTGGCCAGGTTCTTGGCGTTGGCAGGATCTACATCAAGAGCACGCTTGAAGTAGAGCTCCGCTTGGTCCATTTGAGAGCAAGTTGTGCAGAGGAACAGCGCATAATTACCGATATTTGCTGCATGATTGCCATCTAGTTCAAGAGCTTTGTCGTAGACTTCAATGATCTCCGCTGGATTCCGCTTGGATTTCTGCATGAACTGAGCCTTCATTCCAAGCTTGTCTGCTGGTGACGGAGTTCGCGGTGTAGTGTCGGATGACGAAGCACCGAAGCAAGCGGGAATTTCCAACGACACTCGATCTTGCTGAATACGAAACGAGACTGCCATTCGCAAGTCGCGATGCAATTGCCTGCGCTCACTTGCGTCCATTTCCTCCCATTGATCATGAAGCAAACCGTTCGGCGTCGACCGACACCGCGACAGCACAGGAGTATTCGCCCCTATCTGTTGCTTAGCAGACTGATGAAAAGGAAACGCAGTAGTCAATCTCGCCACGCTCTTGCAATCTTCAGATCGTGACGCCTGTCGCGCCTGAGAGGTAAGACAAACCTCAATCTGTCGAATTCGCTGGAGTAGCGATTGTTCTTCGGCTCTACCTGACGCTGTGCGATCTGTATCAACCTGGAAAGGTTCTTCAGGAATGAATCTAGCAACAGTCATCGCTTCCTTCGTCCTCTCCACTCTTTGCTTCAAGGCTTCTTGACGTTTCTCGAGTAGAAGAAGCGCATCTTCTTGCACAAACTCAGGCAAATGTTGGTTATCGCCAGAAGGCAACAATTCGGACGTGACCAATTCATGCGCAAAATAATTCTGCTGAAGTCGCCGACGCTCACGCTCAAGGGCTTGCAATTTTGAAGAGAGTTGCTCTAGAGTGTCGTCGATCCCTGCTTCTTTCAACGACTGCTCCACCTCGAGCTGCTGTTCTCGACGAGAAGTGTGCAGTTTCTCTCGCAGGCCAAACAGTTCACGCTGCAATTGTTCAGTAGTTTCGACCGCTTCCTTCGCAAAAGTTGAAGATTTCGAGGGATTCTCACACTGCGCTTTCAGCTTTGAGAAGGAAAGTTGCGGCATCACTTTTAAGTGCGGCGGGTCTGGTACACCGCTCGTTCTGGTACTCAACGAATCGTAAAAGATGAATTCCTCCGCATTGGAGTACGAGCTGGTACTCGACTCCGACTTTGTATCATCAACGTCATCAGCGAAATCCCCAGTCGACTTGTCAATTCACCTCGTGCATTCCTCATGCCATTCGTCTTCAACTTGCCATCAACCTCCCCACTGTACGCGTTCAACAGTCTCTGAATCAACGCGTGACGTCGACCTTCTCCCTTCAAACCTGGCGTTTGCGTCGACACTTGACGGAGTTCCAAGGCACTTCGCAACTCCGACAACGACAATCTCTGCAATTCTTCAATCCCAGCACCAACAGCTTCCGAAGTCTCATTCGACGTTCCACGTGCTGCCCTCGCATGTTGCAATCTCTTGGCCAATTCAGCACGACGAGCTTCTCCTCTCAGCGTCCCGGTGGTAGTCGACAGACCCAATGCACTCAACGCATCTCGCAACTCGCCCAACGTCGACATCCTACCACCCCAGCAAAGAATGGATGGAGTTTCAAAGTCTCATGGCAAAAGTAGGAAGTATGTGTATTATTGTACAGATTGCCGTGAAAGGAGACGTTGAAACCCTCGGAATACTAGCTTTAGGCCGACTCGGATCTGCGTAGAGAACCCCTTGCAAACATGACGGACTCGTCTCCCATTGCGAGCATGTGTCGAGCTTGGACTCCGGTCTCTTTACTGGTAACTTGGTCGACAAAAACTGCCACTGCCAAAGTACGACAACGCTGAAGAACTTCATGCTTGATCGACGTTGCTGAGAACTCGACGGATTGGGAAGTGAAGCTGAAGGTGGTCGAGGTCGTTATGAGATGAGCACTTGGTCGATATCCCGTGCGACTTGTCAAAGACACTATTTTTCGAGGACGTTTGTATGGATATTCTCAAGGCCAGAAACAGCTGAGACCCTGTCCACCATGAATTGCGATGAACGGAAGAGCTGTCTAGCACATGATCAGCCGTATCGTATAGATACGTCAGAAATTCGCCCTAGGATAAACCAGCGTAGTATCAAGAATGGATCTGCATCACACGATGTATCGAGTCGCGAAAGATATCTTGCACGATTGTAGAATTAATGCCGTGGATTCAATGCGGCCGAGGAAGCAGCGAGAGTTTTGCTGGGAAAACATGGAGTGAGGTCCAAGTACACGCTTTGTTCGTCATCATGGGACGTGGGGAGACATGGACGAATCTTCTGAAAATCACTTTTGAATTTGAGCTAGAAGGGTGAGAACATCATGGCGGAACCAACGAAGACGACGGACACGAAAGGGAAAGTAATCTTCAGCTCGCAGCGAAATGCAGTCTTCTGCTTTGTCGTGAACTCGGATAAAATTTGGCTCGAGCAACAAGACACCAAGAAGCAATGGTAAATTTTTTCTAGACTTGCCGCGCTGTTGCTATAACGTATGACCAAATTCATCAACAGGGAATGCATCGTGTCGTCGGCAAATGACTTTGCTTTGAAGGGTGCCGGCATCCCACACGCCATTGTGATGGACTATCTTGCGGTGAGTGGGCAATGCGGCAGTTTGCTAACTGTGAACACTATTGACACGTTTTGCTTTTGTTCGTTGCTGTCTAGATGAGTTTCGGCTGTATATCTGAAGGACACAAGGGCACCAACTCGGAGGTTGATCTCATCGAGATGAGTGACAATCGACTGCGTTTGGACTTTTCGCTCAAGTTTGCGATTTCGGGGTCGTCTGGAAGCCTGAATACCAGTTCGTTCTTCAGCCACTTGAGGTCTCTGAGACCCAGGTTCTTGAGGCAAAACTAGTTGACGCCGAAGAACATTTGGAACGTCTGCATGCGATTGTTCCTGCGTGGGCTCTGGGTGGTGACGATCGCATTGTGCCGCGAAATCAAACAGCACTGCAATTTGCGGCTCTGTCGGGTGCTAAACTGTGGTTCTACGTGTGTGGTCTCGCTAAATGGACGCTGGAGCGTTCAGGGACGTCAGTTGACACTGCTATTGAGTGGATTGAAATTACGTTCTACAAAGCGACTGCCCTTGCCGCAGTGTCTTGGTACGCGGTGTGGGGGAGTGTGAAGCGCGCTGGTGGTGCTGTCCGTAACCTTGTGGAGGACAAAATTGCGGGAAAGGGTGGTTATTATCCCAGCCACTAGCAAGCGACAGAGACCCACATCTCGATTGGCTCTAGCGTCACTCAATTGGCTCTAGCCTCATGCATAGTCCTTTTCATTGCGTCATTTAGGTTTTACCCTACTGGCATGCCTATCACTTGAAAATTCAGTTTTGTTTTCGGGATGCTTTGTTGATGTTTTCTTTGTAATCTACATCGTTGGAGAAGGAAAATGATTCATCTTGTTCACACACGTAACAAAGCCGTCAAGCCTTGTCACTCTACATCTTCCACGTCTCAATCTGCGTAGAAGTAGATTGCGATTAATACGTAAGACCATTTGATCCTATCTCGAATTTGTGGCTCATTTGCGAATTAGCGGAAGGAGAGAACGATGGCGCCGTTCAGTCGAGTCTTTAATGGCTTGAAGGCTTACCCGTACACTTGGTTCTTCTGTCGCGTTCTCGACAAGGAAGAGGGCTTCGAGATTGAGTTATTCAACATGATGTCGGAAGAGGCCTGGTAAGTATGTTCATAGCTAAGCAAACGGAGATCACTCACTAGTATGCGTCGTTCGTTCAGGACCAGCGTTGTGACCCCGAAAACACTGGAGCTCTATGATGATTCCCAGACGAGAATTCCAATCGATACGGCTGAGATGTTCCTCAAGGTAGGCGTCGAGAGGAATCTCAACCGATTGCATCCCAGCTAACTAGAACATCGATATGTATGGCTTGGTTAGGCTGGTATCACAGCGCTGAGTAAGGGCCAGCCGGCAGAAAATGCAATCGTGGACATCACCGAGTCTGTTGATGAAGTTCGCGCCTTGAAGCTCAGTCTGCGATTCACGGCGGGAGGGTGTTGTTGGTGCCCTGATCTGCACTTCATTCTCCACCCAATGGACGCAGAACGCAAAGAAAAATCGAGTTGCGAGCTGTGATAGCAGCCACCGAGGCCAAAGTTGACAAAATGGCCTTCTCTCCGAGGAGTGGACAACGTCGAGGGGTTGCAAGTCCAGCTCACTCGCAGTTTTGTTGTTCCAGCGAGAGATACGTATGTGGCATTTTGTTGGCAGCTGCCACTGTCCTTGCTATCGTGATAGCCATCCTCGTTAAAAAACCAATTTCTACAAACCCACTGCTTTTGCGAGTATGAAGCCGCTTGGTGTCGTGCGCGCGCATGACAACGGTATCATCTGGAAATCGAACCAAGGAATTGACGACAAAATCTTCTCGAGCAGCTACGCGGGGCTGACGGTGAATCGAAATGGCTTGGCGCATGTGTCGATTGGGATTCGCCACTCGAATTGTCGTTCTAACATCGCGTTCAAAGTGTACGCGAGTGGGAAGGAAGTTGCTCGCGTGTTCGACTACACGTGTGGCCTGTTTTCCCAAGGAATCACGACGATGTACGTTCAAACAATCCCAGTCAAAGTTAACGACAAGTTAAGCGTGAAGTACGTCGGCGGTGGGAAGCTGTACGCGAAAGACAGCTTTATGGACGTGTTGCTGCTTCCGCCGTCGACGCAGTAGGAAGAAAACTATTCGCGCTGCATTCGTTTGAATTTACTAAGTCCTTCGTGAAGGTTTTTAACCCAGTGTTGAGCAATGACTCCTTTCTTGAGGACACCAACTACTAGGCGAAGCCGCGTACCAAGAACCAATTCGTTTATGGCTGCAGGTGAATTGTTTCAGCACGGACGCCGACAGTCGTCACACTCAACCAGACCGTGAGTTTGGGTGTGTTGCCGCGTACTTCACCGCTATGGCGTCGCCAGGTTTTACATAGACACCTTCACCATATTGCTGGGTTAAATGAGAATGCAGCTTTCACATGGTCGTTTTGCGTCACTCAATGAGCTGAAGTGACACTACATGACCTCAGATTTTATTCCTTTCGAAAAGGGAGTATGAGCGGCGCACAGTCAAGCAAGGGTGATCAGTGTGACTCGAATCTCGCGGTTGGAGCAACTGCGGGGGCAGTTGTAGGAACTGCTGCGACTACCGCGGTCGTTTCTGTCGTCCAGGCTGCAGGGTTTACATCCGCCGGAATTGCGGCAAATTCCGTTGCCGCCGGGATGATGGCGAACGCTGCTGTTGCTGGAGGAGGAGGCGTGGCTGCGGGGAGTACTGTGGCCGTGCTTCAAGGGATTGGTGCTGTCGGAGCAGTGTCGATGGGTATTGCTGCCGTGACTGTCGGAGGTGCTGCTGCTGTCGGGATGGGAATTGCAGACCTTGCTAAATCAAGCAGCAATGTCTTTCACGAGTCCTTGAGCGCGTGCGATCCCCACGACGCGACCGAACGCTGCTGGATAATCGCGATTGAAAAAGGACCCGGTAACGTGCGTGTGTGTCGCTACGACTGTGAATCCGATGCCCGCGTGGCTTTCAACAAGAGCTGGAATTGTCGAATCCTGTATACCCCCAACAGCAATGAAGTCGCATCGGGCGGGTGGAATCCGTGGGCGCGCGCGACAGTTCGCAAAGTCATGGCGGAAAAATACTTTGCGCGTTGACGAGTCCAACTCGTGCTGTCGGTGGTGAATTATGCGAATCCACTGTAGTGTTTCATTCTCGTTGTACGCACCCTTTAATACATGGTTGCTGGAAGACTGGTGCGACGTCCTTCACCGCGCAGGATTGTTTTTCAGCTTCATGTGCAGCGTAGGACACTCGCAACCAGCCGTTTACTTTGTTGCTGACCAAACGAACAATGCCGGTTCGAAATGTTTCCCTCCCTGCTGTCGTATCTCCCGCTGCACAATCGCTGCTCGTACCCGCCGCCATCGCGGGCATTCTTCTCGCGCCGATTCACATTCTTGCCAAGCAGCAAATCTTCAGAAGTTGAAGTGGTGCAGCCGATGGATCATCTGTGCAGGGCCGAAGCGGACAGAGGAATGCCTTCCGTTATATCTACGTTGCTTGAATCGAGCCCATGGCTTCAAATATCCTTCCTACATGGCTTCAGGACCCTCCGATCGCAGTTCGAAGCAACCGATGCGTGATATCATACCTCACATATGACGACCCGCGAGAGATTAATGAGAACGTGCGCCACTTGACGCAAAGATGTGCAGGGCGTTATACCTCGACACGTGCCTGGCCCAGCTCACTTTCGATTGAGACGGGTGAAGGCCACACGTTTCAACAGCTATGGGACTGTGGTCATTCTGCTTCAACACCACCGGCGGACGAGTCCCTGAGTTTCCTCTCCAGCAGCTACAAGAGGCGATCGAGACGAGAGACGGAAGCAAGGCGTTGAAAGTGCTACGGAAGCGGCGCATTCGAAGCGAGTTGGCACACAGCACGACGACCCACAAGGTCCCGAGCGGTCCAGACCAGAAGAAGTGCAATGTCTTCACTTGTGTGGAGACTGCCGTGCACTACCAAATGCCTCACGTCGTGATCGCCATGTACCGATTTAACCCGGCAGATGTCCGTCTCGCGACGTGGTTCGCGCTCCACCGCCTATCGAGACCCAAAGCAGGGCAGTCGTCAAATCCTGAGGTGAAGATCGCAAAGGAGCTTGTCGATCTTGCACGAGCACAACGCAAGGCGTGGCTCTGGGATCAGGTCGGTGCATTTGCGCTCCTTCGGTGCGGCAACGCATTGCCGACCAGAACTCAACAGCAGAAGGCGACTCGTGCCCACCCAGTCGCGAATCTCCCAGACGAAGTTTTCAGTTTGATTTTGAGCTTTGTGAACCTCCACGAAGACCGAGAAGCTCGAATTTTGCAGTTCTTGATCGAAGCCAGGCCTTGTTCGATATGCACAAGGCTTTGCATCCCTGGGAAATGCAAAGCTAAGCGCCTACGACGTCTGGAACGCAGAGCATCAAAGCGTCTCAGTAAATCGTGAACTCTACCGCAAAACAAAACGTGCTGCAATGCGCAGAAATAAAGGTATTATGTCAAAAATAGTAAAATCAGACAGTATCAAATGCGATATCACCGCGCTCCGACTTCCTCCGTCGCTCGCTTCCATGAGGCTCTACACTTCGGCAAAGTGGACGTCGCTCGGCGCTTGATATTCCAAGACCCTTCGCTAGCCAACGCGCGGTCGTCTTCAAGTCCCCATGAGACGTCGCTGATGGTGGCCGCCTCCAGTTCCGCCGGAGTGAAAAATAGTACTATTTTAATACAGCTACTACTATCCAAGGGTGCATTACTACGCACCAAGGACGACCATCGACGACAGGTTTTAATGACTGCCTGCGCCTCTGGAGCTGCTTCCTCCATTGTTAAGTGTCTTCTAGACTGGGACGCGTCTTCTAAATACCAAATTTTGCATTGGGGCGACCAGGACGAGGACGGGAAAACTGCGTTGGGACTGTCGTGTCTCCACGGCCACGGACGACTGGCGTCCTTTATTCTGGACCAGCTCCAGCCTCAGGACGAGGTTGGACTGAACACGCCATTGCAGGCTCTTTTTGCAGCTCTAGAGAGTCGAGACGAGCGCTGTGTCGTCGATTTATTGCGCAACCGGAAGGTGCGGAGGGCGGTCGAGAAAAACAATCGCCGGGTCGAAAGACTGCCCGTGCATGGCGAGTGGATTCAAGTGCAGAGTCAACAACAGGATACTAGATCGACCGACCGCGAAGTGACAGTGTCAAGTTGTGTGGCGATGGCGGTGGAACTTGAAATGGTTCGGGTGGTGCAGTTGATGCACCGACTAAATCGCCAATGCGTGGGGCATGCGACGTGGTTTGCAATATACAATGCGCTTGAACCTCGGAGCCGTCGAAAGATGGTGTCAGCGCGGCGACGACCGCAGGTGAGGGTGGAGTTTCGTGATATTGCAGATCTCTATCGCCGAGATTGTATTTGGGAACGTATGCAGCTTGTGTTTTTGATTCGCTATGCGCCGGAGCGATCACAGAAAATGACGAAAAACAAAGGTGGACTTCCGCTGAATATTGTGGCTGAAATACCGGACGCACTCTTTCGAATCGTGGTGGAGTTTCTAAAACCAGAGTTCGATGACGCGGAGGAAGCTCAGAAAGAGAGATTCAAGAGTGTTTTGGACCTGTCATCATGGTGAGTCGGCTTACGCGTGGTTACTGGTAGTCGTGTCTACTATCATCGGATTCGGGCAGAACAGGTGGGTTGCCCGTCCCCAGGGTTGCCCTACGCTCGTAAGAGTAAGGGGGTATCCTGCGCAGTTCTTTATCCGGGGCGCGCGCACTTGCGCTTTTCTCCAAGATCCGGGACTGTGCCACGCAAGATAGCTCCAGATGCGCAAGACAACAACCACAAACAACGACTGATCGTACAGCCAGCGATCCATGAACACAATTCACCGCTAAGCTGTCCGTACTCTTCGAGTGCCAGCACTCGAAGAATAGATCAAGGAATTTTCAAGTCAAATGCAAGTCCTCAGGTCCAGAGCTCTTCATGAAGCTCTCGAAATCCTCTTCATTTCTAAGTGCCTCTTTCTCCCTGAACACTTGGAGACGGTCGTTCCGCTCAGCTTTGTGATTACGATGATGACGACGGTTCGTTTTCCAAGTGCAAAATTTCATGAGGAAATGTAAGGCGTCACTCACGATATGGCACATTTCAAAGTGTGTTCATTTACGCGATGCTAGAGCTCCTGTCATCTCGTGATGCTCGCGGTGCTTGTGAGACGAAATTGTGGGATTCAGCGCTTGCGTTTGTACTGAAGACGCAATTCCCGCACGTGCAGGCTACGATGATAGTCTGGGCTTGATAATGCTGGCCTCTCACGAGATCACTTCGGTGTGCTCATTCTCGCAAAAGAGTTGAAGGCTTGGTACACATTAATCCAAGTTCCATGGATATGGACACGCCTCATCTATATGTTGTGGTGGCTACAGAATGTATCATTTCCAGCATGTATGCGCTGGCCACGCCAAATGTGCGAGCACATTGCAGCTGAAACAGTCAAACTGCTTCTAAAGATGTCGACCACGTCGGACGTCGTTTAAAATGGCATACATTGCATGTGGTGAGAGCCGCATCGGATGTCTGCTTCACATTATGCCGAACAGAGTATCTCCCAAATCGCTAACAAAGAGGGTATATCTCGATCGCCGGTCAGATCCAAGACCAGCACACGGTTGCTACGACTAAAAGCTTTGGGGCCCAAAGTGTACCAAGCATGGGTGGGAGTCCAAATCACCAATTACGGGGAAATACTCGATCGAACGAATGTTAGCGCTCGACGAGTACATTGAAAATACATCGCTGACGCGTGCTTTCCTCGTGAGCATTGCAACATTTGTTCCGGTTGCTGCAATCGTCGTTGTTCAAGAGAGTATTCCGCTGCAGCACCTGGAAGAGGGGTGGAGCGCGAATTATGGATTTTGGGCTCGCTTCGTCGTGCTGGCGGTGTCAGCCTCATATACAACGGCGACACACTTCGGCATCATGGTTGAAGGTGCCAACCTTTCACCACGACAATTCCTGTTATTTTCCGCACACTTCGCCGTTGTCTTTACAGCGCTAGTCGTGGTTATGGCAAGTGTTTGGATATTCCCAATCCCGTTCGTGGCCATGTCTGCATCTTTACCGGCTTTTGTCGCGCTAGTGGTGTCATTTCGGGTGGCTGTTGGGGATCGTATTTTCCGCGAAGTCGCCGCTCGACGAGATCAGATCCTCGCATATAACAAGTTCGGTGTGGTGCAATGGAGTATGGCAATGGTTTACCCAATTTACCAAGTCGCATTTCGTGCTTCAATTGACTCAAAGTGGGAATTGCCAGTGCTCATGCTTCTTCCTGTCATCAAGACCTTCCTGAAAAGTATATTCGTCCGTACGTTCACGGGCAAGGAAGACATGGGCCCCGAAGGTGTGATCTTCACCATCGACTTCTTTGACGCACTTTATCTAGCGACGTGCGTTCAAAGTGTGACATCAATCACATCGGTGGTGGTGCTAATGACAATCGACATTTTACAGACGACGGTCGAGTTGTACGATCTCCACGATCGAATGCGGCACATTTGTGGAACCGACAAAAGCCTGCTCTCTGAAGTGATCCAATCTCTGAATCAAGATCGAAGTCGAAAGTCGATCAGCAGTGATATCAGCGTGTACTCGTGTATCGCTCACCGATTGTCATCTAAACGGCGTGCATTTCTTGAAACTCTTGATAAGTATTTGGTTCGACGCGCAGTTTGCAAGAAGGTGTCGGAGCGTGCCACAAGAACCAAAAGAAGCATAGTAGTCCGATCCAACGTGGTGATACCAAATACTGCAGTGATACCTAGTGGTGGGGAGCGTACGAATTCCAAAGCGTCCGCGAAAATACCGAGCGCAAAATTGTTGGATCTCGACGAAGCTCTTGAAGTGCTTTTCACCGCTGAATGCCTCGTGCTAACTGAGTACTTGGAAGCTGCGATACCGATCCTCTACGGCAGCTTCCTGGTCATGATGGTGCATTTCCCAAGCGCACAGTTCCACCAAGAGATGGAAGGAGTTACCCGTCACAACGTCATTGGTATGGTTCAGATCATGTTGACATACGCGGTATTGGAGCTCGTGTCGCTGGTTGTGCTCGCGGTGATCATGCAACGAACGTGCGGCATTCGCGCTCTCCACCACTTGGCCTTTGTTCTAGAAACACAAGCGCCACTCGTGCAGAGTAAACTGATTATGTGGACCGTGGTGACGTTGTCCTTCCGTGTGGCGCACTTCGGTACGATTGATGGCGAGGAATCGTTGTGGCACTGAACTAACGAACTATTGCCTTGATTTTTAGGAGCCGATTTCACTTTCCAGTTCGCATGGATGAAACATCAGTAGCAAAGACAACTGGAAGGTTCCAGCGGAACCTGTACCTTTGGGTCCAAAAGGCAGTCGACACCGTCGAAATTTGCTGCGAACACAACGTTGCGGGCAGATCGCACTGCTCTCTCAGCAAAGCGAGTTTACCGGATCCCATGGCGACGTCGGGTAAAACTCTATGCAGTTCGTGCAATTGTGATAGCACCGAGACTCTCGGCGAGAGGTTCTTGTCCATAGTGGCGCTTCATGACCAAAGTCGACGGATATTCATCCTGTACTAAAAATTTAATCACGTTGCATATGGACAGTCGAGTGCCTTTCACCAAGCACGCCATATGAAAGGTGGTCCATACAACGTGCGGCACATGCGTCAGCCCTGCTTCGAGTCGACAACTTTCGCACCATACAGAATCCAGCATGTCCAGCGTTGTCAATCATTTTTCCACCAATCGCCAGCCACACAACGCTCTTCCCGATCAATCCGGCACATTTTGCAATATACAAACTCGTAGTGCTAGAAAATCCCGGCACATTTCTGAGGCCTTTTTCATGTCGCCGTACTCCTAACGGCTCTCCCATACATGTGTCCGTCAGACACAATTCACGACTGGATCAAGCTCGATTCCTCTCGCCATTCCCAGTCTTGCCATCAGTAAATTAAATCGCTCATGAAGGTCTTGCGGGTGATTGCGATCGCTGCGTTGGCAGTCGCGTGTGCTTCGGCCGCCACCACCAAAACCCCATCGACCAATTCCACGGCCTCCGCTACCTCCGCAGTCGCGTCTTCCAGCGGCAGCGCCGCCGCCGCCAGTGCCGCGACGTCGTTGGTGTCCTCCGGCAATAGCAGCGAAGCCGCGTCGGCCTCCGCCTCTGGCTCCAGCAATTCCACGACGTCCGCGTCGGAATCGGCGGCTTCCGAGGCCACGAGCGAGTCCGCTTCCGCCTCGGAATCGTCGTCGTCCGAGGACTCGACGACGGCGCAAAGCAGCTCCGGGTCGTCCTCCGGTTTGTCGTCGCAGGGCGGCGCCATCGCGCCCCGCTCCGGGTCGGCACTCTCCAGCTCTTCCGGCGCCATGCCCCAAGTCACAGCAGCGTCTCTCGGCTCTGCCGCCGCGGTGGTCGTCGCTGTCGGGGCTTACTTTTTGTAGGGTTTAGAGGTCGGGAACTGAAGTACAGACGGGAGTGACTAGAGCACTCGTATCATTAACTCTTTAAGACACACGTGAGTATTGTTCACTACCTGTTTGATGTCTGACGTGGAATTTGAAGAGTGAAAGGAACTGTTGCGAGGTTTGAAGAGTGTGGTGCGCGATCAAAGATTGCAACGATGATGGTCCTCGAGTTGCGAGCATCAACATCGTGCAGTGTTTCGCTCTTGCATCAGCAAGTCTAATGCAGTGATTGTGCTTGTCGACAACAATCCAGACTAGCGATTTGCCCAAGGACAAATTGCTTTTGTATTCAAGTATGATCGCACAAGCTATTAAGTTTTATCGGGGCATTAAACATTGGCCTTACAGTTCGTTTAGTGCGCCGGAAATGCCACACATCTTGGCAAATCTGTCACCGGCATTTCGTGAATGCCACTACAGTACCTCTCTTTCAATTTTGGTGTGGGCAGGTTGGCAAGTTTTGCTGCCGAGATGGAATTTCTGTAGATCCTTTCTTCTCTTGAATTCTGAAGATTGACATTGACATTACACTCAACTCCCTTTACGAACTCCTTATGAGCTTGGATATCTTCCAAACTCGGGGTGACTAAGCATGGCATTCTGCATCGACTGATTGGTCATGCACATCTTCTTGCCGACAGTTCTCAGCAGCTTTTCCTGAGCGTGTAAGACAGCTTCGTTTGTAGGTGCTAGAAATTTAACTTCCAGCCGGTACCGATTCCGGATCACGGACGAATGCTTTGGATCGGTGGTTGACGGTGAGATCACAGTCCAGCTATGGTCTTCGAGCAGAAGTCCTCCAGACAGTAGAAACCACCTCGTTGCCCCGACTAAAACGACTCTGTGTCCTTCATCGTACCTGCGATATACGCTACTCAAGTTAAGACACTGGAGACCTTCTCGTAGCGAGGCAGAACCGGTCACGTCAATTGGACTTGGAGTCTGCTTGCGCACCTACATTGATCACAAGGTGAAATTAAGTACCCACCTTAGAAGGTGACAATCTTGTTCAGGAAAAATACTTACATTGTCAAGAGGAGTGTCCGCGTTCGTATTTATCCTGGAGGCGAATTTCCACAAGAGGTCTCCAGCTTGTTGCACCGTGCATGCCATAGGTGTAGTCGATCTGTAGTCCATGTAGCTTACACTCGTGTGTTGTTGTTTGTATTCGTAGTGATATCCGACCTCGGTGTCCATATCCACGATAAGGAACATCGCGTCTGTCTCCCGATGCAGATGCTCTAAGCCGTTCGACAACTCCTCCAGCACAGCCTCACTGAAGTTGTGCTGGATGACAGGTCTATTGACTTTAGACTGGAGCTGGAAAACAAATGCCATGTCCTAACGGTGCATTTCGAGAAGTTAGCACCAGTAGTCATCCCCAGGTAGATATCTTACGTACATTGAACGCGTCAGTTTTGTCAAGTGCCTTTCGCATGGAAAGGCAGAGTCTCAAATGGCGTGCTCGTAGCTCATTCAGCTCTCGCTTCGTGTGCTCTGCGCGTTTTCGTTTTTCGGACGCAATAGCCGCCAAGTTGCGCCAAGCAGTTGAGCTTTGGCTAGCAACTGTGACGGCGTTTCTAGAATGCTCTTGATGACGCTGCTGTATCCGAGCCAACTTGGCATTGAGATCGTCAAACTCGGAGCGAAGAGCTAGCAACTCGAATCTCTTGCGGCGTTGCAACACCGTCGAGTATGGCACGGAGTTCGTCGGCCGAGAGGATTGGCGCTTGTTGCGAAGTGGTTTTTGGTCGATGCTGATTCCCATTGCGGCAGAAGTTTTGGCTTTACTCGGTTCGTCGCCAGCGTCGACCACGTCGAACGTGTCGATGAACGCCAACAGAGCATCCACGTCTATTGTCTCGTTGATAGTGTCCATGTGAGCTTGAGGCTGGATAATGATTTGTGTCAGATCACCCGATGCGCTCGCTAGAACACGATTATGCAGTTCAAATGTTGATGCTTGTTCACCATTCCTTTCCGCCATCCATGCAAGAGGGAAGGAAGTCGTCAGAACTACAAATGTTTGCGTGATCGGGACGTGCACACCGAGAAAGCTGTGCGTTGCGAAGTGATTCTCGAAGTAGACTCGAGTTGCTTTTTGCCCACATCGAACAGGACAACTGGAGTCTTATCCTCGGACAGAGAGATCTCCGCTGTTATTCCAACAGAGTATGATCAGCCTGCTCAAAGTCAACATCTTATCCATCGAGTGCCATCTGCTGCACTCGGAATAACTGTTCTGCCGCTAAAAGCCAGCATCGTCGAACGCTCAAGTGCGCCTCGATTCGATGTCATCTTGTAGCGGCTCCAACATCTCCTTAGCGATTAGGAGGATGGTTGGCAAAAGGATATCGCTTGTTATTGAAATGCATTGGTATTATGCGCTCTCATCGTATTGTCTCTGAAAATCACATACGCACCAGAGTTGGCATCTTTTGTTCGCTTCCTTACCACAGCAACCGTACGCCACCGAAGCTTTGAACGACCAACGCAACCACAAGATTTGGGGTTGCCTTTACCATGACTCCACTTCAGTCCACACACCTAAGCCATTTTGTCGTCATTGGCAATGTTGGGGTTGAATACTCGATCGTAGTCGCTTCGCTTTGCTCTGTAGCAATTGTGCCATCGACATACTCCCAGCGCAGACACGTTCAAGCAACGGCACCATCTTAACTCAAAGTCTGAGGGATGCACGAAAGCTGATGGTATCACAAACGAAATCACTCGAAGAAAAACATCATCGGGAAGACGTGCTAGCAGGTTCTCTCGTTCCTCGTTGCTGTCTTCGCAACGCCCAAAGTGCGCTAGGCACACCACTCGAACGTGTCTCCATCGCCAAATCTTAGTAAACTTTTGTCCGATACGCCGTAGCACAGGAGGCACCGCTGTCGACAAGTCTACTCCTTGGTTGAAGAGTTTATGGACGATGTGCCACACAGCCCTTGACACCTTTGGTCGGTTTGCCATATACAGTACTTGAACCAGATCAAGCATTCCCTGCTTAACTGCCGCTTTCGTGCATGTCGCTATTGTATACAGCGAGTCAGGCTTTCCGCTTCCTTTGTAACGAGTGATCTCGGGATCTTCAAACGAAGCTTGAATTTTCTCGTGCAAAGCGATTGCTAGTGCGTGCTGATGATCACCCGAGTCGATGGCCATCTTCAGCACCTTGAACGGGTGATTCCATTTCGCTTGTGATGCAATATTGATGTTGTCTAGTAGGAGTGTCGTCACAGAGGTGTTTGCCGTCTTGCTGGCTAGCACCACCGCACTGTGCCCGTCAGTATCGCAATCGTGGAATTGAAACTTTTTCCCGCCGCGACGAGCATTCTCAGTCAAAAGGATGTCAACTACCGCTCGTTCAACGCCGTGTCTGCATGCATGAAGCAGAGCATGTCTGCGCCTAGCGTCGTGAGATCCAAGATACGCTCCCTGATGAATCAGGAATCCAACCATTTGCACAGCTTGATCTGTATCTGGAAGAACGGTGGCAACCATCAGCGAGGTTTCGCGATTTTCGTTGCGAGCGTGCACTAAATCAGGCTCAATTTCAAGCAGCTTCTGCATGCCATCGATGTCCCCGGCGCGGACCTGGTCGTGGAAATGGCGGCAATCTTCGTCCAAAAGAAATGGCGCAGGGTCCGGTAATCCCCACCTCATGATGTCCACCAAAAATGCCCTTTCAAACTTCACACAGGAATTTTGCTGTACCCGAGGTGCAATGACACAAGATGAGACTTTACTGCTAAAGTTCGGCTCAACGATATCGTTGGATATCTACCTTGCACGAACCGGGAGGGGCCTCCAGATATCGGGAGGGTGATACTTGAGAGCAATGGTGATAAGCACGACATGATAACTGGTCTTCAAAAATTCTCAAACGCTTGAATTTTGACGTCTCCAGATTGTGTAGATGTCCTTGGCATGACTGTTACACAGCAACTCAAAGTGACTACGTCGTGCCTTCGCACTGTTTATCATGCGAAGCGTGTCAAAGCGACAAATAAAGCTGCGTCAGGAGGCTAACCAAGGTCTTGAGGCGGCCGCAATCGTGAATGTCCCATTTGTACTGAGAGCACACCATTTTACACATAATCCCGTGGTTCCGAAAAGCTGACGGTATCACAAAAGCAACCAGTGGCGCCAGGTCTTATTGGGGGCGAGGGTAGGCACCATCCATTTGTGCGAGCCATCTGCGTCATACTTCTCCAATTCAACCATCCGGATGTTTCTTAGCAAGGCGTTGTCCCTGATGTCCATAATGCACCGACATAGTCGCTTTTACCGCCAAACTTTCAAGTGAAGCCGTACCATGAAGTTCTACTCGGTCCTCCTCATTGCAGTCGCAATCTCTGACACCACCGCCCGACTCTCATCCAGTTCCGGCTCCGCGTCAGTCTCAGCAGGCGACACCTCTAGCGCCTCCGTCGTGTCATCACTCGACGCCTCCACAAGCGGCTCCGGTTCGTTCGCCAGCCCCGACCTCACGTCGTCGTCTTCAGCCTCCGGTTCCGTCCTGTCGTTGTCAAGTTCGGGAAGTTCATTCGCAGCCTCCTCTTCCGTATCGACGTCTTCTTCCGCCAATTTGTCGGTCGGTATTTCAGCATCAGCCAGCGCCTCCGTCGGATCGTCGTCTGCCTCCTTGGCACCAACGTCCGAGAGTTCGTCGCAAAGCCAAAGCTCGAACGTCGACCAAACCTCGTCCGAAAACTCCTCCGGCGGTGCAATTGAAGCGACTTCCGCCTCTGGCTCCGGCTCCAACTCTGCGTCTCGCCTCTCGAATGTCTTGGCCATTGCAGTCTCCAGTGCTATGATCGTCTCCTTCCTGTGAGCAACAATTCGAGTCCTAAACAGCACAAATTCTAGGCCACACATGAGTGTTATTTTCGGATGTTTTTACTGGTGCAAAACTCGCTGGAAATGCGCCGATTTCATGCGCTCCAGCATCTTGAGGTCTCGCTCTCCTTTGCGCAGCATGTACTCGATCACCACAAAGTCCTTCCTGTCCACAGTCGCCGCCTGAACATGCAGCCCAACAATCGTCAACCAAAACTCCAATTTTCGATCCGAAAATAACAGACATACGTCCTCACGAAACCGCTCTCGCACGTAGACCAGCGTGTCGCTGTCCTTGCGCTTCGCAGCCTGCAGCGCCTTCTTGTACAGCGTCAGCACCTGTCGCTGCAGTCCGGAGTGCGGCTTCATCCTCGCACGCGTTGCCGCAAAATTCGTGTTTATGCGAGTCCGAAAATTGCAGCTCCGAAAATTGTAGCTCCAAAATTGCTGCTCCGAAAATTGAAGCTCCGAAAACTATTTCTTGACCGCACACTATTTTGGGAGTCCTAGAATAATGACCGAGGCTGATGAGGTGCTGAGGAACCCTCCGTGCTTCCGTACGGGGCTCATGTGGGGCATCGGAGTGGGGCCTCTCATCGGACTGCATCGCTACCGAACCACGAGACGCGTACGCAGCTCCTGCGACTTTGCCATCGGCGCTTTCCTCCTCGTAGCCGCCGGATCCTGGTGCGTCTCCCGTCCATTTCAGTAGCAAAATGTGTCAATGCTCATCACTGCGATGTCTGCAGGGTTGTGTGCTCGACGGCGTACCGCACTCGCGCCAGACAGACGCGCGAGTTCATGGAGGTCATGAACAACCCAGAGCGCAAGGCAGAGGCCGAGCAGTTCCTGCGCTCTCGGGTGCAGACCAAAGCTGCAGACGACCACGAGACCAACTAGAAGTGCTGCAGGAATGGAAACGAAAAGGCTGCAAGTGGTTTGCCCGTTAATATTTCGTGTCAGCCGCAATCGGTTTAAATATCGGCTCGTGTGCTCTTTGCTCCTCCGTGTGCCGGATGGAATCTCTCGACGCTGTTATCTTCGCTCTTTTCTGTCTTCTGTTGCTCGCGGAGAGAACCAACTCTGGCCTACTGGAAGCACACCCGTTCGCCATCCTTCTGTCTGTCGCTTGTGTCTTTTTGTTTGCTGCCAAGTCGCTCCTGCAT
Source organism: Phytophthora boehmeriae (assembly GCA_011947355.1). Classification (NCBI taxonomy): domain Eukaryota; phylum Oomycota; class Peronosporomycetes; order Peronosporales; family Peronosporaceae; genus Phytophthora; species Phytophthora boehmeriae. Next base: position 223,474 of record JAAVTJ010000132.1, on the reverse strand, counting down.
CCCTCGATAATTGCTGTGAGACGGCGAGTCGGCATGCTGTACAACATCTCTGTTGTGAGTTCTCGGAAAGAGTTGTCTTTAGTCTTGAGTTGGTTGCCCACGGTCGTGTAGACGATGGGCGGTTTGATATGTGAAGAAGTCGCTGGTCTATTGGATGACGCAGTTTTCCTTGTTGCGTCGTCCAGCCAGCGTCTTCTCCCGATCCATAACCATCTTTTGCGTCAGCGCGGCTGCGCGAAATAAAATAAGAGTATATTCGTCAGAAATCTGACTCACCAAGCACTTGCGGCAGCAAATAGGAACAAACACTCACGATTGACGCTAATCATGAAAGCATCGCGCGCAATGGTCTCAAGCGCACCATTCGTGTTCTCCGACGTCTTTGCACTCGTTTCTGCATTTCAAAACTCTAGTTAGACTCACCATTGCTACACAGAATGCTAGCAAATGTGCCCACGTACCAATAAATCGACAGCCATACTGGCTTGCAGCCGCTTGGCCCTCCTCCAGTGACACAACGCGGTTGGGTAAATCAATCTTGTTCCCTACGAGCAGCATGGCTGGCATCTGTGAAGGAGACGAGTACTGAAGGATATTGTTCATCCAGTAGCCAACGTCTGCAACCATCAAACAATCAATTAATGCCCCTGTCGTTAAGCACAAAGCTTATAGACATATTACGACGTACTGTCAAAGCTGCGCCTGTCGCTAACGTCGTACACGAGCACAATTCCGTTCGCACCCTTGTAATATGCTGCAAAATCATATGCGTCAGCAAAATACACCACCGCAACAACTCGATCTAAAATGAGGCAAACTTACTCGCAGTAATGCGATGGAACCGCTCTTGGCCGGCAGTATCCCAGATCTGAAGCGTGATCTCTTCGTCCTGAACATTAATATGCCGGAGCTTGAAATCCACACCAGCAGTCGCCAGCATCGATTCCGAGAACTCGTCCCCTGAGAACACGCGCATCAAGCTCGTTTTACCGACGCCACTGTCTCCCAATAGCAACAGCTTGAGCTTATGGCGTTTCTTCGGTGCCACAGGTGCTTCCACCATCGCCTCGCTGTTCTGTTTCTCTGTCACTGATTTCCCCGTCACCTGCTTCATCTCCTTCCTTATGCCTTCCTCCGAGTTTCCAAGCAACTTGGACGTGCTCTTAAACATCTTGTTCCGGAACAGCGACGCTCTCACCGAGAGCGATCTGCGCGACGAGAGCTTCTCCGCCTTGAGTTTATGGTCTTCTTCCTCCTCCATCTTCTTCTCCTCCAGCTGCTCCTCCGTGAGCTGCGTGCCATAGCTCGAGGGGGCATCGGACTATTCTCCACCGACAGCTGCAGACCTTCACTCAGAGCGTCCAACGCAGCAGCAGACAGCGCGCCCGTGGGCTGCACCACTTCCACCTTCTTGACGCCCACAATTTTGCTGTCGTCCTGCAGTTTCGAGACGTCCACGGGCGCTGAGCCAGCCAAATAAATCTTGGACAAAGACGCGGCTCTCTTGGCTGCATCTTCAGCTTCTGCCTGCTCCTCTGCTGCCCTGGAGAGGCTTCTGGGGGCTCCAGCGCTGAGAACGAGCAGCTGCGACGTCTGGAGCGATTGTCGTCGTCGTCTTCTGCGCCTCCGACCTCTCGGGAGCTGAAACAACGAGCGCGGCTCCTTCTGTCCGGGTCGGTACTTCCAGACGGGTCCAGCTCATCGCCAATTGCGGTACCACGTCGCTTCCGGTCCTCGGACGGCTCGTCGTCCGCCAGGATGGAGCGACTGCGCGTGCGGCCGCGGCCTTGGACTGCGAGCTCCATCTCCTTCTCCCAGGCGCGTTGCGCCTCCAGCTCCGCCTGGTCCGCGGCCGAGAGCGCGGAGGACGCACTCGCCGTCGCCGTGCTCATCACACTTGGTTTCACTATACTCGGGGGTATGACACACAAACGCAGTGTATTCGCGAGTGGCTTGGAGCTTCTCTAATTGAGCTTTGGCCAGGTGGCAAAGGGGGTGGAGTTTTCCCAGCGATTGCGGTCCGGAATACAAGGTGCAAAGGGATGTGCTTAAACAGATGGATGGGAGTGAATGCACTACTTAATGTGGATGGAAGAAACAGTACGTCTTTGCACGGCGATCAGATTCTTTTCATCCAATAAGCTTTAAATAATGCTGGCGTGAGTAATGCAGGGCGGTTCACTTGCTTTCAGTATGGAGGCGTTGGTAACCTCAGCCAAGAGACGAACAGTAGGAGCAGCTTTACCGACGGTAGCAACCCACCCTTGACAGGAACAGCTCCTCTGTGGATGTTATGTATGGAAATCACTTCCAAACTTTCGTGGCATAGAACTTTTGAGACGATTGCATTGGTGTGTGTGAGTTTGATTTGCATGCACGCTTCAAAGAGTCCAAGCCAGTCAATAATTTTCGCTTTCCCGTCGTGCACATCGCGTGCAGATTTGAAACTCAGGGCGTGAATCCACGAACTTGAGGCAAGCGTAAACGTTGCCGAGTGTCCAACATCCTTTGCCCTGTAGCGAGTCTCGGCCCGATGGATATCAACACGACGTTGTGACTCAAAGTATCCACCCGACGCATCTCCTTGTCTCTGCAGTCGTGTCTCGACGTCGCGACACCAATAGCCGGGGGCATCAAGTATCTTTGTCAGCTTCGAGTCTGATGGAGTGACACCCGTTGCCTCCACGCGGCCATCTGCTGACTATTGACGACGCGAATATTGACGAGCAACAACCAGAGCGTTCATGACAGCGCAGTAACGCTGTTTCGCAAAAGGGTTACATCAACGATGGGCTATCGTCACAAACCTGCTCGTCAAATCGAGCAGCAACACGTGCTTAAGCGTTACTGCAGTGTTTGGTCTTAAGGTACCGATGCCGGCCTCCGTAGGTGAAGACGAGCACCTAAAAATATGAAGGAGCTTTGAGTCCTCGAGATGTGCTTTGGCTCGAGTCCAAGTCCTTCCACGGCAAGTGGAAAGTCTGCGCTAATCGCCTTGTTACTACGGGAGATCGCAGATGCCTGCGAAGACTACTCTAGCCGCACCGACACCGTTCAAGGGCGAGACCTTCCCTCAGTATGTGCTGTGCCGTGCTACCCGAAACTCAACACTGCACTCCACCGATATCAATGAGTCTACATCTGACAACAAAGTGATTCTACCTGTTGCGAATCTTCCGACCACACTCCTGACCGCAGCAGTAAATGCCGATCAAGCATCCGCTCGAAAAGTTCGAGTCATCAAGACCAGCTGCAACAAACGTCCACTGCGCTCTCCAAGCTTGCGGCCATCACTCTCTGATCAGCTCAAATCCATCTCACAAGGCGCCCAGGCCATCACAACACAGCTTGCGAGCACCTATAACCTGGCAGACCGTGGACACGCACCTGTCTTCTCGTCATCCAGTAGTCCCAACCAACCTGCGCAACCCGCCAACGACAAACTCGCCTTCCAGGCTACCACCATTGGCTTGAACGTTGGGAAGCTTCAGTGTCGTTATCCATGCCCCGTCACCTTCTCAGCTGACCGCTGCACGTATCTGTTCCAGCACCCGTTCGAGGCCAAAGAAATTCTGATGATCATGTACTACCATGACATGCTGCATGCATCCGTGACCATGGCAGATTACAGTTTCCGCTTCCGACTATCGAGAGTTCTGGAACAGTTCGGCTCGGACTACAACCCGTCCAATTCACAGCACTGGATCCGAATTGTCTTGGCCACCTCGAGCGAGGCGAAGAAAGTCAAACAATTTCTTGCCGATCTCAAGGTAACCGACTCAAGACGCTCCTCACGCACCAAAATGGTCCTGTAGTTTGCAACAACAAAAAACAATAACAACGCCATACCACCCGTACACACAAACAATAGAGCAACAAATGCTGCATTCATAACGAGGGTTCTGTGTGATTCGTTTGAGCCCTTTCTCCCCAGTGCCTACCTGTCCGTGCGCATATGAGCGAGCGAGCTGAGAAATACCTCTTTCATTCAAGCCAGCTCAATGTGATCTTGTTAATATCCAGAGACAAGAGAAGCACCTTCATCCGTCCAAACGCACGTGCAAGTTTCGACATGCTTGGCACCTTGTTCCAAATCACGTAGCATACATGACAGCATAGCCCCAAACAAACTTCTTGCATCCCCATCATCCAACGTCCCCTTGTCTTCGGTCCCGCTTCAAAACAGCCATCTTCATAGCGCACACGACTGCCCACGGGAGCCTACGCTGTACCTGGGGGCCCTTGCTGCTGTTGAGTAACGATCGATGCACGGATCAGAGCACGCACAAGGACCGCAGATAGCACATATCAAACCACCACACAGCACAGGACAGGGGACAATCATGATCAACAACACCATCCTCAACCAACAAGAGTAGCGCCACTATCTACGCCATCTCATGCTCGTCACCACAATTGTACAAACGCAGCTACAAAGGCATCGCAGTACGGATGACGCATGGATCACCTCGCTGACAGTATTGCTACCAACCACGCGAGATATCCATGATCAAGGGATCGAGCAATCCAGAGGCATAGAGACAGACAGACAGGAGGTTTCCCCCATCCACACGCATAAACAGCAATCACACAATAATGCACTCAACAAACCTGAGAAGACGCGCTGACGAGAGCCGACGATCCGCTACTGTCGGCAGGAGCATCGCTTGTAGACGTAGATGGAGCAGCAGCATCACTGGGGTCCTGCTTGACAACAGAGTCGTCACCAGGAACGGCATTCGTCGTAGAGGCATCTGCACTAGTACCGGGAGGTGCAGTTGTAGCATCCCCGCTGCTGCAGCCGCTTGTTGTTGGTATTGCTGGTACATTTCTGCACTAGCTTGGGCCGCGGCACCAGTAACACCCCACGCTTCGTTGGCCGCATCAACACCGTAATACGCGGCGTATTCGTAGTAACCGTTCCAGTAGGCATTCGGGTCGTTCGGGTCTGCAGCAGCTGATGTTTGTTGCTGCTCACTACCCGGTGCAGCTGTTGCGGTTGCTGCAGCAGTCGCAGACGTAGACGAATCTTGCTGGTAGTACTGGCCTTGCTGCTGGTAGTACCCAGCATATTGGTCTTGCTGGCCTTGAGCCCCGTAATTGTACTGTTGTTGTTGGTCGTAGCCTCCAGCCCCACCATTGTAATTGTTGCCACCTCCATATCGGTCGCCACCACCACCATAGCCGTGCGAGCCAGCACCTTGCAGAATCACCGTGTCAACTTCCTCTTTCGCGCCTGTTAGATTTTGCGCAGGTCCCTGGATTGAAATAGTGCGCACTGGGGGTTCGAGCCCGGGTCTGCCACCTGAGGAATCTGAATGCGTACAGCGTGGCGATCTTGGATGCCCTTAATCGTTTCTCCACGCTTACCAATGATAACTCCGACGCGGTCATTGGGTACCTGCATGTAGATAGTCTGACCGGCAGTCATGCCGTATCCGTGACGTTGGCTTGGATCCTCGCTGATCATGGATTGAATCTCGAATTTCGCCGCCTCCTTTGCCTCCATCGTACCACGGATGGTAATCAAACGCATCTCGGGGTGATTCGGGTCCGGTGTCTGCGGAATAGTCACACTCGTCCCAGTTCGTTGCTGAATGGCCTTGATCGTGCAACCGCCACGACCGATGATCAAGCCAACACGTTCATTGGGCACCAGAAGCTCCACTGAATCGGTTCCATCCGGGTTGATTCCGCCGTAGCGCGCCATTCGGTCGCGATCATCGCGCTCACGGAAACCACCGCCACCTGTTTGATTTTGCTGGCGTTCGTCAAGGAGGTTTTGAATCAACTTTTGTGCAAGCTCCAGTGACTCCTGGTTGCCCGTAATGTTCACAAATCGGTCGGGCGTCTGCGGGGCTCCTTCTTCCTCCCGGACGATCTGAATGTGCGCGCCGCTCTTCATCTGCAGATCACGGATCGTTTCTCCACCGCGACCAATGATGTAGCCAACCAGGTCTCGTGGCACCTTCATATCATACGACGTTTGGTTGTCGCCACCAGGACCATAGTGTTGAGCTCCTGATTGGCCATCACTCTTCGGGCCTCCATAGTTCTCGTTCAACGTGCCATTGAGCTCTGCCACCTTACGCAGTTGTTCCTGCTTGAGCTTCATGGCCTGCTGAGGGTTGAACAGAATGTCCTCCACTGCACTCTGCGCCTTTGCCACGGATTCGTCCGTGTCGGCAGTGATGAGCACGTGGAGCTCTTCGTTCTCGTCCGGGTCACCCGTGGGGTCCTTGGACGATCCTTTGCCTCGGATCAAAATCCGCGCCCCGGATTCGTCTTCCATGCGCTTCTGGTTGGATCCACGAGGGCCAATCAGCAGGCCTATTTTCCATGGACAAACAATAAATTAGTTACTACGTAATCCACTAAATCGGAGACCTTATTTCCGGTATAAGTAAAAGATACCCATAAAGTTAATGTCCGGGTACTTGTCCACTGGAATGTACACTTTTTGCGCTTCTTCTCGCCCATTCCAGGCGCCGGTCGCACCCGCCGTCCACTAAACAAACAATTGTCAATTTACTTCAAGCGAATATTACACCAGCCTCCAATTAGGTACTCACCATCGCCCTGAAGAGACAAAATAACAGAAAATAGCCCTGCAATTAGTCTTCTGCTGCCTAAAAGGAGAGTTAAACCGCCCAATAAAACGCACCTCCCAGCGACTCGAGCGCTTGCCCAGAACGCCTCCTCCAGGGATCGCCTGCGCCGCCAGTCGAGCTGCGATCTCCCTCGCACGAGCCACGGGGTCCATTGTCTGCTACTGTCGTCTGAAGAGAGAGAGAGAGAGAGAGAGAGAGAGAGTCTTGCTGCCTCCGTTACCTTCGCTTGCGTTGTGGCCTGCGGTTTAGAAATGCGCTGCGATTGGCTGAAACGTGCTCTTTTCAGCAAATCAGAGAGCTGATCTATTTTAGCCAATCGGTTCCGAGTTTGTGGCACTCGTTTTACAAACGCCATACATTTCCTGTGGTGCCTCTAAGTGTCTATCTGTACCGGTGCCCGAAGGCTCCATGGCGTCACGTGTGCCGCTGCTAGTGAAGAGCAAAGGCCGCAAACCCTCGCGACTGCCGATCGCGCCGCGCGCCAAGCCGTCGAACGGTGCGTTAATGGCCAAAATCCATTTAGAAATGCCTTGTAAGCACTCGTTTCTAACGACATTCCATTTTTCAACCTATTTTACACTTGCAGCACCACGCGCGAAGCGTCCAGAGCCTGCAGTCACGAATGCACCAAAGAAGAGCGAAGTTTTGACCTCGGTGACGTCGCAGGTGCGTCGAAATCCTCGTTATTTTACTGGTTTTAATGGAAAAGAAATGTTTCTAACTGTTATTTTGTGTATTGTAGACAGAAAAGCCTAAAGATCAGGCCAATGGAGACATCGCGCCAGTAACCAAGACTGCAGCCAAGACTGCAGTTCATTCTGCTGCAAAACAAGCTCCAGCAGCTAACGTCTCAGTGACGAAACCAACAGCTGAATCCAAGTTTGCTGCTACCAGTTCTGCTGCCCAGTCACGGAAATCAGGCGGGATCTCTATCGGTGGATCCTTTGCGACAGGTAATTCTGCTGCTCCTCCTGCTGCCTCCAAAAGTCCTGCACAGCCCAAGCCAGTCTTGCGTTCCCCTTCAGCTGCCCCACCGGCAAACGCTACCAAAAGTCCTGTACTGTCGAAGCCTACAGCGCGTTCACCAGTAGTGCTGCCAGTGCAGCGGCGTCCTGAGCGACTGGCAAAAATCTCATCGGCAGGACCGGTTTATCGAGCGAGTCCAAGTCCTCTGATGCGCCCGCGAGCTGGAAGCATTGGGAGCTCTCCGGCGGCGAACCCGATGAAGCAGAGACTGGCCCGGAAGCTGGATATTAAACCGCACCAATCACCTCGACGTGTAGCTGCCGCAATTCAGCAGAAGCAACAACGGATTTTGCGGCAGCAAGACGGACCAGCGTCACCTCTCATGCTAGGTGGCAAAGCCGTTCCAGGAATTGATGTCCCTGATGTGCAGCTTGATACAGTACAGCCACGGCGTAAGTCTACTCCAGCCGCTGATGACAGCGCTGCTGAGCCCAAGAGAAAGCGATCGGGAGCGACCAAGAGACGAAAAATCAGCGAAACAGCGTCTGTGGAAACGACTAGCACTAGTACAGACACTACTCCGCGACGCAGATCGGTAAGCTGCACATGGCATATTCAGGCCACGTGCATTTATTCAGGTGGGAACTAATGTCGTGCTTTGTTTTGCCTAGCTGAGGAGACAGGCCAAACGCAAGAACAGCTATCGTGAGGAACATGGCAGCTCAGGCAGCGAGCCAGATGACGATCGTGACGAGGATGTAGATCCGAATGATCTCGATTTACCAGAGGAAGAGGCGGCCGTAGGTCTACTGAGTTTCTTGTTTGTGAAGTTAATTTGTACTGACACTTTTTCATATCTGGTTAGATTTATGTGCCGGCCCGTGAACGCGCGACGATGTGGGCTAAGTCAGTTCTGCAGCAAAACGATGATGACGGCGAAGAAAACAAAGAAGGCGAGACATCCCAAGCTCTAGTAGTACGCGAAAAGAAACCTAAACGCCCTCCCACACGGAGGAAGCGCAGCAGCTCGACATCGTCCTCGATCATCTCACTTGTGGGAGGTGTAGGTCTCAGTACACGTGACAGGATGGAGGAGCTACTGAAGAAAGAACCATCACAGATGACAATGGGCGAGATTGCACTTACTGTGCCTAAGGGCAGGCGGATGAAGCGCCACGAACGGGAGGAAGCCGCTACTTCTGCCGACACACCGCTTCCGAATTCCTCTCCATCTGCGTCTGGAGAAGGATCGTCAAGTCTTTTGAACATGAGCGCACTCAGTCGTGTCCGATCGCTATCAGTATCATCAGAGTCTGCGGCATTTGCTGGATCGCTAGTGACGCCACAGGTTCAGATTATTGATGGCCAAATGGTTGTTCTTGAGAGCACTATCAAGCTTGGTGACGAACTGCAAAGCACAGCGGATGCCCTAGGCGGTGGTAACTATGGAGATGACAACACAGGTCTCCCTCCACGACACTCAGGCTCTCGTTACAATTCGTCTCACCAGAACACCCCGGGCAAGCGCTGGGGCAAGGAGGAGACAAAGCAGTTCTACTACTGCCTCAGCCAGGTGGGGCCGAATTTCTCCATGATGGCAACGCTGTTCCCGACCCGAAAGCGAAAAGAGCTCAAGAGCAAGTTTAAATATGAGGAGAAGAACCATTCGAAGCTGATCGAGATCGCGCTGCGTGCTTCAGCGGCGCCTCTAGACACAGAAATGGTGAACGTTATCTCGCAGATGGTGGATAAGGAAGCACAGCGGAAGCTAAATGCTCAGAAAAAGAAGCGTAAAGCCAAGTCGCCGCTGGACGCACTAAATGACGACCAAGATGTTGACGAGACTGCGTCAGTGATGTCTAGCTCAATTGCGGCTTCGCCGATGTCGTCGTCGATGCTAACGCCAGTTGCGCACGCGGAGGAGTTTGTGGAGACGATGAACGATGAAGACTTGTTCCTCCCCAACCGACGCGACTCGTTCGACTTCAGCGGTTGATATGGCGGTGCCAGGCCAAGTTATATGCACGCGGCACTGTTGTAGTTAGAAGTTTTGAGTGTAGCCTCAAGCTTGTCGACCGAAGGAGTATCTCATGAGTTTAGTATAACAATCACAATCAAGAGCGTTTTGGATGCACAAGTAGTTCATTCTTCGACTTTAAAAACAACGAGAAACTACGAGAGCAGCATAGATAGCAGCTTTTTCTCCTGGCTTCGTGTTTGGGTTTACAGCATAGCGGCGACCGCCACGGCGACGAGACTGACGCCGGCGGCGATAGCAGAGCGAGAGGCGTCGCTCGAGGAGGAGGACGCGGACGCACTTGAGGCCTTGCTTTCACTGGCAGCAGCTGACGCGTCGGTGCTGGCATCGCTGCCAGTGGTGGTGGTGGAGTTCAAGGATGGAGAGATGGTGGTGTAGCTGTCGGCGCTGTCGATGCCCGTCTCTGAGTCGCTTCCGCTGGTGGAAGTGAGACCGCCCTGGCCAGGAACACCGTGGCTGAAGTGGACGTGCTGGTGTCGGCTGTGGCGGTGGAGCCGCCGCTGGCAACCACGCCGGCGTCATTGCCAGCCACCGCGCTCTCTCCGAGAGTCTGCGCGTCGATGGACGTCAAGGCCAAAACGACTGCGAGGGCGAGCACCTGGAGCTTCATCGTTTTATTGTGACTGAGACCTGCGATTGAGTTGGAAGGTTCGGGAATGGACACACGGCGGAGACTGTGGATCTCCAGCAGAGGTAGAAGAGGTCGGGAACAAAGAGACAAAGATGGGATGGGTGACGGGGTGACGGTTGTGCAATGCTGAACTTTATGTAGAAGTCAGAGCCGCTTTCAATAGAAGGCGGTCATAGTCAAAGAGAGACCAAGTGGAATGTATCAATGCTCCGAATACTGGACTGCAGCAGTAACGCCCGCTTCAATGTGGTGCCAGCGCCTTGGTATCGGTGGAGTCTGCTGTGTCAAGCACAGCAGCCTGGGATTCATGGCAGACAAGGCCTCCATCGCCCGAAATTGGGAATTTAGAAGCCACGTGCGTGTTAACATGGCTCCGTCGTCGAGCACGATGGCGGCTGAGTTAACATGCAACGTCAGCATAGATGTGGTAGAAGCAGTGCTGTCAGGACACGTTGAACCAGCTCGATAGACTTCGCTCGCATCGGGTGCAGAGTTTGGATAACAATCCTCCGTTGCCACAATTACGGACCGACACTCGCGGTGCTCTCCACGAAGATCAGAGGATGGGATGTAGAATCCTCATCTCCAAGTACAAACGAGTCGTTTGAAACAGCGACAGGTACAGTGTGAACGTAAAAGATCACGCTGTTCGAATGGGATGAGGATATTGTCTTAGCGATGAAAGATGAAGGAAGAAGCCTTCTACTGGAAGGAACAGGATAGTCGGAGTCACGGAGGTCGGTCGTGAGTTGTTTCAGAGGAAGTCGAGTCTAGCGTTGTTGGTTGATGCCGAATGAAACGGATCAACAAGATCAGGTTAAGAACTACCTGCAAAAGCCAACACTTTGCTACGGAAGCAATCCATTAGCACAAACCAAGCAACAACGCAAGCATCTCATCAATCCGCCCCATATTCGACCAGAACGGCTATCCTTTTCGCCTCTGCAGTCTTGGAAGGAAGTAGGAAGCTCAGAATGCGCGACATGATCTCATTGGGAAGTGCTATCCATGGGTTTGTGGAGATAGCGCCCCAGTCTCGATGGCCAAACCTCACACGACACTTCATCCGCTCCCACAGCGAGCAAGATTGTTCGTGCATAGCTATATACTCCCAGCGTCGGAGGAGCGCGATGGCGCGTAGCTGCGGCCACAACATCTCCAGTAGATAAGCGCTCGCCAACCGCTCCAGCTCCGGCAAAGCATTTCGTCGACTGCCGTACGCCAGCTCTTTCATCTTGTAGAGTGTGTACCATGCGGCTTGGCGAGTCTCTTTCGGGTTAATCTTGAAGATTTCCGAGACAATTTGAGGCAAGCCACAGCGTACGGCGGCATCGACACATGTGAACACGTTGAAAAGTCTTTTGGTGCGGAGATGCCGCTGCTCCCAGCGCATGTTGGAATTCAGTCGAGTAGCGACTCCAGGCTGTAGGTCACTTACGACTCGTTTGTTGTTCAACAAGCCCCTTACACACTGCTCGTTCCCAGACTCGATAGCAAGCTCCAGCACTTCCAGCGGCCAGTGTTTGCAGAGTGCGTCGACATGAGACATTGACTCTGTCCCTCCGAGAAGACACGATGCCAATTCTCCGTGACCGCCTTGGATGGCGAGTTGCATGGCATCTCTTCCGCCTGAATCCCTTCTTGACATTGGCACGATCACCTTTAGACTGGTCTTCCGAGCCCACTTGACAAGACGCAGGAGCACTGACGGATGCACTCCAAAGTGACAAGCGTCCATGATGGCATGGCGTCTGCGCGTGTTCCTCGCCCAGAAGTCGATCGTGTGTTGGTGACACACGAAGTCGATGAGTTTCACCGCCAGTGGAGGGGTGCAGCAGTGGCAACAACCATCAGCACCGTCCTGCCACCTTCAAGACGGACGTTGGGGTCATCAGGCCAATTCGTGCCTGGCGGCAGCAGGTTGCAGACAATCGCCGTCAGCGTGGCCTTCCGCATCACCAAAGCGTCCGCCGGTCTCCGCAAAGTCGCAAATGAGCCACACAATCCAAGAGGATTCTGCAACTTCAACGTTGGGTTCGGGTGAGCCATCAACGTTTTGTCGCAATTGAGTCCTCCACGCAGACTGCTCATCAGCACGAAGACAGCAATGAAAGCAAACACGAGGTCTATTGATCTCAACACAAACTCGTCTCGAAAGGCAAAAGAGAATAGCTTATAGGTGCTGGCTCAACTAAACCTACAGGAAGTAGGCGGCAACAGCAGCAGCAGCGAAGGCAGCAGCACCCATAGCTTGGGCCACCGACGATGCAGCACTGGAACCCGACGTAGACTCGGACGCAGCAGTGGAGGCCGAGGCGTCCGAGGCTGCGGTCGGGACCGTGGTGGTCGAGGGCGACGACCCAGCACTTGACGACGTCGAATCCGCCGGAGCCGTCACGCTCTCACTGTTGCTCCCGCTGCCGGTGGTCGACCCCACAGTCGCCCCCGTAGCGGCCGATCCTGCAGTTGCGTCCGTGGTCGTCGATCCGGTAGTCGTCGTGGCGGTCGTCGAGTTCCCCGTCTCAGCGGAACCGGAAGCGGACGGACAACGAGGCGGCACGTAGTCGACCAGGTCTGCCAGCAGGTTGATGTTGTCGCCCACAGGAAGCGTGCATTCGGTGAGGTCCATGGCCTGGGCATCGGCCAGGAGGCTTCTGCAGGCGCTGGACGCGCACATCTTGTCGATTGTTTCTTGCGACGGGATGGTCGCAGCCGTGAAGACGTAGCCCGAGTCCGTCGAGCACTGCTCGATGTACTGGTTGGTGAGGAGGGCGCTCAGCACCGCCGAGCTGCACGTTGCAGCGTCGGCAGTGGAGGAGAGAGCGGCGAGTGCTGCAGCGGTGGCGACGAAGGACTTCATCTTGAGAGATTGGGGTGGTGAAGGGCTTGGGAAGGATTGAGGTCTACCGCTGAGGAGGCAAATTGAAGAATGAGGTAAGCACGTCCAGATTTGCTGTGCGATGCTGGGTGTCGTGACATGCGCCGGGAACGCGGCAGTGGGATGCGAATCAGCGTCGGGCGGGCATTCATTACCGACTCGGTAGTGGTTGCGATCGTGACTCACGTCCTGCCGCCAAGTATCTGCGCACGATGCCGTCGTGCTGATCAGCCCAGCAGAGGCGAGTGGCGCCCTGGCATGTCATTCTCGGGTCTACTCGACTCGAGTCGACTATCAAGGCTGTGCAGAGAGTACATCGGTGTCGGGCACCAACGGTGGCAGTTCCACTAGTTGACGCGAACTTCAACTAGCGTGTCAAGCGCATCATCCTTCAGGCCTACGTTCTCGGAACCCTCTGCTGCACTGCAGCAGCCTGCAGAGTCCGCACAGCTGGACTATGCTTCGCTTTCTCTGCTAGAGAGCCTCTATTGCCGCAGCGACACCTTCATTCGCGCTGCGTGCGACAGCGATCCAGCAGCGTTTTGTTGCGGACACGACACTGGGATAATAGATATCGCTGCGTTTGACATGCAAGCCAGATTTGCACAAAGCCCCTCGTAAACGAACAGGAAATGATCGCGGTGGATTATTTTTCGTTCTTGCAGTTACTGCTGCCTACACGAAGTACGTGGCGGTGACTACGATGCCGACCGCAGTTGCGCCAAACGTACCGACCACCGATATCGCGCCACTCGATCCTGTCGATGACGACGCGGCCGCCGAAGATGAAGACGTAGATGCCGAGGTGTCCGAGTCCGTGGTAGAGCTGGAGGTGCTCGACGATACCGTCGTAGTGCTTTCTGAAGATCCCGTGGAGCTGGCGGTGATGGTTACCGAATCGGCGCTGGTGCTGGCACTGGAGGTTCCGACGATGGTGGCGTTGGCCGCTCCGTCTGTGCTGGAGGTCGTAGCGCCAACCGTCGTGTCCCCCACGCTGGACGCGGCACTGTTGGTACTCGCGCTGGTGATTGTGGCGTCGGCAGTGGTGCTGCCAGCAGCGTCCACAATTCCAGCGGTGCTGGCAGCGGACGTATCGACCAAGACATCGTCCACGACAGTTGTAGTGGTGGCGGTGTCTTGTGCGCAGACGGCACTAACGACAAGGACCCCGACGACAGCAGCGCGGAAAATTTGCATGACGTTGATTGACGATACTCCAAGGTGCTTGCTTCGAGTGAAATTCACAAATGGCAAGTGCGCGACATCGAACCGAGCATTTGTTGGCCAAGGAGCCCTGAGGAACGAGCGGATCATCTCAGGAGCGCACCTGGCACGCGATTCCCCACAACCGACAAAAGTCGTGGCCATACGAGCATGTTGTTGCACAACGAGCTACAGTAGAAATGATCGCCAACAGTCTCAACAATGCAGTTGACAAGGATTGCAGGTACAGTTGAAGGCAGTCGGGATTCATGTTGAAGTGCAAGAACAGTATATAGTATGTTAATACATATAGTACAGTTACAATAACCGAATTCATATGTCCTATTTGACATATTTAGCACAGTACATACAGTGGATTTCTCTGTGACATGCGCTCGCGTTCTGATTGGTCGAAACGATCCGCTAATAAAGCCAGTATTGCTCGACAGCGACATAGAGCACATCTCGGGGCTGGCTGCCATACAAACAACAGTACAACTCGAGGAGAGCGCAGGAAAGCTGTGCCGTGTTGGTCTCGAGCCGCTTTCAATCGCCTTCTCTCCGTCGTCGAGAGCCCTCTTCCCGTCACCTAATTAAACGATGCCCCGCGAAGACAACTACCGAGACATGGACGCCCAGCAGCAGTTCGACCGCCGCCGCGCAGACGACCAGGCCAGGCAGGACGCAATGCTGGACAACATCCACAGCGGCGTCGTTGGACTCAAGAACCAGGCGCACGCCATCAACGGCGAAGTGGTCGAGCAGAACATTATGATCGACGACATTGGCAACGTGCGTACAAGCGGTTTTATCTCGGTTTCATATGGATAAAACCTCATATCGATATCTGTGATTATATAGCGGATGGATAATGCCACCCGGGACATTAGCCGAGAAGAGCAAGCGGCAAGGGAGGTGAACGCCCGGAAGAAAAAGTGAGTGGAAAATGTGGGTTTTATTTGGTGATGTTGAACTCATTGTTTTTTTTTAATTTGTTGCTATTCATGTAGGCGTGCAAGTTATATGGCATCATTGCTCTGCTGGTGGTGATTCTCATCATCGTGTTCATCATCCCTTCGCCCAACTAACAAGAGACGAATGCAACTACAGAAGAACAAAAACTAATTGCAGCCAGAATGTTTTGGAGTTCGAGGCAGAGCTGGCAACAGTCTTTGCCTATTCTTCCTCTTTGCGCACCACCTTCGGAGCCGTCGTTGCCTGGGGATTGTATTTTAATACACGCAGGTCCTGCCTGACCTCTTCATCTGAAAAACTCACTGGGAAATAACTTGTTTAACGTTAAGTCGCGGACATGTCGACCGCTTGGACACACAGCTCCTCGTTCAAAGAGTTTTCTACCAGAAGGCAGCAACCACCGCTGCGATCGCCATTGCTACGCCACTGTACGTCGCTACGGACGCGTCTGAAGTGAGCGGCGCACTCTCGTCCGAGTCGTCCTCGTCGTCATCGGGAGGCATCTGATTGGCGCCTCCGGCTGGAGCTACTGTGCCCACCACGTCGCTCATGCCTCCACTGCCTGCGGTGCTGCTGGCAGTCGTGCTGCTGCTGCTGCAGCCAGCCTTGAGCTCGGCGTTCGTAGGCGTCTTGGTCGCGTCCGACGGGTGACTCACGCCGTCCGTGATGAGACCGGCAGTGTTGCTGGACGTCCACGTGCAGCACGGGTCGCCTAGCTCCTGTCCGTTCGTGAAGCCATCTCCGTCCGTGTCTTCCTGACACAGCGCCACCGTCAAGCGTTGCCTGCGCTGGCGAACGCAGTGCCAAAGTCGTTCACTCCCGTCTCTCCAGCAGGGTCCAGATGGCCGATGTTGGGCGAGTCGGGCACGTTGTCGCCGTTCGGGAGCAGCGCCACGTACTTGGCGTATCCGTGCACTGCAGGCAGTCCGAGGACAAGCGTTGCTGCGACCGACCGACGCATTTTCTATAGGAAGAGCAGACTGGTACCGACCGCAACAAGACTGGAATTGCAAATGGCACAACGCCCCGAGCGTCGAAGGAAGGAACAATGCACAGCACGCTTTGGTCATCTGCGAGGCTTTTACCCCAGCTGTGCATAGCGAACGCAACCATGGTGCTGAACCGCTGAAATTGATACTACAAGTAGTCAAGTAAGTTGAATACTGACAGATTATTTGGTGAAATGTGGCCGAATGAACTTAGACGAGCAGGTATGATGATGAATCCGGTGTAAAAACGGCTGAAAAACTGTCTGCGTATTCGCATGTCCTCAAGATCGGATGGCCGATCAGCTCTTTAGCTGAAATGTGCTCGGAAGCGAGCTGTTCCGTTGGTGCTCGGATCGAGAGGATGTCGTTTTGGATCCTTTGAACGCATCGAGAGATTTCTTTTTGCTGGACTTGAGACCAAGGATTTAGTGGCTTCGGCCTGAAGATTCGGTTGGTAGTTGAGGTGCAACGCATTTCGGTGTTGAAGCCATCTCCATGCACGTGTGCTTGCACTCGAAGCTTGCAGAATACGCTACAGTACACGTACAATGGCAAAGCTGTTAGCGGCTTGTGTTGTAGCTTGCAATGCGCGAGTCACCGATGAGCAACGATATTGTGGGCAAATTCCTTCGTAACTAACGTCGCAACAGGCACGTAGATGCGAAGGTGCTGGCTGGAAATACTGCAAGCGAAACATTCACGAACGCAATCTGCGCATGCCGTTTTGATTCCAGCGTTTTTGCCTTCAACCTGAACGTCCTCCAAAACGTCCATCTTCAGTTTCCCTCGTCTTAGTGACTGTCACTATTTTGAGTTTTTCAATGCCGCCATCCCATTGGCCAAAACTCCCTCGCCAACCAACCAGAGCAGCTCCGTTCGCCGTCCACCCAAACACTCAGCACTTTGCTTCAAAGTATGGTGGTCAAGGCTTCGGAGATCGCGCCCGCGGCGTTCGCTGTGGGCTCCACGAGCAACGTGCAGAAGGAGGACGACCTCGTGTACGATCTGGGCAACTTGGCGGCTTTTGACACGCATCCGTTCGCTTACGAGAACGAGAAGGCGCTGGCATTGCACGCCCGAGAGAATGTGCAGCTGCTGATCAACCACATCTTCGAGTTGCCGCGTGAAATGTCCGATATGGGGCCGCTGGCTCAACTGCCAGCGCCTGAAAGCGTCATCCCGCGCGAGAAGCCGCTGCCCAAGCCCAAGGTGGAGACGAAGTGGGAGAAATTCGCCAAGGAGAAGGGCATTGAGAAGCGCAAGAAGAGTCGCAAGGTCTTTGATGAAGCCACTGGCGAGTGGAGTCACACGTGGGGCTACAACCGTGCGGACGACGACATGAAGGACTGGGCAGTGGAGATGAAGGAGGGAGACATGGACGACCCGTGGACCAAGCGCAAGCAGAAAAGCGCGCTCGTGTGGACAAGAACCTGCGTGCGCAGGCCAACAACCTCAAGCAGGGACGCGGCAAGCAGCTGGCTGGCATTGCCGGCCGTACGCCGACTGGTATTCCCGTGGAACTCATGAACACGGACGATGTCAAGGCCAAACAGCGTGGCAAGGAGGGCACCACCAAGACTCTGGAGAAGGTGCAGTTCTCGACGGCATCCATGGGCAAATTCGACAAGATGCGTGAGGGCGAGTCGGAGCGCAAGCAGAAGGGCAAGCGCAACCACTTCTTGCCCACCACTGGTGCCGAGACGGCGGAGAAGGAGCGCAGTCTGAACGCTCTGAAGCGAGTGCTGGGACGCGAGGAAAACGCTGGCAAGAACAAGGGCAAGACCTTTGACGATGAAGAGGATGCTGAGGGCGGCGGCAAGCGCAAGAAGAAGGGCAAGAAGCTGAAAAACATCACCAAGGGCCAAGCTAAGAAGCGGCGGACTAAGTAAAGTCTCTCGAAAGACTGGTGAAGCGAAACACAGACGCAGTAGTAGCTAGCTGCTTCGCTCTTCATAGAACAGAACACCTAATATATGCTGCATGTCGAGCCTACAATCGTTACGACCCCGTTCGTCCTTCAAGCGTTCGCGGCTCTTTAGCCACAGCATCCTCCGCCCACTACAGCACAGAGCATCAAACATCATCAGCACACTTGTCCACAGTCTTGCCATCCTGATTGCAGTCAACGCACTTGGCATGTTGATGGTGCCCTGGTGGTTCACTCTGCCCATGGGTCGCCGTGGTCCTCCGTTGCCTCCCAGGCCTCGTCCAGAAGAGCTCGAGCCTCGAGGGATGTTGCTGTTGCCACGAGTCGCCGTCGACGGATCCTGATCATCACAGTAAAACCACATCAGAACTCGTCTACAGATTTATCAGCTGACTAATCGACGATGAACCCACAGCGAAAATCGACGACACACTGCGCAAAAGATCATCAAGCAGTCCAAAAGTCAGTTAATCAGCTCCTGCCAGCTGCCAATGCAGCGCAATAGAGACGTACAAGAGCCCCACAAAGTTGACGACTCCCCAGAACAAGTCGGACACGATCGTCAGGCGCCAGGGAGAGCGCTTGGCCACCACGTCGCCTCCACTAACGTACGTCATCTCGCTCAATGAGGTATTCTACCCGACTCTTCGCGGAATAGCAAGTGAAAAAGCTACAGTATTATCGAAAAAGAAAAGGTATTATCAATTGTACCAGTCAGACTGGTACCTTTCGTTTGTGTGGCCAAAACGAAAGTAACCAGACGGACGTCATGGCGATGGCGATGGGGATGGCGCGCGTCTTCGGATGCAGCGCAACGCGCGTGGGAGGCAAGACGGAAGGAGTGTTTACGCAGTCGTGCCGCTGGGCCTCGAAGAAAGCCGGCGGTTCTACGAAGAACGGCCGCGACTCGGAGTCCAAGCGTCTTGGCGTGAAGAAGTTCGGAGGGTACGCTTTGGGTTACACTTTTCATATGACTCAACGTTTTTATAAGCTCACGTTGTTTATACTATGATTGCTATCGCTTTCTAGACAGAGCGTGGTGGCTGGCAACATTATCATCCGTCAGAGAGGCA
Organism: Phytophthora boehmeriae; assembly: GCA_011947355.1. NCBI lineage: Eukaryota > Oomycota > Peronosporomycetes > Peronosporales > Peronosporaceae > Phytophthora > Phytophthora boehmeriae. The sequence continues at coordinate 204,183 of JAAVTJ010000132.1, read as the reverse complement.
CCAAGTACCACATCGGGACGGGCGTGGGCATCGGCAAGGACCACACGATCTACGCGACTCGAGACGGCTTCGTTCGTTTCTGGTACAACACGCCCAAGAAGCGTCAGGAGGTTTCCGTCAAGGCTACGCGTGAGGTGCAGCGTGCAGTGAAGCAGAGCAGTGCTTAGAGGAGAGTGGAGACGGTCACAACAAGAGAGAGATGCTGTGGAAAGCTCTGCTGGTTTTTTGTGTGCTTGCAATAGTTTTTAGGGACTTTTACGCCCACTGTTGGTCGACGTGTTGCTCGAGGACGATTGGCTGTTCTTGGTTGTTGGGGGTGGCTGGGGGACTCTTGTAGGCAACGTCGTGTTGGCGGCGGGGGTCGTTGTCGCCGTAGGTTTGAGCACCGCGGGTCAGTTGAACTGGAAGTTTGCTGTGGATGCACGTGGTTGTTGCTACGGCAAACCAATGGGGCATGAAGCAGAGCAGTGCGGTCACCAACAACAGAAGTTTATGATCGGTCATCGCTACGGATGAAATTCATCTTGGGTGGTGCCTCGACGCTAAAATTGCCATCACAACGAAACCGACCAAGCTGCTTCCTTGTCAAGACGGCCATGACATTGTTCGCGTTGATCAATTCACAACGGGAGCACCATCTGGAAGCGGTTGTCACCACGGAAGGTTGTCAGTGCATCAGCATTGAATGCGCTCTTGTCCGTCGCTGTTGGACTATGATGACGGCACACAGCTGCACATCCGTACAATTGACGCTCTGCTGTCTGTAATACACGCGCCGCAGTTGTCGCTAGGACGCTGCTAGGATAGTCGCATGATAGATAGTCGCGGCCGGGTCTGACTCTTCCTGAGCTGTGTGGATGTGGTCACTTGCTGCGATCCATGTCCAAGATGTCGGCGTGAGCTCACGCGGCAAATCAACGAGTTTATCCGACATTTTACACCCACGTTTGAGAAATGGGAGATAGTTGTGAAAGCACTTCGATCTCGCCTGGTTGTTTGCCCCAACGACAACTCAAAGCACCATCAATTTGATCCAGATACAGTTGAACTGGAACAGTTTTTGCCCTTGCAGCACCTGAGCCTTCGTCTATCGGATAGCCCGTTGCGGCTTTCTTGCTTCTCAACTGTGGAGGTGAAACTTGGATTTGCAAGGTTGACAAGGCCATGACGTTTATGTGGTCAAAGACACGAGGCGAGGTTTGAATGTGTTTGGCGTCGTCCAGCTTGCCATTCTCGTTTATCTCGACAACCCGCCAAGTCAAACATGCAAGTGCTCAAGGTCGTCGCCGTCGCGGTTCTCGCAGCGGCCGCCATTGACACGATTTCGTGCGCACCCGCTGAAGACTCCCCCAGCACTTCTAATCTGCACTCCGACGACACCCTCGACGTCATCCTCGGGGCTTCCAGCACGACAGGATCGCTAGTTACGGGGACAGTCGACCATACCAGTTCAGGATCCACGGGTTCCAGCAGCGCTGTGTCGAGCAATGCCGTCCTTGGTGTCGCGACGACTGCCATGGCGGTTGCAGCCGCAATCCTCGCGTAGAGACTCTACCAGGTAGAGTGCTATCAGGGACCCCGAGACCCCGGATTTCATGTGGGTCGGGACACAACGTATCTATTGACGTACTAGTAATAAACGTTTGCGAAGTCTTCCGTGTTTAAATTTGAGGCTACACAGTCGACGGGGTTTGCATCAACAGATAACCAAGACGCCCATGTTGCACATAAGGCATCCGCTGTGCAGAGCCTTTTGCTTCTCCCTAACGCCCGGAAGCACAGTACTGGTAAGATGATCATATTGAACTGCACCCGTTCAGCATGCTGATTTCAGCTGGTTACCTCCTTTTGCTACCTGAGGGTGTCGCTACGATTCTTGCCATGAATCATGAACCCTTCCTGCTCACTCGAGTTGCGGTCATGACTATAGTTTAGGAGGCACTAAACAGCCACATTTGCAGCGCTGTAATCCCCTTCCGCTCCTGCAGTTTTGAAGTCTGTGAGCGGTGTATCTCTTCGCTGAGACTTACTCTCGCTGAGACTTATTCTATCGATCGATCGAGAGGAGACAACAATACACAGTTACCTTTCGCTACGGTGGAAGAGTATCTTGGAGTAACGACGGCGCAGCAATAACGCATACTCATTTGTCGCTAGGAAAGACGAGCACGCACTTGTAAATGCGCTATATGGCATCCCTTTAGAATATTGCTGCGTGCATTGTATCGGCACCTCGACTAAAGGCACAGTTCGGTCTGCAACAGGACACCATACCTCAACATTACCCCCAAGAATCAGGGCTCATTTCGAACAGCAAGTTGTTCGCTTTTGCAATCCATCGAAAAGAGCAAAACACGTGCGCGACTTTCCTCGACTAAGCAAAGGCAATACGAAGCGCCGAGAGCTTCCATCTTGGAAGGCCCGAGCGTTCAGAAAGCATGGACCGCCTCAAAGTGTCGCCTGTTCGAGCAGGCGCCTTCGGTGACGATCTTGTCATGTGATCGTGACTTCAACGTCGTGCCTTGGCTACACTATGCCGTCGCTCTAGCGTCCAGCGCTGTAGCGTTCAGAGCTCGCTGAGTTTTGCTGTTTCATGTGTCTGGGTGCGAAATTCCAGCTACAAGCGCCTCTCATGGCATGCGTGGCGGCCGTTGGGTGCACGCGTCTCCGCTCTTCCTGCGCCGCAAGTCCTCATTCGCACTTTTACTCTCAAGTACTCAAGTCCTCCCTCCCCACCTCCACCCCTGACAATGAAGATCACCCAGTTCCTCGTGCTCGCCGCCGTCGCCATGGTCGCAGTCAGCGGTCAAACAACGACCACTGCACCTGCTGCTGGCTCTGCTGCCACCACTTCGACTGCGACGACGACTGCACCTACTAGCGGCAGCGCCGCCACCACCGCCACTGGATCTTCCACGGGTGCTTCGTCCACCACGGGCGGTGCCACCACGAGCGCCGCTGGCAGTGCGAACGGCGCGACGGCCACTTCCAGCCAAGCGAACGGAGCCGCCACTTCCAGCCAAGCAACCGGCTCTGCTGCCACTTCGATGACAAGTGTCGCTGCTTCTGGCTCTGGCTCGGAGACCGCCACTTCTTCGACAGAGTCGTCTGCCGACGCCGACGCCATGGAATCGGCTTCCGATGCCAGCGGATCTCTCAAGGGATCTGGCTCGAGCGGAGCCTCTCAGGTCGCTGGATGCATGGGTGTCGCCTCGGCTGCTCTGCTTACCGTGGGCGCCTACTTCCTGTAAGTCTGCAGCTACCGGTCGTCCAAGTTCCAAACCTCTCGACGTTGCATTTGTTCCTAGACAGCAGAGTAGGCCTAGAGCTTTAACCCTGCAATAAAAGCAAGTCCCATCTTGCTTTTCATTTTGGCTCCTTGCGATTGTTGCAACGATTTTCACTGGTCGAGTCCCTGGAAGAGACGTCACTCATATCCTGTCATGTACCCACTGGTGCCTGGAAATCGTGTCCAGGGTGCTTCCTGATATCGAAGACACTGATATCCTCCCAAGGACTCCTCCCCGAACGGAGTGACTACGCCAAGTGCCTCTCGATACATGCGGCAGCATTACGTGCATTAATTTTTACGATGCACATGAGAGACATTTAGGCCCATGTAGAACAATGGAGACGATGCCACCAGACACCAGCACCGCCGTCTCTACATGATTTGCCAGCTTCAATGGCAGCATACCGACACCACCCACAGCACCCTTCTACACGACTATTTTCACCATCCGACGACCACAAAGCTCAAAAGCATGAGCAGTCAGATGGTGCGGATATCCATCTCACTTCAACCCCTCGAAAAGTTCAAATTTCGATGTCCAACGACAGCACGACCACGAAAACCTCGCACGCCATGCATATGGTCTCACCACGTCAGTAGGACAGCGCGTATGAAGCATGGGTGTGCTTCTTCCAGCTCTCCTAGCCGCCTGCGATCTCTGTCATTCTCACTTTCACCACCAAGTGCCCAAGTCTCCACTACAACCCACCAACTACCATGAAGGTTTTCCAGGTCCTCGCCATCGCCGCCCTCGCCATCGCCGCCGTCAACGGCCAGGCCGCCACTACCGCCCCGGCCACCGCTTCCTCCGGAGGAGTCGTGACTGCTGCTTCCGGCGCTGACGCCGCCGCCGCCACTGCCGCTTCGGCCGCCGCCTCGGTCGCCGCCTCCACGGCCGCTTCGGGCGCTGCCACCCCAGCCACTGGCGCGAGCGGAGCCACCGACACGACGGTGGGCGCCACCAGCTCCACCGGCTCGGCCGCCGTGGGCTCGAGCTCCACCGCCGCTACCACCGACTCGTCCACGACCACTTCATCGGCGAGCGGCAGCAGCGAGACGGCCACGTCTTCGTCGTCCGCCGCCAGCGCGTCGGGCTCCAGCGGCGCCTCTCAGATCGCTGGCGCCATGAGCGTCGCCACCGCTGCCGTCGTCGCCGTGGGCTCGTACTTCCTGTAAACTGCCTAACTTACGGCAGTGAATTGTGCTCGCAGCAAGACCTGAGTGCGGAGATTCCTATCCAACAACTAAAAGTATCTTAGGAACTAGGACCCCATTCAGCTTTGGATTTTGATATTCTTGCAATAGACGTATTCCCTCTGTCGAAATGATCGAGTCATCAGTGTCCATTTATCGTAGCGATAAACCCATACAGCTAGCCGTGCAGCTAGTAGATCAAACAAGGACCGAGGCCATCGTGACTGGAAGGATCGACGTCTATCGCCTGGAAAGATCGTGTCGTCCGTCGTGGCTCCATTTCGCCGCTCGACCTCGTCGTCGCTTCGTCGGGCTATCTCTCAGTCATTTGAGCCTCGTTTGATGGTGGTACAGCACGTTTCTCAGATCGGGTGCTTGTGCATTGAAGCGAGGCGTGAGCCGCACGTGGTTCCGATAGACGGACAAGTCGCCCTCTATTGCAACAAGACGCTGTGCAAATGGGATTTGGTCACGAACAGCGGGAGGCTTCCGCGTGTCGAGTCGAGAGAGCATAGCGCCAGCAGCTGTAACCCCGCTCATTCTGCTTTTCGCCTCCCAGTGCTCAAGTCTCCACCCGCTTCCTATCTCTACAATGAAGTTCTTCCAGGTCCTCGTTATCGCTGCCGTTGCCGTTGCCGGCGTCAGCGGCCAGTCCGCTGCCATCGCTGGCGGCGCGGGGACGACGATGGCCCCTGTTCCTGCTGCTGATGCTACGGCTGCCTCCGGCACGGGCGCCACCGCCACCGTTGGCAGCGGCGCCGTCGACTCGACTGTGGGCGCTTCGAGCGCCACCGGATCGGCCGCGGTGGGAAGCTCTTCGACCGCCACCACGACGGACTCGTCCCTGGACTCGTCGGCCACAGTGTCCTCCTCTACTGGCGACTCTAGCAGCTCGACGGCATCTTCAACCGCATCTGCAAGCGCATCAGGCTCAAGTGGAGCTTCTCAGATCACGGGCGCCATGGGTGCGGTCGCAGCTACTGCTATGGCTGTCGGGTCCTACTTCCTGTAAGCAACCGAACGGTGATGCTGTCTTGCTGTTGCTCAAGTATGGGCAGACATCCGAGGTGTCTGTCCTACTTGATGCCGACATCAAGAGTGTAAAAATAATGAAATCGATCTTCACCGCTAATCTGTCGTTCAATCCTCTATCGGTGTGCTAGGAATCGTAGGATGACTGTTGTCGTGTGCATAGCGCAGTTGCCAAGTTAATTGGTGTGATGCAGAACTTTGACATGGTACGTACGCTAAGATCGCTGGCGAAACTGCGCTCTGGAGCCGCCCAGTCTGCATTGAGACGAGCCCGTTTCCACAAGAGAATGGGCGAAATCGGACAGCACAATGCTGAGGAGTCCTCCGTGAGGACATTAGACCAGGGTCACAGGATTCCTGTCAGGAATGTATCCTGAATCCTCAAGAGACTTTTACAGTCAGGAAGCTGGCCATGACCGTATCATTGACGCCAGTCTGGCCCGCCATTTGTTCATGCTACGCACCGCTAGCAGGGCACGGCCGAGCACCAACGGATACACGTAGATACACGTAACCTCGCAGTCTACGACTGCTTTTTGCCGGCACCCCAATGTCTGCCGCTCTTCATTCTACAATTTGATCTGCTCCACGCAGCCAAGTCCTCGATATCTACGACCCAGGTACTATGAACACCAAGACCATTTTCGCCATCGCTACTGCCGCCTTGGTTGGATCTTCCTCCGCCCACACTTGTTCGTCGACTCAGCAGACGACCGCGTACTCTACGTTGGCTAGTGTGCTGAAACTGAGCTCGTTCGACAGCTGCTCAAAGGATTCCGGCTTCAGCTTGCTGACCTTGACGAAGGTACCAGATAACGCCACTTACAAACTCATGTGCGCGTCTGACAACTGCCAGTCGTTGGTCACATCAATCATCGGATTGAATCCGCCCGACTGCGACCTGACTGTAACAACGAGTGGCTTGGTGTTGAATGTGTACGCGATGGTGAACGGCTTCTCCGGAAAATGCGCGTCGCTGTCCTCTTCGAGTGCAAGCACCACCACCACATTAACTGGTGCTTCAACGGCCGGGTAGACTACTGCGTCAGGTGCTTCCGTCGCTATTACCGAGGCTCCTACTGCTGCTTCGGCAGCGTCGAGTGTTGCTGCCAATTCGACAGCTGCATCTGCAAGCACCAGTGGTCCTACCGATGTGATCGCCGGCTCCACTAGCTCCGATGGCTCCGTCTCAGTCAATTCGGCGTCTTCGAGCTCAACCATCGCGACGGACGCGCCTTCCGCGATATCTCCTTCGTCATCCAGCCACGCTGGCAGCGCGAGTGCTGCTTCAACATCCGCCAGTGCCAGCGCCTCCAAATCCAGCGGAACTTCCCAGATCGTTGGCAGTATGGGAGTCGTCACCGCTGCGATCGTTGCTATGGGCTCCTATCTGGTGTAGATAGCTGACCATTTTGACATGCAGATAGCTCGACTAAGGCTAGCTGTACGTCAGGCTGCCTGACGTCTGATACTTTTTAATGAAAGCCACTTCAACGTCTAATCATGCTCTTTATCTTCCCAATGTTTCCGCTTGATGGGGAAACTCTATCTTGGAGGGTCTCAATTATTATAGCGGCAGCACGGTAAGTATCATTGACATTGTTGTCCGTATGAATCGCAATGCACTTCAAGGAATGGCGCTGACAACCTCTATGAGCACATGCTCCGTGGGGTAGGTCACTTTCATGTGGATCAAGGTTTCTTTGGTGTTCGTATGGCCTGTAATACCAGCCTGTGAGCCGCAAGTGGTTCAACCAGACGGAAGTTAGCTGGTCTTGTCCACATGCTCTCTGCGCTTTTCCCATTTTTCAGTTGCGAGGTGCGAAAGATTTGGTCGCAACTTCCACAAATTCGCGAACATCAGGAGCGTTGGTGTAGATCCGAATACCGCAGCGCCATCTCTCCCTACTGCATTCCATCGCGAAAGCGTGTCATTTTCATTTCCACTTCCCAGTGCTCAAGTCCCCAATCAACGCTCCAACAATGAAGTTCTTCCAGGTCCTCGTCATCGCCGCTCTCGCCATCGCCGGTGTCAGCGGCCAGTCTGCCGCCAACACTGGTGCGACTACAACGGGAGCCACCACCACCGGAGCCTCGACTACGGCCGCCACGGCTACTCCTGCAGTGACACCTGCTACTGGAGCAACCACGACGGGAACCGCGACCTCTGCCACTGCCGCTCCTGCTGCCGGTGCAGGCAACACGGCTGCATCCAGCACGGCTGCGTCCGGCACGGATGCCGCCTCATCCACCGCAGGAACTGCCGCCGGCAGCAGCGCCATCGACTCAACTGTGGGCGCTACGAGCTCCACGGGATCGGCCGCGGTGGGCAGCTCTTCAACCTCCGCCACGACGGACTCGTCCCTGGACTCGACGGCCACGGTGTCGTCTTCTACGGGCGACTCAAGCAGCTCGACGGCGTCCTCATCTGCATCTGCAAGCGCGTCGGGCTCAAGCGGGGCAGCTCAGATCACGGGTGCTATGGGCATGGCCGCTGCTACGGTTGTGGCTGTCGGGTCCTACTTCCTGTAAAGCGATCGCGCAGTGACACGGCTGCACAGTGATGTGTACAGTACATAATAGCTCCTGCATTTTTCTTACAATTAACATGGAATTTGATTCCGTTGTTGTGGCTGCTTCTTGGTTTACTACTGCAAGGCTTTGCGCTGCCTCCTGCTCAGAAAGCTTGAATAATAGTATCTCAGACACAACAAGGATCACACCGTCTCCTTGCCTGCACAAGGGCCGCGGCGACGCGGTGAAGACTGTCCCGACACAATTCGTTCGGGGTCCTTATCACCGACTCCTCTACGTTCGGGTCAAACTCCCCACTTTTTGATCATCCATTCTCCGTTCACTGGTCGTGTTGGCAACCAAATTGCGAGCTGTAAGGGCAAGGAAGAATTCTTTACGTGGCCATGATACATGGCGTCTATACAGAACGAAGTGGATTGAGCACATGGTCAAGAGCGTGTAGACACGCTACGTTAGGATTGCCTAAGCTTTCCTCAAACTTTGGCTCATAGCCTTTGAGTCAAAGGTTACGAGCCCATTTACGCTCGACGGTCGCCTTGGCAAACGGCATGCATGGATCAATACGAGGTGCATTACCATACTGCTGTTGGAACGTTAATGGGTCGCTCGATGTCGAGAGATCTACAACAACCGCCTTGACTAATGCGACACTGTTATTATAGTGCCGCGTTATTGCATATCACCTCCTTCCAAGTGCTGCAGACAGTTAATGATCAAAGACTATCCGTTTACCTGTCCACCTAGCGTCTGCTTGTAGATCGGTCGAGGGTCTTCCGGGTTCATCGGAAAGGACCAGGTCCCTCTCTTGCCTCCGATCTGACACTCGAGCTTCAATTTCATGAAGTACGTCGAGTACTTCTGCTTGAGCGACAGAGTGCACCAGTCCTTGGAGGGGATATAGCTGCTCGTAATGGGCCCTAGAGAGCCCTTCAGCACCTCCTGCTCACGAGCAAAGGGTGTTAAGCGCCATCAGAACTGTTAGCAATTGTTTCCTCACCTGCAGGATGGCCAGAACCACATGATGAAGTCCACCGAGCTGAAGTTCATTATGTTTCTTGTTGGCCCGAAAGAAATTGATGTTGGCGGCAGTGACGTGACAGTTCCTGACAAAACAAAAGCCATATGAGTGAATAGTCTATGAGGAAGCAACGAAGTAGAGCAGCGCACCACTTGTCGCCAGTGTTTTGATTCACTAGCCGGATGATCGAGTCCACCGCGGTCGTCTCCACCTCGCAGCTGAACTTGTCTTTGTTTGGAGCGGTGAGCGTGAATGGGCTCATCGTGCGTTGCGAGGGCAAATTGATGAATGAACAAGCAGCAGTTCTCGTTGATGGTAGTCAGCATTCGTCTTCAGCCGTCAAAAAGGGAGATTGAATGAATCTTACCCGGCATCCACGCACTATAGTCCGAGCTGAATGGGGAAGCCGAAGAGAAAGATTGATAGCTTAGCTTGCTGCGTCAAGCTTGTAGACGACGAAAACAGTTAACACGGTGTTGGAGAAGCTTGTGTAGCCGATTGTATTGCTTACTTGAAAAGTGAAAAGGAAAGTGACTAAACAGCTCGCCACTGCGAGTAGTGTAACACACCTCCATGAACTGCAGTTAGTACCATGACTGCATTCATCAAAGTGTAGTGAGCGCAGGCCTCGAAAAAGTGCCGACGCTGGACGCCGCTCTCGTTTAGCGCCGACGTGGACAAGAAGCTGCTTCTCCAGTGGAGTACATGCGCGCAAGTGTCTGGGCCAGCGTCTGGACCATCGAAGCCTCTCGCGCCGTGTAGTCGGTGGCTGCAGCCTGATCAAAGGAGAGCTTGGTGAGTGATGATCTGCTGTTTGTTTTGGTGGTGTTTCTCTCATCGCTTCCTTTGTCTGTAGCTGTGTGCATTTGTCTCCGCTGTGCTTCGAAGCGCAGCAGCAGCTGGTCGCCATGGGGGACGACGACAAAACGGGAAAACGCTTTCAACGATTTCACTTTCGAACTCGCGTCAAGGCCGCCAATACGGGCATCAGGAGAGCGCTTGAAAACGTATTGTACAATGCCCTTCTTCACTGGCTATCAAACGGATTATAGCACGGATTGGATCGCTTGTGCTTCTGAGCAGCAGCCTTTTCAGCCTCCAAGGCCGCTCGCTTCGCGGCAAGATTAGCCAGAGCCGCTGTCACTTCGTTCTCCCGTGCCACTTTCGCCTTTTTGCAGTTGTACTGCTCGTCGAATATCGCCCTCGCCGATACGACAGCTTCACTGTATCCCAGCACCTCCGTGTCGTAATCCGCATTCGAGGTGAAGGCATCTTTCGAGAGGTTCGCACGGGCGCCAAGCCACATGAGCTTTCCGGCCAGCGCCTCAGGCATTTTCTCCAGTCGTTGTGGCTTCTTTGGTGATGGGAGCGGAGAGCTGTATATTCCACACGCGTCGTAGTAATAACAGTCTTGAAGTCAACCTTCTTGCTCAGGCGCTAGCGCTTGCGCAGCAGCTCGAGCAGGTCTCGAGCCTCTTCCGGATGCAGGCTCTTTCCTCTCGCCATCTTCGCCGTCAATTGCCAAATGCCACGCCTTTCGACGTCACCGGTTGATGTCTCCTTGCCGACACTCCACGCCACACGTCGCACTCAGAGGCCATCTCGCAGGCTCACTGTGTCTGCTGAGCATAGCCCACGGTGTGTCGACCAGCTCTCCAGCCTCTCGGACTTGACGGCATCCTTCCACCTGTTCAAGTGCATATTCGATTTAGTAGTTCCGTCTTTGTTTGCACTTTACTGCCGGCGACGATGGCCCTCGCACTCCGCTTCGCCGAGGAAGGCGAGTTCAGGTACAAACACGTCTCTCTCTACTGACTGTTGCCCACAAGTCTTCTCACCCCACATTCGATGCAGCTCTCGTGCATGCAATCTCTCGTCCTTGGACACGCCCGATGTGGCGCCCAGTACGGCCTTGTTTCGAGTACGTCGCCGCAGTTTACCTCCTCATACTCTCTTCTAATGTAACTGTAACTTGCAGTGGAGTAAACCTGTGCGCAACTTGCTGGGCCCAGCGCCCGTCGTTTCGGTGGAGACGCTAATCGTCGCGATGCCTGGAGCTGCGCAAAGCTTCGTCCAAGAACTTGCGTCCTCGTGGGAGACGGTGGGCACGCTGGTAGCAACGGACCAGGCCATCGTGCGTTGTTTACACAATGTTACAGGAGTGGCACAAACACTTTACCTACTCATGTAAACTGCAGGTTCCTTGTCGTTTGCAGGCCCACTCCGCAGCTCCTTCCGCTGGCATTCTGCTGTCCAAGAAAGGCGTAAAGGTCTCCGAGGCTGGGAACGCGTTGGCGCTGCTGGTGGGCCAGGAAGTGCCTGTTCAAGGGACGTGGAGCTGGCTCAACAAGTTGCTGCAGCATGTGGACGCCCAAGACGTGGTTTGCTTGGACTCCCAGCTGTCCACCATCTACGCAGACCAATTCGCAGCCACAGAGCCAGGTCCTCAGCTTCGCATGCTCGCTTCAAGTGCCGTCTCGGATGCGATGAAGCTCTCACCGCCGGTGAGACCGCTCGAGACCCCGCAGTTTGTCGCTGGCATTCCAGCGGCGCTGCTGACTCACGTGAGTCTTTGGCGATGCAGATCTTGCCGTTATTGTGGTGGCAAAAGTGCTAACTTGCTGCTGTTACTGTTGCAATTTGTTGCAGGGTGAGCTGCGAAAGCGCCGTGTGCTGGTGTTCGTGAGTCTGCGGGACGTATCAGCGCTGCCAGGCGACGTGATGCGCAGTTTCCTACCGTTGGCTGAATCATCGTCGTCTGTGCTTGGAGCATTGGAGCGACCGCTGTTCTATCAGCCTAGCAGCAGTAAAGCTGACGCGAGCGCCAATCGGAACGTGTTGTACACGTAAATGCTGTCATGCGCCAAAGCCTGCTGGCAAAATGAAGGTATTTCGAGCCCATGTGCGTTTTTCCAGTCGCTCAGTTATTGTCTGCAATAAATAGCCTCGTATTGTCCCCTGTGTGCGGGTCAAGGTGTCCTTCGGCTCGACAGTACCGCCCGGGCTATCTGGGGTATGGCTACTTGATGCAAACTGTTGTAGAGTCCCGACACCCGTCTCTAATGGATCAGAATCACCAGCATCAACGTGGCGGATTCACGCCCGCCCGCGAATTCTCCACTCGGTTCCTATCGACCGGCATCCCCGAGTATAACGCACTGCTGGACCATAACTTAGGGAAGCGACGAGAGTTCCTGCTTGGCAATCGCCAGTCGCTGGCACTGATGCAACAGACGGGCGTCATTGAGCGCGTGGAGGAACAGCCAGACAACCCGAATCAGTACGTGGTGCATATCGCCGAAAAGACTATTCACCGGCGCAAGCGCCTTCCACCCCGATCCAATTCAGGCCCACTGCTGCTTGCTGAATCACATGAAACACCTTGGCGACACAACTCGGCTCCAGGTGGTAACCTTCCTGCATACTCGTCTTCATCCAACCGGAGCGTCAATTCTATCCGAAAAGGGCATGCTAGCTCCTCCAAACTACAAAAATCAAGCGACAGTCATACCGAACTCAGCGCAGATAAAGATGCAGCAAAGAAAGCGAATGTGGCGACATTGAAAGGACTCAGCAGGAGCTATAGTGCGAACACAGCATTGAACAAGTGCAAACCTGTCTTGAAGTCTTCGGCTTCGAATCGCTTGGCTCTATTCGGCTCGACGAAGTGCAGCGCACTCTTAGAATCTGCTGGTGCTGGAGACTCGCTCCGTTGCGACAATGATGATGAACGTGATACGTCATTGACAAGCGCGTCCGATATGCGCCAGCGGAGACAAAGCGCTCTTCCAGCGAATCTTACGCCTGCTATCGACGAGTTCAAGGCACGTCACTCAATTTCTAAAAGGTCAGTGGCGGCGCCTTCTACTCTTGCAAGAACGCATCAACCAGTTGTGAAAGGAACAGTGGAGCACTTGCTAGAAAGCGACGCAGCCTTCATGGCTCAAATCCGCGTCATGAAGGAGCAGCTCGCAGAACTGGAGGCCGTCAAGACACACTTAGATGCAGAAGTCGCACTGCTACGACGCAAGCTTCGTGGCGTGAACGCCGTTCGCGAGAATGACGTGGCTGTAGCACATTGCTCATCCATCATGCAGCATCGCTTATCGAAGGCCGAGGAGGAATTCATGAAACTGGTCACGCAGCAGCAAGAGGCGAAAGTGGATGTAGACCGAGTGCGTCATGAACTGCTTTCAATGCGAAAAGTGCGGCACAAGTTGCAGACAGATATCGAAGATGTGACACAGGCGAATCAAGCTTTAGAAGAAAAGATCTACGCGACCAAAATTGTGCGCAACCAATTGTCTGAAGGTCTGAGCGAGCTTGAGCACCAAGCAGAGATGGAACTCGAAGAACAGAAGCTTAACTTGCCACCAGAAGATGCCGTTGTCGTGGATGTAGCCAAGCTCATGAGCGCCGTACAGGAACGTAACGTTACACGTCGACACGCGTACAGTGATGGACATGATGTCAACCTGAGCGTTGCTTTGGCGTCACTTCACCTAGACGTAGGAGCTCTATCTCCAGGGAGTGCCATCGTGAGAGCCTCACTGCGGAAGGGTTTACGGCGTGGTAATCCAGCAGAGACCCCCAAGCCTCTACTGGACCATTTAGTACGATTGTTTACGCATTGCTCGCTTACATTTTGTTTTATCTCACCGACGTTGTTGCTTTTTATATGTAGACAGCATTTCGTGTGCTGCAAAACTCACTCGGTTTTGCAGATATGGCTACGTTCGAGCAGCAGTTCACGACGGCGGAAGAACAATTGCTATCAAAGTACAAGGCCAATCTTGCGCTAACTGACGAGCTGGCTTCACTGGAGAGGGAGTTAGTTGCGGTAAATACCGAAAAAAGCCAATCGGGCCAACGTGCGAGGCATCATGCAGGCCAGCGAGAAGGCCGAACGTGATATGCAGGCGCGCATCCAAGCAACGCTGAGAAATATCCGGTCCTACAACGAACTACGAGAGCAGCGCAATCGTGAGCACGCGCGCTTGCGCAGCATCATGGTGAGGTGTCTCGAAGCGCTGCAACTTGATGCAAGGTCCTCCAAGTTATCTGGCGATGACACTAATACTGTCGGCGGAGGAATCTCTAGCAGTGGCAGCGGAGGCTCGGTTGGACGTACGTTGCATCTGAGCGAAATGCAGTCACCGGAGCTGCTCGAGATGTTACAGCGTAAGATGACGCAGGTGGCGGTCACTATAAAGGTCAAACACAGCTCGCACATGTTTGAGTTGCCACCCGAGGCGCTCCGACTGAATCGCGGCCACGACGGTCGCCGAAGCAACATGTTCTCAACGCGTGAGGTGTCAAAGATTGTGCTTGGTCCACGAGAACCGTCAGGATCAGCGCTGCTGTCCATCCTAGGCACTGCTCAGGCTCCTTCTGTTGATGCTGCTTTGGCGTTGACAGAGAATCTGGGGATGATGGAAGTGATGCGTGGCCTTCACCGTTCTACAAGTCCTGCCCGCCGAAGGGCGAGCTCCCTATCACCGCACCCTCCAGTAATCGGACAAATCAACGAGTCGCATAACAATACTGGCAGCATTTCACCTGTGGTGTTGATGATACCTGACACTGGATCAGAAGAAGCTAGTAAATCAACCTTGAACTCTATGTCTCCTGGGGGACACAAGCATTTGGCCACCCGACCATCACTTGAAGTAATGACGGAGGCGGACAAAGAAGATGAAGACGAGGACGAAGATGAAAATGGTGATCCACAAAACGACGAGCAGATCAATGATAACAACGTTGGAAGCGAGGATATAGACTCCACTGAAGACGATGGTGACGAGTTGGATGCATTAGTTCTGTGATGCCTGAAGAATGTTTCGCTTGGTGCACACCAAAACGCTGACGTAGAAGACCAAAGGCATCATGCGTACGTATGGCCACCTAACTTCTCAGTATGACCAATCTGTCATCACTAGTGTGCTATTCACTGGGGTGAACGATGGCGTTATTTTGTGGGGATAAGCTTGCGCAGACATGGGCTACTTGTAGCAGATTGCTGCCGCGTTAGACACCGCCGGACGTCGCGGGGTGTTTGCGACCACTTAGCGCATAGCGAGTTGGAGTATCGCTGGCAGGTGAAAAAGCGCGAGTAACTTGCAGTCTCAGCTGCTGCCGCTTGTAAGGATGTTGACGACGCGGGGAAGATGCGATCAAAGTGTCCTCGGCGATCGAGCTCGTCGTCCATGGTGCGTACAATATCCCAGTCACTAGCCGTAAAAAGACTCAAGTGTGCTGTTTCAAAGCTCTCAATTGTCGGGTCTTGTACGATTTCATGCAGCTGTCGATTCGGCCGCAGTGTCTTGCTGCGACGCAGAGAGCGCGATGAAGAAGTTGACGAAGGACTAGACATACTCGGCATTGACGAAATAGATGACGACAGCAATACAGAACGGGCTGAGTTGAGCTCGGTGGGAATACAGTCACTGGGAACGCTTGTGATCGGTACCTTCAGCCCAACCAGGTGAAACGTGTCGCTGAGAAGCAAACCTTTGACTCGCCGATCAAGCGGCGACCCTCCCATAAGCGACGGAGACACATTCACCTCAATCAGCCATGGACGTAATTTCGCGTCCAGCATCATATCGAAGCCGAACAGCTCGAAACAAGAGCTTTGGCCTGCGAATTGGTGAAGCAGAGGGGTCAAGTGTGCCTCAGCGGCTATCACGGTCTTGCATATGACGGCTCGGATGTCTCGCATCAGTGTTTCTGGGTCTCCCAGGAGCTGCTGAGACTGCAGTGTGCGTATCAAAGCCGAGAGGCTCCACTTGCTTCCAGCGTCTGCTATTTGTGCGTCCGCATTTTCGACAAAGCCACCATTGCTTTTGTTGATGGCGTAGTTTGTGAGGTGTGCGAATCGATTCCGCGGGTCCTTAAGTGAATATGGAGCTGTGCAGAAGCGTGCGATGCCTTCCTGGAAGAGGTAGATCCGTAAGGGGTCTATACTGGTCACCACAACATACAGCCTCAAATCAAACTTGTAACGTGCGCCGTCGCCAAGTAATAGCGGCTCAGCTACATACTTTTGAACGATGCGCGCCTTCTTCCCCGACTTCGACTTCTTCGAGACCTTCCGAGAGTTTTCACACACACGCCAAGCATCGCGATGCGTGAGGATCCGGATGCCACGACCACAGGCTGATGCCGGCGGCTTCATGATCCAGAGCGGCCCGTCCCCCTCGGTGTCCTCGATTTCCTGCGTGTTGCGTCGTCCGAGTTGTTGTTTGTGACTGAAGACGGAAACGTGGCAGCCATGAAAGATTCGTTGCGCTCTAACGCTCGACGAAAGGCATCTATCTGGTCGGGAAGCGAGAATCCTTCTGGGAAGAAGTCATAGCTTGCACCAAATCGACGGCGGCAGTTGGTGAGAGTTTTCATGAGTCGATCCTTGCGACCGATGACCCATGGATCGGGGAAGTGATTAAACACTTGGTCGTGCTCACCTCGGAAGCGTTGGAACTGCGTTTTAGGCACAGGTTTCGCCCATGCCAAGTGCCACGCAGTCCACTTCTTGCGCGTGCGTGAGAGCCCTGCCGCTGCGAAGGCGTTTTTGACGCAATTGCGCTCCCAACACGTTCGGTACAGCAAGGAGAGTTTTTGCGCGTCCACCGTAGTTACCAACAAGCCCGAATAGTCTCTGTGGACACCGAGAGATGGAGGATAGTCGAAACATACTGTGGGGCTCCGTCCAAGGGGTCGCTGCGACTAAAGACCAGCTTGACGACCGACGCGACTGGACACTTCCTTCCTGGATTTGAAGCTTTCGTTGGCTCTGCGTTCGCATCGATCTCTGTATCTGCGTCGTTGTCTTCGTCGCCATTGGACTCTTCGTCATCGATATCTTCGCCACTACCTTCGTCATCTTCGTCGTCATCGTCATCGAGCTCTTGTTGTGGTTGTTGCTCGCACTTTTCAACTGAGCTGTGAAATTGGTTCGAGCGAAAAGTTGGGGATGGCGGCGCACCGGCGGAGGAAGGAGCGGCAGGTACTGTGCAGAGGTCGTCGATACGAAGAAGCCGCTGCCGCAAGCGCAGACGCGTCTCCATGGGCGTGCAATGATCGACAAGGTGTCGCTTCGCTACATGCAGGCGTTTCTGATCGTTTCAAGCTGAGTCGGCGGAGAGGTTTTCAAGGCGAGTGAAGATAGCGATGAGTGTTTGGACGTGGTGCCGCCATTGCCACTTGGCTTCCCTTCCCGGGACAAAGTAATGGCGAGCTCCGTCATGTACTGTCCGCCTGAAAGACGAAAAAATCGAGGACTCCCTGACTCGTGTGCATGCACGGGATTTCTCACGTCTACTACTGTATTACACTCTTCCGGTGGAGCTCCAATACCGATTCGTGCGTGTAGTGGAAATGCACACGATGGGTAAAGATGACGAAGTTCGTATTCATTGCATCCGAAAACGAGTTACAGTACCCGATCTTGGTCCGTTCGGAACAAAACCAGTTTTCGGTGTAAGTCTTTGCACTTATTTAGCAGAAGATGTTGCAGTCAAGTGAGCAGTCTACTGCATGCGAGCTCGTTTCCTCACTTTCGAATTTCCCTTTAGTTCGTCAACATCCTCGACTCCAAACGTGATGCTCTCTGCTGCTGCTCTTTCGTCTGCCATTGCGATACTGGCATTTGCCTCTCAAGTCAATGCTCACGGAACCCTCAAAGCCCCAGAACCCACTTTCGAAGAGGGTGCATCTACCGTCAACTGGGTTACCGAGGTCAACAACTACTGGGACATCGGCTCCGGAGGTGACCAAGTGGGCAAATTCAAGACAATGGCTGCTGAGAAGGGCATGAGCGTGAAGGACGTTGTGCTGGACATGGTCAAAGACAAAAAGTGCGGCTTCACTCGTGCGGACGCAGACCCGCAGCCGGTGCCCAGCGGTGGAAAGCTCGTATGGCAGGGCATTGGAAATAATGGGTTTGGGCATGTGGTGCGAGCTCATTGCCAACGACTTTGGGTTTTTAACTGTGCTGTCACTTAGGTGTGTGTTCTGCATGTTTGTAGGGCCCGTGCGAGGCGTACATCGACGACAAGATGGTACTTCACGGCGACGACTGCGAAGCAGAGTTCCCTGGCGGCCCAGCTGATTCGGGTGAATTGTCGGAGATGACCATCGACTACTCGTCGTGCAACGGCGACTGCATGCTCGCGTTTTACTGGCTCGGGTTCCAGAACGAGCGCTGGCAGACTTACAGTAAGTGGTGTGAACTCGCTTCGGGATGGTGCTTGATGACACGGTATCTGACTCCGATTGCTCTATAGTCAACTGTGTCCCGCTGACGGGAACCGGAAAGCCGACGGGAACTCAATCGAGCGGGAACCAAACGAGGACGGAAGCTCCGTCTTCCGACATGAAGAAGACTGAAGCTCCTTCCTCCGAGAATGAGGAGCGGACGAGTGTGGGGGTATCCTTCAAAGATGTTTCCTTAACGGGGAGCGCCGCTACTGTTCGCGGTGTTGCAGATACTCCTGTTTTTGACGATTGAAAGCTCCTTTAACTTAGGAGCATTCGATCTGGTAGGATGTGCGATGGCCAACACTTAACCTGAACATTAACTGTGCGGCGTTATTGCCACCTGGCCGATTGCAGTACTTTCATACTTTCGCCTGTATTCCATGGCCGCATTTCGCTCGCTCGGATAAACACGAAAGGTATCATGAAAGCCATTTTTTTCTTTTGGTGCTTCTGGTTTGCAATTTCGCTGATTCGTACATTGCAGCGATTGCGGGAGCACGTAATCATTCTGCGTAACCTACCGGTAGTCGAAGAGAAAAAGGTCGAATAGTGGAAGGACTAAGCCTTTTGATCAAGTTTTACTTGTTTTCAACAATGAGCAAAAGGAGAACACGTTTACGAAATCAGTTATTCGGCGTAATCTGTCGTGGTTCGTGCGTAGTGGAAAATGCACATGGGAAAGTTTACGAAGTTCGTATTCACTGAGACCTCGCACTAAATACTTAATGCCTCGATCTTGGTCCTAAACCTGATGTGCTGCGCGGAAGGTTCAACTGGTTGGCGAAAAACAGTTTCGGTATAAGTCGTCAACATGAAGACTGAAAATGCAATCCATTTCAAGACAGTAGCATGAAAACCATTGCGCTCTAAATGCATTTAGCTTATAATTTCACTGATTCAAATTTTGCAGCGGCAACGTCCTCTCGATTGCGACCAAAGAGCGCGGCACGTGATCTACGTAATCGAAGGATGAAAAAAGTTGAATCTCTTCTGACCAAGCTTTTACGTAGTAATATCAAGAGGAGAGTGTTTACGGAATTAATTATTCGACGTAATCTTTTCCGCTAACAAATCGCGTCAATGAATGTGCCAGTGGACGATCGACGAGCATTTTCCTTCAAATCGTAGCTCCAAAGGCCTGTAGGAATTCTTTGGCTCCCCATTATAAATGTTAAAAAGCACGGGTTAAATCGGCGTGACTTGGACTTTTGGTGGCTTAGTGGCACTCATTGTGTGCAGCCGGCGGTAATTTGCATCGCTGGTCGGGTCCTGCGTGTGAATTATTGTGACATACCCAGCCATGAACTTATCCATGCCCATCGATTCAAAGACGCTTTCAAAGCGATTCTCGAAAAACAGTTTCGGTGTACAAGTCTTTACGCATGAAGCGAATGGATTAAAAGCCTTTACATTCGACCCACCGGAAGGTACTTTCGTGTGAACGCGACCTGGTTGGTAACAAACGCGTGAAGCAAGACTCGTTTCCTCACTTTCAAATTTTTCTGTTCGTCAACACCCTCGATTCCGACCGTGATGCTATCTGCTGCTGCTCTTTCGTTTGCCATTGTGGTACTGGCATTTGCCTCTCAAGTCAATGCTCACGGAGCCCTCAAAGTCCCGGAGCCGACCTTCGAAGACGGTGGAGCTAACAATAATTGGGTTACTGAGGTCAACAACTACTGGGACATCGGCTCTGGCGGCGACCAAGTGGGCAAATTCAAGACAATGGCTGCCGAGAAGGGCATGAGCGTGAAGGACGTTGTGCTGGACATGGTCAAAGACAAAAAGTGCGGCTTCACTCGCGCGGACGCAGACCCGCAGCCGGTGCCCAGCGGTGGGAAACTCGTCTGGTGAGGCAGTGGAAACAATGGTTTCACGCACGTGGTACGAGTTTGGCGATAACACGTTATCGTATTGAAATGTGTCAGAACTGATGTATTGTGCGGGATTACTTGTACTTGTAGGGCCCGTGCGAGGCATACATCGATGACAAGATGGTGCTTCACGGCGATGACTGCGAAGCAGAATATCCAGGTGGTGAGGACGGATCGGGTAAAATGTCGGAGATGACCATCGACTACTCGTCGTGCAACGGCGACTGCATGCTGACGTTTTACTGGCTCGGGTTCCAGAACGAGCGCTGGCAGACTTACGGTGAGTGGTTTGAAGTGGCTTGTATTTGGTGATTTTGCGGTCGTGAAGTCTAATTCTCGCATGTTTGCTTCTGTTCTGCAGTCAATTGCGTTCCTCTGACGGGAAGTGGGCAGTCGACGGGAGGCCAATCCAATGGAAACCAAACGACTACTGAGGCTCCATCTTCCGACACCAAGGAAACTGAAGCTCCGTCGTCGGAGAACGAGGAGCGGACGAATGTGGGGTTATCCTTCAAAGACGTTCCCTCTCCGGGGGTGCTGCTACTGTTCGTGAGGATTCATTTGGTTTTGATGATTGAAAACTCCTTCGAAGAGCATTCAATCTGCGACTTTTGTGTAGTGTTTGTACCGGGCTGGGCTACCACCTAACCTGAAAATTGATTGTGTGTGGTTGATTGCCACTTGGCCCAATTGCAGCCTTTCCTCGTGTATTTTTGCATTTACCATGACCGGATTGATACGTTTTACCGTCATTAGTTACTGCTTGTCAATTGTAAGGGAGCCTGATAAAAATGTTAAAATGTTTCGACTCAAGGACGATCTGGCTAAACTTTGGAGTTTTCCTGCCGAAACAGGTTCACTGATGCATGAATGACTTGAGCGTGGAAGAATATAAGAGCGCCAACCAAAATTAATGATCTTGGATACTTAAACACGAACT
The DNA here is from genome assembly GCA_011947355.1 of Phytophthora boehmeriae. Classification (NCBI taxonomy): domain Eukaryota; phylum Oomycota; class Peronosporomycetes; order Peronosporales; family Peronosporaceae; genus Phytophthora; species Phytophthora boehmeriae. The sequence continues at coordinate 183,040 of JAAVTJ010000132.1, read as the reverse complement.
GGAAGGCAAGAGCATTTATCCCTTTTGTCGTACAATGTCGATTGTCGCTGCTCTGCTCATTTTGTGGCCATGACTCTCGCCCTCATCCTCTTTGTCTGCGTCAGGTAATATCTATGATTGACTTTCTGGTGGTCAAAGAGGCGGTGCCATCTAGGAGAACGGGACATCTAAGAATGGTCGTCTAGCCACTTCGAGTGTCGGTCAGGGTTGCCTACAAGCAGGAGAAAGATTCACAGTTTTTCCATGTCAGTCGACCCTTACGGCCGACGACCCATGGATCAGGATGTGATCAAACACTTGACCGTGGCCACGCCACGAAAGCGTCGGAACTGCGTGGAGATGCTGCCACTGACAAGGTATATAGTGCGAATAAACAGGTCTACTCGAAGACTGAATCAATGAATCCATTTGTGCCTCGACGATGTCCACGGGAAGTGCATTGTGGTTTGCAATTTACTGGTTCGTTTTAGCAACTACAACTTTCTAAGGCGGCACGTGCTCTCGTCTAATCGAAGGCCTAAAAGTTGAGGATCGACGCATGAATCTGTACTATCTCTCCTGATCGGTATTTTTCTCTCTCGAAGAAGCCGCTGGAAGCGTATTTGCATTGCTCATGATGTATTTACCTGCAGTCGTTCACACGGGACTTCTGTATAAATCAAGATCGTGAATATTCAGTGTAGCTCACCTCTACGGACGAGTTGAGCAAACGATGAATTACGAAATTGATTATTCGTTCGTAATCTTTTTCCCTCGTTGTGTGTATCCGAAAAAATCGGCTAGAGTGGTTCGTAATCTTTCCCCTCGTTGCGTGACGCTCGATGGGCATTTTCAGCTTCGATGTGTCTTTTGTATGAATGTACCGGTAAAGGTGAGTTGCCTTCACATTTGACCTTTACATTTGACCCACCGGAACTTTCGTCCCCATAGATGTTGCAGTGTGCTACGTGAAGTAATCTCGAGCCGGCTACGGCATAAGAAGTACTCACTTTTGAATTTCTTTCAACTCACACACAATCTCCGCTCGACTGCGATGCTCTCTGCTACTGCTCTTTCGTCTGCCGTTGCTTTACTGGTATTTGCCGCTCAAGCCAATGCCCACGGAGCCCTCAAAGTCCCAGAACCCACCTTCGAAGAGGGTGCATCTACCGCGAACTGGGTTACCGAGGTCAACAACTACTGGGACATCGGCTCTGGTGGCGACCAAGTGGGCAAATTCAAGACAATGGCTGCCGAGAAGGGCATGAGCGTGAAGGACGTTGTGCTGGACATGGTCAAAGACAAAAAGTGCGGCTTCACTCGCGCGGACGCAGACCCGCAGCCGGTGCCCAGCGGTGGAAAGCTCGTTTGGCGAGGCAGTGGAAACAATGGTTTCACGCACGTGGTACGAGTTTGGCGATAACACGTTATCGTATTGAAATGTGTCAGAACTGATGTATTGCGCGGGATTACTTGTACTTGTAGGGCCCGTGCGAGGCATACATCGATGACAAGATGGTGCTTCACGGCGATGACTGCGAAGAAGAATACCCAGGTGGTGAGGACGGATCGGGTAAAATGTCGGAGATGACCATCGACTACTCGTCGTGCAACGGCGACTGCATGCTCGCGTTTTACTGGCTCGGGTTCCAGAACGAGCGCTGGCAGACTTACGGTGAGTGGTTTGAAGTGGCTTGTATTTGGTGATTTTGCGGTCGTGAAGTCTAATTCTCGCATGTTTGCTTCTGTTCTGCAGTCAATTGCGTTCCTCTGACGGGAAGTGGGCAGTCGACGGGAGGCCAATCCAATGGAAACCAAACGACTACTGAGGCTCCGTCTTCCGACACCAAGGAAACTGAAGCTCCTTCCTCGGACACAAAGAAAACTGAAGCTCCTTCCTCGGAGAACGAGGAACGGACAAGTGTGGGGCTATCCTTCAAAGACGTTCCCTCTCCGGGGGTGCTGCTACTGTTCGTGAGGATTCATTTGGTTTTGATGATTGAAAACTCCTTCGAAGAGCATTCAATCTGTGCCTCCATGTGGTGGTGTAGCAGGTTGGGCAACCATGAAAATTGATTGTGTGTCGGTAATTACCATATGGCCAATTGCAGCTTTCCTCGTATACTTCTGCATTTACCATACCGGTGCTTATTCACGCCATAGCTTCACGCACGCTGGCTCACTTAGTATTCCCTGGCGTAGCTGGTACATGAGCCTCGACCGGCAGTGCGATCTCCACACTCTCGAAACTCTCCAAGCTACCCTCGCTGTTAGACGCAATCATCAGAGCCGAGAGAAACGGACTGAATATTCTCGACCCACAGTTAATGAAAAGAAGGATCTGTACAATTGTTGCCTAAGCTGCATTAATGTTGTATGGCAACTCATAGTACAGTAGCGGAGACTGTCAACCCAACTTCAACTCCTGACTTGGTTTTTGTAATAGAATCTGCAGATCGACGGATTCATTCTTCAAAACCCCATCCAGAAGCCAACGAGAACACTATTGACATGAAGACTCGTGCATCAACCATCGCTGAAGCAACCAAGAAGGAGGAGAACAACCAAGAGGAGGAAGAGCTCGACGCCATCGTCGACATCACCAAACACCTGTTCAAAATCTCGTTCGGCGGAGAAGAAACTCTGGCGGCGGAAGATGTTGGCACGATCTCGACCGCCAGGGAATTCGAAGCCCAGCTCCCAGACATCTGCAACGAAGTGTTCCAAGTCTTGGGGCCGTACCAACTGGAGGCCACGTACCAACGAGCTCTGGCTAAGGAGCTGACAGCTCGAGGGGTCTCTGTTACCTCAGAGGTGGAGATCCCCATCTACTACAAGAACGAACGCATTGCGACGCGTCGTCTGGACCTATTCCTGCAGTTCCCAGGGGACAAACGCACTGTGATTCTAGAGCTGAAGGCTCTTGCGACTGCCTTAAAGACTGATCATATGAAGCAGCTGCAGTTCTATATGAACCACTTGCAGGTGGAGGAAGGCTACCTCATCAACTTCCCACACCTGGCAGGGTTCCCTGCGGACAGCACGGCAATCTACAAGCAGGAAGTGCTGCAGTCAGAGAACGGAGAAGGCGTGAGCGACCGCACGACTCGCTCCAAGACGTTAAAGAAAGATGTGCTCCCCCACATCATCCACGTCCACAAAGCTCGCGGAATTGATGGCCAAGACTGAGGAAGATGTATTCTGTCCTGTTGTTGCTAGCTCTACCACACTTTCACAACAAAATGGTCAAATACAACGACTGTGGAGTGTAAGATGCGTATTGTATTGCTATGGCACAAGGTAGACATTGCAGCGAGCTTCTATCTAGCGCTGCATCACATCACAGTTCAGTCGCTTACAGGAAGTAGGACCCGACAGCCACAACCGTAGCAGCGGCCATGCCCATAGCACCCGTGATCTGAGCTGCCCCGCTTGAGCCCGACGCGCTTGCAGATGCAGATGAGGACGCCGTCGAGCTGCTTGAGTCGCCCGTAGAAGACGACACCGTGGCTGTCGAGTCCAGGGACGAGTCCGTCGTGGCGGAGGTCGAAGAGCTGCCCACCGCGGCCGATCCCGTGGAGCTCGTAGCGCCCACAGTTGAGTCGATGGCGCTGCTGCCGGCGGCAGTTCCTGCGGTGGATGAGGCGGCATCCGTGCCGGACGCAGCCGTGCTGGATGCAGCCGTATTGCCTGCGCCGGCCGCAGGAGCGGCAGTGGCAGAGGTCGCGGTTCCCGTCGTGGTAGCACCAGTGGCAGGTGTCACTGCAGGAGTAGCCGTGGCGGCCGTAGTCGAGGCTCCGGTGGTGGTAGCCCCGGTAGTAGTCGCACCAGTAGTAGTCGCACTACTAGTAGTCGCACCAGTGAGAGGCGCAGATTGGCCGCTGACACCGGCGATGGCGATGGCAGCGACGATGAGGACCTGAAAGAACTTCATTGTTGGAGTGTTGATTGGGGATTTGAGCACTGGGAAGTGGAAATGAGAATGACAAGGTCCGGACGTCGCGAGTTTGATCGGTGAGCGGAAGGGGGAGAGCAGGCAAAAGTGAAGCAGACGGAGTGCACTTCTCTCCTGTGGCCATATGAGCGCACCTGATGTTTACCATTTGTGGAATTGAGCCCTCTGGTTGTTGGGACAAGCTCCAGATATGCCTTATACCGTTCCTGTAGTTCAAAATACATGACCATACTGTTGCTATCCCTTCATGGTACTGTAGGCAGTGCGATGATCGATCTTGCTGGTGAGGATTCACGCGATTGATGCTGTGTTACAGGCCGTTCAAGATCGATGAAATACTGAAGCGTGCTGCGGAATTCACGTCGACTACCAAATCACCGCCGCTGTGGTCCCATCTGTCTCGGAATTGAGCTCGTGAACTTCTTTATCCACTGCGCCTCTTATCCACTCGGCTGCCAACAGTGCTCGTGCAGACACCCGAAGCGCTGAGGTCATGAAGTCCACAAGCAGCGCTCTCAAAGATGATGCATCTGGAAACTACGACGTCGTGCGGTGGCATTCTGAAAGTCCAGATGGACATAGCCTGTCCATTATTTGGTCAATCCAGATGGACATAGCCTGGACATTATTTGGGGAAACGTTCCAGAAGCGACTGCACCCATTTAATGAGTAGTGCCCATTTAATGGGCATACCTCGTTTTGTCCAGTAATAACGCGCCGCTTCCACCATGAGCGCGCTGTTCCCGGCGCCTGTGCGCTCCTACACGACGTTCTCCGACGCCGCAGAGGCACCCGCGCCTTCCTCTTCGTCTGCTTCATCGTATCGCGCGACTCCCACCCCCAAATACCCTCTACGAGTGAAGCAGCAGTTCGTTCCGCGTCGCAATGAGGACTTTGGAGACGGCGGCGCGTACCCAGAGCTGCATATTGCCCAATTTCCGTTAGGAATGGGTAAGAAAAAGGGTACAAGCAGTGGAGGAGGGACTTTGGCGCTACAGGTGCGTGGCCAGGACGGAGCTGTGAGCTACGACGCCATCGTGACGCAGCAGCATCGAGACAAGACCAAGGTGTACACCAAGTTCAGTGATATCGTGGAGAAAGAGGGAGACGCAGCAGCTCTGGCTCTGCCCACAAAGGACGAGGAACTGGAGACGACCAACCGCACCAAGGACGCGCTGCAGAAGCTCGTGCAGGGCAAAGTGGCCAGTTCTCTGCCCAATAACATCTCAAGACAGAAGAGCGCCAAGGAGACGGCCAAGTACATTCGCTACACGCCCAATGAGCAGGTGGAGGGAGCCCCCAAGCAGCGGATCATCCGCATGGTGGACGTGGCCAAAGACCCAATGGAGCCGCCAAAATTCCAGCACACCAAGGCAGTTCGAGGCCCTCCGTCCCCGCCGGTCCCAGTGCTGCACTCCCCGCCCAGGAAACTCACTGTCGCAGATCAACAGTCCTGGAAGATCCCGCCGTGCATTTCAAATTGGAAGAACTCGAAGGGTTTTACCATTGCTTTGGATAAACGTCTGGCTGCAGATGGACGAGGATTGCAACAAGTAACTGTGAACGACAACTTCGCCAGTTTGTCGGAGGCGTTGGCGATTGCAGAGAGGAAAGCTAGAGAAGAGGTGAACATGAGAGCGCAAGTGCAAAAGAAGCTGGCGATGAAGCAGAAGGAGCAGAAAGAGAACGAACTGCGGGAGCTGGCGTCCAAGGCGCGTATGGAGCGTGCGGGTATCAGAGCGGACGATGAGGAAGAGGATCGAGGCCGTGACCGCCGCCGTCGCTCGTCCAGTGCACACAGCGACCGCCGCCGCAGTCGTAGCCATGATGAAGATGATGACAGTGATGCTGAAGGCCGGCGCGAGCGCGATCGTATCCGTCGGGACCGAAAGAAGGAGCGCGAACGTGAAATGCGCATGGAGAAGATTGGCAAGAAAGGCAAGCTTGCACGTGATCAAGACCGTGATGTCTCTGAAAAGATCGCGCTGGGCCAACTGCAAGGTGGCGGTAAGGGTGGTGGCAGCGACGCCATGTTCGACTCGCGATTGTTCAACCAGTCGCAAGGAATTAGCTCGGGCTTTGGCCAGGAGGACGAATACAACGTATACTCGAAGCCGATGGTGGATCGCGGCAAGGCCAGTGTGTACCGTCCAAAAGGTGATGACGGCGCTTTCGACGCTGATAAGGAATACGAGGATCTCAAGGGTGGCCACACTAAGCGCTTTAAGGCCGACAAACAGTTCCGTGGCACTGAAGCGGTAGCGCGTGGTGGTGGTCGCGATGGACCCGTGCAGTTTTCGTACGACACGGTCAAGGACGAGGATGGCGAAGCAACTGAGAAAGCTCGTGCTCCTGAATCTGATCGCCGTGAAGCACGTCAATCGCCGCCCCATTCACCGCAGCAATCAAAGGAGCGAACACGTTCACCGTCAGGCTCACCCCCGCGGTCTCGTGGCCGCGGCCGCTCTCCGTCACGTACACCGCCACGTTCAAGGGGTCGCGACCGCTCGCCGTCGGGCTCTCCGCCGCGGTCTAGAGGACGTGGCCGCTCTCCGTCACGATCTTCGTCGCCGGTCCGCACTCGGGATCGATCGGCACCTCGAGGACGCAAGAGACCGTCTTCGCGCTCCCCATCCTACTCACGAGAACGCGGCCATCCCCGCGCGCGATCCCGTTCGCCATCCTACTCACGAGGTCACAGTGGACGTCGACGCTCTCCGTCCTACTCGCGTTCTCGTCGCGACGATCGTCGGAGGTCTCCGTCTCGCTCCCGTTCGCGCGACCGCAAGCGCCGTCGCCGTTCGCCGAGCGAAAGCAGCGACGACGATCCGTTTGGCCTGGACCAGTTTTTGACGGACGCTCGCAAAGGCGCAGACGATGGAAGTCGTCGCTCGCCTGGCCGTGACCGCCGCCGCCGCTAAGAAACGAGGCTTTGGTCAGTCGAAACAGCAACTTGTCAGACGTTGCAGCACTGTAGCCATTCTTAGCTTGAACTTTACGCTAAAAAATCCAGGAGACCACTTTTTCATACTGAAGTCAAGTCATTCCTGAAAAAGCCATGGACCACATCAAGTTGGTGATCAGCGACGCCGGAGAGAAAGTGGCGGGGGCTGCGACTGACGCGAGCAAGAAACTGGCGAGCGTGACTGGCGACAAGAAGAGCGCGACCGCCAACGTGGACACTGCGTCCTCCGAGTCGCTCTCCAGTTCGTGCCCAAGTCTCACTCGGAGGCAGCGACTCATCGGCTTTGCGTCGTGCTTCTGTCTCGGATATCTCGTCAGCTTCGGGGTATCAGAAATGACTTGGAGTTTGTATACACGAGATATAAGATTTAACATACCATGCTGTTTTCGTGACAGTCGACGTTCGCGTTGATCGCGGGCTCTGACAACGGAGCCAAGTTCGGGATCACTTACAGTTTGGGGAACGTCATCTCGCTATGCGGGTGGGTTTTGCGATGGGTTTTGCGATGGGTTTCTTTGATTTTATATTTTGACTAATTTTGTGGCTGCTCTCAGTTCCGGGTTCTTGGTGGGTCCGAAGCAGCAGGTGAAGCTCATGTTCAAGCCTTTGCGCCGTGTGGCCACTGTCATTTATCTCCTCATGATCATCGTCGTGCTGAGTGTCGCCCTGACGGTATTTTTTTCTTTTTGCCCAGAAGTTTAGTGACTTACAATTGCGCTGACATGCTAATTTTTGAACTGGCAGGCCCCGCGGCTTGGTCTTGTGGTGCTTTTACTGGTCTTCATCCAGTGTCTGGCTGCTGTCTGGTGCGACCAACTCGAGTCGATTCATTACGGTGGTAGCATCTAACACTGTTTCTAACTGATACAGGTACTCGGCGAGTTACATTCCGTACGGACGCAAAATCCTCACTAGCATCGTCCAAAAACTCTGTGGTGGCCTCGCATGAGGATTCAATACGGGGCTCTGCGGGTGTACTTGCAGGTAGTTTATGAATACTTCGAAGTAACACGCTGCCTTCAATAGATCTAATCCATTTATTTACCTAGACGGATTGCACTAGCTACACTTTGAAGGACGACAGCAGACGGTCACGGCGGGCTTGTTGCCACGAGGGTGATACGGTATCGTGCATTTGCACAACAGCGCATCGCCCCTTCGATGGCGTAAATAGTGCTAGCCGTGAGCGCTCTAATTGCCGTAGTAGGTAGTGTTCGTGTACACAACCATGCTGTACTCGTCGGGGCAGTATGGGAATGTCTTGTCGCTGACGATGTCCAGGAACAGATCGTGGCCAGTCGTGTACGTCACGTAGGCGCCGAAGCACGCACAGACGACGATGATGAACGAACCGATGGCTTTTTCGTACCACGGAACCTGGTGCCAGAACACCTTGAGGTAGAACCAAATGGGCAGGATGATGCATGCCATCGACACGCAGCAAGCGCCGACAAAGTCCGTGAAGTCAATGAAGTGGTCCTTGAAAATGATGGAGAGGATCAGGAGGATCACCACAACACAGATGCGTAGCGTCACGTACTTTGCGATCACTACGGGTCCGCTGTTGTGATATTCATCAAGCAGAGCTTCCGGGGACAAGTCGTGTTCAGCATCAGCCATGGACGCGACCGACATGCGAACAGCGCCCTCCTTTTCAAGCTTCGGCGTGGTGACGCCTTCGAATGCCGGAGATTCCTCGTCCACGGCAGGCAGTTCAGGTCGCTTGTGCATTCCCAAGAGACCGCGCTCAGCGATATACAGCACCGGGTTCAGGATGACCGACATGGCGATGGTGATGTGTAGCTGCATGAACATGTATGCCAGCACAACGGCACCGCGACTCGCATCCAAGTTGAGAGCCGTCCCGTTGATGGCAAACAGCAAGTTACCTGGGATTTGGCAGCCCACGAACGAGTACGAAGTTTCGCCGATAATCAGGAACAGACAAGTGGTGAACACCATGGTAACAGCACAGACACGGGGCATGCGTTCAGGCTGGGTGTGTTCACGTTGCAGGGCAGGCACCATCACTGCTACAGAATACGCTAGCGCCAGGTTACCGAACGAGCTCGCCACCTCACTGAAGTCGAAGTCCGGCGCGGGCACTGAAGGGTGGTCCGAGCCGACACCAGTGGCCAGCACACCGATAGCGATAGCATCGGCCAGAAGTGTACCAAGGCAGCCAGCAAAAGCAGCCGCAGCTCCTTCCTTCAGCGTCGGGACCAGGATCACGGGGAGCAACATCGCAGCCATGATGACACTCCAGTACTGCTGGTCAAACGCACCCGGAGAAATACCTTCGAGCAGAATTCCACCAAGCACCAGGTACGCACACGGCACCAGGCAGCAGACACCAAGCTGTGCAAACGTCACCACCCAGCGGCCGATCTTGCCGCAGCACCACTCGCCCAAGTCACCGTACGTCTTAACACTCTTCGGAGCCGCCAACAGCACGCGCGAAACAGCCACACAGGAGCAGATGTTGGCGAATCCCATGAAGATCAATGCGACGGTGGCGATGGGCGCGCCTGAGCGAGCAAAGTTGGCTGGAAGACCGAGGGTTCCGACGCCGTACACGACGCAGAAGAAGTTGAAGGCGATCTTGAGGTCTTCAAGTGTGAAGAACGGCATCTTGTGTGAAACTCCGACGGTTTGGATCAGTGCCTTGGCAGGAGGGACTTGTGTCGTCGACGAAGGAAAAGGAGTTGTGAGCGACTTACCGGCCGAAGTCGAGGCGGGGGCCAGTCACGCATTCGTGGCATCCGTGGTAAGAGGCGGTGGGCGTTCGTCTCCAGTCCAGTCACTGCACACTTCCAATCCAGAGGAGCTGGAGCGTTCCTGCGCCACCGCTGACTGGGTCGATTTCAGATGCCCGATTCGCTGCCACGGCGTTGCCGGCTCCATGTTGCGATCGATCTCGTAGACGAGGGAACCGAGGGCGTCCGCAAGTGACCGAACAGGGATGGGCATGTGACGGGACCACCCACTTGCTCCCTGTCTATTTTGCAGAGCAAAGCCAAGACCTGTCGACGAAAATGGGCTAATCGCATGGACTTGCACCGGCACACCGTCCACCGCCCAAACGAGTCTTGAACACAAACAAGTTGTGAAGTTTGTCGACAACTTCGACATTGAACACGCTCACGCGCCCACCGTTGATTTTGAAAACCACATTTGCACGAATGTTCAATTCTCTATTACCCAACCTCAAATATCAACTGCAAACGGCACGATCATCTCCCGGCGAACGCTCTAATTGCCGTAGTAGGTAGTGTTCGTGTACACAACCATGCTGTACTCGTCGGGGCAGTATGGGAATGTCTTGTCGCTGACGATGTCCAGGAACAGATCGTGGCCAGTCGTGTACGTCACGTAGGCGCCGAAGCACGCACAGACGACGATGATGAACGAACCGATGGCTTTTTCGTACCACGGAACCTGGTGCCAGAACACCTTGAGGTAGAACCAAATGGGCAGGATGATGCATGCCATCGACACGCAGCAAGCGCCGACAAAGTCAGAGAAATCCATGAAGTGGTCCTTGAAAATGATGGAGAGGATCAGGAGGATCACCACAATGCAGATGCGTAGCGTCACGTACTTGGCGATCACTACGGGTCCGCTGTTGTGATATTCATCAAGCAGAGCTTCCGGGGACAAGTCGTGCTCGGCATCGGCCATGGATGTCACAGAAAGACCAGATGCGACTGGCGCAAAATCCTTGTCTGCGGTGCGTCCTCCTTGAGGGGTGGCAATCACTTCAAATGCCGGAGATTCCTCATCCACGGCAGGCAGCAACGGATGCTTGTGCATTCCCAAGAGACCGCGCTCAGCGATATACAGCACCGGGTTCAGGATGACCGACATGGCGATGGTGATGTGTAGCTGCATGAACATGTATGCCAGCACAACGGCACCGCGGCTCGCATCCAGGTCCAATGCTGTTCCGTTGATGGCAAACAACAAGTTACCTGGGATTTGGCAACCCACGAACGAGTACGAAGTTTCGCCGATCACCAAGAAGCAGCAAGCAGAGAAGATCATCGTACATGCGACCACACGGGGCATGCGCTCAGGTTGTGTGTGCTCGCGTTGTAGAGCGGGCACCAGCACAGCAGCAGAGTACGCCAGCGCCAGGTTACCGAACGAGCTTGCCACCTCGCTGAAGTCGAAGTCTGGCTTGGGCACAGTCGGGTGGTCTGATCCAATTCCAGTGGCCAACACACCAAGAGCAATAGCATCAGCCAAAATGGTGCCGAGACACCCTGCGAATGCAGCGGCCGCGCCCTCCTTTAGCGTTGGAACTACGATCACGGGGAGCAGCATCGCAGCCATGATAACACTCCAGTACTGCTGGTCAAACGCACCCGGAGAAATACCTTCGAGTAGAATGCCGCCAAGCACCAGGTACGCACACGGCACCAGGCAGCAGACACCAAGCTGTGCAAACGTCACCACCCAGCGGCCGATCTTGCCGCAGCACCACTCACCCAAGTCTCCATAAGTCTTGACACTTTTGGGCGCAGCTAACAGTACTCGTGAGACGGCCACGCAGGAGCAGACGTTGGCGAACCCCATGAAGAGCAGTGCGACAGTGGCGATGGGAGCTCCTGATCGAGCAAAGTTGGCCGGTAGACCCAGCGTTCCAATGCCATAGACGACGCAGAAGAAGTTGAAGGCGATCTTGAGGTCTTCGAGTGTGAAGAATGGCATATTGTGTGGTGTTAGACCTTGACAGCCTTGGCCAGAGCTTTGGGTGGAGGGCTTGTGTTGTCGACGAAGGAAATGGAAAAGTGAGTGGACTGGTTAGCAGCAGGAGCTGCTTGGCACAGGGAGATCGGCCCCCGTCGCCCCGGTCATCAATCAAGCGATCCGAAGCTCGTGCCAAAGCTAACGCTGACTGAGAGGCTTTGGGACATCCGATTCGCTGGGCGTGCCCTTGCCAATGCTGCTGCAAAGGAGCGAGTAGGACGGTCTCAGATGGATGATACCAAGCAACTTCAGAACAAGAGACAGACCTGTCGACGAAAAGTGCACCGGCACACGCAACTCGCGAGAGACGTGTATCTTCCGGTGCTACAGCTCGATAAGTAGACAACAGTCAAGTGCATCATTTTCAATAGCGGTGCATCCCGAAATGCTAATACAGTAGTGACCGCGGCGATATCCCTCCGTGGAAAGCAGTGAAGAGGGAATGTAATAGATCAATCGTTTTATTTACCTGGATACAAGCGAGCTACTATAAGTTAGCGACAATAGGCGGTCATGACCAGCTTGCCGCTATGAAAGGGTCGAACGGTGCTGTGCGCAAACACAACAGCGAACAACCTCTTCAGTTTGGAGCAAAACTGCTAGCCATGAGCGCTCTAGTTGCCGTAGTAGGTCGTGTTGGTGTACACAACGTTAGCGTACTCGGTAGGGCAGTACGGGAACGTCTGATCGCTGACAATGTTCAGGAACAGATTCTTGCCGGTCGTGTACGTCACGTAAGCGCCCAGGAATGTGCAGACCACAATAATGAAGGTGCCGATGCCCTTCTCGTACCACGGAACCTGGTGCCAGAACACCTTGAGGTAGAAGAAGATCGGCAGGATGATGCAGGCCATCGACACACAGCAAGCACCGACGAAGTCCGTGAAGTCGACGAAGTGGTCCTTGAAAATGATGGAGATGATGAGAAGAATTACCACGATCACAATACGGAGCGCCATGTACTTGGCAGTCACCAGCGGTCCGCTGTTGTGGTATTCATCGAGCAGAGCTTCTGGGGACAGGTCACGCTCAGCGTCGGCCAGCGACGTCACAGACGGTCCGGTGGCACCCGCCGCGATAGATGCACGTTCCTTGTCGGCCGGAGTGTTAATGCCTTCGAACGCCGGGGACTCCTCGTCCGCAGCAGGAAGCAGAGGGCGCTTGTGCATGCCCAGGATTCCACGCTCGGCAATGTACAGCACCGGGTTGAGAATGACCCAGAAAGCGATGGTGATGTGCAGCAGCATGAACATGTAAGCAAGCACAACAGCACCGCGGTCCGCGTCCAGGTCCAAAGCGGTACCGCCAATGGCGAACAGCAAGTTGCCGGGGATCTGGCAGCCGACGAAAGCGTACGATGTCTCACCGATAATCAGGAACAGGCAGGCCGTGAAGATCATGGTCGTGGCAACAACGCGGGGCATGCGCTCCGGCTGCGAGTGCTCACGCTGAAGAGCAGGCACCAGCACAGCAGCGGAGTAAGCCAGAGCCAAGTTACCGAAGGAGCTGACAACCTGACCGAACTCGAGGTCCGGCGTGGGCACTGACGGGTGGTCCGAGCCAATTCCATTAACGAGAACGCCGAGCGCGATAGCATCGGCCAAAAGCGTGCCCAGACATCCGGCAAACGCAGCACCGGCTCCTTCCTTCAGCGTCGGGGTCAGAATCACAGGCAGCAGCATCGCAGCCATGATGACGCTCCAGTACTCCTGGTCGAAAGCGCCGGGGAGATGCCGTCCAGCATGATTCCGCCAAGCACCAAGAACGCGGTGGGCACGAGGCAGCACACACCGAACTGAGCGAACAGCACCAAGAAGCGGCCAGTCTGGCCGCAGCACCACTCACCCAAGTCGCCGTAGGTCTTGACGTTCTTAGGGGCTGCCAGCATCACACGCGAGACAGCCACGCAGGAGCAGACGTTGGCGAACCCCATGAAGAGCAGCGCCACCGTGGCGATGGGGGCACCGGAACGCGCGAAGTTGGACGGGAGACCAAGCGTTCCAATGCCATACACTGTACAGAAGAAGCTGAAGGCGATCTTCATGTCCTCGGTCGTGAAGTACGGCATGGTTGTGTTGTGTTAAACCCGGTGGGGTCGGTCTCGACTCTTGCGTTGAAAAGGGAGGAACGTGGACGCACCAAGGGAAAACCAAAAGTGACATAGTGCAAACGCTTCCCTGGAGATTAAAGTCCCTACGGACAAGGGAGTGTCCTCCTCTGCGCCACCAGTCAAGGCAGCTTGCCAATCAAGACACTCGCAAGCATGTGCCGGCGCCGCTGACTGGGCAACTTGCCATCCAGCGATAGGCCAGCCACTTGGTGCCGGCTGCACATTGCAAACGAGTGTGTGGCGGCCAGAGACGAGGGATCCGGAGCTCCGTGCAGAGGCTGCGGCCGTGACGAGGGGCAAACTGAAGCACCGGTTGGTGCTGCAGCGGAGACTTTGTCGCTTTTTGTGCAGCACGAGAGACAGACCTGTCGACGAAAAACGGGATGGGCTCTCAGATGTCAACTGCATACAAAACCCAAGTGAAAGAGAGACGGATCCCTTTCAGACATACAGTTCCGGTGCATGATCTAAGATCGCCAATTTCGCTCAATGCCAAGTTGAGACTCCAGCCATCTTGTTGCCATGCGTTGTCAGCTTTCTAGCGACGACGAAAGCGCTGTCCGTTCTGCACTGTAGGCGGATTCGCTAACTCGCTAGTCTCGCATGAGTAGGTAGAAGACGAAGTCGTGGAATCCGCTCGAGTGGAATTGTGCGGAAGTCGCGGTGAGTATGCCGTGGATGTCATGGAGATGCTGGCACAACTACCGCAGGAGATGCGCTGAGCTTCATCTATGCATCCATCGATGAGGCGACTGGCAGATCGGTAGAGTTCCGGTGCAGATCACCTTGTCCTACAAGTTGTCGACCCGTGGCGATGGCAGTGACGCTGCGGCACCACTGGCCGTGCAGCTTGCACTCTATGCTTCACTTCACAAAAAATTCAAACCTCAAACAACGCTCTATGGTGCAGCCCACAGTCTCGGCATTCGACGTTTGCTAACGTGACGTGTGTCGTATTCACGAGCTCAGTGGTGGGGCGACTCTGATACAGTCCGTGTTAAGACAGACCTGCGGCAACTGTACGTGCTCGTGACTGCCATTTTGCTGCAAAATTGGTGTCTAGAAACTTCAACGAGACTGCTGCAACAACGACAAGCAGTGCTGGCCGAGATGCATCCGGAGTCAATGTTATGCTCAAGCAAACATGTACTAGTGTAATGTTTGTCCAGCAAAGTAGAAACAATTTATGAATTGTTAAGAGCTTCAAGTGTCGAATGCATTCACGCGCTTCGTATCTTCCGCTATATCCTTCTCTGTCAGGCTGACAGCCGCCGCAACCTACAACTCAGACACCATCGAATGCTTGTTCTTAGTCGATTAACCCAGTTCGCTCCCGTTCTTCGCGAACAGCGATGCAGTCAAGTGTAAACCTTGGCCACGAGTCGAACTCGACAGGCGCCAGCGAGGTGCAATACGGTTCTTCGCCTTGATTGCAAATCCAGATCCGATCGTTTCTCGTGTCAACGATGACACCTTCACGCGTTCCAGCCTTCATGAACTTGGTCATTTTCGTTTTAACACCCTCGAACGGGACGTCCACAGAGATCAAGAGCTCAACGACGACAGTCGGTACACATGGGGTGTATGCTTTGTCCTTATCGTCAGCCGTTAGTGCGGCCCAAGTTGTTTCATCAATGTAGTAGAGGTCAGGAATGAACTGGCAGTGATAGCCTGACGACTGACGTGTTGAAAGTTCATTGAACTGAAAGCCATGACGACCCGACGCTCCGGTGGCACCCACTCGTGGGTGACTCCGACTCCAGTCCCCACTTGGACGCTCGCACTCAGATATTCCGCCTGTGAAGATCTTTTCGTCGCTCTGTCTCGCACAGTGAGAATGGGAAAGTCGTACTCGAGCAAAAATATGTCGTCTGCTGTCACCTCATTGAGATCAGGAGCTGGAGTCACTCGATATTTCCCTAGCGCCGCTGGCACATGAGCCCCACCCGGCAGTGCGATGTCCACACTCTCCATGCTGCTCTCACTACTGCGATCGCTCGTTTCGCTCATTAGAACTCGCCCGAAAGAAAATAAAGTTCTCGTCCCGAGCCAAAGTGCTGGTCTCACTTCAACATGTGCCACATTTCAGGTACAAGACCATCACTCACTTAACATTTGTGTGGTGCACACTACACATCAAAAATCGCCACCAACCACCGAAGGCACACGCTCTGGCCGCGTCGTCTTGGTGCTCTCGACATCGCTCTGTTGCATCTCCGCCACGACGATCCGCTCGGTGGACTTTTCCAGGCTTCAAGCCACGCGCGTTCTCTCTCGTTTGCAGCAACTCCGGCCTCTCAACTCACTCTCTGTCCCCCACAAAGCCATGGCACGTCTGCTTCACCCCGACGCTGAAGGCTTCACGCTCGCAGCGCAGCAGCTTCGTCTCGGCCGACTCGTTGCGTTCCCCACTGAAACTGTCTATGGACTGGGCGCTAACGCTCTCGATCCTGACGCGGTTCTGTCCATTTTCACAGCGAAGGCGAGGCCTCTCACCGATCCGTTGATCGTCCACGTGCCCGCGCTGGAGGACGCTGCGAAGCTCGTGGACATGACGCCAAGTGGACAAAAAGCCTTCGAGTGCTTGGGCAAAGCCTTCTGGCCGGGGCCTCTCACTCTCATTGCCAAGGCGGTGCCGGAGCTACCACTGACGCTGTCAGCGAACACTGGTTTTGTGGGTCTGCGTTGTCCCAAACACCCTATTGCACAGGCTCTACTGAAGGAAGCACAAGTGCCAGTGGCTGCTCCGAGTGCCAACAGGTTCGGACATGTGTCTCCGACAACGGCGCAGCATGTGATGGATGACTTGGGAGCGTGTGAGAACTTAAGCGTGATTGAAGCGGACGAGAACGGATGCTGTGAAGTAGGCATCGAGTCGACAGTTGCCAAGATCGTGCCGGAGGAGAAGAAGTTGATTGTGTTCCGTCGCGGAGGAGTGTCGGAGAAGGCGTTGGCACAGGTGCTGGAAGCGAATGTGGAGGTGCTTGGCGGAAAGTACGAGGTGGTGACGATTCAGAAGGAAGCGAAGATGCAGTCCAAGGAGGCTCAGCTGGCACCAGGACAGCTCATCACACACTACGCACCCGATGTGGACACATATTTGTACCAAGTGGATGCTACAGAAAATATGGACGCATCCGTCCAGCAAGATGTGAGCCGCTGGGTTGTGCTGGACTTCCACGGCAAACTGGCCTGCTTGAAAGACCGCGTACGAGCATATCTGGATCTGTCCCCAAGCGGAAATGTAGCGGAGGCCTCACAGCGTATTTTCGATTCGTTGCGTTGGTGTGAGAATGTGGACGGCGTTGAGCGTGTAGTGATTACTGGTGTGCTGTCGGAGTCGCATGAGCTCGCTGCTTCGTTACACGATCGCATGTACCGCGCAGCCTCAGGCAAGACGCGCTCGCTTCAACTTTAGAGCATGAGCAATTCATACCCCTATTGTACTTTTGTAAGAATTTGCATCTCGCTAAATAGCACTTATAGAGAAGCTTGACAAACGTTCGTCTCAATTCCTTAGTGCATGATTGCTCTGATAGTAAGAAGCAGTAGAGTGTCAAAATTGAACCAGGGCAAAGCCGTGAGATTAAATTATCTACAGCTTGCGCTGCCATTAGGGTTTCTCAGTTCATCTCGTGCGCCTACGAGTCGAGGTCTTGCACATACACGAGCGTTTGTGGCGCTAGACCCTGCACACAGGGCAGCATATATAGGTTTAGTAAGCTTATTCGCTTTAACACTGCGAACACACAAACACGTACCGCATCGGCAAGGGTGAGATCCAGCACATCCGGTCCGTACACCTTCTTCGGGTAGTTCGTAGCCAACTCGTAATTCCGGATGGTAATTTCGCGATCGAAAAACTCCACATCCACGAAGTCGCGCACAGTCTGCAGCGTATCGTGCGCATAAAATATGTGGTTGAGGCGTGTGCCGTTGTGCAAGTGGAACTTGATTACCGCCGTCTTGTAGTCCGCTCCTGGCGGAGGCACTCGCGATGTCGGACCATCAGCAATCCGAGCACGCTTCGCCTCAATGGAGGATTTGTATTCCTGCTCCTTTCGAAGTTTTTCCTCCTCAGCACGTCGCTCTTCTTCCTCTTTTCGCAGTCGCTCCTTCTCCTCCCGTTCAGCCTGCTCTCGTGCCTCCTGCTCACGACGGCGATCCGCCTGCAACGACTCTTGGTATTCTAGGTCCTGCTGTTCACGCAGCAGCTGCGTCTCCGTCCGCTGCTGTCGAACGTGGCGCGCCGCGGCCAGGATCTGGTTGTTGCGGTCCACCGCTGCATCCAGTTTCTCAATGATTTCTCTCGCTGACACGTTGGCTAGCAACAGCAACAAGTAAAAGTCAATAATTGTTACAGATCCCTTCACTTCTCCATCATTACTTTGCAACCAACCTGTGATCTTCTCAACGACGTTGACACCCCGAGAGACGCAGGACAGCAACGCCAGGAACGGGAATGTCGCACACCCGAGCGACAAGCTGACGCCGAATCCTTCAGCGTGCTGCACACATCCCGCCCAGGACACGATGCAGTCGCTATTGTTCAGGTAGGCGCTCATCTGCTCCGTGCACATGGCCTTCCTGTGGACAGCATCATCAATTACTTACTGTCGTCAATTAAGAATTGTCTAAAACTGTATGAAGAACCAGCTTTCTTACCGACAGAACGTGTCCGCGTCATCATGAATGTTCGAGTGCAGGAACACGAGGAGAAACTTGGACGCCGTGCGAGCGGTGGACACTGCGTCCCTGAAAGAAGTGTGCTCGAAGCGAGGCGTGACCTCCTCCCCGTAGCGTCGACGCAAACTGCGAGTGAAGTTCCTGGCCGCCGCCTGCGGATCTTCCGGCTCTCCGTCGCCCAAGACGAAGCTCAGCGGAGACATGAGCAGCTCCACAAACCCCTTCGGCTGGCGAGGGGCGCGACGCGGCGGTCGCTGCTGCTGCTGCTGCTCCGCCATCTCCCCATTGCGGTCCTGCTCGCCCTGCACGTGGCGTCGCCGCAGTCCGTCCGCTTCCGCCATCGTCCCCGCCGCCATCTTCTCACCTTCTCTTCCGCAGAAATACACGCTCGGTCTGATTCGTCGACGCTTGGACTTGTGTGGCACACATAATTTGTGCTTTTAAGTAAAGGAAAAGATTTTTAATTTCTGACCATGACGAAGAAGAGCGCGGGCCCTGTGTCGGTGCCGCTGGAGACGTGGGTGGCGTCCACTCGGCGCCTGCTGGCTCTGGAGCAGCAGGAGGAAGTGCAGAGCGTCCGAGAGGAGCTGGCTACGCTGGACGACAACGAGAACCCGAACGTGTTGCCGCACTTGACGCTCTCCCGCCTCTCCACGGGACTCTTCGGCCGCACTTTGCTGCAGTTTTCCTTCCCTTCTCTAGCGCTGCAACAGGCCAAGCCCCACCAGTTCACAGTGGGGGATCTAGTGCAGATCCGAGTGCAGAAAAGTCCCCCACGGGCGTCAAACTGCCCACTGGAATCGTCTCCAGAGTGGAAGAGCGAGGCATTTCCATTGCAGTCAGTGGCGACCAAGACAACGACGTGGACGAGGTGGAGCTGCTGGCTGCTGGGGCTGGCGTGACGCTGGACCGACTGGTAAACAATGCAACGTTTGTCAAACTGACGAGCGCCTTGGACCAACTGGCCAAGTTCGACTTTGGCGCGGCTCAAGCTGTCGTTGATGTGTGAGCAAAGTTCTGCAATTTAAAAAGCAAGTAGTTCACTGATCACTGATGAATTTTATTGTATTGCTGCAGTGTGTTTTCAGAGAGAACGCCGAGTTGGAACACGCCACTACCCGAGATCACGCCGTTTAACGCTGGACTGAACGAATCCCAAGTGGAGGCGATCCGGTTCGCGTTGGCATCGAAAGATCTGGCGCTGATTCACGGTCCGCCTGGAACGGGCAAGACCACAACGGTGGTGGAGTTTATTTTACAAGCGGTGACCAAGTTTGATCTGAAAGTGCTGGTGTGCGCTCCCTCAAATATCGCGGTGGATAATGTGCTCGACAAACTTTCCAGCACGTGCTCAACACTCGGAAAGAAACTGAGACTCACGCGTGTGGGACACCCAGCGCGCGTGCTGCCGCAGATTTTGAAGTATTGCTTAGATGCGAAGATTGAAAGTGCTGAAGGAACGGAGATTGTGAATGACATCCGCAAGGAGATGACTGCGATGCAGGCCAAACTGCAGAAAACACGCGACAAGAGTGTGCGATATCAGCTGAGACGCGAGATGAAGGCGAATCGGAAGGAAATCCGCGAACGCGAGCAGAAAGTGGTGGGGGACATCGTGAAACACAGCAACGTGGTGTTTGCCACGAACGTGGGTGCCGCATCCAAGCTACTCAAGGACGTGACTTTCGACTTGGTCATTATTGATGAAGCAGCACAGGCACTGGAGGCATCCTGCTGGGTCCCCATCTTAAAAGCCAAGCGATGTGTGCTTGCTGGCGACCATTTGCAACTACCACCCACGATCAAGTCCAAGACAGCGGCAGCCAAAGGTCTTGAGGTAACGCTGTTTGATCGAATTACAAGCTTTCCGACCACCCAAAGCATCGTGAAAATGCTTGACACTCAATACCGTATGCACGAAAATATTAGTGAATGGAGCTCACAGGCAATGTACAAGGGTGAGCTAAAAGTTTCGAGGAGTAGCTAAGCGTAAGTTGCATGAACTGCCACATGTCGCGATCACCAAAGACGATGAGCTGTTGGATGCAACATTACTTCTTTGGATACGGCTGGGTGCGATTTGGAGGAGGATGACAACGAAGATGAAGACTCCGGTAAAAGTACCATGCTCCAGCTATCAAAGTCAAACGCAGGTGAGGCCCAGATCGTGGCCAGGCATGTTCGCGCCTTGCTGGATGCTGGTCTGAAGGAAGACGAGGTGGCTGTGATCACTCCGTACAATAAGCAGGTGCAAGTGCTGAAGGCTCTGTTGCTCGAGAGCTTTCCCAAGCTTGAGATTCGATCGGTTGACGGGTTTCAGGGCTGCGAGAAAGAGGCAGTCGTCATGAGTTTGGTTCGATCTAACGCTGCTAGACAGGTGGGCTTTCTCGCCGATGATCGTCGTATGAACGTTGCCATCACGCGAGCAAAGCGCCACGTAGCAGTAGTGTGCGATACGGATACCATTTCATCGCACAAGTTTTTGGGTGTTCTCGTGAAGCACTTTGAAAAGTTTGGTGAATATCGAAGCGCTCAGGAATATCTTGATGAAGACGTGGTCGAGGGAGCGGTAGACGAAACACTGATGTTGTCACTTAGCTCAGCAACAAGTGAAGCTAAACGACGAGGCGACGCTACTGCGCCCTCACATGCTACTTCGTCAAAGCCTAAGCTTGCGCCAGTGGGCAACAATGCGAAGAGCAAAAGGCCAAGCAAACTCAGAAATTCAAGATGACGGCTCACACAAACTCTATCCCTAAACCCGATGTCATTGCTATCACGCCAAAAGACGAAGCTGTGACGGATGAACAGAAGCTACACGTAATCGAAGCGAAGGCAAATGCAGACACAGTAGACGACGGAAGTGCTGATGGTGAGTTGGAAGACAAACCTGCGAAGAAAAGTGTTTTCCAGCTGATGGACTCAGACAGTGACAGCTCAGCAGAAGAGCTAGAGGAAATAACGATGAGAAGCTGCCAAACCCAGACGATGGTCCTGACCTCAATGCTGCCAATTCGCTTCTAAATGACCTGCACCTCAGTCGCCTAGCTCGACAACCTCAGCCTCCCCAGCACCGGCTTCGTCCGGCAAGAAGAAGAAGAAGAACAAGAAGAGCAAGAAAAAGTCCCAAGGAAAAACCGACGGCGCCGCCCCTGTAGACGATGTGCAAGACGGAGAGGACGAGTTGGCGTTTCTCACTCGACAAGCGAGCAAGAGCTCTAGCTGCGCGTTTCAAAGCTCAGCTCGTTGCCGGAAGAGCATTTCAATGCTGGGTAGCGTGTGCAAGTTTTGCAAACTTAAGTTTTGCTACGACCACGCGCTGCCTGAGGTGCACGGCTGTGGTGACGCCGTGCGCAAATTCGAGCGTGCAGCATTCCAGCAGCAAATGACTCGATCCTACGATTCATCGCAGAAGAAGTTGACGGGTGATAAGCGCAAGCTGCTCAAAAGAAGCTCGACGAAAAGGTTACGGCAAAGACTGCGAGTCGTACTACGCAGGCAAAACCCAAGGCTAAGAAGAAATAAAGATCCGGTGGGTGTGCACTCTTGGTGCCATGTTGGGCGATGTAGTAAACGATGAGTGTCGATGGATGGCAGGCAAGTGATCTGTACATTCAGCAAGCCGCACCTGGAACAAGGCCAGAGTGTACAACTATCACAGCTACATACTGCTAACTAGCTTCTCAATCGCGGCGTTCTCGTCGCCATTGCACGCTAGCAGCGCACTCTTGGCTTGGTCCTGATATCCACAAAGCAAGAAGTAAGACACATGTCACATCACAGCAAGACCTGAAACCAGCGAAACGCGTACGGCAGGGAAGCCCATGTCAGTGAGCCTGGAGATCGCTGCATCTGAGCCTGTATCCGTCTGCTTCGCGTACGACTCGGTCCAGAAGCGTGCAGTATTGAGGAACTGCTCTTGGTCGTGGAGGTACATCTTGGCGACTTCCGCGTCCTGTGGGTCCGTCGGTTCAGCAGCCGACAGCAGCGCTTGGATCGACAGCAGCGCTGTTTTGATCGTCAAGGCAGGAGACCACTGGTCCTTCAGGATATCCTGAGCACAGTCACACAAGAAGGCAGACGTCAGCTTCAAGTACCAAAGTACGCAGCAGAACAGCAAAGCGTACAAGACAAATGGCTCCTGTCTGAGACGAAATATTGGGGTGCCAGATCTTGGTGAGGAAGCGCATCTGAGGCGGCTCGAAAGGATACCTGTCCACAGTAGACCAGCAATCAGTACCAAAGTGTAGACGAATGATGTCAGGCTTGAAACTCTACTTGGAAGGGATGACGATCTCCAGATCGAACACTCCGCCCTCGTAGGGCGTGCCTGGGGGCCTTGTATTGTGCCTGCAGCAGCATCTCAACCGTCAGCGCTCTCCTAGTGTTGATAGAAAATCTCCTTCATGAGGCCTTTGCACCTCGCAGATCCGAGATCGAGTCGGCCGAGACGGGCACAGCCGTGACGCCCGACAGCTCCGAGTCTTTCTGACACTCCTCCAGCTCCTTACGCACCCGACCTCCTGCCATCAGTCCACACGTTAGCAATAGAAACATCCACACGCAGTCCCATCCAATTCTCTACCTGGAGCCATAGTTGCTACACTTCTTTTCACGAATGCTCTTCTACAGTAGTCACTCTTGTGAGTACCTTGGATTCACTATATGTCACAAAACCAAAGGCTCTCCATTTTCAACCATGCCGCGTGGTAATGGAGGAGCGTCGAAGAGGAAGCGCGGCTCGGGGCCCCGTCTCAACGACCTCCAGCGGCTCGAGATCATCCGACGACGTCAGACGGCGTCTCCCCAGTGTCTCTGCGCCAATTGGCGCGCGAGTTCGGCGTGGACGAGAAGACGATCAGGCGCGTAGTGGCGTCTTCTGCTGACATTGAGGCCAGAGCGACCTCCGCGGCGTTGGGACGACGCCATTCGGCCTTCAGACGGCCGAGTCCTCGCTTCCCAGCGCTGGAGAAGGCTCTGGTGGCTTGGATCGACGCCAGACAGCGCGCCAGGACGGAGATCTCGCCCTCTGTGGTCATCGACAAGGCCAAACTGGTGGCCAGAGCCATGGGGATCAGCCCCGAAGACTTCAAGGCGTCCTGGGGGTGGTACGACAAGTTCTGCAGGAGATACGGCGTCAGGACGGCGTTTGTGGGCGCCGTGAAGGAGGACGGAGACGGAAGGAGAGAGACCAGGAGTCTGGCGGAGCTGCACGCCAGGATGGAGCAGTTCGACCCGGAGTGGGTCTTTACTGTGGACGAGACCACGCTGTTTTATGATACTTTGCCTTTTGATATGAACGCTGCTGCAGTTGAGAGTGGAGAGGACGCACGTACAAGGTTGGAGGGTGTTGAAGATGATGAGGACAGAGGACAGGATCAGACTGCTGCTGCTGAAATGAGAAATCGAGTGACGTTGGTGGTGTGTTGCAACTCAACAGGACGCTTGGCTCCGCCGATCTGCATGGTAGGGAAGGACGAGTGGCCTCCTAAAAATGAGAGCAACACGAGGCCAAACTTCCCGTTGCCGTACTTGACACAACCGAGAGCCTGGTTGGACAGAGCCACGTTTGGTCGATGGTTTGATACGGTCTTTTGTCGTTTGTGCGTGAACGGACAAGTAAACCAGTTTTGCTTGTCGTGGATGGCGCACGGCCTGGACATCAGGGAGATTTTGAGCAGAATGGCGTTCAAGCCGTGTTCCTTCCACCGCCACCACAATTAATGCGGTCATCGCCGGATTTCACAAGTTCTCCGATGGCGGTGATGAATCCAAAAGCGTGGTGGACTAAGCCGTTGGAGATGGGTGTGCTGCCTTCTCTCAAGGCCCGTTACAAGTATTTGCTAGTACGGAGTGCACTTTCATTTCATGAAGCACCAGAAGAGGTGAAGGCAGCACTACGAAGAGCTGAAACAAGTGATGGGAGGAATGGCAGCGGCGTACACTTTGGGCATGCAGCAACGTTACTGGATGCTGCTCGATTGCTAGTCCAGGCATGGAGTAAGGTGCCTGTAGATTTATTAGAAAACTGCTTTGCTCGTGCGAATCTAGTGCCACCGTCGAAGCTATTGGTAGCTCCTTCACTTCCAACCCCTTGGAGGTTTTCCAAGAACGGGTTGACGCAGCGAAGCGGCATGAGGAGGATATTATCGCTGATATCGAGAAGATGCTGATTTCAAGCTCGCTGTCAGATCGCTCCTGGAGTGTACGTGAAAATATGACTGCACCAACTCTTCGCGATCGAGTTCGTTCGTTCCTGCATTTAGATGCAGAAAATTCTCCAGAATTTCAGAGACAACTACATGAAGAGATCAGCGATGCGCTGGGCGAAGTGGCTTCGTCCCCACCATCGATGTCGATATCATCACCGGCGCTAACCATATCGTCTGTTGGCACAGCCGATAGTCCTTGCAGCGATCAAGATGCCGGTACAGACACTGTGGTGGCTGGTGTAGAGTTGACAGTGCAGGTTCGCGAACTGCTGCTGAGTATCACTGATGTGGCATCTCGACTCCGCTTGTTACCACAAGCTGGGGTTGGCGCGGACAAGCTAGCTTCGCTCCAGCTTGAGTGTTGTATCACAGCAGCTGATCATATCCGGCAATGCATCCAAGCATTTGATAGCAATCTTCGTCCAGACCAACTAAGTGTCCGAGAAGGGCAAAATCCTTCAGTAAAGAACGGTGAAGAAGCTACTACTAAAGAATCTGAAGCAGAAGCAGCAACAGATCGTACCAAGGCTGGAGAAATAGCCTTAGTGTAGACTTGGCTGATGCATTAAAGAAACACTGCAGTGCCAGGGAGAAAGGAAATTCCCGCCTGCCCTTACAAACATCCAAATACAGACAAGTACATCAGTATTTACTCCCGGTTCTACCGGATCAATCGGTCTTTTGCTACTCTGTGGTACAGATTGTTCATTGCTCTCGGTCTCTCTGCTCTTGGCTTTCTTCTTGAGCAGCGCAGGGATGAGCATACCAATTGCCAGCACAATCAACATGCCCATGGTTCGTGGATCCAGCAGATCGCTCGTGCTTCTCAGCGAAGACAACATGGCGCCAGCATGCACCGTCACGAAATTGTACGGCAACAAACCAATCGCCACCGATGGCGCAAACAGCTTCAACGGCACCTGCAGCCAGGGACTCGCCATGTTCAGGAACCAGTTGGGCGTGAAAGGGAAAACCCTCAGAAACAGCAGCAAGAACGGCAGCTGTCCACGCTCTCGAGCATCTTCGATCTTCTGTCGCAGTGCTCGCAGTTTGCCCGGCAGCAGTCGCTCACTCACACTGAGCACAATCTCCTCGGAAGCCAGAGATCTCGACAGCAAAAAGCAGCAGGACGCGCCGCACGCCGTCAACGTGCACACCAAAGGGAACGCCAACGACAGCGGCAGAACTGCACCGGCAAATACGTTGAGGAGTGCCGAGCCAGGAATGGCGAACGTCTAGCACAGACCCTGTCAATTCATTTCTAAAGGCAATACCAGGGGGATCTGAGCGTACCTGTTTGAGCACGTAGATGCAAGCGAAGCAGGCCAAAGCCAAAGGAAATTGCACTGCAAACACGTGCAGAAACGTCTCGTGCGAGCGTTGAAGCTCCTGGAGCGACGACAGACTTCGGAGCGACAGAGCGTCCAGTTTGGACGTGGCCAGGCCCAACGCCGCGTCATGAGCGCGAACTCGACGCACCAGCAGCACGCACAGCCCCGACGCAATCCCCACAGCGACTGCGAAGACCACCAGCAGCTTCACGACGAGATGCAGCAGCACTCGACCGCCTCCGACCGACGTCGACATGTTTGCCACGTCGCCAGAACAATAGAAATGTGAATGTATCCATTTCTAATTCTCGGTTTTGTCCACAAACGAGATAATGGAGCAGCGGTGGAGTTTCTTGGCGCCGTGGTGCGCTCTCCTGAGGAACGGATCTCGCTCTGTCGTCCGGAGCGTGAAGAAGAAGGCTGGGACAATGCAAAGCGTCGACTTGAGGTGGATCTCCCACGTCTTGACGACTTCTTAGACGAATATTTATCATCTGACGAGGAGGAGGAGCAAGAAAAGCTTTTAGAAACGAGTTCCGGAAGGTTAAAGAAGCGCTGGCGTTGCTGGCAGCAGTTGAGCACGTGGACAACAGCGCGTGGAGATTTCTATTGACGAATTACTGCGGCATGACAGTGGAGGAAGAAGGAAATCTGCAGATGCAAACAAGAAAAAGGAGAAGTGGGTTATTACAATCTGAATCTGCTCTTGAACCAACACGTGCTCGCAAATATTTTCGCATTTGCAGCTCCTCTCTGTTTTCCGGCAAGTCTACTTTCACTCCAAGTCGGATCGTGAGGATGAAGTGTTTTAGGCGTCCACAACGTCTTGAACTTATGCTGACGCTCTGTGTTTAGCTGCCAAAGCGAGAAGGTCAGGGCTCAAGTGCAGCAAATGCGAAAGGGCTGGCATGTTGAGAGAAGTCATTTTTGAAGTCGTGCAGATAGAACGTTGCCCATCTTAGCTGTCAGCCTCGCTTCCGTCAGATATGCGTTGACGAGTCGCCGTGTGCTCGGGGCCAACTTTTGACAGCTACTGGGTGGTTCTTGAACATCCCGATGTAAACCTCGCCGTAAGGTCCCGTGACTGACGAGCTCTTGAAAGTGGGCTTTTTCGCGTGGAATTCGTTTGGTTGTGATGATATCATCATCCCATAAACCAATTTGACCATGGTTTTTCTCCGTTCCTGCGCCTCCAGCAAAGACTATAAGCCACGTAAACTTGCATGTTTTGATCCAAACCATTTGACCAGTGCCAAGGGTGGCAGACGCAAATATGGCACGCAACCATCCAGAACACCAGAGCAAGGCTCGTTATATATTGTTGGGTAGGGCGGTGAAGCTGGATATGCTTCTGACGACAGCAAGATTCAGGATGGAGGGAGCCACAAGTCGTATCATTGCTGAAAATTCACGTAGTTGCGAGATAATATCAGAGCGAGCCAGAATTTGGGCCATGACAATGACGATAGCCCTATCGGTAAAAGGCACACGATCAACAGGTGGAACGGAGTCCGGCAAAGTTCCAACTCTCAGCTAAGGGCGCGCTAAGACCACACGATGAGTCACCGGGGTTCCACTCGTGCTGGCTTAACCAGCCTGAACCATTCGAAAGGAACGAGAAGAACGTATTTATTTTTGTGCCAAACAATTAGAAGAGAGAAAACATATAGCAGCGTGGTGCCGCCCACAAATCACGATTACTGAGGACCACCAACAGATCCACCAAAGCCGCCCATGCCGGAGCCGCCCCCAAAGCCACTCATGCCGGAGCCACCACCGAAGCCACCCATGCCAGAGCCACCGCCCATGCCGCCACCCATACCAGTGCTTGTCGACTCGGCCATCACACCGCCATCCGCCGTGTACGTTCCAGCAGCCGTGATCGTCTGTGCGCGAGTCATGTCCACACCGACAGAGATCCAGGCCAGCACACCGTCCTCCACCGTGTCACCTAGCAGAACGTACTCCATCATGGGGTCGAAGTCCTCGGCTGCCTCCTCGGACAGAATCGAGTCGTCGGCGTTTGTCGTGACCTCCTGCGTGTTGGTGTTGTATGGCGCCGTGAGCTCCACCTCGCTGATCAAGTCCTGGTCGAAGAAGATCTGACCGACGTGCGAGGCGTAGCCTCCCGAGTACGTGTTGTTCTCCAGCAGCGTGCCGTTGTACGTGCCGAGGATGTGGATGTGCGTGGCGCGCGACGTGTAGTGGCCGGGGAAGATGGACGTGTACGAGGCCACGCCGTCCTCATCCGTAGGCGTGAGACCGCGCAGGAAGGTCTTGTCGACGTTGGTGGTGTCGGAGCTGTCTCCGTTGCCGCTAGCCACGATGCCCGAGTACACGCCCGTGGCGTTGCAGTGCCAGAAGTCGAGGTACAAACCCTCGACGGGTTCGCAAGTGTTGACGTCGATGATCTGCACCTCCGCGTACAGATCGACACCCTCCTGGTCCTCGCGGATGTCGGTGCGGATGAGCTCGCCGTTGACGTAGTACGGACCCTGGGTCACCTCCGGTTCGAGGATGCAGCTCACGTCGTCGCCGAAGAGCTCCTCGGCGGTGGCGTTCGAGGTGAGGCCGGTAAGGTTGGAGCGATGGCTCGTGGCCAGCACGGTATCCACGTCGAGACGTCGACGGCGACGACGCTCAGCGCGCAGATTCTCGGCCTTGGCGGCACGACGAGCCACGGAGCGTTCCTGCAGACGACGGGAGGCATCGGAGTTGGCGCAGTCCTTGAGCGAACGCTTGCCCTCAGCGAGGAACAGTCTGCGCTGCTCCAGTTCGGTGGCGGTGCGGGTGTGAGACGGTTGGCCTGGGTGAGCGGACGCGATGTCAACGACGGCGAACGCTGCGAGTGCGGCCACGATAGTGGTGGAGATGCGGACCATGGTTGCTGGAATTGTTGGTCAGGTGTTTGATGCTTGTTGGTGTTGGTGTTGCTGATGCGAACGGAAGCGCGCAAGTTTGGAAATGATATCGAGAGTGGCGGTGCTTTTCGAGGTGGTGCAGTGGCTGGACCACCAGCAAGGGTGCTTTGTCGACATGTGTGAGCTGTGAACTGTGAGCGGGGGAGAATGCTATGCAGATGCCGTTCCGACTTCGGTTCTCGGCTTTTCCAACGCGAAGATCTGTTTGGAGAAATGCATGCGTTGTGAACTGTATGAAATCGCGCAAGGCTTCGTAGGACAGGTTGTCACGTACATGGGGGCTAACGTCAAGTACTCGTGCAGAACACATCTTTCCAGTCGAGACTTGTGGTGTGCTCGCAGTGCTACGCCCACTCTCTGCTCGCGTCACTTGGCCAAATTAACGACCAGATGGCGGGATCACTCACGTGTTGGTTTCAACTTGAAACTTTCAAGTAAAACGAGCAGTGGACATGATCTGCGGCAGCAGCGGCATTGAATCGCCCTCGTTGTGCATGAGTCGTGCATGCTTGGTATGCCACGGGTGCTGCAGTCCTTGACATTTGTGAGCAGATCATGTGGTCGCATGCTTGTCTGACGTGGAGATGAGCAAGATGCATTGCTGTTTAACAACGCCTGACTCATTCAATACAGCGTGTTGGTATATTCTGATGCACTGTGTTGTTATTACCTGGCCAGGAGCGTTGGCCATCGGGTGGAGATACGTGTAGTTTTTCCCATTCAAAGCGAAGTCCTTGTTGATTAATGGCGCTATGGCGGCGCAGTCGACGTGGTAACACGGTTTTACTCAATGTCACCCAACCACCAACATCGACCGATCTTTCAGCCTCATCCAAGCTACCAGCTCCAGCAAATCTATCCGATGTGGCCATGGCAAAGACCATAACGCAGAGTTCGATGACACAAATATCCAGTCCCAAGTGTAACGCGAGCCGGATGACTTCAAGCTCCATGGCGACAGCAAGAATGACTGGCAGGAAGTCCTATAAGACAAGCACAATATAAACCAAGCTAAACCCCTTGGCCAATTTCAAGCCAACAGACTTCGGCTAGCCTTTGGAAGCTTTGCCAACTCCCTAGCGAGTCTTCTTCACTGCAGACACATTCAGCAGATAGGCTTGCAATCTTCGATTTGTGTAGCGACGTGGCCTAAACAATCTGCAGGCGCCGCAGACAACCTCAATCTGTTTGAATCTATTAGTACAGAGCCAAAGCTGCCAAAGCTGCTAATCAACGACGGCAATCCTAGCAAAATTGACTGACAAATTGAGAAGAAGAGGGCCATCCTTGTTCATATCAATGACAAAAACAATTGCATCTTGTTGAACCATTATTAAGCCTTGTGTCGATAGTGACGGTGTGGGATGCCTACACCGTAGTTTAGCTGCATAGAATCGTAGCCATGAGTCAGGCGATGTTAAACACCCAAACAGCATGATAGTGGATGCATCTTGCTCATTCCCACGTCAGATAAGATCATCTGTTAGCGATCCAGCATCTCATTGGGTGCTCGTAAAGGACGGTGCACATACGATGAAACATCCAACTCTTTTGCTGTTGGACCTCAGTTAGGTCACCTAACACTGTTAGGCTAACAGGCTGTTGGCAACTGCAGATCATGTCCACTGCTCGTTTTACTTGAAAGTTTCATGTGGAAACCAACACGTGAGTGATCCCGCCATCTGGTCGTTAATTTGGCCAAGTGACGCGAGCAGAGAGTGGGCGTAGCACTGCGAGCACACCACAAGTCTCGACTGGAAAGATGTGTTCTGCACGAGTACTTGACGTTAGCCCCCATGTACGTGACAACCTGTCCTACGAAGCCTTGCGCGATTTCATACAGTTCACAACGCATGCATTTCTCCAAACAGATCTTCGCGTTGGAAAAGCCGAGAACCGAAGTCGGAACGGCATCTGCATAGCATTCTCCCCCGCTCACAGTTCACAGCTCACACATGTCGACAAAGCACCCTTGCTGGTGGTCCAGCCACTGCACCACCTCGAAAAGCACCGCCACTCTCGATATCATTTCCAAACTTGCGCGCTTCCGTTCGCATCAGCAACACCAACACCAACAAGCATCAAACACCTGACCAACAATTCCAGCAACCATGGTCCGCATCTCCACCACTATCGTGGCCGCACTCGCAGCGTTCGCCGTCGTTGACATCGCGTCCGCTCACCCAGGCCAACCGTCTCACACCCGCACCGCCACCGAACTGGAGCAGCGCAGACTGTTCCTCGCTGAGGGCAAGCGTTCGCTCAAGGACTGCGCCAACTCCGATGCCTCCCGTCGTCTGCAGGAACGCTCCGTGGCTCGTCGTGCCGCCAAGGCCGAGAATCTGCGCGCTGAGCGTCGTCGCCGTCGACGTCTCGACGTGGATACCGTGCTGGCCACGAGCCATCGCTCCAACCTTACCGGCCTCACCTCGAACGCCACCGCCGAGGAGCTCTTCGGCGACGACGTGAGCTGCATCCTCGAACCGGAGGTGACCCAGGGTCCGTACTACGTCAACGGCGAGCTCATCCGCACCGACATCCGCGAGGACCAGGAGGGTGTCGATCTGTACGCGGAGGTGCAGATCATCGACGTCAACACTTGCGAACCCGTCGAGGGTTTGTACCTCGACTTCTGGCACTGCAACGCCACGGGCGTGTACTCGGGCATCGTGGCTAGCGGCAACGGAGACAGCTCCGACACCACCAACGTCGACAAGACCTTCCTGCGCGGTCTCACGCCTACGGATGAGGACGGCGTGGCCTCGTACACGTCCATCTTCCCCGGCCACTACACGTCGCGCGCCACGCACATCCACATCCTCGGCACGTACAACGGCACGCTGCTGGAGAACAACACGTACTCGGGAGGCTACGCCTCGCACGTCGGTCAGATCTTCTTCGACCAGGACTTGATCAGCGAGGTGGAGCTCACGGCGCCATACAACACCAACACGCAGGAGGTCACGACAAACGCCGACGACTCGATTCTGTCCGAGGAGGCAGCCGAGGACTTCGACCCCATGATGGAGTACGTTCTGCTAGGTGACACGGTGGAGGACGGTGTGCTGGCCTGGATCTCTGTCGGTGTGGACATGACTCGCGCACAGACGATCACGGCTGCTGGAACGTACACGGCGGATGGCGGTGTGATGGCCGAGTCGACAAGCACTGGTATGGGTGGCGGCATGGGCGGTGGCTCTGGCATGGGTGGCTTCGGTGGTGGCTCCGGCATGAGTGGCTTTGGGGGCGGCTCCGGCATGGGCGGCTTTGGTGGATCTGTTGGAGGACCGGAAGGCTCGGTCTCATCGCAGTCCGGGGTCAGCGTTCGATGCTCCGCCGCGTAAAGCAATGACACGGTCATTTCCCTCTATTAGCAAATGCTAACGAAATATAGGAGTTGGTGTCGAAACATTTGCCTGGAAGTTGATCCTGCGTCACTGATCCTTATCCCAACTGCATTGCAGGAGCAATTTGCCGTACTCCTCGCCACCCCTCATAACTTCTTTTCGAAGGATTCATGAACACCTTCACCGATACCGTCACTGACACCGTCACCGATATAGAAACTTGGGTATAGAATTTCAATTGACTACTGCAGCAACTCAGTAGTACTTCACCATACTCCCAGATTCATACATGTAACGCAATCTGCATGCTAATAGTTCACTACCCGGTCGCCTTTCATGCTTCGATGCGCGCAAATACTGAGTAACACTCAGGTCAGAAAAATACGAAGGAATGTAACCACGCGCCACAGCTTTCGACGGTATGCTGTTGCCCCGAAACTGTTTCTGGTGCAACAAGCAATTATCATGCGATACAAACACCCAGCTTACTGAATGCAGCACTCTTTCGCATCCACCGTAGCCGTATCGCGCAATGCTTCCATGCGAGTGATCACTTCTGCCAATGCTATCCTTTCACTTGGCTTCTCCTGGCACATCCCAGTAATCAGTTTCCTCTGCTCATCGCTGACAATCATAGCTGTGACTTCCCCGGACAATGGTTCAAATGCTTCATCTCCGACGTACTTGAGTGCTCTCGAGTTCTCCTCGCAGTTTTTTTCGCAGATAATTGAAGATAGCTTGGGCAGAAGAAGGTCCAGCAAGCAGAGACCAAACGAATAGACGTCGTCTTGGATCGTTGGGCGGCCGAATTGCTTTTTCTTCCGGCACGTGGGAGCGCGCCAACCCATGTCTTCAAACTTCTTCACTTCCTGCACAGCTCGCTTCTTCGTTAGCCCTAAGTGGGATCTCTTCTCGTCCTCCCTCCTTCTTCTCTCTTCCACCACTTCATCCTGCACCATTTGGTTCTGCAACGCGAGAATGCCTAGTCCAAAGTCTGCCAGTTTCACTTGACCATCGCCACTCACCAATATGTTAGAGCTCTTCAAGTTGCCATGCACCAGCCTATTATCGTGGAGGTATTTGAGGCCCTGGGCGGCCTGTAGAAACAAGTTCCACATATCTTTTCCCTTGAGTTGGTGGTGGTGTACATAGTTCACCAACGATCCATTAGTTGCTTCCTCCGACACTAAAATTGCTGGACGACTGCAATGAGAAGCGCCATACAGCTTCAGGATGTTGTCATGCTTGAGATTGAACCACAGCTCCACTTCCTTGCGGAAGAACTCGATCGCATCTGCGTGGATGTACATCCGCTTCACCACCACTTTATGAGCCACAGTGATTTGTCCTTCCTCAGACTTCAACCCCTCCGATGGTTTCCTGTCCACCCACACACCATGATACGACGTCCCCACCGATCCTTCAATCCCTTTTTCACGGGAATAACTCAAAGCGTACGGAGGGATGTACCATTCTGGGATCTTGGCCACTCGCCCATTGGACGATCGCACCACACTGAAAAACACTTTCTTCATGCTGTTCACGTGTTTGGTCGAGTTCTCCGCCTTGAAGAAATCAATCTCGAATTTCAGCAGCGTCAAGGCCTCCATGGGTTCATGAGGCATCATGTTCCTAGCGAACGGCAGGGCGTTCTTGGCTGCCTTGGCACTTAATTCCGCCTCCTCCGCGTCTCGATCTGCCTGCAGCTGTTTCTGCCACGTCCACTCTCCATTTGTCCACTGAGGATCGACCTTCACTGTTTCCTTCAGTTGTGCATAGTTTAGAACGCGGTCCAACTTGATCCCCAGCGCCTTCAGGTCCAAGAACATCCGTCGCATACTCGCCAAGTGGAACACAAAGCGATCCGTTTTGGCGAAAGTAGCGACGAAAGTTTCTAGTCCAGCAACAGCCAAATGGAAATTAAATGTAGCCATTTCAAGACTAAATTCCACCGACATTTGATCCTGTTGCAAGTCACAGATTTCGGTCTCCGGCACCTCGGAATGGGCTTTTTTATGCTGAGGAGTTTACTTTTAGGCTTTTTCTCCTTTTTGGACGAGCGACGGCGGAATGTCGTCCCTTTCCGTCGTGGTTTGGACCTGATTAACTCCTCCAGCAACGCTCCGACACGAAGAGCGCGCTCATACACCGACAGATACATTCTCTGGTGGGGTCTGGGGGCCAAGTGAGCTGCTTGGAGCGTCCCCACGTCGCTTTGAATCGAGATCGAGTCGCCCATATTTCTGGAGGAGGGGCTGCCTCTTCTGGGACCGAGAGAAGATGCGGAAGTGAGGGTTCACTTGCGGTTCAGCTCGATGGCTACACTTTTATATGAAAAAGATACGTGGATGAAGTCTGTGGCTGCTATTATATCACTCATTGTGGCAGCATGTTGGTCTTGATCTCAGCACCCACTGCCTGTAGCAGCAAACGCACTATATTTCCAGTAAGCCTATCATCCACTTAAGCTGACGCGGCGTACTCACTTCCTCCGTTGGGCTCCTTCTTGTAGATTTTTATCATGTTGTTTGGAGTCATCGGGAACGTCCAAGTTGCACGAGCATCACGAATCTTGCAATCTAAGCCAGGTTCCAAGTAGAGGAAGCCGATGGACTTCATCGGGAATGTCCACCGCGCGCCACTGCCGCGTATTTTGCAATCAAAGCGAAGTTCCAAGTAGTACGGTGTAGCTTTCTTGACGACAAACAATTCAGACAGACCCGTATCATCCCGTATACAACTGTAAGCGGTGCGTAAAGTCTGGCAACACCTGAAATGCCTTCTGCAAAACTGTCGATGTTCGATGCTGTCACTTGACAATACCTAAGTAGCATGTAAAATTTAGTATATAATCGCAGAACATCAATATTGGAAGTGGCAGCATACCACTTGTCACCTGTTGTTGTATCCTCAAGGCGGATCACATAGGCCGACGCATGTACATCCACCCTGCACAGGAATCCGGTGGCGTTTAAGTTGTCCGACATCGCTCGATCCGAAGTAGCTAAATTGCTAACAGAGTCTCGAATATGTCAGCCGTGACCGAGTTGGTCCAAAACCACCGCTGGAACGATTAAGAACTATCAATCTAAAGCGCTTGATTGATAATTTTTACCTCGCTGTGTCGAAAGGGTAACACGAGTCTAACACTGAAAGCACATCCATCCGAATTCCTAGATAGAACATGCGCCGTCGAAGCAACTGAGGCGCAAAATTGGTCGGCAACGGGGTCGCTCCAAAACCGATAAGACACTCCATTGGGAACTCGCCATCGTAGCTGGTAGCTGTGCCTCCATTCGGCCGACGATTCTGTCGTGGCGTAACGTAAGATGGCGTGGGGTTATACAGGACGTTCGCCGACGCTTTGCCTCGGTTATGAAGGCCCTCGGGAAACGGATCCAGAAGTGCTTTACCGTTGACGTACAACAGTTCCGGTTTCTCGTCTACTACGGGCATGAAGTGCGCTAAACTGCCGCAGAGCGAGTCTGGGTGGTTCTTCATATCTTGGTTCCGGGAAGACTCGATCACACTGGGACCCCATGGAGAGAAGAAGTATTCCTGTTTGGCCAGAGCATACGCGATCCAAAACGTTTCCTTATCGCCATAAGAAAACTCTCGTTCGAAGCGCTGCACAGTGATGAGCCAGAACATGACCGTCATCGCTTGGCCCGCGCGAGATTTGTCCACAGCGACCAACGACGAGTCTTGTTCGTGCGACGCCTCTTCCTTATAGGCATAACTGCGTTTCAAATTGTCAGGGATTTGCACACCTGCAGTCAATCCGAACGACTCGTAGTCGAACTCGTTCAACAGAGTCTTGAGATACGTTGAATTGTTCACTTCTTGGTTGAACCACTCCCGACTGGAGAGCACTCGGTCGTAGAAGAACGTCGTGCCCGTCCGCTTGTATCCGTCCGTAGATCTCAGCACTGCTGGATCACTCAAGAAAACGTCGTCCACGTCCATGAGCAAAACCTCCTTGATGTCTGTATGGTACAAAGCCAATGGTTTGATCCACCAACTGCGGAATTGTTCCGCGACTTCGCGTTTGAGTAGTCCCCGGTCCACAAGATCCGAGCAGACGTCGACGATCTCCAGTCTTGCATCTGCTGCCAATAGCAGAGCTCTTGATGCCTCCGAGATCTCGTCTGGGAAGCAGTGATACACCTGGATGAGCTCTTGATTCCCGAGACAGCGGAGCTCTTTGACCAGCGACAGACCCATGGGCACCACGCCGTTGTGCATGCACATGACGATGCCTTTATCATGTGATACAGAGGCGTCGAACTCGGTCACGAACGTCTTGGATTTGCGGTGGTGGACACCTGCAGCTGCCCATTGTCGCGGCTGATTCCTCTCAGAGCTGAAGCTGGAGAGGAAAACTGTGGACACGACTACGAGACAGCAGAGCGCAATGACGTAGTGGAAGACGGAGCGCTGACGGCGATGCGACTTGAAGGAAGAGGTCGACCAGGAGCTGGGCAGCAGACCTCCAGACTCGACGTCCCGACCGCCGTGGCGTCTATTGCCCAGCATTGCGTCGACCGGAAGCAAGATTCGAAATGGCTCGACACCGCCATCGACCGACGTCAGCACATGAGGATGGACGCTACCAGATGTTCGAATGGGAACCATCATTCCATGACGAATATACTCGCCTCAGTATGATTGGTGATGCTGCTGATTAGCTAACTTGAACCTTGATAGAAACGTAGCTGCTCAAAAGTATATGTTATCACAAAACAAAGCTATAGTTTAGCTTAAACATATAGGATTAGTAAAAGTTTAACAGAAGAGAGTATTGTAGTTAAACAGGTTCATGTGTGCCACACTATCACGTGTTACAGGTGTAGGGAGTGTGGGAGAAATCGGACAACGCATCGACGTCGAGGTCTTGGATGGAGGACGTCCCCAGATGTCCAGACAGCAAAAAGAAGGCGCTGTGCCGCCACTCGGCTCTGCAGAAACACTCGCCATCTTGCCTGCTGCCTGCCAGTTCCGAGTTTTCTTTGACCAGTTGCCGCCTTTGAGGCGATGAACGTGCTGGGTTTGGCTCGAGACTTGGAGATGGACAACAAGTCCACCTCGAAACCGTCGGTGGACACTCGTCGTCGTCGCGTTGCGCTGTTCGTACTGTATGCTCTGTCCTTTGTGCTAGTCGCGAGTGTCGTTCTGTCCCTGGTGGTCACTCGGCCGCCATTATTCCACGCCAGAGGAGCGAAGTTCGACCGCTCGGTGCCTCGCGACAAGGCGACGGTGCTCTGCATGCACGACGGAGTGGTCCCCATGGGTCTCTCTCTGGTGCGCGAGCTGCGCTGTCTCGGGAACCACGAGCTCATCCAGGTCTACCATTGTCTACCGGACGAGCTGTCGGCCAAGTCCCGCGAGTTGCTGTTTGAGGCCGACTCTCGACTGGAAATCGTCGACGTTTGCTCTGATCTGGTGGAGCGCGGCGTGCTCGACTTGGAGGTGGCCAAGCACTTCCGTAGCTGGTGGATCAAGCCATTGGCGTTGTACCACTCGGATGCACCCGAAGTGATGCTGCTGGATGTGGACGATCTGTTCATGAGGGACCCTGCAGTTCTACGCACCACCGCCGGATACAACCGCACGGGAACAACGTTCTTCTACGACCGAGTGATCCCTGGCAACGAGTTTTTCAACCATCAAATGGAGAATAATATCTCGTACTTGGAGAATCTACTGCACGATTTCGACTACGCCAAAATTGGGGTGAAAGCGGGGTACGCCCCGACAGAACATCTGAAGCAGTCGTTTGCTTACAGGGGCGAGACGGCGCACGAGCAGGACTCGTCGGTGGTTGTCGTGGATAAATCGCGATCCGGACAGGCCATGAAAGCTTTGTGGTGGCTGATCACAGAGGAGCGATTTAATAACTCGTTCTCCTACGGCGACAAGGAGGCGTTCTGGCTTGCTTTTGAGCTGGCCAAGCAGGAGTACTTCTTTTCTCCGTGGGGCGTCAGCGTTGTGGACTCGTCCACGAATCAGGACCTGCAGACACACAACGACTCGCTATGTGGCAGCATCGCACATTTCATGCCTGTGGAGGACGAGAAGCCCGAGTTTCTTTACGTGAATGGCAAGGCCTTGCTGGACCCGTTCGCAGAGGGACTTTCAAGCCATCACACTGCCACGACCAATGTGCTGTACAACACCAACCCGACACACATTTCTCCTCGGCAGAAGCGCGCACCGAATGGCGAAACCAAAACCAGCTTCAGGGATGGTTGGCCTAACGAATGCCTTCGTGGCTTTGGTGCCACTCCGCTACCAGACAATTTCTCGCCGCAGTTGCTGCGTCGTCGCATGTTTTACATGGGAGCTCGGATGGGTGTTCCCGGTGCGCTTCAAGCGTGCTACCCGTTCAACGGGTAATTTGCTTTTGCGGTCTGAGGCGTGATTAATGAGTTTGCGCTCACGAATATAATCTACTTAAGTATTTACACCTAGGACAAGTGTGTTTGTTGAGAATCCTTCGTTTCGAAGAAGAAAGTGGAGGTTAGTGCGTCCCGATCCATGTCGGCAAAATGTTCGACAGCTTCGATCACGGCATCGATTTGTGTTGCGTCGGATTTGTCGTATAGTTCTGCCTCGCTAGTCAACGCATTTGCAAACCTTATTCAACTTAAGAAATATATTCGTAGATAAAACGTAAGGTGATGTCTCCGCTTGAGCTTACCATCTGGAGCCTGTCATTGAGTTCGTTCCCGTCTCTGAAGGATTAAATCCAAGGCCAAAATAGCGGCAATGTGAAATGCTACTCTCACACGAATATGCGTGATGCGAACTTCGACCTCGCTGTTTCGTGACGCGCCTCGACACCTTCGACGGTTAAGAGCAACATGATTTGAGTCACGGACATGTAACAAGCATCCTTCCCACAGCCATGAAGGAGAGTGTGTCTTCCACGTACAAACTTTCGTTCGCAGCCATGTTCATCTCACAGGTGAGTCGACATGCGCTTCATAACTGAAAGGTTGAAGCCCCTTGGCAAGAGTTGACTGCTATGGGAACACATCATTCACCACTTCCGGAGTTTATACTCAAGGGGATTCAATGCAGATACCAGCGAGAGAGCATTTTTATGCTTTAGCTCTGCGCTGATGCTTTCGTCTGGATACGAGAAATAGCAGTTGAGAGGGGCATTCTTTTGATAGGGCTTGGTTGGCACATTTCAGATACCAACTCCCACACGTCGACAGGTATTGCTCGCTTCAGACTCTCAGACAAAGGATCAAACTCCAGATCTCCCACGCGTGATTGCGAAGCTTTACCATCCATGTTTCCCCACAGACGAATATTGACTCGGCACGAATGCGTCTAGGAGGCAAAGACCAAAGGAGTATACATCATCCTGGAACGAAGGACGGCCGAATTGCTTTTTCTTCCGGCACGTGGGAGCGCGCCAACCCATGTCTTCAAGCTTCTTCACTTCCTGCACAGCTCGCTTCTTCGTTAGCCCTAAGTGGGATCTCTTCTCGTCCTCCCTCCTTCTTCTCTCTTCCACCACTTCATCCTGCACCATTTGGTTCTGCAACGCGAGAATGCCTAGTCCAAAGTCTGCCAGTTTCACTTGACCATCGCCACTCACCAATATGTTAGAGCTCTTCAAGTTGCCATGCACCAGCCTATTATCGTGGAGGTATTTGAGGCCCTGGGCGGCCTGTAGAAACAAGTTCCACATATCTTTTCCCTTGAGTTGGTGGTGGTGTACATAGTTCACCAACGATCCATTAGTTGCTTCCTCCGACACTAAAATTGCTGGACGACTGCAATGAGAAGCGCCATACAGCTTCAGGATGTTGTCATGCTTGAGATTGAACCACAGCTCCACTTCCTTGCGGAAGAACTCGATCGCATCTGCGTGGATGTACATCCGCTTCACCACCACTTTATGAGCCACAG
Organism: Phytophthora boehmeriae; assembly: GCA_011947355.1. NCBI lineage: Eukaryota > Oomycota > Peronosporomycetes > Peronosporales > Peronosporaceae > Phytophthora > Phytophthora boehmeriae. The sequence continues at coordinate 142,856 of JAAVTJ010000132.1, read as the reverse complement.
TGATTTGTCCTTCCTCAGACTTCAACCCCTCCGATGGTTTCCTGTCCACCCACACACCATGATACGACGTCCCCACCGATCCTTCAATCCCTTTTTCACGGGAATAACTCAAAGCGTACGGAGGGATGTACCATTCTGGGATCTTGGCCACTCGCCCATTGGACGATCGCACCACACTGAAAAACACTTTTTCATGCTGTTCACGTGTTTGGTCGAGTTCTCCGCCTTGAAGAAATCAATCTCGAATTTCAGCAGCGTCAAGGCCTCCATGGGTTCATGAGGCATCATGTTCCTAGCGAACGGCAGGGCGTTCTTGGCTGCCTTGGCACTTAATTCCGCCTCCTCCGCGTCTCGATCTGCCTGCAGCTGTTTCTGCCACGTCCACTCTCCATTTGTCCACTGAGGATCCCTCACTTGGTCTTTCTTCAGTCCTCCTTCTTGTACCACGAAGTCCAACTTCACTCCTAAAGCTTTTAAGTCCCAAAACATCCGTCGCATACTCGCCAAGTGGAACACAAAGCGATCGGTTTTAGCGAAAGTAGCGGCGAAAATCACGAGCCCAGTGACGACCTGGTGGAAGGTCTTGGCGACAGTATCAGTTGGTGTAGGGGTCGTCCCTCCTTAAGTCTTAGGAGCCCCTCGCCCACGCGAACACTGAGCTCCAGTACATGCTTCATCATGAGCTGGTGGGGCTTGGGAGCTAGTTGCTCCAAGGTCGACGCATCTTGGCGCAGCAGTTCCAGCGGAGAGGGAGACACCATGAAGAGTTGCTACGCGGTCACAAGAAGAACGACGAATGAGAATTCTATAAAACGGACAATAGGTCTGTTACTTGCATTACAAAGAGTGACCTGCACCCAAATCATCGACTGGTTCAGAAGGATGTGATATCTCTGCCATCCATGGGTTGTCATTGTCAATGGACGGATGCAATCTAATGTTCATGCTGTTGATTATAGTTTATTGCTTTTGAATTGTTGTTATCCCTGCGGCTTGCTGTTTAATCTTATAGGCACCGGGCATTCTTGAGGTGCTTCTTGTACTTCTACGCCTCGAGCGTAACTTGTAGTTTGTGTTCTGTAAATGCGAGATCCATCTCGCTGTATCCCCTGAGGCCAATGACTCGGCCACAATAGTACTGTTTAGTTCTTCTTCATACCGCATTCTTCTTCCAGCGCTTCTTTCCATGCGAGTCCCCCACCAACTCTATAGCCTGAGCCATTGATGGTCGATCTCGTGGATTGTGCGCGCAGAACTGCTTAATAACATCCCATTCGTCGTCGCGCATGCCCTCAGGTCGAGGGTAGAACGAATGCTCTTTGAGGTGGTTCACGACGTCGTCATCGCACTCGAAAGGATACGGAATCTCGCCCGTTCGTGCCTCAATAATGCACAGACCGAAGGCGTACACATCGCCAGCCTTCGACGGATCGGGCCCATTGCCAAGGTTGTATTCCGGACTCTTCCATCGGTCAACTTCGCCAGTACCAGCTTCCCTGGTCAGTTCAAAATGACAGATCTTTGGGGTCTCGTCCTCAGCCACGAGGATGTGCGCACACTTGAGGTTGCCATGAGTACGGCCTTGTTCGTGCATGTAATTCAGCCCATGGGCCACCTGCAGGAACTTTCTCCACACATGTCCTTGATGAGACTCGTCAGAAAAATAGCGCAGGAAGTTGCCACAGGCCGCGACGTCCTCCCATACAACAAAAGCCTGTGATATCAAAGGTGAAGCCCCCAACATTTTCACCACATTCTGGTGCTCGAGTCCGTACCAAGTCTCAGTAGCGCGCAGGAACAAACTTTTCGCATAGTTGGAGTCGACGGATAGGTACTGAGCCACGAGGCTCGTCTCCCGATCCCAGACCCCTCGAGTCACCACGCAAGTTGAAGACGTGTCTTGAATCTCTTCGTGGTGTTCACCAAGCTCCACATCCATCGGGGGATAAAAACTTGGGGATTCTGGGAACTTTCACTCTGGAACACGTGACGACCTTCAGGAAGACGCGCCGCATGAATTTCAATTGTGCCACCGTGTATCCGTCACTGTGAAAATCTACCTCGTACTTAATCACGGCCAATGCCTCCACAATTTGTGCATTCTCGAGCCCCGCAATGGCCATGTGGGGCTTCTCCACTCGCGCTCCCAGCTCCTTGTGCATGTGTTCTCGATCTTGGGTCCAGTCGCTCCTCCAGTCGTCTGCAAGTCCCAACAGTGCAAATAACTCGTCACTTTCTCGGTGCAATTCTTCCAGCTCTCCCAGCAACGACCGCTTTGTGGCAAACCTCACCAGGAGATGTTTGGACTTGTGTTTGTCCACCAGAGCGAGGAATCTTCTGGCGAGTCGCTCCAGCAGATGCAGTCCGATTAAGGGCCGCCACAGGTCTTGGGCGCTGCATCTCCCTCAAACAGTCGATGCAGACGACGGAATCTCCCGTACAGTCGATGGAACAGTCGGTTGCACTCGTCACTCGAGTCTCGACAGCGTCCGGCCAGCAGTTCCAATTGGTCCTCGATCGAAGCAGCGTTTGGTCCCTTGAGGAAGGCGAATATGGACTGGGGGATGTGCAGCATCATGCCGATGCCCTCAGTGGGTTCTATGGAGTGTGGCTATCGCTAGTGAGGACTTGGCACTCTTCGAGTCGAGAGCGATAGTCGAAATGTGAGGAGCTCTGTCAACCCAACGGCTGATCGTTGTAACTTGATTTTTGTATGGTACTTTTATCGACTAAAAACAGTGAACCCATTGGTAATTTGTAGACCGGTGCTTTGGCTCCACTTGGTTTGCCACAGACGAACTTGACTGCTTATTGCTGAAATCCACTAACCACGTAAGAAGTTTGGCCGGCCTCGGACTTCGGTGTACTAGGGTCGACCTACTTGCCGATGGCTACATTTCACTCTCTTAACGCCGTGGACGCACGCCGCTTTTACGGAGGGATCTCTAATTCTTACTGTACGGTAGCATGACTGAGTGCGTCAGGATTGACGAATGCAAAGTATCTAAGTAGCCTCCTCCTGTTCCAGTAGGTTCATTGCTGCAACCATTCTAGCTACTGCACCTTCATTCACTGAGGCTGCGTATGTGTTGTGGCCACGACTACAGGTGTCACATGAAGAGAGAAGTGCCTTTGTGGCAACAAAGGACGCCATTCACTCAAATTGATTTGTTGAAACAAATAGTACTAGCCACGTCGGGATAACGGCTACAGCGCGACATCAAAGCCGCACTCTTTAAGCAACCGTTTTCTTACCAAGACGGCGGCGAGCGGGGGTGCACTTCGTGTCGGTCTCCGTCGTAGGAGTTTCGGCAGACGGAGCCTGAGTGGCAGTCGACGGCGCCTCCGTCGCGGGGGATTCGGCCTGCAACGGTGCCGGAGTTGCCGGCGACTCGTTATCCGCAGAGGGAGACCCGCTGTCCGCAGGCGGGGATCCGTTGTCCGTAGACGGCGATCCGTTGTCCGCGGACGGCGAAGATTCAGATGCTGGGGCGTCGGTCGATTCCGTCTGCGTCTGGCCCGTTGATGAAGATTCGGTTGTGGGTGTCTCGCCCGAGGACGTTGAGTTGGACGTCTGGGCGGGTGAACCACCGCCACCGCCACTTCCCGTAAGCGGGACACAATTGACTGTCAACAGAGCAAAAGCACTGTTTAGATGGACATTATAAGAAATGAGCTCAAGCAAAGCCAGATACCAACGTACTGTACGATTGCCATTGCTCGTTCTGGAACCCGAGCCAGTAAATCGTCAACATGCAGTTTCCATTACACGATGAATAGTCCACGGGCATCTCCGACATCTGGTTGGATCCGTCGGCACCACCAGGGTATTCTTCTTCACAGTCGTCACCGTGAAGAACCATCTTGTCGTCGATGTAAATCTCGCACGGGCCCTAAAATAACGTGAATTTATTAAACAGATAGCTACTACACGAGTTGTCAATACCCACGTACCGTGTGCGTGAAGCCACCGCCTCCATTGCCCCACCAAATAGCTTTCCCATCGCTGGGCACTGGCTTCGGGTCCGCGTCCGCGAGCGTGTAACCGCACGTCTTATCCTTGACCATGTCCAGCACAACGTCCTTCACGCTCATACCCTTCTCGGCAGCCATCGTCTTGAATTTGCCCACTTGGTCGCCACCGGATCCAATGTCCCAGTAGTTGTCGACCAGAGTAACCCACTCGACGGTAGGCGCACCTTCTTCGAAGGTCGGTTCGGGGCTCTTGAGGTGTCCGTGGGCATCGGTGCGAGAAGCAAATGCCAGCAGCGCAATGGCCGATGAAAGAGCAGCACCGGTCAGCATTGTGGTCGAGTTGTGGTTGGTAGCGAGCTAGAGAATTAGAAAATGCGAAAGAGATTGTGGTGCGGTGACTCAATCTGCCTTTGCGTTCTTGTCGCCGAATCGTGCCCGCAAGTGTTTACTGTATCTTATGGTCCATAAGGTAAAGGCTACCGTACTGTAGCACCGAAAATCACGACGGCTGGTTTTGAGGAATCATAGAGTGCCCCTGACGAAATGGTGATGAATGATCTCGGTGTGCTTCCATGCAGAAGCTTTTCGGTGGCGAGTTTGAGAGGAGAACTACCCGCGAGCTCACTTGTCATTAATCTCGGTAATCAAACTTCGGGTTGGGTTTCTCGGTCCAAGCCCCGAAAGTATTTATTATTCATGCAATCAGCGCTAACGTGACGGTGTAGTGACATTACCAACCTGACTGTCCATTGGACGTTTGGACACTTGTCAAACGTGAAAGCGTCACGGACCAAACGTTTACACCTGACGATGTCTACCTCGGTGGAAGTTTCACCTTTAAGGTGAGTAGATAACAATCTCCTTCCCCACGGTCTACCGGTCTACTCTAAAACATTCCTTGCCATGGCAAGTATGTCAAAATGACAGCCACAAGTTGAAGGGGAATCATAGACGACGACGCGTACCGACACTAGCAGCTGACCGCGTCATCACTACAACTACATAATCTACTGCGTGTGTGCCGCGTCAACAGCGGACTTCATAATCAGCACCGATGTTTGTTCTGCAAAGCTGTGGTAGGCTGCCACAAGGGCACGCCCCTGTGGGGCAGGCAGCAGGAGGGACAAGAACTATCTGTCTTACTTGCTGTACAATCTGGACTATCTGCCTAACTTACTTTACAATCTGAACAAGCAACAATATACTGTCAATGAAAGGCAACACACAAGACGAGTGCCAGCATCACTAATATGGGCCTTTCCAAAGATACATTTTTTTTTTTTTTTTGAGGGGGCAAGGGGGAAGGGTGCCTGCCAGTTCATTATTAGGGCGGCATGTAAATCTACGAATGAGTTATCTTGACTAGCACTGGCGGCCTTCTACCCTCGTCTTCGGCATAAGTAAGGCTGCGAAGATGAACTTCGGCACCGTAGCTGTCATCCGGAAACCTAAAGATCCTTCAATAGTAATGTTCACCAGAGGCAGTGTCAAACGTTCTGAACAAAGAGTCGAACAAAACTCTCATGAGACGAAACTCAATGGTCAAGGACTTAATTCCTAAAATCTACACGAATAGCTTTTAAGCTATTCGTGTAGATTTAAAAAGAAGAAGCAATTAGCTTTCAACTGACCCTGCTGAGGCTCAGGTTCGACACGCTGCTCACTGAAAGCATCCTGGAAACGAGCTAGCACCTTTTCGAGCATAATAACCTGAGAGAGATCACAAAATAGTTTAGTCACATCGTGTGTCAGAGAGGCATAACAGCTTGCTAGCAAGGTGTGATACCTGTCCATCTGTACACGCTCCTATCCTGGCTGTAGGGAAGATATAGCATCATTTAGCTCCTGGTTTTGTATCCCGCTCAATCCCAAAGATGGCCTTCAAAAAGCAGCTCGGTGTGTTGACTCAAAATCACCACACGAAAGAAAAAGGAGACAACAATGGAGAACAGATGCGCCAGCGTAGGGTATTGCCGCATTGTTTACCCCACCCATTGTCTTGTATTGTGATTACTCGTTCTGCGATCAAACGCTAGCGAGCCCTACACCGAGATCGAGCCGCCATACAGATTGTCGTTATCGTCTCGAAAGATAGTACTTTACTCGTTGCCACAGAAACGAAAGAGTTGCGGTTGCCTATTGGGTCAGGAAGACAACACTTCCAATTACAAATAGTCTGGATGTCTTGACCGCGCCATTTTAAACTTGACCGAGCCGCCGTCATTTTGCTTTTGCCGACCACAACCCGAAACGAAACACCAGCGATGCTCACCACAGCTACCATTTCATCGGCTTTCGTGGTGGCAACGTTCATCACTTGTGCCGATGCTCACGGCTATATAGAGCAGCCTAAGGCAACATGGAAGGACTCGCCCAATCCTGGCTGGGTCACGAATGTCGACAACTACTGGGATATCGGGTCAGGAGGTGACCAAGTGGGTGCATTCAAGAAGATGGCTGAAGAGAAGGGCATGAGCGTGAAGGACGTTGTGCTAGACATGGTTGGCAGCCAGAGTTGCGGTAACACGCTTCCAGACGGCGAAGCTCAGCCAGTTCCCACGGATGGAAAAGCAAAGTGGCTCGGTAATGGCGGCGGTGGTTTCACGCATACTGTACGTTTCGATGACGGCGATGATTATGTCGCTGTCCGATAAATTTTACAGTACTGCTGTTTCTTGTAGGGTCCGTGCGAAATTTACCTCGACGACAAGATGGTTCTTCATAGCGATGACTGCGAGGACGAGTTCAAGGGTGGTGACGTCGGTTCAACCCAGACGTCGGATATGCCTGTGGATTATTCGTCGTGCAATGGCAAATGCTTGTTCACAATTTATTGGCTGGCCTTCCAGAACGAGCAGTGGCAGAGCTACGGTATGCTATCGTCCATTCCGAGTTTATCGTAGCAATTGACGTCATGGTTGTGTGTGTGTTTACAGTCAACTGTGTCCCGCTAACGGGTAGTGGTAGCTCAGCCACACAGGCTCAGGCATCATCGACGGGGGCAGACTCCACCGATGCGCCATCTACCGAGACGCAGGGTAGCAATACTGAAACGCCTTCGACTTCTACGCAATCGACGGAGGCTTCGTCGACCGGGGCACAGACGCCTTCCCCTCAAGCGACGGAAGCTCCTTTGGCTGCAGCTCAACTAACCCAGGCACCATCCCCTGCAACAACACAGGCACCCTCGACTGAAACGGAAGCACCGGAGGTCGATACCAAGTGCATCCCAACACGTCGTCTTCGTAAGATGATGCTGGCTTATTGAGCTCCAACGTGAAGTCAACGCGGTCGATCAACTCAGTAGTGTCGGACCCACATATTTGTATGCATATCCAAACCGTAAGAGCATCAAAACCATGTCAGAGAATAGTACTTGTGCGCTTGAGTACATAGTGCTTACCTGCATTCCAGCCTTGCTTGTAGGGTAAGACTGTACTGTGTAGCTTGTACGTGAGCTCAAACATGGCGTGGAAGGCAGGACAGTACAGGAAGTATTACGTGACGCTTTCAGCGGTGACCTTCAAGAGTTGAAAATTTCATCTTTTGGAAAGTCCCTATACGACCGGTAGCTTGCGCGTAAGTCTTTACTCAGTGCATGCAAGCATAGCTTGTTCGTCGAATGGCCAAATCTCAAACCTGCCTTAGATGCGGGAAGCAACACGAGTGCAGTAAGTAATACGTGACGGTATCACCCTTGGAAAGTCACTATAGCATTAACTTAGTCAATGCACAGAAAATCTGTTGAGCACACAAGCGCTGATTGCACGGACAAAAGTATAAGCTTGCCTTTGGTGATCGATAAACAAATACGAAGTGTAAGCAACCGACAGTAGTAACAAGGTGACTTGTGTGTATTGCAAGTCGAGCTGACACCGAAAAACTTCATGCATGGCAGCACAAAACTTAATTCGCTGTTGTCAGTGACTTCCTCGGGGATTCTTTAAAAACCAGCCGCGATTTCGGTGAACAATAGCCTTTACATTGTTTTGTCACGCTCAAGAGCTTGAGCGTGACTCATACAGAGCGGACGTGATATATCAATGATCGATCGACGATCATAGTCATCGCCTCACAAACTATTTCGCATTTTCTATTTCTCTAGCTCGCCACCAACCGCAACACGACCACAATGCTGACCAGTGCTGCTCTTTCATCGGCCATTGCGCTGCTGGCATTTGCTTCTCGCACCGATGCCCACGGACACCTCAAGAGCCCCGAACCGACCTTCGAAGAAGGTGCGTCTACCGGTGAGTGGGTTACTCTGGTCGACAACTACTGGGACATTGGATCCGGTGGCGACCAAGTGGGCAAATTCAAGACGATGGCTGCCGAGAAGGGTATGAGCGTGAAGGACGTTGTGCTGGACATGGTCAAGGATAAGACGTGCGGTTACACGCTCGCGGACGCGGACCCGAAGCCAGTGCCCAGCGATGGGAAAGCTATTTGGAGGGGTAGTGGAGGCGATGGCTTCACGCACACGGTACGTGGGTATTGACAACTCGTGTAGTAGCTATCTGTTTAATAAATTCACGTTATTTTAGGGCCCGTGCGAGATTTACATCGACGACAAGATGGTTCTTCACGGTGACGACTGTGAAGAAGAATACCCTGGTGGTGCCGACGGATCCAACCAGATGTCGGAGATGCCCGTGGACTATTCATCGTGTAATGGAAACTGCATGTTGACGATTTACTGGCTCGGGTTCCAGAACGAGCAATGGCAATCGTACAGTACGTTGGTATCTGGCTTTGCTTGAGCTCATTTCTTATAATGTCCATCTAAACAGTGCTTTTGCTCTGTTGACAGTCAATTGTGTCCCGCTTACGGGAAGTGGCGGTGGCGGTGGTTCACCCGCCCAGACGTCCAACTCAACGTCCTCGGGCGAGACACCCACAACCGAATCTTCATCAACGGGCCAGACGCAGACGGAATCGACCGACGCCCCAGCATCTGAATCTTCGCCGTCCGCGGACAACGGATCGCCGTCTACGGACAACGGATCCCCGCCTGCGGACAGCGGGTCTCCCTCTGCGGATAACGAGTCGCCGGCAACTCCGGCACCGTTGCAGGCCGAATCCCCCGCGACGGAGGCGCCGTCGACTGCCACTCAGGCTCCGTCTGCCGAAACTCCTACGACGGAGACCGACACGAAGTGCACCCCCGCTCGCCGCCGCCTTGGTAAGCAAACGACAGCTCTTTGAACGTAGGGATACAGCTCTCGACTTGTGTGTTTGATAAACAATACCTGTGCAGCCGCTACTAGCCTCTCTGGAAATGCTGCGCTATTGCTGTTGCGACAGTCATCCGAGAGGCGTGTTTACCGCACGCTGGCAGGTATAATCCGTCGATTTCAAATCTGCCAAATGAAAGCTATCAGACTATTTGTCCCTATTAACACTCTTCGCTAGGCTTCACTCTTCGTATTAAGCGGGTTGGAAGCAGATTGAAACGCATGTGCTCCTTTCAAGCAGCCTTTTTTTTCAAATGCCGCTCGCTTATCGGCAAGATTATCAAGAGCCGCTGTGACTTCGTTATCTTGCGCTGGGTGCAGTTATATTGCTCGTTAAACAGCGCCATCGTCAATGCAACTCTTAACCCCTTCACAATTTCCCAGCACCTCTGTGTCCACGTGTCACGAGCTCTCATTTTGGAGACCAAGACAAGCTGTAGAATCCACTTCAAGCGGTACGAGAAGCAGAACACACCACACCATGCCACGAACTCTGGTTCCAACTGCTCGCTGTCGACATTCATATCCGCTGTCGTGCTTGAAGAACACTTGCATTTACATGTTGACAAGACGAAGACCTACTGAAAGCACAAAGAGTAGGTCGAGTTAGTGAAATCGATAACGAGTGAATCAATCAGATCTCAATTTACCTGCTAGCTAGCATCAGCTGATCGAGTACTGCGAAGACATCTTGCCCGAGTCCGTTAGTTAGAACACCTCTGCTTAATGCTACCATACACAATAAGTGACGACTTATTGCGACACCACGTTCGAGAGACGTCATCTCAACGTGATCAGTTTGAAGTGCATGCACTTGAATCCCGTGTGCTTGATATTAATCCCGGCAGCTCGCAGGTCGGCGATCACCTCCAGGGCCCCCGGTTTGGCCTCGAGTATTTCGCACCTCGACTCCAACGTGCTTCCGTTCGAGCAGTGCAGCGCTGAAGTTCTTCAAGGTTAACACGTTACCGCTCCAGTCTGGAGTCCAGAGCAGCAGCACTTTTTTACAGAGACATCTGATTGATCTCCAGGGGATCGTACTTCAAGATTTTGTTTTGAGCCCATAAGTTGCGTTTCCGTGGCGGGATTCACGACTGACTTTCTTTCAGAGGGTGTGAAGACCACATTCGCCATCTCAGTTGGCATGCGTCTGGATCACTTTGTGGTGGCGGCTACGGCTGCTCTACTTGCTACCAACGCTAACCCAGTATTCGCCGGCAATGTTGGCGAGACTCATGCAGCCACAACACACGCGAAATCGTTTTCGTTCGACTACGGTGATCAGGACGACCGCTCTACTGGTCTCTCTGCAGAGAAAGAGGAGCGACTGACAGGAGTTACTGCGGCGGCTGCTGCTGGAGGGAGATCTAACGGTGATGCCAATAGGAGCACGACGACGTCTGACGAACCCGGCTTCTGGGATAAAGTCACGTCATGGTGGAAGCGGACGTTTGGGAACCAGGCCGAGAATTCATCCACGTCGACTCGGCGACTTCGGCTGAAGCTACCGGTAGCATGAATCAGCTGGTCATTGTTGCGCGGCCATTGATGCGGACAGTGCGTCCGCAGTTTACCGAATCGAAGAATGACGTACCAAACCATAGTTGCTAAAATGAAGCAATGAAACAAACCACTTCTGCTTTCCTTTTTTGAGCTTGGGTGAAGCGAGTCCGAGAGCAATTCGGAGCGCGCACCACATGCAACTCCACCTAGCAATGGCTAGGCAAGCAAAGCATCAGAAATCGTGCTCGTCGTCGGATTCCAAACCGAAACGCACGTTATTATCACACCGCGGACAATCTCACGAGTTTGCGTTAGATCGAGACGCGTAGTTCTACTTGTGCGATGATCACCAAAAAGCAACCGATTGATTCTTCTGGAGCACAGGGCTTCAACGCCATGTCCACTACAGATTTCGAACAAGGTGCTTTCCAGTCGAGTCGGGCATCAAATCACCCAAATTGCCTTGAAACACTTCTTTAGAGCACAACATTTTCCTTAGGCACAACTGTTTGGACGATCGATGTGCTGCGATGTGCTTGCTACACATACGGAGCTGGACAGCCACTCCGGACCAGAGTCTGGTCGAGCAGCGAGATTCTCGGTGGATATCACTGAAGGCTGTAAAACAGGTACAACTGTGATACTACTACATGTCGTATACCTGTAGGTTGAGTACAAGTGCAGCAACATTGCACAACAGACCGCAGTTTTTCAAGAGTGTTGCCTACTATCGCAACTAGGCAGGGGTAAGAGCCGAAGAGAGCGTTTATTTCCCATGAAAAGCTGCGTTCACTCCTGTTGGATGTCGGGAAGCGTGCGACAGATGAGTGAAAATGAGTGAAAAGCCCATCAAAGTCGGCTCACTAAAATTATCTGAGGATTGGCAACCTTGGCTACGCCCAAGACTATCCCGCACATGGCCATGTTGTTGCCAACGTTCTTGCGTACAGTAGACATCACTTCGTTATTTGCGCTTTTGCTGGATTAACTCTCAACCACTTCTTCGCTCCAGCAACAAGAACAATGAAGCTCAACCTCATCATTTTAGCGACTGCGGTAGCACTAGCTACTAGCCATGAGAATCTCGTTGAAGCTAGCAAAACTAAGGTCGCGGCAACCACTGAGCCTAGCTTCACATTTTCCTTCGACAACAGCGACGCAGGTAGCGCCTCCGATGTATCCGCATCTGGTAGCACGGACTCTGTGAGTCAGCAGGAAATGAATGGTGGCACGGAGACTGTGCTCCAGGAGGAAACGAAGACTACTGCGCCAAAGAAATCGAAAATCGTCGCGTCCAGCAGTTCGTCCTCTTCAGCTTCTGCTTCGAGCGATCTGAGTGATCTCATGCCAACTAACAGCGATCTCGGAGACACGTCGGGCAGTGGTGGCTCCGTTTCGGCTACTAAGGGGAAGAAGACAAAGGCCCCCAAGGCGAAGAAGACCAAGGTTCTTGTAACGGAGTCTAGTGCCTCCAGCAGCGCTTCGGATTCTGCCTCCGCTTCGGCTAGCAGTGATGGCTCCGCCACGGCAACAAAGGGAAAGAAAACGAAGGCCCCCAAGGCGAAGAAGACCAAGGCTCCTGTAGCGGAGTCTAGTGCCTCTAGCAGTGCTTCAGATTCCGCTTCAGCTTCAGCTAGCAGTGATGGCTCCATCACGGCAACAAAGGAAAGAAAACGAAGGCCCCCAAGGCGAAGAAGACCAAGGCTCCTGTAGTGGAGTCTAGTGCCTCCAGCAGTGCTTCGGATTCCGCTTCAGCTTCGGCGTCGGCTTCAGCTTCGGCTTCGACCTCTACTTCAGCTTCCGCATCTGCCTCCATCGACCTGAGCGATTTCTTGCCGGCTAGCAGTGCACTTGATTCTGGCAGTGATGACTCCGCTTCAGCTACAAGCGAAACAACGACGAAGTCACCTATAGCAGAGACTACTGCGCCGGTTGATACCGGGTTGTCGTCGCTTGACTCCAGCAACCTCAGCGACTTGACGCCATCCACAGACTTCGCTACCTCTACGCCAAGTACCGAAACGGGTTCGCCTGCAAGTTCGACTGCCGGTTCGAGCGCGGGGAGAAACCTGGTTTCTGGTCGGAAAAGTGGTCCAATGTCAAGTCGTGGTGGAAAAAACTTTTGGCAACGAAAGTGAAGAGACCTCAACTACTACTCGTCTCCGGCAGTAAGCAGAGTTCCGTAGCGTACGCCCGAGAATAAGTGAGATGGCAGCTTTAATCCTTCTTCATGTTCAGGTATTGTTTATCGATACAGTCAGTTCATTGCTCTCCCGCCCTACACCTTTCTAGCAGCTCAAAACTGGATGTGCATTTTTCCCACAAGCGTGTTTCTGTCCTCAAAAGTCCATTAGTTGTGTTCAGGTCAGACCTGTTCGTACCAAGGTCGATGTCGCGACATCAAAGGGTGCGAACACCTCCAGTATAGTACTACTGTAAGAGATTCGTTCGTTGTCTCGGAGAGGGGCCTTATCTTGATAAAGATCATCTCATCTAATGAATACTATTCACACTTGAATAGCTCCAACTTGTAATCCAAGAAAACGAAAACCATGGGATGGATCGGATGGTTAGAAATGAGCATGATGTCCGTACATACGGGCCATGGCGGTATAACGGAGTTCAAGTGATGGAGCGTGAGGATGCGAAGCCATATCTAAGGATCGGTAAACCTCCTCTCAGCTGGAAACCTCGAACAGTATTACTACATGGCGCACTTTGCAATTGGCTTTCAACTCGACAGATCAAACTATTCCAAATCGACAAGTAATGCGCGTCAGTCTATTCGTTTTAGCGACTGCAGTCGCTGTGATCGCTTGCAGCGATGACTTTGCTGTTGCGAGTACGGCCACCGATCCCAGCCACACGTATTCCTTCGAGGACGAAAACGATCTCCAGGAAGAGCGCAACATCGTCGATGATCTCGTAAACAGTGGTGCATCCAGGCTCAAGGACGCCGTGAACAATGGCGCCTCCAATTTCAAGGACATCCTGAACACCGGTTCCGCCATCAAGGACATCTTCGACAGTGGAGCCTCCAATCTCAAGGAACTTCTGGACATTACCAGTGCGTCTAACCTGAAGGAGATCCTGGACATTAGCAGTGCCTCCAATCTCATCGATCTTTTGGATGTCAGTGACGCCTCCAACCTGAAGGAGATCCTCGATCTCAGTGACGCCTCCAACCTCAAGGAGATCCTGGACCTCAGCGACGCCTCGAATCTCAAGGACATCTTGGCCATCAGTAGCGCCTCTGATCTCAAGGAGCTCATAGACGTCAGCAGCGCCTCCAATCTCAAGGAGCTTGTGGAGGCTAGCAGCGCCTCAAGCTAAAAGCCCTGCTGAAAGCGGGAAGCGCGTCTAGTGTCGATGACCTCCTAAAATCTGCCAAAATCAAGGATCGCTCTGCCTCCGGTAGCGACGGGTCTTCGTCGAAGCCCAAGACCAAAGCCCCTAAAACAAAGACTACCCCGCCCAAAACGAAACCTGCAGCATCGTCTTCGGAAGATGAGAGCGATTCCGGCAGCGATGCGTCGACTACTGAGAAACCCAAGACGAAGACTCCTAAGCCCAAGACTACCGCGCCGAAGACGAAGCCCTCAGCATCGAGCAGTTCATCGTCAAATGACTCGACTCCTGCCCCAGCTACAGGAAACACCCCTGATACACAAGAGGAGAAGCCCGGAGTTTGGGACAGGATCAAGTCGTGGTGGAACAAGATCACAGGGAACAACGATGAAGGGAGCGCCACAGCTTCACGTCGCCTTCGGCAGTAGGCGAACGATGGTGCTGCTGCTATTCGTTGAATAGATAATCCTGTCAATAACCCAAGCTTTAGTATTTGACTACATTCACCTACGTCGAAGTACTTTTTGTTTCCGGCACGAAACACAGTTTTGCCAAATAAGTTGATGTTGAACCCCGCCACTTTGTTCAGAAGCAAAGCCTTCGAGGAAAACATTTGACGATGGCACGGCTGCATCGGCAAATCGCCAATAAAGACGGAAGTACATCTTTTTGCACGTGACGAGCACGAAGCCAAAGACTGGGAAAACACACAGGCTCTTCAGGAGAATCTGGTCGAAACTGTGAGCATCAGGATTTATCACTGAATCTGTGCGCTTTCCTCCCGACATGAAGCCCGGCTTGGGATTCCAAGCCAATTAGACTGGACGGCCAAGGTGACCTGGTCATCTTGACTGTCGAATGAAACGTGCCAGAGCATGATTCCAAGCTGCCAGATGGAGATCTGGGATTATTAAAGGATCGGCAAGCCTGCTCTTTGCTACGAATGCTTCACAAACTTGTGACAAAGAGGAGGCTGGGATTAACAATAATGATCTAGCTTTCAAGACAGACCACTTCGCAATCTGCCCAGCACTCAGCACCCTCAACCAGAAAAATGCGTCTCGCACCCGTTGTTATTGCGACTGCTCTCGCTGTGGCCGCTTGCGGCGATAACCTTGCTACTGCAGCCAAGACCAAAACCCCAGCTACCCCTGACCCATTGTCCCTCAGTGACAGTGACAGCGGCTCTCTCGATATCGATGAACTCCTGGCGCTTTACGGCAGTGACTCCGCGTCGGCAGAGGAGACCAAGGCCCCCAAAACGAAGACAAAGAAGACCAAGACTCCTGCACCTGCCACCGACGACAGCGACTTGGACGATATTTTGGATGAATCTGCGTCGGCAGAGGAGACCAAGGCCCCCAAAACGAAGACAAAGAAGGCCAAGACTCCTGCACCTGCCACCGACGACAGCGACTTGGACGATATTTTGGATGAATCTGCGTCGGCAGAGGAGACCAAGGCCCCCAAAACGAAGACAAAGAAGGCCAAGACTCCTGCACCTGCCACCGACGACAGCGACTTGGACGATATTTTGGATGAATCTGCGTCGGCAGAGGAGACCAAGGCCCCCAAAACGAAGACAAAAAGGCCAAGACCCCTGCACCAGCCACCGACGACAGCGACTTGGACGATATCTTAGCCGATGACTCTGCCTCGACTACGGGCAAGAAGACGAAGGCCCCAAAGACCAAGAAGACCCCTGCCCCCGCACTCGATGAAAGTGATGCTAGCGACGCCAGTGACGCTACCGAACCCGCCTCTACGCCATCCACCACCGCTCCAACTACAACGGGATCCTTTTCCGGCGGTAAGCCTGAAAACGAATGGGGATTCTGGCCCAAGGTCAAGACGTGGTGGAAGGACTTGTGGAAGAAGGATGAAGAACCCGCCGCTCGTCGCCTTCGGTTGGCCGATGGTGAGCTGGAATAAGCTCGCTTTTCCTGTGTGCTCGGCGCGATGCTGTAACATCAAGATAGCAGAGTATGTAGTAATGCATAGCAAATTGAAAAACGTTGGAAAGTGGTCCGTACTATCCGCCTTGACGCTGGAATTTGCCACCGATGAATCTCTTAAGCAGATCCGTAGCATGGCATACCGTTTTAGGTTCTGATTAGGACGGGATCACCAAGACTCTGGTCAGGAGGGGGTCACCAAGACGTTGTACATCATAAAGAAACAAACGATTTTTTCAACTGATAATCTATTGCAGAAGGCAATTGCGATCTAGGAGTCTGACAGCATCCTAATAAGTCTGTGCCGCCAAACGCTACAGCATCCGCTTACTTGTGCAGAGCCTTCATCTTTGCGATAATGGCGGTGCCCATGGCGGCCGTGCCCACTACGGCAGACTGGTCCTTCGTCAGATCACCCGTGCGAACGCCATCTAATAGCACCTGCTCCACAGCCTTCTCGATCAGTTGTGCCTCAGCTTCCATCTGGAACGAGTAGCGCAGCAGCAGAGCTGCCGAGAGAATCTGCGCAATGGGGTTGGCCAGATCCTTGCCAGCAATGTCAGGTGCAGATCCGCCGATAGGCTCAAAGAGGTGGACCTTGTCGCCCAAACTGGCCGAGGGCATGAGACCCAGAGAGCCCGGCAGGACAGACGCAGCGTCCGACAGAATGTCGCCGAACATGTTGCCCGTCACGATCACATCGAACTGGGACGGGTTGCGGATCAGCTGCATCACAGCGTTGTCAATGTACCTATTCGGTTTTACAGTACAGTACGGCAACATTGGTGAGCGCCACGGATCACAACACCCTGCGAACAGCGATTGGAGTGCGGTGTTAAATACGTACATGAAGTCGAACTGCACTTCCGGGTAGTCCTTGGCCACATCCTTGGCGACCTTGCGCCACAGACGGCTGCAGTCCAGCACGTTGGCCTTGTCCACAACCGTCAACTTCTTGCCGCGCTGCAATATCCACCAACACCATAAGTTCATCAGATTTCATCAGTCAAAACGTTACACTACAATAGCAACTTACGTTCATAGCCGTTTCAAAGGCAAACTTCATGGGCTTGGTGATCTCTTCCACTGTGTACTTCATCACGTCCGTGGCCGTGTCTCCATTGGTGTTGTGCTCTCCAAAGTAGATTCCAGACACCAGTTCCCGCACGATCACCATGTCCACTCCGTTGGCAATAATGCTGGGCTTGAGTGGCGACAGGTCCGGCAGCATGGAGTAAATCTTGGCCGGACGGATGTTCACAGCCAGCTGGAAGTTCTTGCGCAGTCCCAGCAGACAATTCTTCTCCGCGTCCTTCCACTTGGGGTCCTCCTGGGCGTCCGTGGGGCCGCCCACAGAGCCGAAGAGCACGGCGTCCGAGGCCGCCACAGTGTCCACCGTCGACTGCGGCAGGTGCGTCTTGAACTCTTCGTAGGCTGCGCCGCCGCAGAGCGCCGTCTGGAAGGAGAACTGGTGCTGGAACAACTCGCCCGTCGTCTGTAGGACCTGCACCGCCTGGTCGCAGACCTCAGGGCCGATGCCGTCGCCCGGGAGCACTGCGATCTTGTACGTCTTGCCGCTCATGTGTGTGGACGGAGTGATGGTCTTGTGCAAGACTCGGCCGATTGGATAGTGACGCACGTTGAACGCCCGAAATAGCAAAGTGAATGCGCAAACAGCATCTTTGGCCCATGATTGGCTGAAAATACAGTGTAGCCATTCCAGCGATGCAAAACTCGGCTTCATGGACAACTTTGTGCTGCGTGGGGACGCGGCGGCGGCTCTGGCAGCTTCGCTAGCTGATGCACCACAGCAAGCGCAGAAGAAGAGGAGGAGACAGACGACGATCCACCACGGCGATAAAGTGGTGCGTGTTGCAAGTCTCAAGGCGACAATTAAGGTGTAAAACCGGAGGGTAAACGGTCAGTTGTGGTGTATATTTTGTTATATTGTGGCTTTACAGGTGTCGGAAGAGCGTGTGCAGTATTTAAAAGAAGAGCTAGACGATGCCAAGACTGCCAGCAATATGATGAGCGTATTGGAGGCTCTGGAGCAAGTGTTTGTGTCGCTGGAGATGCTGGAGAAGACGAGGATTGGCGTTACACTCACAAGACTCACACGGCGTGCTGACTCTGGTGAGAAGATAATCCTTCTCTTTTGGCAATCTATAGATCTGACGTATGGACCCGTGTTTACACTGCAGATGAAGTGAAGGAGAGAGCTAGAAATCTACTACGGGCGTGGAAGTCCCGTGCGAAAAAGGCAATGAGACGCAGAGCAAGACGAGTGGAGACTTACGGCCGCAACTTCGCTGACTAGAGTGGGGTACACACCATTACTGCTTGTACAAAATAAGAGTGATGTTTGCTGGAAACAATCTCGTATTACCAGGTATTGTTTTGGTACGAAGAGGCGAGAATTCTCCTACAACTTCATTCTATTGCACGGACAAGTTATGCGCACTATATTCTAGCACTGCGAGTCTTGCGAAATACGCCGTGAGCTGGACGCTGTGCGTGCACGCTGAGCGGACAGCGTCATATCAGCACGAGTCAAATAGCCAAGGAACCCGAAGTACAAGCAGCAGGTGCCTCCCAACGCGATAAGGCCAACGACACCTAGCGCCAAATTCTCCAGGTTCGTGAAAATCAGGTACAGATTGATCACACACACGAGACCACCTAACAACCAGCCGCTTACTACGGTAGCCCGGCTATTAGCAAAATCGCCCATAAGCTCCGGTGAACTCGTGAACATCAGCACAGGGATCAGCGCAAACGGAAGCTGAATCGACTGCAGCACATTCAGCAACTCGTCCATGCGGTCGCTATCAGACGGGTTTTCCTGGCTCAAAATTGCCACTGTCATCGCTGGAACTAGCGACACGCATCGAGTGAGGGCCACACGCTTCCATGGTGACAGATGAAGCTGCAAGAAACCTTCCATAACGAATTGCCCAGCATACGTCCCCGTCATGGTGGAACTCTGGCCAGCAGCCAAGAGACCAATGGCCCAAATTGTATCGGCATAATCGCCTAGCATACCGCTAATCGCCACACCAGCTTGAGACAATCCAATTTCCTGGCACATGCCTTCCGCACCACTTGCGAGTTGGCAGTGACCGTACGTCTCTCCAACCGCAATTCCCCTGGCACACATGCCGTATTGACACCGTTAGTGTAGTAAGATTCAGTGCAATCGGTAGAGAAGAAGCCCTTCGCGAAAACCGCTAGCACGGCTAAGTTGATCAAGAATGACACGAGTAACGCGAACCCAGACTCGATTGCGAAGTACTTGTTAGCCTCACGCACCTTTCGGCCATCGTAACGATTCACCTGCCGTGTCTGCACCAATGCTGAGTGCAAGAAAATATTGTGCGGCATGATTACAGCACCAAGAATTCCTACGGCCTGCGTCACTGCGTATCGGTCTACATGAGGCACAAAGCCACTCGCAACGTCCGCTGTCGATACTGCACCACGTACAAGGTTGGCGCAGAAACATACCAGCATTACCGCAATCAACGCGACGAAGAAAGCCTCCAGCTTCCGAATGCCATAACGGTGCAGCAGCAAGAAGGTGAATGTGTCGAAGCCCGTGATAAGACAGCCCACCCACAGTGGGAATCCAAACAGAACGTGGAAAGCAATGGACGACCCAAGTACCTCCTGTACATCACTGGCAACAATTGCGATCTCCGTCATGATCCACAATGTCAACGATGCCCAGCGTGGATACACTGCCGTGCACACCTCGGCCAGGTTCTTCCCCGTCACAACTCCAAGTCGTGCCGCTAAAACTTGCAGGAAAAATCCCATCGCAGTTGCGGCAAACAGAACCCACGTCAACTGGTAGCCAGCATACGCTCCAGCTTGCAGGTCGCTCTCGAGGTTTCCTGGATCCACGTACGCGATGCTCATGAGCCATCCGGGCCCTGCGTAAGCCCATAGGGTCCGCCAACTGCAGCGAAACCAAGCGACGTGTCAGACCATAACCAAGAGGTGATAGCTGCAGTGATAACAAGCGACAAACCTGAAGCTGCGACTCGTAGCGTCCTCGTCAGGGGCTTCCACCTCACCAGCAGACAGAGCCAGCGCCTTGTCCACTGCGTCGTAGCTCGCCACGTCCTCCGCGTCGTCGCCAAGCAGCAGATCCAGCTCCGAAGCTCTGGTCTTTGGCATGCCTGGAGCACCTGGAGCTGCAGCAGTTGTGCCCATGGCGTTGTGGTGGTTGGATACCGATGAACAAGAGTCACACCCTGACGCTGCAATGTATTGTTGAGGGGATGGGGAACCAGATGGACGTTCGTGATTGGCCATTAATTTCTACCACTCATACGACAGTGCGAGACGTTGAAGTTGCTCAGGTGCATATTTCAGATCTCCACTAACCTACTGGTAGCTCTCCCGACATTGTTGCTGATCATCTTGATACGTAGTGCTTTATGCACCTCGACCAACTTTTCATTCCATTAACGTCTCTGCCGTTGCTTCGAGGTGATAGCAACAAAGGCGACACTATTTGGAATTACCAACGTCGCCAATCGAGTTAGCTCATTTTCCTCCAATCAAAACGTTTACAGATTTGACTGGTTTTTGCAGTGGGAATTGTGAAGCCATGTACGCTGGTGTGGACAAGTATGGCGGTGCATTGGTAGGTGAAGGCCAGCCGGACGGGAGTTCCGCTGCAGCTGCAACGCCCTCATCGTCTGGACTGTCGCTTGAAGAAGCGATTGAGACTGCTGCAGCTGAAGAAACTGTGGTGGTGGACGTCCCGTATTCGTATCTGGAGGATGAGGACGACCCGACTTCTGTGGTCTCTGGTGTCTCGAAAGTTCTTCTGGCTGCCCAATTGAATCCTGAGGCCGGAGGACTTATGTGGGTGGAGCAGAGCAGTCCCCAAGAAGCCTACAAGAATGTGGTGGCCATGTCCCAGATGACGTCCATGCTGAGGGACCACGATCGCAACTCGTGCTACGAGCGAGGCATCAAGAGAGCCATCGCCAAGTTTAAACAGGAACGCGGTCGTGCTCCAATTGTCCTGGACATTGGCACAGGCACTGGACTTCTCTCCATGTTTGCAGCGACCCATGGAGCGGAGCACGTGTACGCCTGCGAGATGTTCGTGCCCATGGCTGAGATCGCAGAGCAGGTGACCAATGCCAACCACCCTGAAAAGATCACAGTCTTCCCTTTGCGCTCGACGGATCTGACGGTGGCGCCGGAGGGTGAAGTGCATGATAAGACGTCTTTTCATCTGCCGCGACGCGCGGATATGCTGGTGTCGGAGCTGTTCGACTCGGTACTGCTGGGTGAGGCGGTGCTGCCTACGATCCGTCACGCTATGCAGCACTTGCTACAGCCTGATGCTGTCGTCGTGCCGGAACGCGCTACCGTGTTCGCGCAGGTTGTGGAGAGCGAATCTATCTACCACTTCAACAGCTTTGCAGTTCCAGAACAACAGAGTAATGAGGCCGGTGTTCCTGCGCGTAAAGCTAAGCTGGCTAGAAGCGACATAGCGTGGCAATGTGAAGGTGGCAAACCAGCGCTTCCTGTGCACTTCCGCGCTCTGGAGAACGACTCGAAGGTGCTTACGAACTGCACAAAGGTGCTGAGCTTTGACTTTACAAAGCCGTCGACAGGAGTTGCAACCTACGAAGAGACGGTGGTCGACGCAGTGGAGGCCGGGAAAGTTCAAGCTGTCTTAATGTGGTGGGAAGTGAGCTTTGATGAAAACGATGAAGTGGTGTATTCAACGCAGCCTGGGGTGCAGAACTGGCAGGACCATTGGGTGCAGGTAGTGTTCCCACTTGTCGGGGATATTCGTGTACAAGTTCAAGATAAGTTGGTGCTTCGAGCTCACCACGATGACATTCGGATTTGGTTCGACGTCGAGACTGCACCTGAGCAGGACCCGCCAAAGAAAGCGAAGCGCACAGTGCTAAGTGAGAAGCCCCCGTGCAGTTGTGGAATGCATCTTATCTGCAATGCGGAACGTATTTCGATGCTCACGGATGCTGCGCGTCGGGAGGCCTACAACGCTTCTATTTCGTCAGCGGTTGCGGAGTTAACAGCCTCCGAACCATTGCGGACAATTTCGTGTCTTGACATCAGCGATGGATCCCTGTGCGCATTGCTTGCTGCAACATACAGTGAGGTTTCGAGTGTAACCTCCATCGAGTCCAAGGAGGTGTCAGCACGGATCTTTGACCAGATTTTGAGCTACAACGGCGTCAACGTACAGGTTCTCAACAGCGGTGTGAAAGGCCTGCTGACTGAGCACCTCCAAGGAGAGCCATCTAGTGTCGACCTGTTGGTTGGCGAGCCCTTCTACTACTCGATGCAGAACTTACCACTTTGGCAGGCATTCAACTTTTGGTTGCGGCGCTCTGCAGTGGACGGTTTATTGCACTCGAACGCTCGTGTGTTACCCGCTCGTGCTCGCGTGCTTGCTCAAGCTGTGCGCTTCGAAAACTTGCACGAGTGCTTTGGTGCCGTGGGGAACGTATCGGGCTACGATCACGCGACCTTCGACCAATTCCAGGATGAGTACTACACGCGCAACTTTCCATTCCCAGCATACATGTATCCGTTCAAACAAGCTTCCGAGGTGGTGGAGCTTGCAGTGCTAGATTTCATGCAGACTGCTCACACAGTGGCCACCAATGGTAGCGTGGAGCTGTCCGACTTAGCTGCGAACGCAGTGATCGTCTGGGTCGAATACACGCTAGACACCGAAGGCCATCATGTCGTAGCAACTGGCCCAGCCGTTCGTTATGCCAAGCAACTCATTCGCTTCCTGCCGCCTGCGGCGTCTGGCGCGGCGTCGAAACGCGTGGTGGCTACCAAGTTTTGTTTTGACTCGCTGGAAGGCACGATTGAACTCAACATTGATGCTAACTAGACAACTGAGCGCTCGCTTTAGTACATTTAGAGAAACAAAAGCAAGTCTACTGCCGTGTGCAACCTCCCCCATCCAGATTAGGTATTGGTTGTTTGCATCTAATCGTCTGACTAAGCCTTATTCTGCTGCGTTTTACCGGATTTGCGCTCCTGAAGCTTGCGCAGGTACTGCTTGCGCTTGGCTTGCTCTGCCTTGATTTCCTGCATCCGACGGTGCTTAACCTCCTCTAGCTCGTCGAAAAGCAAAGTAGCTACATTATCCTGCAGATCCAGCGACCAGGCTTTCGTACGCGGGTGGTTAGCAAGTTGATGCAGCATGTCGTGATTTTCTTCTCGTGAGAGTGCGGCCATGACGTCGCGTAAAAACTCCCACAAATCCAACGGTGCGTCCTCGCTACTTGGAAGATGTACCATGTCTATGAAGGTGAGAAAAAATGCCCCCAGCTCCGTCTCCAGTTCTGTTGGCATTGCCTCAGTCGGTTCGGACATAGTAGCCGTGAGCAAAGGCTTCTGTGTGAAAAACTGCTGCACGAGCTCTAAGAACTCCAGTGCCTCAGCATCTTCAGGCTCGGTTTCGAAACCCAGCTTGCGTGCAACCTCTACATTCTGTTTAACCTGGGCAGCAGCATTAATACGTGCACGCAGGCGGCTCACAAAAGTCCAGCGTGTCGCCGACTGAAAAGGTGGACCGCGTACCGATGCACCTGGTGCCAACACATCCACGGGCGGAAAGACGCGGTTACGCGCCAGTGAAGCCTCCAGCCCAATGTAGTCGTCAACGAGCGATGTCACGCGTTCCTGGAATTCGGACGGAATTTCCTGGCTGTCTGGGGCATCTACGAGCACGAAGGATGTAAGTGACGGTCCCTCTTCCTTCTTTGATGCGCCCTTAAATTGAGCTGAACGCTCCATCAATATTGCGTGCGCGCTGAGACTGATTTGAGCGACACGCGGTAGACGCAGCGACTGAACCAAGCCCTCCACCACCGTTGTGTGCGTGGCCAGATCGTCGTAGACCACCACGCTGCGAGGGGACTTGCCATGATGCATAAGAAACTCAGCGATAGCACAACCACTAAACGGCGCCAGGTATTGCAACACTGTCGAGTCACGGTCACTAGCAGCAACAATCGTAGTGTGCTCGAGTGCTCCTGTCGTCTGCAAGGCGTCACGAATCTGATGGATCCTTGCCGGGCTCTTGCCAATGCAAACATACACAAACTGAGGCGGTTGCTCTCCACGAGCCTTAGTCAACGCCACCTGGTGAGTAATCACATCCAGCGCCACTCGCGTCTTGCCTGCATTTCTCGGCCCCATCACGCCAAATCGATGCCCCAAAGCCATCGGATGCAGACAATCCACAGCCAGCAGTCCAGTCTCAAACGGTGCACGCAGCGGGCCACGAGCCATGAGTCCTGGCACAGTTTGAGCTCCCAAGCCACGCGCACACGGTCGTTTGCACTAACTTCAGCACTCTTCTTCTGCTCATCTTCCATCAGCGAGCGTCCTAGAGGGTCCACCACAGCACCAGCAAAAGCCCTCACACTGCCAGGGATCTCCAGTTGTTCCTGCTCTAGCTGCACATCCATTCCCTTCGTCACAGGCCTGGATCGAGCTGCCTCATCGTTGCCGTGCAGCAGCGCCACGTGCACCGCCTTCTTCTCCATGAACAGCACCAAGCCTTGACACAGAAACTGCTCGTCGCTGTCTTTGACGCTCACAACGGAGCCGATGGTGGCATGACGCAGTCCGGAGACGCGCGCCAAGCCGTTCTGCACGCCCATCACGACGCCACTGAGCGGCAGTTCGGCCTGCACACCTGTGGGCTCTTCATCGACTGCTGGGGCGTCCTCGTCTTCCTCTGCGAGCTTCATAAAGTCCAGCAGTTGCTGCTCCAGCTGCGACTCGCTGTCGTCTGCGGCGTTGCGTCTTCCGCCGGCCAGAGTGGGCGTAGAAGAATGCAAACTGCGTGACGACGTAGAGGACACATCGGAAAGGGAGGTTGGCACAGTCGAAAGACTAGAAACGCCCCGGAAGCGCGTGCGCAACAACCGCGAGATCGCCACTGAACCCCGTCGTGTTCCACGCATGAGAGGCTGTAAGGCTAGCCGAAATCACGTTTTTTAAATGAGAAAAACGTTTTCTTATTTTGGGCAGACTGTAAAAAACTGTTTTGGGAGCGAAAATCTCGACTTTCATTTTAAAAATAATTAAAATTCTTTTAAGAATTTAAAAATAAAAGCTTAAATTAGAATCACCAAAGCGTGTTTTTAAACCGTTTTTTAAACAGTTTGATTTTAAAATAAAGTTGCGGGAACTTTCCGTCCGGTACGGTACTCTGCTGACCCATCTTTTGGACCCATTTGTGAATCATGGCGACTCTGACGCCGCTCTTGACGGCGCCTGACGCTGATGTGCGCGCGTTCCTGTCGAGCGGCGACCTGCAGCAGCTTCTACCGACTCTCGACGACTTTTTCAGCCGCGCGACCGCTTTGCAGACGCAAGAGAGCGGTAACACCCACGAAGCGTCGGCTCACGCTCTGCAGCCTGAGACTCGTGCTGTGTTTTCGCTGTTTCTTCGGCTACTGGACGCCCCTGGACTGCTGCAAATTGGATTCAACTGTGGCGTGCTGCACGCGACTCGACTGGTGCCTTTTGCCAAATCTACGCGCGCAAAAACACTCGAGCCGTGCAGGAACTGCTGGATGCAGTGGTCACAGCAGTACCCGTTTTCTCCACGACTCTCGGTGTGCTCCGACAGCTTTACGCCCAGGTATCCACATTGAGATGAGGGTTATTTGGGATTTGATTGCTGATGTCGGGTTTGTTTTTATTATGTTGCAGCAATTGGGAGATTTGCATACGTCAGTGCAACAAGCCAAGCGGGGACAAGTGGTGGAGCTGGTCCATCGCTGCTATGAGATCAGTTTGTCAGTGTATGGGATGGTGGCGTCATTGCCAGTGGCAGATTTGATGTTGCTCGATGGGAAGGGCCTGGAGGAAGAATTGATGTTGCAGTCGAACTCCTTGGTCTACGGGCTGATGCAATGCTACGAAGCAGATTTGCCGTATTTGCAGCGCCAACTGGCCACATTTGATGAGATGGTGGAGTTGAAAGAGGAGCCAGTAATTGCTGAGACTAGACATGCGCTTCTGGTGGCTCTGGGCAGGTGTGTGGACGCTATCATGGAGAAGCAGATGAAGTCGGGGTCCAGTGGGGAGGAGCTGCTTGCTGGACTACATGCGTTGAGTAACGGTTCCCAAGATTCTGAAGCGGAGCATGGATCGTATTTGAGTGACTTGTGGCACTTGTGCGAATACAAGAATAAAACTGCTGCTTTCTTCGAGCGTTGCAAGCTGGATCAAGAGAATTTCTCGTATTTAGATATGGTGGTGGAAAATCTTCCTCGACGTAGAATTCTTCCAGCAATGCTTTTTGATGATCTTGCTGCGGAGAGCAAGCCGACGGTGGCGCTCTCTGCGAATGCAAAGGAGTGGACAGCACCCGAGAGCAGTACTGTGACTGTGGCTGTAGACGACGAGACAAAAGCACCTCTACCTCAAAATGATGTTTCTGCCCCAGCGCTCGATTCTTTGGTGAATCAAGTGAAAGACTTTATCCCTGACGTGGGCGACGGCTACGTGGAGTTGTGCCTGCTAAGCTCCGCGTTACAAGTCGAAGTTGTGATTAATTTCCTGCTGGAGAGCAATCCTCCACCTGTGCTAATCGACGTGCGCAAGGACTTACAACGATCAGACCCTGAATTTGATCGCTTGGAGGCTCAAATCACTGGTAAATCAGCATCTGCTGCTAAGGTTTCCCGCGAAGAACCAAAGAAACTTGACCCTAGCCGAGTGTGGGTGGGCAAAAGGCACAAGAGAAGCATTATGACCCTCAAATTGCGAAGAAAGACCAGCAGCTAGCTGAAAAGATGAAACAGCTTGCTGTGATGTACGACGAGGAAGACGAGTACGGTATGATGCCCAATGGTGATTCTTATGGCACCAGACACGATGGCGACGATGACGTGGCTGCATTAGACGAGTACGATGACGATTACAACGACGAGTTCGAAGATTATGTACCGTTCAGTATCCGCGATAGCGGAAATACTGACGATCAGGACGCAATTCGCGAGGAGAACCGTCGCATGCGCGCAAAGGAAGAGAAGGACGCATTCTGGGAAGGCATGAGGAACCGGAACCGCGAGAATCCTGTAAACGGAGCTGGGGGCGACGACGGTGAAGAGGAAGCAGAAACCAAAGCTGGTGATCAGAGTTTTTCGCGGATTAATACAGCTCCCGACCCCTCTCCTGCAGGGCCGAAGCAGAAATCTAGTCGGCGACAAAACACGAAGCAAGGGGCAGAAAAGAAGTCTGACGAGCCACCAACTCCTCAACAGCAGCAGCGTATGCGAGCAAGGAAAGACAAGAACAAGGCAAAGATTGCCAATCATAATCGGAAGGACCGAGCACTCAAAAAGATGGGTTAAGTTTCATTTCCGCAAACATGAAGGTGGAAAGTAAAACCGAAAAGTTTGATGAGCGAATAAATGCTACGGCGCACCATTGGCACTTCCAAAGCTGTATTATCTACAATGCATGGGGCTATGATGTCTTAGAATGTAATACGCCGTAGTCGCTGTACCAGCCTAACGTTCTTGCGCAAGCGTCTACGTGCAGCGCGTTCGGCGTCGTGCGCGTGTGTCAGGTCGGGATTGATGTAGATGCTTGGAATGGAGAGATGGACTTGTTGCGAAGGCAAATCAGGTAGCATGGGGCGTGAAGGCCTTGGCTTCTGGGAACTCTTGTGACCGTCGTCGTCCCCCAGCCGCTTAGCTTCTAGTATTTGCTCGAGCCTTGTTTTTGTCGGTTTACGCTCGAAAAGATGATCACGAGTGTCTCCGTAGTAGCTGAAATCCGTACCCCAACTGTCGTTGTCCTCGCTGTCCTCATTATCCTCGTCGTTCTTTGGGGCTTTTCGACCGGAATGAATTGCAGGAAGGCGATGGTCCGTGTCTACGGAGGGTAGCAATTCTTTTGCTGATCGTGTCCTTCTCCTGACTAAGGGCGGTCGTGGGCCACCCGAGGCAGATTCCAACGGAGACACCTTCTTGTTTGCTTCGTAATATTGGATGTCCGAATCCTCTTCGTCAACATCATTGGGATCCTCAAAAGAGCGGATGCGCTCCAGCTCAGCAAACGCTGTTATCCATTGCAGCTTCGCGTGGTCATAGATAACCATCGTCACTCGATCGAAAAGCTTCTCGAGGAAAGCAAGATACTCTTCAGCGCTGATGTCAAGCGTCCAAATGTCAGCCTGATCATATCACAATCAATTCAGGAGCGCAACAAGTGTCAGATCATGTTGCAACATCCAGACATAGAAAAAGTCGCCTACCACTTCGAAAAGTGCGCTGAAGAAAAGCATTTTGGACATGTTTTGCTCGTCAATAGCGTCCCGTGCCCAATCCTTCTCCACGATGAACCTCGCCTCACCAATCGAGAACTCGCTGGGCGAAACCAAAGCTTTATAAAATTTGACAAACACGTCGACGTAGTCATGCATTGAGATGGTGTCTCCACCCTGGCGGATGCAAGGGAACGTCTCCCAATAGCGCTCAATTGCCTTGAGTATGTGCGGATTCTCCATCAGTTTCTTGCGCTTTTCGAGGTTTTCTTCCGTGTAATAGCTGCGGTTGCCTTGCTTCCGGTACGGCAGTGAGCTCGGAGACTGCGGGTTGTTGATGGTACTGAGGCCCTCCGTCTCGTACTTGAACAGAAGCTTCTGGGACTTGCCCTGTTGACACATGACGCTCGTCTTGACCTTGGACAGCTGCGGCACGAAGAACGGAACGCCTTCTTCGTATGGCTTCGCCACAGGCCTGTCATTGCGCAAAGAGCTCGTGTACGAATTCATGCTCGCCATGGCTACCACTTGCTTCAAGAGCTTCTCGCTCAACAACAACAACAGAAACAACAATCTGCCAGTTGACTATTTCGGGTCGATCAGAACGCCTGCTTTTCCAGGATGATCTCCTCCGTAGAAGACTTGACATCCCATGGCTACTGCTTGCCCATAACTACTGCCTGCTTGACATTAGGGCCAATTGCGATGCTATAACACGAAGCTCCTGTGGTCATTCGTCTACAGCTTCAAGATGGCTACATGAAGAAAGATTCCCCTTCAATTCTGCTGATCGATTTGTGCAGGTTTTAAAGCTTTCTGTGTCATTCCTCAATCTGCCGACTTGAAGCCACGTCTGACGGTAGTAATGAAGGGCTTCCCCACTGCCTCTCTCCTCCCCAAGGAGGAAACGCTGGCCGACCGGTTCCTGGAGCGTTATCCTGACTGCGACGGTCGCAACGCAGTCGTCGCCATCTTCGACACTGGCGTGGATCCAGGGGCTTTGGGGCTTCAAGTGACGCCCGACGGACGTCAAAGATCGTCGACATCGTGGACGCCACAGGCGCCGGAGACGTCGATACGTCCACAGTATTGGAGGCGAAGGAAGGGAAACTCACGCTGGCCAATGGACGCGTGCTTACGCTCAATCCGGAGTGGAAAACAGACGGGAAATTCCACGTCGGAACTGTCGCTGGGTATCACTTGTTTCCTGGCCCATTAGTGACGAGAATGAAGAAGGAACGCAAAGAGAAGTTTGACATTGAACAGAGAGACGCAGTCAATCAAGTACAGGAACAACTGGCCAAGTGGAACAAGGAAAACGCGGCCACGACAAGCGACACGGAGAAACTGAGGGAGAAGAAGGACCTGCAGGCCAAATTGATGCTTCTTGCGGACTTGGCCAAGAACTATGAAGATCCAGGACCTATCTACGACGCAGTCGTTTTCATGACGGAACGTGCTGGCGGGCAGCGCTGGATACGAAGGAGCCGGGGGACTTTACAGGAGTGAAGGCGCTGACCAACTTTAAGGATGAACGCCAGTACGCGACGTTCTCTGACGAGTCTCAGCTCAACTATGTGCTGAACATCTATGACGACGGAAACACGCTGAGTGTTGTCAACGATGTTGGTGCGCACGGAACTCACGTGGCGGGCATTGTGGCGGCATATTATCCGGAGCAACCAGAGTGTAACGGTGTGGCACCGGGCGCTCAGATTGTTGCGGTGAAAATTGGTGATGGACGCCTTGGAAGTATGGAGACGTCATCAGCTCTAAGTCGCGCGATTCTGGCTGTCATGGATTCTAACGTCGACGTGGTGAACATGAGTTACGGCGAGTACGCGTCGCAGCATAACTACGGGCGCATAGTGGAGTTGAGCAACGAGCTCGTCGACGAGCACAACGTCACTTTTGTGGTTAGTGCAGGCAACAACGGACCAGCGTTGGGAACGGTGGGTGCCCCCGGCGGTACATCGTCCTGCATGTTGTCCGTCGGTGCCTACGTCTCGCCGAAAATGATGGATGCTGAGTATGTAATGCGCGACAATGATCTGTCTGGTATCGCCTACACGTGGTCGTCACGTGGACCAACTTTGATGGCGATCTCGGTGTGAACATCTGCGCACCTGGAGCTGCCATTGCCCCCGTGCCTAATTGGACGCTGAACAAGAAGCAACTAATGAACGGGACCTCTATGTCATCTCCAAATTGTGCGGGAAACATTGCGCTGATGGTCAGTGCGCTGAAGTCTAAGGGCATCAGTATACACCGTACTCGATCCGTCGTGCGCTGGAGAACACCGCAGTCAAAGTGCCCAATGTGGAAGTATACGCACAGGGCAAGGGTCTGATTCAGGTTCTTCCCGCTTTCGAATACCTCGCCGCCAACGGCAACACTTTTGATGGAACGAAGAAATTCCCTCTGCAGTACGAAATCAAAACGTCGTCCGGCAATGGAGACGCTCGTGGTGTTTTCCTACGAGACAGTGCCGACTTTGCTCATGACATCACAGAAGTAAATGTCACTGTGACTCCTATTTTCCACAAGAAGGCCGTGCAAGATGACAAGGTTCACTTCGAACAGCATGTGCGTCTTGTCCCGTCTGCACGATGGATTGATGTCGGACGGAGCGTGGCTCTAATGCAGAGTGGGCGTGGTTTCAAGGTGTATGTGCAGACCAAGCATCTTGATGCTGGCGAACACTACGGTGAGATCGTTGCCTACGATACGCAGAATGAAGCCCGAGGCGCCTTGTTTACCATCCCCGTCACAGTGATTAAGCCGGAACAAACTTCGTCTGTGGTCATTTACCAGAAATCTTTCCAGCCTGGTAGCATTTCTCGCCGATTCCTCACCCCTCCACTGGGGGCCACATGGGCCGATGTGATTTTCTCACGTGCTAGTGCCAATGGTGAGCGTGAAGTAGAGTCTAACGCGTCAGGCAAGCTCTACATGTTCGACGCGCTGCAGTTTCAACCGTTCGTACGTCAAAGTGAGTCATCGTTTCACAAGGCTTTCTTCCTGAAACCAGGCGATGAGCTGGCATTCAGTATGGATATCGTAGGTGGATTAACAACCGAATTCTGCCTGGGTCAGTTTTGGAGCGCGCTTGGAGACTCGATCGTGCAGATTGAGATTCGCTTCCACGGTATCAAGCCCGACCAAGAGAAGATTACGATTACTGGCGGTGTAGAATCGCACAAGGTGCTGGTTTCCAGTGCTGTGGAAAACGAGAAATTGGCACCGAAGGTGAGCTATACAAAGTATGTGCAACGTATCCGTCCCAAGACGGCCGAAATTTCGCCGCTGAGCTCGAACCGCGACCAGTTTCCTGACAAGCGCCAAGTGTACCAACTCATTCTCACGTATCCATTCACGAAAAAGGAGGCAGGGAAAGTGGTGCCGCGCTTGCCGTTGTTGAATGGTCGCTTGTACGAGTCTCCCTTTGAAGCGCAGCTGATGATGATCTTTGACGAAAAGAAGCAGTACCTGGGCTGCTCGGATGCATATGGCGATGATACGACACTGAAGAAGGGCTCATATGTCGTTCGCGCGCAAATTCGTCATGAAGACGTCAGCAAGCTTGAGAAGCTGAAGCAGATGGTGCTCATCTTGAACCACGATATCAAAGAAATTCCTTCCTCCGTGTATGGCCATCAAGACGATGTCGCCCTAGGGACCAAGCCGCTAGACAAGAAGGGCTTGCCCACTGGCAAGTACGTGCCTCTTTTCATCGGTGAGCCTGCGCACGACAAGCTTCCTGCCGGCAATGCCGTAGGGGATGTGTTGACTGGAAAGATCCACTTCGGTCAGAAGGACGGTGCCATCAAGGGGTAAATTTCCTGTTAGTTTGTCTGATGCACTCAGGGATGTTGACTGAATTTTGTTATTGTGTTGTCCTTTGCAGAAGCGGTGCTCGCCCAGGCGGGTTTGAGATTACGTACGTCATTCCACCCGCGCCCACACCTGTTAAGGAGCCGGAGCCAGAAGAGCCGAAGGATGAGCGCGATGAGAAAGAAATTGCCAAGGAAGCTGTTCGTGACTTGTTGCTGGAGCGGACGACGAAGCTGATTGGCAAGAGCACCTTCTTGTCGGCATGGCAACGTCTTGTGGACCAGTTCCCAAATCATTTGCCGGCGATGCAAGCCAAGGTGCACCACTTTGACGCAGAAGCCGACCGATCTTCGCAGTTGACGGAGGTGATCTCAGCGGCCGATGCTGTGTTGGCTCTCATCAAGAAAGACGAACTGGCGCTGTTCTTCGGTACGAGAAGCGTCCCTGGCGACCAACCTGCAGCGGAGAAAAAATGCGTAAAGAGAAGGAAAAGGAGAAGGCCATCCTCGCTGATGCCCTTGCTCGCAAGGCTCGTGCGCTTGGTGACTCTGCTCAATGGGAGAGCTTCCAATCCACCTACGCGGAGTTGCAGAAGTGGGAGGACGTGGAGGCTTCAACGTACCTGTTTGTCTCGCTACTTCACGACCGTCACTTCAACGCGGACGCTTTGGCGCTGCAGCGTCTGCGCAAGGTGCAGGACATGGACCAGGCCGACAGAATTAAGATCATCGCGGACGAGAAACTCGCCGCCGAACTCGCCGCCACGCTCAACTCGCTGCAATGGGGCCACTGGGCCACGTACGAGACCCAATGGGAGCGCCGTCGCACTCCGTCGTCCTACCGCCTCTTTTAAGTCGTAGACGAGGAGCAATGTAGTGCTGCAGTCGTTAAATACAACAAAGCTGCTGCTGGAACGGCATTGACTCATCTATCCGTGTTGTGAGGCGGAGAATGCACGGACGGGACGCCGCGGTATCTTGGAGCTGATTCATGTAGCCATTGCCCCCGAATCGCTCCCTCGACCACACCTCCATTCGTCGTCTACCACTCAAGCTGCTCGTTAGTCAAGCCAAAGGCATCTCAAGATGGAAATCTGTTCAATTGTGGCCGAGTTCGTGATTCCTGAACTTGGTGAAGCCATCTCGGAAGCTTTGGGGAACGTCGTGGGCTTCATCAAGGACCTGAAGGAGAACGAGGAGATCTGTCGTCGCGTGTACGAACGCATGACGTTCGTGAACGAGGAGCTGTACAAGATCACGGACGAGACAGTGCTGCGTCAGAACCGCGTGCTGTTCATGTACGGCCGCACTATCGCCAACTTCCTCAAGTTCCTCAAGAAACAGTCGCAGAAGAGTTTGCTCAAGAGACTTGGTAGCAACCGGAAGGTGGTGGAAGCTGTCCAGGACTTCCACGCTGACATGGACGAGCTCTTCAAGCTGCTGAACATTGCGCATATGGTGGAGATGGCCAAGTGGAAGAAAGAGTGGGAAGAGGACCGCAAACGGATCAACACGAAGATGGCGGAGATCCTGTCGAACGGCCAGAGTATCCACGCAGAGATCCAAACCTCAGGCTCGAACCTCAAGGAAGGCCTGGCCATGATCAAGTTCGAGATGGAGCACAAGAAAGAGCAGAACGATCCAGAGCAATTGAGGCTGATGCACAAAGCCTTCAAGAAGGTGGTGAGCACTTCGAAGGCTACCGTGCCACCTGTTCCAGCGTGGTTCATTTCGAGTGACGACGTGGACTTTGATGACAAGACCTTTTTCGACTGTGGGTCGTACGGATCGGTGCACCGCGGAACGTGGGGCCGAGGTGCCAAGGTGGTGATCAAGTGTCTCTTAATGGATGATGAGCAGGCGATGAAGTCCTTCTTCAAAGAGGTGGAAGTCTGGAACAAGCTCAACAACCCGCATGTCGTGAAGCTCTTCGGCGCGTGTCACGTGGCCACACCAGCGTTCTTCGTCTGTGAAGATGCGATTCATGGCAACTTTGCTGACTACTTCGAGAACGACAAGAGCGAGATCTGGAGACTCTTCTACGAGGCTGCAGTCGGCTTGGACTACCTCCATTCGCAGAAAGTGGTGCACGGCGACTTGAAGTGCAATAATTTCCTTGTTGGAGCCGACGACAAGGCCAAGATCTGCGACTTTGGGTTCTCATACATCAGAAGTCAGTCGGTGGGTTTGAGTGCCAAGGCACAGACGGACACGATCCGTTGGAAGGCCCCGGAGTGTTTGATGCCGATGGGTGATGAGAACCCGGACGCTGATCACAACCCGCGGTTCGCGTCCGATGTTTTCTCGTTCGGTATGTGCATCATTGAAGCTTTCTCGAACGAACCTCCTTATGGCTTCGTCGACGATGAGGTCATCCTCGAGGCGAAGCTGGAAATGACTCCGTACGAACGTCCTGAAGGTTTTGAGGACGATGAGTGGGCACTGGTGGAAAGGCTTTGCGATCCGGACTGGGAGCAACGGATTAAACTCTCGGACGCCATTGAGGAACTGAAGCACTTTGCAGACCGTGAGAGGGAGGCCCAGCAAGCGACACAGATGTGCGGTAGCTGTTCTATGGATGTTCCGATTGGTTTCAAGTTCTGTGGCAAATGTGGATCTCCACTGGGGAACGGGGCTCCGAAAGGAGCTTGAATGAGGCCGTGGATATCTGTGTATAACTCCGAAGTAGAAGTACCTTCGCTTGCTCTACTGTAAGTGCTGCTAATCAACACAGCTCGTGAACAATAATTCTTGATTGGATGCGCTGGATCTACCGTACATCCTGCCTCGAGATTAGATGTGGTTACTTACGAAGAAACCTCGACCAAACTAAAGAAACAGCTCTACTGTGCCACTTGACGTACATACTTAGATACTGAACGCCAAGACACTGCAAGAGAATACCTGGAAGGAATGCTTTGAGATCCGTCGCGAGTCGTATAGAAGGAGATCGGTCACAACCACTACAATGCCTGCCCCGAATTTACATTGATATCTGGCCAAGATCAGAACTGGCAGCACCGACAATCGCCAGCAATTGGATTCGGTCGTAGAGCCCTAATAAAGCTGACAGGTGATGGCCGCAATATCGACCTACCAAGGCAGTGAGGGCTAATCGCCGCCATGATGCCGCAGTCGACACTAACAAGCCTCGCCGCACCAGCCCATGCGTACTGATAACGTCTTTATTCAGGCAGTCGAGCCCCAAACAACATACTTATTGCATTTAAGACCTGAAGGTTTGTTCAGTTTCCTATTGCTCACAATACACACATCCACCATCCCACCACGAACGATCGCTGCTCGTCAAGTGATCATCAGGCTATCCTCGGCGTCGTGACGTGAGCTGGTGCCCCTGGCCAATAAGAATGGCAAAATACCTGGTTCCGTCTCACAGCAACACCAGAACGCAAGCGAATACTGCACAACCAGCAGAAACGAGGGTCTGCATTACACGGCCGCGAGGTTGGTGTTCCGTGACGATGGCTTGTCGTCGTCTCAAATATGGTCGCATGCTCTGCAAGAACCGGAAGGTTGAAAAATCTGCTCACAAGCAAATGAACGGAATGAGTAAGATGACGACGTCCTCCGACTGATGAACTTGTGGGAATCACATACATCCTACCTGTAGTCATGCCATCTGAGACGGGGCCCGTCTCGCTGATAAGGATGACGTGAAAAAGCGTGCTGTTTGTTCATCGCTGCATGCCGATGCGCCGCAATCCCAATCATAGGGATCACTTGTCGTGATGCGAGCATGAGCCTCCCGCCAATAAAACCCTCACTAGCGACATATCGTCAACTCGGCGGCAATTGCCCTCTGCTTTACCGCGCTACCACCGGCATCCCAGTGGCCAGCGGCACGTGAATGTTAAAAGATACATGTGCACTGTCCAAAGCTGTTATCCACTGTCCAGATCACGTGGCACCACCTGACAGGATAATGCACTTAGGTTATCTCTACTGCTCAATGTATGGATGGTCCACAAGGACGGCTTTATCATGAGTTTTCGTCCAGCAGCGGTGACATGAGCACAAATATCTTAGTCGATTGTCCTCGAACCATTCACTCTCGAATTTATTCTCGAGCCGCGACACCATGGCCTTCCAAGCGCCAACGCCAACCGCGAAGGCCGCCGACACCCTCAAGTCGCCTAGCAACTACTTTGATCTCAAGACGCCCGAAGGTTACGATGAAGATATTGAAAGCGGTGCGCTGCGGGCTGGTGGTGCGCCCTCCATCTGGTCAATGCAGAATATCGGCGTTCTTGTCAGCTTCTGCTGCGTCACTGTCGTCTACGGCATGAGTCTGAGCATCCTGTACGCCGTCATGAACAACTACCTGTACATGTCGGGGCTACTCGTCGCTACCGCCAAGGCACTCGTGCAAATTCCTCGAGTACTGCGCGTGTTCCTGTCGGCCTTATCGGACATCTACCCGATCTTCGGCTACCGTCGCAGACCGTATATGCTTATTGGGTGGTCTGTTGCCTTCGTCGCTTGCTTCATTATGGCGGTGATTCCACTCGGTGATCCTTACTACGAGGACGCTTCGCTAGCAGACATTGATCTGGCAGACATGACCCCCGAGCAATTGGCGCTCGTGCACACGGACGCCCCGCATCGAGGCACCAAGTTCATTTTTCTCTTCATGCTCGCTAACTTGGGCGCTGTGATCGCCTACGGTCCAACGTATGGCATCTTCATTGAGCTATCGCAACGTGAGCCCGAGCATATCCGTGGTCGTCTTCAGACCAATGTCTTCATGGTGCGCAACACCCTGGCGATCGTCACCGCTTTCCTGACCGGTCTGTGTCTGAACAGTACCGAGTACGGCGGCACCTTCTCCTGGAGCATCGGCTTTAACGGGATCATGTGGATTTGCACGGCTGTGTGTCTCGTCACCATTCCGTTCTGTTGGTTCTGTGTGACTGAGGAGAAGGTTGAGCAGACCAAGTCCATCGGCACCTTCTACAAGGAGATCTACGAGGTCATCCAGCAGCAGCCATTCTACCGCCTCTTTATTTTTCGGTACTTCACCAAGATCTTCGCGGCGGTATCGGTCACGTCGTCTAGTAACATCCAGTCCATCTACGCGCAAGTCACCCCTCTCAACGATGGCCTCGCCGCCTGTTTGAGTCAAGTCTTGGTTGTCGCTGGCCTCTTTTCCATCAAAAGTGGGGTCTCCAGTGGAACTGGCAGTACTTGGCCATCTTCTCGCAGCTCTTCGCGGTGTTTGTCGACGCCTTCCCGACCTACTTCACCATCTGGAACGTTTTCCGCAGTCAGTGGTTCTGGCTCGGTGTGCCGCTTCTCGAAGATTTCGTGGGCGAATTCGTCGACTACGCGACGACCATCACGATGGTGGAGATCGCCGACCCTGGTCGCGAGGCCACATCCATGGGCTTCCTGGGCTCAATCACTGCTGCTGCAAAGCCATTTGGCACAGTCATCACCAAATCGGTGGACAGCTACTTCGACATTGGGCAGAGTGCCCTGAAAGGGATGACTACGCAGTCCACATGAACTTGTCGTACGCCTACATTATCGCCTACTTGTTCAACATCGCGGCGGTTGTATTCGCTTTCTTACTGCCACGTCAGAAGCGCGAGGCGCAAGCGATGAAGCAGAGCGGCGGGAAGAGCAAACTCATTGGCACAATCTCAGTGGCGATTTTCCTCTTCTCGGTTGCGTGGGCGATCATGACGCATCTTCTGTCGCTTTGGGACTCGACCTCGTGTCTGCGTATTGCTGGTGGAAGCGGATGCTAACGACTCCTACAGTGACGTTGGTTGCTATCGACTGAACAAATACAACTTAGCGCCAAAAGTATCTTGCATTGCGATCCGCTAACTGTACCCATAGACAATGGATACTTTTTCCACCAATCGCAATTGCGTTTGCGTCACAACCAGATTTGCTTCGGACCTCCCACGTCTACAGTCGTATTTCGTCTCGTAATGCCAGGCGTGTGCTCCCTCGTGGCCCAATTCGTGGTGCCTGGCGTCGGCAGTCTCATCGTCGAGTCCATCTCGAAAATCTACGAAATCTGCCAAGAACTGGAAGAGAACGAAGCCATGTGTCTCTCAGTCTGCAAACGACTGGAGTTTGTGAACGAAGAGCTGGGGAAAATCACCGACGAAGAAGCAGTGCGGCAGAACCGCGTGCTCTTCATGTACGGGAACACCATCGCGAATTTCCTCAAGTTCCTGCAGAAACAGGCCAAGAAGAGCTTCCTCAAGCGACTGGCGAGCAACCGGAAGGTGGTGGCAGCCATTCAGGACTTCAATGAGGACATCGACGATCTCTACAAACTTCTAAATCTAGTGCACATTCAAGAAATGAACAAGTGGAGGCAGGAGTGGGAGGAAGACCGACGCAAACAGGAGCAAATGCTCATGACCATCGCTCTGGACCAGCAACGCGTGCAGAGAGATATCCAGAACAAGGACGGAGATCTGGTCGAAGGGTTGGCCATGCTCAAGTTCGAGATCCAACACAAATCCAAGGAAAACTCCATCGCCACTTTGGCGTTGATGAAGAAGACGTTTAAGAAAGTAGTGAGCACGTCCAAGGCCAGAGTCCCATCGACCCCAGAATGGTTCATCGCCAGTGACGACGTGGACTTTGATGCCAAGAACCAGTTTGATTGTGGATCCTACGGTTCTGTGCATCGAGGCACATGGGGGCGAGGTGCCAAAGTGGTAATCAAGTGTCTGCTGATGGACGACGATCAAGCCAAAGAATCTTTCTTCAAGGAGGTGGAAGTATGGCGTCGACTCAACAACCCTCACGTTGTCGAGTTGTTTGGTGCGTGTCACGTGAGCACACCAGCGTTCTTCGTCTGTGAAGATGCGATTCATGGCAACTTTGCTGACTACTTCGAGAACGACAAGAGCGAGATCTGGAGACTCTTCTACGAGGCTGCAGTCGGCTTGGACTACCTCCATTCGCAGAAAGTGGTGCACGGCGACTTGAAGTGCAATAATTTCCTTGTTGGAGCCGACGACAAGGCCAAGATCTGCGACTTTGGGTTCTCATACATCAGAAGTCAGTCGGTGGGTTTGAGTGCCAAGGCACAGACGGACACGATCCGTTGGAAGGCCCCGGAGTGTTTGATGCCGATGGGTGATGAGAACCCGGACGCTGATCACAACCCGCGGTTCGCGTCCGATGTTTTCTCGTTCGGTATGTGCATCATTGAAGCTTTCTCGAACGAACCTCCTTATGGCTTCGTCGACGATGAGGTCATCCTCGAGGCGAAGCTGGAAATGACTCCGTACGAACGTCCTGAAGGTTTTGAGGACGATGAGTGGGCACTGGTGGAAAGGCTTTGCGATCCGGACTGGGAGCAACGTATCCAGCTTTCTGCTGCGATTAATGAGCTCAAGAGGTTTGCTGACAGGGAGGCCGAGCGGAACAACGAAGACAACACGGATCGTGTATGTCCCGAATGCGAGGCCAAGGTAGCAGTGGAGTTCGCCTTCTGCGGAAACTGTGGCCACCGTGTTGCTCCACCGGCGTGAGGCTTATTGCACATACCTGACGGCACTGATGAGAATCCAGGTCAAATAATGCACCAAATACACTCCACTGTGCTGTAATGTGTTGACTGCAATTCGTACTCACAGAAATTGTCGCTCTTTTTCCAACGACAATAGGCATCGAAATCGCCAACGACCGCGCTTTTGCTTCACGACCTAGTTATACAAAACGATTGTGCTTGCTGAACTTCTCTGTTGTGGGGGATAGATGTGCTTATCGTCGCTAGTAGTGGCCTGAAACCGGCCGAGAGTTCCTGCTGCACACAGTAGCTCGGATGCTGCACTATTCTCGAGCAAGATGTCGCGGACTTTGACCAGTGTTTGGAAACCACTCGCGCCAATGAGCAAGACAACGAACGAGAGAGAATTGCTTGTCTTGTTTGGTGTCTGGAGTAAATATCATTTCTCGTATAAAATGAGGCAGCGCAAGACAGCAGTTCTGGCTGAAGATCGATCTCCAGGTCGTGAAGAACTGTCGCCCCTCGTACGGAAACAAAGTCGGACAGAGGTCAACTCTGAGCCTCTTGCGAGTAAATCAGCAGACGTGAACAAAAGAGAACTCCACAAGAATTGACATGAAATGAACGCAGGATAACAGTCAAGCCACATTTCATTTGCCTTAGGGTCCAACCTACGTGTCAACCGTCTCAGCATTGCAAAATGACACCGACAAACCCGTTTGTCCTCGATGCCTGTGATCACCTGCTGCCTGCCGTCACTGAAGCGCGCGCGGCGCACGCTTCCTCTTTTGGCCACATGCATTTCGCGCAGCGCACGCAGCACCCAATACATGGGTGGCCTTGTATCGTCGCCAACGAAGTTAAAAGGAATAATTCACGCATAATTCAAAGTTGCTCGAACATTGGTCGATCCATCGCACCTCTGCGATGCTGACGACGTTCGTTATCACTGCTTGCTGCTCCGCTGTCTACACGAAGTACATCGCGCTCTTCATGGATTGGTGGACATCGTACATGCGAGTGTCCGTCTCGGGAGCAGTATCACTGAAGCCCGATACACTTGAAGCAGTGTCACTGCCATCCACAAGGAAGAAACGAGCACGGAACGCCACCAGGTGCGAGTAATAGGCCGACGGCACCATCGAAACAGATCGTGTGCACCGCGCGAAAGTGTAGCAAAGGCGATACGTGAGTGTCTGCAGCTCATCTGCAGTAAACCCGATCTCATTTACTAGCACATGGTAGTGCGTGGGGCGACTCGTACCTTGCAGCCCAGCGTGGCTCATCAGGTAAAAGTCGTTTTCGATCGGGTGGCAAATGCCACTGTCCACGACAGTCCCCGCCTTCACATTCCCGCTGCGATCGGCATCTCTTGAGCTCTCTGGGAAGAGTCGCGTGTTGTGGCGCTTTTGCACAATCACAAACGTGATGGGGGCATGTAGCCTTTTTCCAGCGTCTCGCAGGCTTGACGAATAGCTGTAACCTCGTAATTCACAACCATCTGGAACTGACCCTCACTAACACCATCACGATAGAACACAATCCGATCCGGCTTACCACAGGTGGCACGGTAAAACTGTTTCATGAGTTCTACGATCATACCCCTCAAGTCCATGATCTGCTCCACACGGTGACCTTGAGCACGAATACTTGAGGCATGACGAATGAAGTTCGCATCCATTGATGCCGTCACAGCAGCGATGGATGGGCGCGTCTTGTCCATGGGGCTTGGATGCGTCACATCGGCCCCAAAGATGATCGTACGCGACGCCGACACACGCGGCAACGGACCACTAATCACAGCGTTCCTTCCACCAAGCTTTGTGTTCACCTTCATCAGGATATTCGCAATATACTGGGGATTGCACTTCGCAATGTGCTTGGATAGCATGCACTGCGATACGATTCCCATTCCAGCTTCCGTGTCGGACATGAGCTTCAACTCTCCATACGCGTGAGCGTCCGACACAGGGTTGATCATCCACACAATTTGTGGTGGAGTCTTGTACGTGTTTGTAGCCGCTTTCACGGCTTCCTGGAACATGCTACGCACCGAATCCTGTCTGCTCCTCTTTTCCAGAATTGGTGGAAGCGCGTTCGGGCATCCCATGCCTAGCTGCCCCATCTGATTAATAACAGCCTTAAAAAACTTCTGGATGTCCTGTAAACCCAAACGCCTCGGGTCGCACATACTGATGATGGCCCACGACTGGAATCGAGCTGGAGTATTGAACCGCTTGCCGCGCATGTTCCATGCCCCATCGCGCGGATTCTCGCGGACCCCGCCGCTATATTCCATTGTTGGGGGCGGGAGCTGGCGGCCAGTTGTCTCCACCATGTTCGGGCTTACCTCAAGACCAAAGGCTCTAAGCGTCGGATCAGTATTGAACCCAGCCTCGTTGAACTTTTGTTCAATAGAGCGCTTGCGCTGGTCAGGAGGCGTGCACGTGAACCTGATCATGTTGGCCACCTGCTTGTCCGTCACCTTGCGAGGACACTTCTGCCCCGCCATGATGTGGCACACCTCCATCGGCAAGTAATTCTTCTTCTGTGGTGCGCCAACGTGAAGACATGGCAGTTTGGGGTAACGTAGGCGCAAATTGTAGGCGCTTTGGAAGTACTGGACAATGGACACACGTTGGCCCTCGTCATTCTCAAAGAACGTCCTCTCAGCACTATCCCGTGACAGTCCATTGACTCGGTAGCTACGTCTCACACCAGGACGATGAGTGATGTTCACCTTGACGCCACGGATGGCCTTACTGAATGCCGAGTGCTGGTACCTTTCCAGACTTGCTGGCAATTGACGAAGCGACAGCGACTCGACCAAATAGTCCGTGACATCCATCGCTTCCACGAAAGCTGTAGCTGCAAGGTCCAAGTTCACGACCAGCTTGTTCTGCGTAGCCCGGATGCTCTGGAAGTACCCAAACCACAACTCAGCTCCTTCCCCCAACGTCCTGGCTCCATTGGGGTGAAACAAGTTTCTCCCCACGACGGTAAAGCGCTGCGACGCTGTGTGACGCAGAGCCACATCAAGCGCCTGCAGAGCGTCATAGGGCGTGTAGTTCAAGCGTCCAGCAAAGAGCTCCTCCAACTGCTGCATGCGGATCGCCACTGGATCCGCTTCTTTCACCACAGCCGAGAACTCTCTCGCTCTCCCTCCGTCGTCTGGTAATTGAAGCCCCGTGAATTCCTGGATCTGGAAGGGGAGTCTAGCAGGAGAGTAAATGTTCTTCCTACTGTCACTCACTACATGAAACTGAGGGAATTGACGCTTCAACTCCTGCATCAGAGCAGTCATGATCTTCCCCGCTAGCGTCTTGGGAGGACCATCATTCCCGAAAGAAGAGCCGTTCTCAGCCATTGACACGTCGTAGTGATAAATGTCCCCAGCCAAGTTGAACTTGACTTTGAAGTGATTGGCGTAGAGCTTCACTTTCTTCCCATTCGTCCCGAAGCCAGGGCGAGGAGGGAACTGCATTGTCACCAATGGCTGCACCAGTTGAGGGGATGGGGATGAGATCTGCGCCTTCTCTTCCAGCTCCAGCGCAGTCTCAGCAACGGACGGAGCGGCGCGAGCTGGAGGCGGAGGACGGATGGGCGCCGGCGGTGGTGGTGTTGGGTGGGCAGCTGGAGCAGCAGCAGGAGGAGCAGAGCCACGCCCACGACCGCGTCCTTGGCCTTGCGCTTGGCCACGGCCTCGTCCTCGTCCGCGTCCGCCGCCTCGCCCTCCTCCTTGGCCTTGAGCTTGTCCCTGGTCCTGCTTCTGCCGTCTTCCTGGCATCTTGAAGAATGAGAAAGGGAAACGAAATGCGGGTCTTAGCGTTACTTTTGGAAGCGATAGCGTTACTTTGCGGATCTTCGAAAGGTGCTTTTACAGCCGTCTGAGAACTTATCGCTTACTTCAGATAG
The DNA here is from genome assembly GCA_011947355.1 of Phytophthora boehmeriae. NCBI lineage: Eukaryota > Oomycota > Peronosporomycetes > Peronosporales > Peronosporaceae > Phytophthora > Phytophthora boehmeriae. Next base: position 99,279 of record JAAVTJ010000132.1, on the reverse strand, counting down.
AGTCGAGGAACTGGTAGGCCTTGCAACCGTCGAAGTCAGTGACGCCCGACTTGTATGTGACTCCGTCCTTGGTAGTAAAGCCAGAGGTGATCCACGTGCCGATCACCTCGTCCTGACCTTGTAGCAAGTAGGTGTTGTTAGTACTGGGATCAGTAGTATTGAAGAACCCGCAGGCCTTCTGGTAGTAGCTGTTGATGCACGTCGCGTTGCTCTGCAGACGGTTGATCGTGTCCACGACACCGTCTCGCACAGTGCTGAGCATTTCGCAGTCGCCGTCCGAGTCGCCCGATCCAAAGATCGGAGCTGAGCCATTGTACTTTGGCTTGAGGAGAGTCGTCACGATCGTCTCTTTGCCGGGGCCCCACGTGATCGGATAGTCGTCCTGCAGCTCGGCAGTGAATAGACCAGCGTCGTCGTTCTTGAAGCGGACGCCATACACATGATCGCCCGGCACCATATTGCCCAGTCCAAAGATATTGGCGGCCTCCTCTACAACAATTTGGGGCGACGCACTGATGATGTACACTTCAACTCCAGTAGCGCGCAGAGCACGCATGGTCGTCTCCTGGCCGTTGAACAAGCGCATGCCCTTGGTGTACCAACCTTGGACTGTCAAGTCACCGGTCGAGTTAAACGTGAGGTCTTCAAGTCCCTCGGCCATATTCCAACGAAGACTGGATCGGACGACCGATATCATTTCGTCTTCAGTCATGCCGACAAACAGGCGAGGGAGGATCGACATTGCAATGGTCATAGCGCAGTCCGAGTACCAGTCACCGCCATCCTGAACCTCGATGCTGTTGAGCAGGAACCCCAGTTTAGCGCGGAAGTTGGCGAACTCGGCCGTCTCCTTGGTCTCTTCCAGCGAGACACTCGCCGAGGAACCATTGGTGAGGTTAAAGGTCGGAGCGATGTACGCGTCGTAGAGCACCTTGTAGTCCGCAGCAGTACTGTTGAGAGCGGCAGCAAGCGTCACATCGGTGCCGTTCAGGTCCTGTCCGATCACGGAGTTCGTACCGTTGATGAAGCAAGCGTCTCCGCTACTAGAGTTGTAGCCGAGAGAGAAAATGGTCGCGAAGTCTTCAGGTGCGAAGCGGATGCTCAGACTGTCCACTTGGTAGTAGGCCGTCGTGTAGGACAGATCGCCGAACATGGACGTGCTGCTCCAGTCAAAGACAGCGTAGGCTTGGCCAGGAGCACGAAGGGAGTCGACATTTTCCAGAAGTTTGCCGACAGCGTTGTTGTTGTAGTCAGGAGCTTCGGCCGCGATGAAATAGTTGTCAGCTGTGGCCTTAGACGCCACAAGTGCCGCCGAGAGCGCGGCGGTGGCAAGGAAGTGTGTCATCTGCCGGGTTGCTTGCTCCGAAGCAAATTGGAAAGTGACAATCGCTTGGATACTTTCCCTAATCCGACTAAACTGATCTTAGCCATCTGCGCAAGTCACTCTCCACCACCGAGCATGCCCTGTATACAGTCTAGAGATCGACCGTAGTGATTGGAACCACGAAAGTGCCCTACGCTTGAAAGCATTTTGTTTGTTGCTGATGAAAGCGTGAGACCTCCTTCCACGACCACTACAACATGCAGGTTATTTGTGCGCACTTCAACACGCGCATTTCGCACCTGACTACTGCCAAACCCTGACGGGGTTACTGTTTAACAGGCTGTGACTGTGTGTAGCCTTACTATTCGGCAAGAAGCTGTGCTTCGTCCATGGCGGCTGGAATGTCGGCATCACGCTAACATTAACCAAACGCAAGTGCAATTTCCAAGTTGCGAGCTCCAGTAGCCTCATCATGGTGGTCAACGAGATACGTTTACTGCAAGGACGGTAAACGCCGATCTTCAAGCACACATCTGCTGTTGTTGAGCACTCATCTGGTGCTGTCAAGCACTCATCTGTTGCTGTTGATAACAATCCGCTTGGCGATGATGCATTTCGGACCAGTCCAAAAGTTGTGTTTCGTGAGTCAGTGGGCCACCGATACCTGTAGTGGGACAGTAGTGAGGTTGGAGAAGATCGAGTAGCATTTGCTGTGGCTTTCGTCACGCAAACTCACATCTCTTTGGTTTATCCCGCATGGACAGGACTGTATTCCGAAGGGCATGCTGTGGTGGAGCGTAACGCACGTCATTCTCAAATTTGCTCGGGGAGTAGCAGTACTCACCATGCCGTGCGTTGTTGGCACCGTTGCGGTATCGGCGGCGCTCCTGGCGTCTAGCGTCGCGGCCGACAACTATTTCATCGCGGCCGAGGCGCCGGACTACAACAACAAGGCAGTCGGCGACCTTCTGGAAAATGTGGGCTCCGTCCGCGCTGCTGGCGAGGCGTACGCTGTCTTCGACTGGGATAACACCTGCATGTACGGGGATCTGTCCTACACAACCGCGTATTATCAGGTGGACAACCTGAACCTTCACTTCGCTCCGGAGGACTTCGAGACGATTTTTTCGGTTGGATACAACGCCAGCAGCAGCGACGCCTGCTTCATTAATGGCACCAACTCCGTGATCGGACAGGACCTGAATGGCACCGACGTGACACTTGCTACTGCTCTGAACGAGACGGCCGCTGACTACAAGGTGCTGTATGACGCGTACATCGCTCCGACCTACAACCTCACGAACGGCTCTACAGCGACGGTGGCGCTAGAAGAGATCAAAGAGACAACCAAGTTCATCAACTTCCGCGCCAAGATGGGGTTCCTTTTGTATGGTATCGGAATCAGTGACGGCGGTGACCCCTATTCTGATTGCGCTATGAACGTTGTGATGCGAGTGCTTCCGCTGCTTCTTGCCGGCATGACGGAGGATGAAATCAAGTCCCTTGTCCGTTCGAGCATTCGATGGCATCTAAGTCAGGCGCTAGAGTCTCTCTCATTCACGTCGACTGGAAGCCTAGCTGTCGAGGGCTGGTACTACAAAGGCTTGCGCTTTTTCAATGGTCAAGAGTCGGTCATGCGTGGGCTTCGTGCAGCTGGTGTCGAGGTGTATATCATCAGTGCGTCGCCTGAGCTCTACGTGCTGGAGGCCGGCAGCCTACTTGGTCTAGGCTACATGGTGCCAAAGGACAACGTATTTGGTGTCCGCTTCAAGACTGATGACGCTGGTCGTCTCACTGTCGAGTACAAGGACGACTATCCCATCACGTGGGGTCCCGGCAAGGCGACCGTTGTTACCAGCATTCTGGAGCCTCTCCACAAGGGATCTCCTCCGGTCTATGGCTCGGGCGACTCGGACGGTGACTGTGAGATGCTCAGCACGGTTCGTGACGGTATCGCTTACATCAACAACCGTAGGCAGAGCAACTCAACATGTATCCACACGTTCTACGAGAAGGCCTGCGAGTACTTCAACACAACGGAGCCCAGCACCAACAACACGTATCTGTTGCAAGGTCAGGATCAGGCGATCGGCTCGTGGATCACGTCCGGCTTCACCACGGAAGACGGAATCTCATACGAGTCCGGTGTCACCAGCAACGATGGCTGTGCTGCGTACCAGTTCCTCAACTTGTAAATAGCCTCAGATGGCTACGATAAAAACTTCAGCTTTGATTAAAACGGTTGTCCGAATGTACCTCAAATGTCGTACGAACGTTGCTCGTCCAGTCGTCTGCCACTAGTATCGACTGCATTCGTCTTCATTCTTAGTCCATCCTTTTGTGGTGGCGAGTGTTGTGGTCTCACTCTCTCTCTCTTGCCTTCACCTCCACCAATGTCAGTCACTCTGAAGACGCAGCAGGCTCCGACATGGAACTCGAAGCAGCTGAAGCAGATGGCGGCGGGCGGAGGCGCCGGCATCGTGGCCAAGACGGTCGTCGCCCCTTTCGAACGGGTCAAAATCGTGTGTCAGACGGGGAGAGCGTGGGGATGTTGCAGACGACTCGCAGCATCTTCGTAAGCGAAGGAGTGCTGGGCTTCTGGAGGGGCAACATGGCCGCCTGTGTGCGTGTCGTCCCTCATAAAGCAGTGCTCTTCGCCTTCTCGGACTTCTACAAGGAACTTTTCAGATCCATGGACCCGACAGGAGGCAACAGAATGCCAGCGTGGGGGCCCTTTGTATCGGGCTCTCTATCGGGGTTCACAGCCTCTATTATAACATACCCGCTGGACCTCATCCGTACGCGGGTTTCTGGCCAGATTGGTGAGAATTTAGTGTACAGGGGCATCACCCACACGTTCATGAGGACGTTGAAGGAGGAAGGACCTCGCGCTTTGTTCCGTGGCATTGGACCGACGTTGTTTGGGGCATTGCCCTATGAAGGAATCAAGTTTGGGTCCTACGACTTGTTGACCCAACTGCTGCCTGAAGACATCGACCCCAAGGCAGATTTCGTTGGCAAAATTGTCTGCGGTGGAGGCGCAGGAGTGCTGGCAACCGTCTTCACCTACCCGAACGACACGGTGCGACGGCGGTTGCAGATGCAGGGAGCTGGAGGTGCAGAGCGGCAGTATAAGAATGCGTGGGACTGCTACGTGAAGCTCGCCAGGAACGAAGGCTGGACAGCGTACTACCGCGGCCTCACGCCGACGCTCGTACGCGCCATGCCAAACATGGGAGTGCAGTTCGCGACCTACGATTTCCTCAAGAGTCTCATCGAATGAGACCTCGAGCTACTAGAATTGACGACGTTCCAGCCCAGGAAGGCATCGGTCGTCCCTCTTAATGTGTACATACTTCTGTAGAGATGCTAACATTTTGCTTCCCATTTTGACTCTGTTAGACGAAGATCGATCCATGGTGTGCATGTAATAAAGTTCAATTGCAATTCGTTAATTAGGTGGCAATCCTTTAGACAAACCTAAGAGATCTCAGCTGATACTATGAGCACTCGTTCAATGGCAACAAATTCGATATACCAGCGGGATCTACATGTATTGAAATGGGGAGAATGAAGATAACTGTCACGGCATTCACAGCTGAGCCCAGCGGTTTGTAGTCCAAGTGGAGAAAATGACTCCATTTAAAAAGGTTTCAAACAGAAGTTGCTTTCCCAGTGTGACGCAACATCCTTCACGTCGTACACAACCCCGGGAGAACCACACAGTTGTGGGGAAGCTTGAGCTCGCTATGATGAGATGAAAGGCTTGCTTCTCCAAATCGGATATCCAGTCAATCAGCAGCTCTGCAGTCTGACTGAGCAGGTTTTCGTCAAACTCTAATGTTGGTAGTTTCGGTACAACTCCGTTGCCAACGATGAATCAGTCGGCATCAGCAGAGTTTCCGTTGTTCTCGTTGTCAGCCGCCACCATCTCCACCGCGAGCTCCTGCTCGTCGTCCGTCAGTATGCCCTTCAGAGCTGATAAATCTTTCTCAAAAACAGTCTTCACCACAGCTTCCAGTGCAGCACGGTGGTGCGTCTCCCGCTTTACTGTCGTGGTGAACCGCTCCATGAGACTTGGTCGAAGCGCTGCAGCAGCTAACAACTTTTCGCGATTGCGCGCGATTGCCTCCTTGAATTGCTGCCGCTGCTCACGAGCTTTATCTTTTGCTAACGTATCCAGGTCCTTCAAATCCACAAAGTTGCCAGCAAAATTATCGCGACGTATGTTTTCAGATTGCCTCACCTGTGCACGAACACGACGAGTGGCTTCCTCCCGTCTTCGCTCTCGAGCGTCAGCTTCCCGCTCTTCTCGATCTCGTTCCTGCTGCTTCTTTGCTGCATCGGCCATGAGCTTTTGCACACGGAGCGTCTCAGACTTCGTAGGTTTCCTTTGCGGCATAACGTCAGCACCGACAGATGCACGAGTACGAGCAATCAATTTGTCTTGTGCTTGCTTCTTCTTTTGACGAATTGCTTCTTGCTTGGCTAATAGGCGTTGTTTCCGCGCCTCTTTCCTCTCACGCAAATCTGCTAGCTCGGCTGCACGAGAGACGAAAAACTCGCTACCTTTATCCTTCGATGTCGTCCCGGCGTCGTCATCTTCCTCGACTTGGCCCCTCCTTACAAACTCTTTTCGCTTTTTCGCCGAGGCTTCCAACTGGGCGTGTAGATGATCGAAGTTAGGAACGGGTTTTGGTCGGTGCTTTCGCCATCTTTCTGCCTCCTCAGCTGCTATCCTCAATTTCTTCTTTTGCTTCACAGACGTCTTGCTGGTGCCATTTCCACCTTCAAAAGTGCCGCCATTTTTGCTAGCGACTTCCATCCTTGGGGAAGTGCTGCTTCCTGCAACGTTTTCTGAGATCTTTTAAGAATTCGCTCCTTGCGATTCTGCTCGGCCTCGTCAGCTTCAGTTGCTGACAAATACGTCTGTAGTGGCACGTCGCGTGCCTTCACTTGCCTTTCACGTGACATCTCGACTCTCATTTCCCGTTTTAGCTCTTTCAATTGCTGCGACTTGCGAACTTTTGCTGCTGCCTCTCTCTCCAAAAGGTTCTGTGGCGGTACTGCTTGACAAGCACGCTCTAAACGTCTAGCAGCATCCTTCGCAAGTTGTTCCGCTTCAGCTTGGGCTTGAGCCTTCTCTTCAAAGAAGGCACATGATTGTCTGAGATCTTGGTTGCTACGCCCTCTACGCGAGATTAAAGGACTCTGCGATCGGCTGTAATTTGAGGGTCTAGTGCGAGATGACGACGATGATTGACTGGATATGGAACGAGTCTCTAATCCGCTTCGAGAACGAGACCGCTGGCTGAACGATTTCGCCGGCTCTGGTGAAGTGCATTCTATTATACATTGCACGATTCTTGAGCAAACACAATAACCCGAAACAAGAAGGAATTACTACCTTGCGGTGCCGATGCCGAGTACTCCGGAACATTTTCGTTTTCTGTCCATGCGGGCCAACCTGAGCTACGCTTGTAAGGCGATGCCTAAATGCATGAACGTTCACTGTAAGTTTACGTTACCAACAGGCTAGGCAACAATTGATTTTTTTACCGCTGGAGAAGCTGCGTCGCAGTACGGTGGAGGAGAATTTGCTACGTCGTCCCAATCAATAAGTTCAGGGTCCTCTTCCACTTCGCCTTCATTGTTCGTACCCATGTCGCCATCATCGTTTGTGCCAAAGTCATCAGCGCTTCCCGACCCCGAATCTTCATGAAGGATAATTTCTCGTTGTTTTTCAACATTGCCCGCAGCTACAAATGTGCGGGTAAGCTGCTCTTCATTCAGAGATAGTTTCCGTCGTTGCTCTTGCAACTCCAATTCCAAGTGGCGTGCTTTGCGCTCAGCCTCATGTTTCTCCCGTTGCAGTCTTTCAAGGGCCTCGAACTCAAGGCGTTGTGTCGCTTTCATCTTTTGCAGCTCGCGCAACACTTGTTCCTTGAAGGACTGAGAGACGACGTCACCTACAGGGTCCTGCTCTTCCGGAAGAAACTGGTCGCCACTATCAGGTACGTCCATGAACGGGCGGCCCTCAGTGCTTTGACGTTCAGACTTTGTTCGTTTACTCTTGTAACTCATATGTGGAGAGCTACTTCTAATTGGGTGAACCGATACTCCATGATTCATTGAAGGACGTCTCGTGCGACTACTTGATTGGCGTTCAAGGCGCTGAGCCTTCAGGTCGTCGATCATTCGACCTACTTCTTCAGCCTGTACGTAAATCAATTAGCAAAGAGTTGATCAACAAACACCGGGGCACAATTACATATGTAATTCGCACCTCCCGTTTCTGTTGATCTTCATCCATGACTCGATAGCGGCCACTGCTGCCACCACTGACATCAACATCCTCAATCCAAACGGATTGCGAACGGGATTTCGAACCCCATGATTGCAACGACGAAGAGTACGATGCTGCCTGGCTAGCTCGACCCATGTCTATCAGAATCTGGGGCTAAACAAAAGACAACAATGTCAGTGAAAATAGTATAGCATGTAGCATCTCATGTCTACCGTCCAATAAAACACGTCCAGCCATCCAAAAGAATTCCATTTAGACCACAGCAGCCGTGATCATCATCAAAGATAGCGTGAATCCACTAAAAATGTACTACGGTATGCGGAAAGCTGTTGAAGGTTCTATCGGTAGCACATCTTGCTGCATTGAAGGCAGTGGATATACCAGCGATAGTGTAGTTCGCTCGGCGCATATAGCTGGCTAATCAATTTGTTCACTTGATCGTAGCTCCAGACGAAATGAAAGCGCTAGCAGCGGCAAATGCTTTCTCGAAATCGTTCCAAATAACCTCGATGTCTTCCTGTCCGATAGAAATGCGAATGAGGTGACGGTCGACCCCACAGGACTCTACGAAATCCAGCTCATTGTAGTGCGCCAACAACGAATACGGACAACACAGCGAGAAGTTCGTTCCAAGGCTTGGGCCCTTAGCAATTGTCAGTGTATCGTAGAAAGCCTTGGCAGGCTCCAATCCACCAGGCAGCACAATCGAAAACAGTGGACCGTAGCGGGGTTTACCCTCCAACTCAGATGGAACCAGAAATGGGTCATACAGCGTCTCAGCACCGCTAAGGGTTGGGTAGTACACCTCCTTGACAAGTGGGTGCTTCTGTAATCTCTGCACAATCTCGGCAGTGGTTGCGTTCGTCTTGATCAGTCGTTCCCCGAGGTCCTTAGACGTCTCCAAGAGAGTTTCCACGTCATCGTCGACGATGTACGAATCAGTCTCAGCATCGAATAGCATGCCAAGTTCTTCCGCGATAGGACTAGCAGGATTCAGAACCACACTCCCTCCCATGGTATTGCCCTTACCGCAAAAAATCTTGGACAAGCTGGTCGCCACCAGGTCAGCACAGCCGTGGAACATCGTGTTCACATTGTAGGAAGCCACCGTATCATCCACAACCAATGCCGTACCATTGTCATGCGCCAACTTTGCCAGCCATTTGAGATCCGCCATCGACAGCAGCGGATTGCCTGGGAACTCGGTAAAGATGCCCAGCACTTTCTCTCTCGTCACAATCTCCTCCACCTCTTTCTTCTCCTTCTCTCCAACCGTCGGGAAGAAATATACCCCCTGAGAACACCACTCCTGTCTCTGCAAAATTTTCAGAGTGTCCACATAAGGAAAGCCCACGAGAATACTCTTGCATTCTGTCCCTCTAAACTTCTGCAGCAGTCTCACACAAGCGAAGATCGCGGCCATTCCCGTCGGATAGATCGCCACCTTGTCCTGCACGTTGTCTCCCTTGAGATAGAGTTCTCCCACTCGTTTCTTCAGTGCCAAATGGTCTTCAGTCTGCCCCAGGGCGGGTGCAGTTCCCTCCCCAGTCTTCAGCACCTTCAGCAGCTTCTCTGCGTGTCTAGAGGACACAATTTCGCCCGAGTGTTGCCAGAACTGAGCTGCAGTTTTCTGCAGAGAGTGAGGGAAGCGAACGACGTGCACCAACTGCTGAATCAAGTGGACAGAAACGTCCTCACTCTTGACGCCAGCGCTGCGACTGCTGTCCACCAGGAAACGCCGCAGACGCTCCGCCACGTCCTTCGTTGGGATGGGCATCAGCTCCCACTCTTGCGGGTCGTCCTGCGGGAAGCTCTGCGCTTGAACGAACGCTGTGAGCTCCACCACTTTAGGGTGGCGGAAGAAGCGCGGATAGCCGCAGGCCATGGCGTCTATCACCTCAGGGAGCCCCTCTTCGTAGCCCACGACGTGGGCCCAGTCAGGCATCGACACGGAGATCGCGTTGGAGTCTTGAGGGGGCAGAGACTCGCCCAGAGGCTGAGGGATCAGAGGAGGCGACGACATGACGGAGGTCTCTCGGTGGACGCAAAAGCGGAAGTGATGGCCAAGGAGTTGATCAGCAAGGCGAGTTTCAACCAATAGGCGCTCTGGAATGAGGTTTTTAGCCAATGGTTCGTAATCACTCGACAGAGCAGGAAAATGATCGTAGTTTACGCACTCTTGCGTTGTGTCTGTGCGTGATGGAGACGTATCTCGTTGATGCCTTTTGGTCCGCAGCAGTTACGAGGCTTTCAATTTGGGACGTCTTTTGTATTGACTTTCTCCCAGTGGAGTGGACACTGGAGCGATGGACTTGAAAGCGCTTTGGGCGCGTGAAAAGGCTCGCTTTGCTGCTGAGGTGAACGACGCGCCCAAAGACAGCAGGAGAAGAGGCTCCGTGAAAGAAGACGCTCGTGCTAAGCCCTCAGCTGTTAGTGCCCCCAGTCCGACCGTCAAGATATCGCCTGCGCCCAAGAAAAAGTCGTCAGGAGCGATCAATGTCTCTGCAGCCTTTGGACGAGAGCGAGAGCGCGTGTTCCAGTTGCTGCTGGAGACCAGCGCCACACCTTCCATGACGAACGCAGCGCCCAATTTCAGTGGCGCCAACGAATTCGCCGTGGAATACGCTGATCGAGCTGCTCGTCGACTCTTTGGAGGACCACCACCGTCCCAGCAACAGCCTCCAGCGGCGTCTACTGTGCAAAATATCACCAGTCCCGTCGTGGCTTCTCCTACAACTCGTGGACCAACAGGTCGCAAGTCTTCGCTCCATGTAAGTTCGATGGCATCACTGCATGGTCAATCATCGTCCACTCAGGTTCAAAGCACACAGTCATCCGGTCAACCTACTACGTTCTCTACGGTGACAAAGACAGCTCAGAATACGAGGAAGAACGGACGGAAGCGGGTTGGTACTGAGTTTTCGTCACATGCACTGAAGCCGTACTCTGGGGATATCTTCGGCACCCGCGGCGATTACATCGATGGTATGCTGTACATGTCCCGTATGAAGCGCAGCTACCAGGCAATGTACTCTGGTGGTGATCAGCAAGGAAGGAACGCTGATCCGAATCTTCCTTGGGCAGAGCTAGCTCGGCCAGAAGGACGCAGCGTGTTGAAAGACGGGGTGATGGATGCCTTTGCAGTGGCAGGAGGTATTAATGCATCAAGTAATGGTGGCAAGATGTCAGTAAGCGGAGACAGAAGGCGTCGGTATGGCTCCACTATTGTTATATCTGCCGCAAATGACGACGACGACGGCCAAGGATCTTCTATGCCAATCATGCAGTGGAAGCAGCAGCAGCGGTGCTCGCTGACCCTAAGTAATTGGAGCTTTAATCCTGAGAATGCTCGGCTCATGGTACAGGAAAACGTGGTGGAGGCATTAATAAGGTTGTGCAAGGACGGAGATGAGACTACAATACTAAATTGTGTTACTGCCTTCATGAACTTGTCTCACCTCTACGAGTTGCGCCGTGTGATCGTTCAACAAGGTGCAGTGAAGACTGTCGCTGAGGTCGTTAATGACACGGAGGATAAGGCGATCCGCACGGCGTGCGCCATCACATTATGCAATCTATGTTCTCTCGAAGGAGAAGAGGGTCTTTTGGTGGAGAATGGGGCAGTGAGCGCGTTGACAACGCTGATCAGCGAGCACGAAAAGGTTTCACACATCTGCCGTAGTGCTCTATTCAATCTTACCTGCGTCTCGCGGTCATATCACAAGATCGAGGGCGTACTCAAAGCCTTCATTACACTTACAGCATCGCGAAGTGGAAGTACCATCACCAGCTATTCAGGAAACATCGAAGAAGACTATGACGATATTACTGCTAAAGCGCTTTGCAATTTATCCAATTTAAAGCGCATTCGTTTGCGTCTCATGGAGGAAGGTATCATCAGCGCTATCGCATCACTACTCCACCCAAACACCCCTTGATTCAAGAATTATTGGCACAGATTCTGTTGAATCTATCTAAACTACCAGCCTGCAGAAATGAAATGGTCGCGAAAGGTTGCATGGGCACTTTGGTCGCGCTAGCTGAGACTTCGAGTGCTATCACGACTAACTGCTTGATTGCAAACACGCTGTGGAATCTAAGCAAAGAACCCGGTAATGCAGTACGCATGGTATCTGAGGGACTGCTCCTCCTAATAACGGAATTGTATCGGGATATGCAAGAAGTTAATGACAAAGACCAAGACGGTGTTGACAACACTACATCTATGGCATCTAGAGAAGAAGAAGAAGAACTATTGCAAGTATGTGCCCGTACGTTATACAATGTGTCATGCTGCGAGGACGCGAGATCAAAATCGGTGGAGCGTGATGCCGTGAATATTTTATCGTCACTATCACGGCGAGCTACTGGAGAGGATGCAAAGCAAATGTGCACGCTTGCACTTTGCAATTTGCTTAGCGTGCAAAAGGCAGCAGGGGATATTGTAACAGCAGGTGCAATCACGGCATTGATTCAGCTCAGCATGGCTCCAGCGCAATCATACGAGAGGCGAAATTTGTTTTCCAAGGCGCTCCATGGATTGTGTGATAAAGCGTTAACTCGTGTAGCAGTGGCCGACGCTGGTGTAATTCCGGCGCTACTTTTTCTCTCTGCGATCAACGAAATTGAGGAACAGAAAGCTGAGGGTATACATGTGATTCAAAACCAATCAGTGGATATTTTGAGCGAAATACGAGCTCGTTGCACCGCAGCCTTTGCCTGCTTAGCGGCCGATGCGCACACTGCGGGTCACGTATGCAATGCCGCTGTTGTACGGTGTGTGACGAAGATTTTAGCGCTCGAGCATTCCAACGTCGTGATCGAACGGTTTTGTTGCTCATGTTTGAGTCTCCTGTGCCGTAACGAACAGTGCTCACTTATCATGGTAGAAGTCGGTGCTATCGAGATGGTGTTGACAACTTGTGTGGAATCACATGACTTGGAGAGTAAAGCGTCTTGCTGCCACGTGCTTGCCAGTGTGTCGTGTCATCCAAGTTGCTGCAATGCACTGATGCGCATGGGCGTCATATCAGTATTGGCCACACTTGCGAAGATCAAAGATCCAGCTATTCAACGCTGCTGCGCAATTACACTTGCTAATCTATCCGTTGAGCCGGATATTCGGAAAACTCTAACCTCTGCTGGCATCGTTGCGATTGTGTCAATTCTCAGCAACTCTTACAGTGAAGACAGCCAGCGCGACTGCGCCAAGGTTTTGTGTAACCTATCTTGTATTCGCGGGAATGAGTCGGTACTCGTCAAAGAAGGTGCAGTCGGAGTACTGATGATGATAAGCATGGTGCGAGCGGTTGGTGTCTCCACGAAAGAGATGTGCATTCGTGCCTTGTTGAATCTTTTAAATGCTGAGACGATGAAAACCATGGTTAAAGAAGGCATCGTAAAAATCCTGCCGGCGTTTGCAGGATTGACGTCAAAGGAAGTGTCAACGCTCGTGACGATCATTTTCAGCAAACTTTTAAACCATCCAGTTGGAAGAAACGCATTGTGTGCGGAGCAGCAATCGCTTAGTGCCATCTTTCAACTTATGTCATATGAATCATCAGTGGGGAAGCATCACAATGGGATGAACAAGAGCGAAGTTTAGCCTCTTTGCACGAGACGCTGCTAAGTGAACTCGTGTACTATGATAACTCTCGTTTGATCAGTGTACACACAGGTATATTGGATGCTCTCCATCGAATTTCGGTATACGAGAAACGATACTGTTATGCGATTGACGGTGAGCTTAGTCTTTGTGCAGAAAAGAAACTTGCGCTGGTTTTCTTTACGCTAGCGAAGAGTGAAGACACTCGAATGTATATTACTTCATCCTCGAATTTGGCAGTCTTACTATCATTTCTGGAGCTGCATGGTCCAAAGGTTGATTGTTGCGCATCGGAATGTGCATTATTCGCGGTGGGGACGCTGTGCTGGTTGGGATGGCATGATGACACTCGAAGGTTTCTGCAAGTCTCTAAGATTCCGTGTGCACTCACGAATATGCTTCAGTTTCGAGGCACTAATGACAGTGATCACACCAACAAGCTGAGTTCGTATTCACCCCAAGCGGTTAAAGCGTGCGTACTTACGCTTTCTTGCTTGGCGCACAGTAGTGAACTCCTGGAAGTGATGCTGACGGAAAGCATGCTGGTGTATTTGAACGCCATACTTGTGTCAAAGACGTCGAACCCGAATGATACGGAAACGATGACGTCACTTTTTGCCAGTGATAAGGAGTTTGTTGCACTCGTATGCTACCTATTCCGTCAGCTCAGCCATGTCACACTATTCTCCGCAGTCATGACCCAACAGCCTGCTCCCATCCTCGAGTTATTTTGCGTCCTCGTACAGCGCGTCGTAAAAAGCAACGATATCGAGTCATCTCTAGATTGTGCTGAAGTGCTATGCAGCATTGTATTTGCTCCGCCACCTAGGCAGCAAACGGCTAAATCTCCAACTGCTGGACGGTGTGGATCAATTACCCAAACAACTAGACCCCCGCAAATTTTAGTTGAGGACGGTGTTCTGAAGGCCATCGGGTCTCTCTTGTGTGACGAACAGCTACCAGAGACTCGTTGGCGGTGTGTCGCAAGTTTGTGGGCGCTATCATCCGTGCCAGAATATCGTCATCGATTAGTCGAATTGGGTGTTACATCAATGCTGGTACAAGAATCATATCGCGCTGCTCAGATTGCCTCTCCAAGTACGCTTCAATGTTGCGCAGGTGCTCTCTGCAACCTCACGATTGTCTCGGAAGAATCGAACGCAACCAAGATGGTCGATGAAGGAGCTATACCAGCTCTGATTCAACTTGCGAAACTGGAGAATGACACGATACGGGAATTCTGTACGCTCGCGCTCTCAAATTTGTCTGGACCATCGCCTACGGTGGAGTCCGGTGCAGTCTCTGCATTACTGAATGTGTCACTCGACTTCATGCCATCAGGCAGTCCAGGGATGCTATTGCATTTAAGCCCTACCAGACGTGCGAGCCAACAGCGATCAGCCGTATTGCGTCGACCGCCGCTGGTGTGTGGAGAAAGGCATAAGCAGTTTGCTGTATTACCTGAGTTCGAAATTGAAATTGCGACCGACAGTTCTTTGGATGAGCAAAAATTCGAGGCAGAACTTGCTGTGAGCACCCCACCTCCTCCTCATTTACCTCCAGTTTCTGTTGATGTCTTTGGATCCTCTGCGAAGGTGAAAAATCAAGTTGTTGAGCGCTCGGACATTAAAGTTGAGGGTGATAGCATTATGCCTAATCCTGATGGGGCTAACATTGCGAGTTCAACAGGCGAATCAACTGACCGCGTGGTGAAACGAGATGAGGTGCCAATTGGGAATATGCAGACGAGATTTTTCGATAAAATGGACCCGGAAGAGAGTCTAGCTTTGATGACCGAAATGGAGGAACGTGAAGGAGAGGAAGACTCTAGTTGGACTGAAGAGCACCCCAACGAATCTGTGGGAAACCAAGAGCAAGATCTAGCAACCGCTCAGGCAGTTGATGAAATAAAGCCAGGGCCGCAGAAAGGAGACCACAAGCAAGGAGAGTCTACGCGATCATCTGAGCATTTGTACGGCAGCTCGCTTCGGAAAGTGGGGTAGGATCCAATGGCAGCACCACGGGGCCTAATCACATGCTTTCTCCCCTCTCTCGAGTGGTGGTGCGGAAAGCAAACACCTTGCAGGCAGCACAAAAATTTAAAGACAAGGCAGTGCGAAAGTTGCGGAAGGAAAGAGCCAACAAGCTCGCAACGCTGAATCCTCAAGCTTCACCATGCTTAACAAAGATATCGAGTAAATCAGAGATTGTGTCTGGGGACTCTGCTAACAACCGGGACCATACGTTTGGAGGCAAGGATCCCGGACAAATAGACATCGTGCTGAAGCCGCAATCACTACTGGCAAGTCTTCCACCTTCCGCGTCAACACCAATTCTACCCAGTAATAACGACAACTGGGCAGATTCTCACGCCAAGCTTCTTGCAGCAGTTTCCGCTGCCGGGTTGTACGATGCTGCACCTCCGAAATGGCAAGAGTTCCATAATGTCAAGCGAAGCAAAAAGATGGTGCAAAAGATAAAAAGAGCGACATGGAGGCACCTTCCGATGCAAGATTGGCAGATCCAAAATTATTAGCTTCACTGTCGCCAGCGACTACTATCGAGGAATTCCAGATGCAGGCGAAGAAGCTAGGGCTATGGAGTTAAAGCACGGTACAGATACCTCTTATGAGTTGATACGTCTTCCATTAGGTTGCTGGTTGGTATACATGCTGATGCAAAGAGGGAGCCAAGGACTGGCGGGTGCATCGAGGCAACTTTGTACAAGCTTCACGACTTCTGCACTTCCGTCTTGTCTGTGAAGCTTTAAGAGCTTCCTGTTGTTGGCTTCTGCAACATACTTGGTGTAAGTGGAGGCAGCTCGCTTTTAATGTGATGATGTGGTCGAGGTGACGGTGGTAGGAGTCCGTGACTGTTCGTGAAGCGTGGTGTTGTGCCGCAGTCGAGTTGATCCGACCCAAGTGACGCCGGCACTTCAGATCCAACTGGTGACGGCAGCATCGATCCAAATGTCAGGCCAGTTGTTGCTAGCAAGTGCAAATTTGGTTCGGCACTTTCAGACTCGTTCGCGGCGCTGGTGCTGAATGATACTCCAGCAGAGACGTTCAAAGCTCGGGGTGCAGTCGAAGTTGAATTGCTAGTGTCTCAAGAACAGCTTGTGGGCTGGTCTGTTGAGCAGTGAGCAATCCGTTAAGCACTTCGAGTGCTTGCTCCTTCGTGAACAGTGGGTGTGTGCGTTGTGGTGGAAGGCGTCCATTCGAACTGGTGAAAGCAGCTACGGCCGATGCGATTCCTGCAAGTAAGTCCGCGGGAGCCTCAGGTGGCACGAACACCTCTGCCATAGCACTCACAAGAATCTGCTCTTCAGTGGGTGTAAGAGTCACCACGCAATCCAGTACACGTGGCGTGGTCATTTGTGATGCCAATCGACCTGATTCACCGATAGCCGCTGCCTTTGTCGATAGCGGGAGTCCTGAGTGGCGAGGGAATTGTCCAAGATGCATCGTGACATGTTGGCCACCCTCGATCCGTGCGACGTCGTAGCAGAGTTTCTGATAGCGCTCCTTAAGATCAACGGGGCTCTTTCCGGGCAGTCGCGCAGCCATGGCCTCCCATGGGTAGCAGACAGAAGCAGTACTGAAGACTGCCAACATATTCTCGAAAGCTGCGTCTTCTTCAGGCGTCCAGCGCTGGTCCACACTCTGCATAAATTGGCGTTCCTGTCTCTTGAGGGCGTTGAGCTGTTGCAACTGCATGAAGTACAGACGGGCGTGGTACACGACTTGCATTGTATCGCGAGTCCCTACTGCACTAGCGATCGCCTGCCATGCGTCACGAATGGTCGAGCACTGACCACCGCCGAATTGCTCCAATGCGTTGAGGAATCTCTGATGTTCCTCTGCAGTCCAGGATGAGTCGCCTTGATTGTTGATGCCATTAGCAGTGGAGATGTTGAAGGTGTTGAAGTGGTGGGCTGTCATCCCTGGCGTCCTCTTCTTCCCCATTTGAAACTAGTGGTGGTGAAAAGCTTACGGGAGGATATGACAATGCTCACGTAGCAGGTGGACGAGGTCTCTACTACGATCAAGGCAATGAGAACTGCTGAAGTCGTCGAGAGAAACGCCCGTCGACTGCCAGTAGCCATCTGAGTAACGGACATGAATCCTGTTGGAAAAAGAATTGGCAAAAATGCATATGCTGCATAAAGCGCTTGGCTCTCATATTGATAGCATTATTCAAGACACAATTTGGGCAGTGTTCATACTTGCTGCTGTGGCAGAGATTCACTACGCACTCTTAGCTAAGCTGAGTGAGATCAAGACCACAGTCGCAGCAGAATTTGGCCCCTGCTGGCAAGGTTGTGTCGCAATGCACAACACAGTCATCACTCAGACGCACCTTTTCAACATTCGCAGCCTCTCGATCCGCGAAGAACTTGAACTTGTCCAGCGCATCGGAAAGCAACATGCGTTTGGTCATGGAACGTTTGCACAGTTGCTGCACAAACTCCCATTCGTCGTCTTCCATACTGTCCGGACGAGGGTACACCTCGCCCTCGAACACTTTTTCCATCACCTCGTCGTCATCAAGTAATCCATACGGCGGCTCGCCAGTAAAGGCCTCAATGACACACATACCCAAAGAGAATACGTCCGAGGCGAACCGAGGATTTGTTTCGGCATCTGGCTCTGCGGCGGAAACGAGGAGAACCTCAGGCGCTTGCCAACGAATGGCCTGTGTCTTCTCTTTGGCGCTCATATTGGATCTGTCGCGGACGTACGAGAAACCAAAGTCGCATATCTTGGCGTTATCTTTGCCATCCACGAGGATGTTGTTGCACTTGAGATCGCCATGAATGACTTTGTTGTCGTGAAGAAATCGGAGCCCGAGGGCTGCCTTGTAAAATAGTCGCCACAAGTGACTCTTGTCAGTCTCGAAATGGTCGACGAAGTTTTTGCCCTTAACATATTCACAGACGAAGAAAATGGGCAGTCCTTTATTGCATGCACCATACATCTTGACCACATTCGGGTGGTCCAGACCAAACCAAGCCTTCGACTCCCGCTTAAACTCGTCTTGGGCTCTGTCATCATCCGCCACGAGGCATTTGACAGCGACCTCAGTGCCGTGACCATCTTGGCCCCAGACGCCTTTGTGCATCACAGCGTACATACCGCGATCGAAGAACTCGTCCTCAAACTCCACAGCGTCACGTGGAATGAACCACTCAGGAATCGACGGCATCGGCTTGTTCTTCTCGAGCACCACGGATTTTGCTCTGTGGAACGTTTTCTTGGCCAACTCGACCTGTTCGTCGGACATGCCGACGCTTACAGTCGTTGACTCTGGATGCTCCACTAGCACGCCAAGTGCTACGACACCTTCCTGCCAATCGTCTTTGTCGATCGCTGCACGTATGACGTCAACGTTCTCTGCTACGCCTTGGAGTTTGTTGAAAGCGTCCTCCGCCAGAATCCGGAACTGCTCCATTGAGTGGATATGGTCTAGCCCCATTAACCGAAACAAATCGTCCATCTCGACATAGAGAGCTCGCAACTTCCCCACGACTTTGTGGTTCCCCAGATTCGGATGAAAAGGTGTTTCTTGTAGTGTTTGCGCACGACGTGAAGGATCCTGCGGACGGTGGCCTGGTACTGGAACAGCAGCGTCTTTTTCGATTCCTTCTCGTCTTGAGTCATGCTGTCGATATGCTCCAGAAACCGTTGGGCGCGGCTGTGAAGCGTCCGGCAGATGTCCTCGTTCTCTCTCATCTCACTGCACAGTCGCTGGATTTCCAGCAGCAGGTCTGGGACGAGATCCATCTTGTCGGTTTGGAGTCGTCACTTAGTCGAGGAGAGGTGAATGATCGTCAAGTGAAAACGATGAGTGACTTTTTGCACAGATGAAAGACGTTTTCGATGGAAGCAATGGCGACTGCAGGCGATGGCTACTTTTGCAGCTTGCGACTCAAATTCATTTCAGGACTGTCTCCAGCAGAGACGGCGAGAACCGCAAACAGCCTGATACTATCCGTCAGATAGTATCGCTACTGTTTTATCGGCTACTACTGTATCCGATACAGTAACGACCTGCAGGACGATTACCATTTTTGAACCCATCGATGGGTACACGACTCCCACTCCCCATTCTCCTGCCTTGCTGTCCACCATGACGACCAGCAGGACGACGGACTTCGTCGTGCCAGCGCTCGGTTCTCTTCTCTCCGAAGCTCTTGAAGCAGCAGCCAAACAAAGTCGCGAGATGCGAGAGAACGAACTGCTGAGTCTTCACATCTGCGATCGACTCGAGAGACTTTGGGCTCAAGTATACTCAGATCAAGACGAGTTGCGTCGGTCGTTGGGCGACATGGTAGCAACGTTTGTCAAATTCCTGCGCAAGCGGTCGGAGCTGAGTTTCCTCAAGCGATTGGCCAGCTCTCGGAAAGTGGACGAAAGACTTTTGGGCTTCCACGAGGAGATTGACAGGATCCAGCAGCAGCAAGTGCAAGAATTGACTCAAGAGAGATCAGAGACTGCTGCAACCGCCTCGAACGAGTGGAGACGACAGTGGGGAGAAGACCGACAGAAGAAATTGGAGAATCTCCAAGCTTTGGGGGAGAATAAACAGGTTCTGGGGGCGGAGAAGGGCAGCACGGACTTTGTCGAGGGGCTCTTCATGCTGAAGTACGAGATCGACCACAAGGCCGCACAGTACAAGACAGATCCAATAGCAGAGGAAAGTTTTGAGTTGATGAAGCGGACGCTCAGCAAACTCACGAGGATGTCGAATGTCAAGCTGCCAGCCATCCCAGATTGGTTCATCCCAAGTGATGACGTCGACTTTAATCCTGAAGTATTCTTCAACTGCGGCTCCTACGGATCGGTGCATCGCGGGACCTGGCAGAAAGGAGCGACGAGTGGGAAAGGGGCCAAAGTGGTGATTAAGTGCCTGCTGATGGACGACGATGCCACCAAAGAGTCTTTCTACAAGGAGGTGGACGTCTGGCAGCGACTGGACCATCCGCACGTCGTCAAGTTCTACGGAGCTTGCCATATCAGCTCGCCAGCTTTCTTCGTGTGCGATGATGCGACCCACGGCAACTTTGCAGAGTACTTTGAAAATGATATGAGCCAACTGTGGCGACTCTTTTACGAGGCTGCACTCGGTCTCAGCTTCCTGCACGCGGAGAAGGTCGTTCATGGCGACTTGAAGTGCACCAATTTGCTCGTGGGGAGCGACTACAAGGCAAAACTCTGCGACTTCGGGTTCGCATACATTCGAGGCCAGTCGGTAGGGCTGAGTGCAAAATCCCAGACGGATGCGATCCGGTGGAAAGCACCGGAATGTCTTGCTCCATTGGATGTGGACCCCAACCCACAGTTCAACCCGAGATTTACGTCCGACGTGTTCTCCTTTGGCATGTGCATCATTGAAGCCTTTCTGGGGAGGCGCCGTACGGGATAATCGACGACGAGGAAATCATGATGAGGCTGTTTGAAAAGGACCCGTATCCTCGACCAGAGGGGATGAAGGACGATGAATGGGCACTCGTCAAACGTCTGATTGATCCCGAGTGGACGACTCGTATTTCATTGTCGGAGGCGATTGACAAGTTGAAGCAATTTGCAGATCGAGAAGAGAAGGTAAGATCCTCTACAACTGCAGACTGTCGGGTGTGTGCAGTCTGCTTGGCGATTATGCCCGCCAAGTTTGTCTTCTGTGGTGAATGCGGGGCCAATCTGTTGAACGCAACCGAATTTGAGGAAGCAATGCATTCGGTGATGAGTTCCTGCTCTTTGTGTGACGGGGGCGTGGATCCGGCCGACCGCTTTTGCCGCCATTGTGGTTGCTCCTTAGACATCAATCCAGCGTTAGCGCAGTAGTCTACCATTGCACTCGGCAAGGAAACTCAATTCGAACAGAATCCCACGAGTACAAAAGGTTAAGTGCAACGAACGCGATAAGAAATTTTCAGCGCTGCGAGTAAGGATGGCGAGTGCAGAGAAGCTGTCGGACCGTCCTCCGTCCATGTACCCAAGAAGACGAGGCAGTGCGATGATTTATCGCCAGTTGGATAGTTGAAATCAGCGCAAACCAAGTTGCTATCAATGGTACTGCCAATTTGGCAGTACCAAGAGACCCTCCAAGGAATGCAGCTCGTGGTTCAAGGGATGGCAGACCGCTAAGTGCATGAGGCACGCAAGATCCGCAAGACAGGCTTATGTAGCCATACGCCGATGGGTTCAAGGTATCATTTGCCTGGAAAGGAATATCTTCCAGGCAGGAAGACCTTTTGAGTAGTGCTCATTTATCAATTCGCCTCGAACGAGTCGCCTCTAACAACCAGCTCAAGTACAAGTCTCTCCATGACGCCCCCGCCGACTCTTTCCCCATCGAAGGTTTGCGTGGCAGTCCACTTGCTCGCGCAGTTCTCGATGGCCTTCGCACCCGATGCACTCGAATGCCTGAGAACGAGAAACTCTGTCGCCGTCTACTGGAACGGCTGGAGTTCCTGCACGCACACGTTCTGCCTTTGGCAATAATGGACCCACTCAAGCGCAAATACAGTGACGTGGTCGTCCGCTTTGTCAAGATGATGCGCCAAACGCCATTGCTACTGCGCCTCGCCAATAGCGAGACCCACGTCCTTACTGTTGAAGGCTTTCAATCGAAGGTGGATGACATAATGGCTGGAGGTGGCCTCGGCGCTTCTTCTATGATGACGGAGTGGAGGGAGCAATGGGACAACGATCGGGCTCAGCAGTATCCAATTCTGAACGAACGGGTATCTAAAGCCTCCGAACGCATGTTAGTGAACGAAGTTCGTGGCGACAGAAAGCTTCAGGAAGCACTCTTGACACTTCAAAGGGGAATGAATCGAAACATACTGTCACCTGAAATGCTGCAACTCAAGACGCAGACTTATGAGCGTGTATCAGTCTATGCGAACCAAACTGGGCTCGAGATGTTTGAATGGTTCATCCCAATTGACAATGTAGAATATGAGGAAGTTATAGGGAGTACTGGCACTTTTGGTGCAGTGAGTCGTGGCACCTGGAAGCACGACGGTATCCGCACGCCTGTGGTGGTAAAACATCTTTTTCGGAGCTTTCGAACAGCTCCGACCAGGGTTTCCTCAGACAATTGCAGCTCTGGAACAGTATCCCTGACGACAAGCACATTCTGAAGTTGTATGGCGGATCGCACGTTAGCTCGCCACAGTTCTATGTGTGTGAAGATGCTCACAATGGCAATCTGAGTGATTTCCTGAAGACCAACAGTGAATTCTTCTGGCGGATGTTCTATCAAGTGGCTGAGGGCATTCAAGTGCTTCACGACAGACATATCGTTCATGGTGGACTGAAATGTAACAACATTCTTGTCGGGGATGATTTCACTGCCAAGTTGACTGATTTTAGCTTCAGTACGGTGCGCTCTCTCTCGGCAGCTCTAAGCACAGACGCGGCTCAAGCTATCAGCGATGGTATCCGCTGGAAGCCTAAAGAGGTGCTGGAGGAATCTGGCGCCGAGGAGCCTCAGTTTGCCTCAGATATCTACTCGATGGGAATGTGCATGATCGAGGTGCTGACTCATGAGATTCCGTTCGGGGTTGATGATGATCAAACGGTCATGGAAAAAGTCATGAATGGTATGCTGCCCAACCGCCCAGAAGATGTATCAGATGACGTGTGGACAGTGATCTCTCACCTTTGCAACCCAATTCCCACGGCACGTCCAAGCCTCGAGCAAGTGTTGAAGGAGTTTGGGGGTCGTGCTGAGGAGGAGAGAAAATGAATCCATCTCAGCAGTCAGGTCTATTTGGCTCTAATGTTGCGCAAATTCGGCCCACAGCAACTGCGTAGAGTTCACTAGTAAATTATTGATGCGTACACAAGTTCATTATTCTTCAATACCTTGGTAGGGAGACTGCCTTCTATAAGGAATACATTTTTCGTTGGGGGCAGTCGAATTTATGGAGCACTTATTGCTTCGCTTGTATATCTCTTGTTGCAACATCAGGCTCACGAGTTAGGTGGTGTAGCCTTTGAATTGATGTGACTTCCGGTTGAAGTGCCAAGTTAGTCAACCTGGTCGTTTGCCATTCTATTTACCAGTCCCCGAAGACGCGATCCAGCCACCCAGTAGCTTGAAGAGCGATCCAAGTAGACCCGACAGCCATGGAGAGAACGGCCGATACCATACCGATATATAAAGCTGCCGTTGGTGAACGTGCTCGTCCACCATGTTGCGTGAATTCCCCATAGAGCGCAGCAAAAGCTCCCATTGCTATGACTGTGCTCCCACAAAAGAATCCCAGGTAGAGCAAGACTCGGAAAGTATCACCGTGCATGGGGACTGTTGGGAGAACAGCTAATAGACAGCCGGGGCCGGCCGCACCGTGTATAATCCCCACGCCAATGCTGGCCAACGAAGTTGTAGCAAATTGCATTTTACCAGCACATTCGGTGGTTGGCTGCAGCAGGACATACGAGGCATCTTGACACTGCACTTGGCTCCACAAAGACGTGGGTGACGATGCCAACAACCGTGGACTGCGAGGTGTCAATGTTTCTTGATACTCCTTGATAGCGCTGTAAAGTGTCCACAGCCCCAACACAATCAGACAAACACCTGTGAGGTATTTGCAAACTGTGATGAAGGAGCTCTTGGGGTTTAGAGTGTGGCCCACTATGCATGTGCAGATTAGTGCGACAACCACGATGCCGATTGAGTGTCCGAGCCCCCATTGCGCCCCCAGTCGGAAGGCTTCATGCCATCTCTTTCCGCTGGAGAGAGCCACTAAAGCACCCAAATGGTCCGGTCCTGTTGAATAACATTGACAAGTCAGTATCAGCAGGCGACAAACCGTCAGCTAAAACACTGACAATCGCTACCCGAGAGGACGTGAATAAAGCCAAACGAGGTGGCGGTGAGTGCCACATGCCACACTGAAGTGAGCAAAAGTCCAGAGTGCCCATCGTGCTCGTCGTTCATCTCAAAAACAATTTGATACCGAGGATATGCGACTTTTCACCATGTCATTTTTGATTATAGACACCACAGCATCGCTCACTGAGTACTTGGGGGTGACATGAACATCTTGGGCTTGTATAACCACATAGGCCCATCAATTTATTCTCCGAAGACCGCGGACATCTGCCCAGTGGCTTGAAGGCCGATCCAAGCAACGCCAACAATGAAGGAGAAGAACGCAGAGAAGATGCCAATTCGGAACTCCATCACGTACGAGTGCCCACCAAGTCGGCCAGTAATTTCGCCATAGAGTGCAGCAAACACGCCCATGATGAAGACGGAGGCCACACAAAATGCGCCAAGATACGAAGCCGACTTGACCCAGTCGTTCATCACCACTGCAGGGAGCACCCCAAAATCCCACCGGGCCCTGCGAGTCCGTGAACAATCCCCACAAGCAACGCCATGATCTTTTGCGTGGTCGGGTTCTCGAAACTCGTGCTTCGGCAGCACTTCCAATTAGCGAGGCGTGATTTCGAGGGTTTCTCGGCTTCAAGTTGTGGAGCTGATGAGGCTGCTCCAGTGGAGTCATTGCCTTCTGTCTTGACCAAAAGTTGAAAGGAAGAGGACGGCGATCGAGGAGTCTCACTGAGCACGCGGTTTTCGGTTGAACCGCTTAAGGGCGGCGAGAGACCAGTCATTGCAGCTGGAGATTCTGGCCTCGATACTCGACGCGACGAGATTGGCATGAGCTCCACCACGTGAGTCGGTGTGGCGTCGGTGCTGCTTCGACTAGCACGACTTCGATGCCCTCGGCTTCCCTCTGCGTGTTCTGCCTCTCGGTCAGTCTGTTCCAGCGCTCCTTCCTTCAACTGCGTCTGGTATTTCTCACGGATGTGGACTGCCGTCCAGACACCCAACGCGATCATGAAGAAGCCGACGACGTAGTTGAGATATCCCCCACTGAGTCCAAGTCGACGGTCTGTCCAGCAGCGAAGAAAATAAGCGCCATGAGGATGAGGCCAATGGAGTGGCCACAGCCCCATCGAATGCCCAGTGTGAACGCCCTCCAGGAAGATCCTGTGGTCATTGCTGCCAATGCACTCAAGTGATCTGGACCTACAAGTTTATTGGATACCAACGAGTCAGCATTGGAATTTTAATCTCCACAGATTAAAACGATTCGGATTAATTTTACCGGTTAGGACGTGCACGACGCCAAGCAGCAGTCCCGTGGAGATGATTTTGCCCACCGACGCGTCCTTCAGGCTACTGTGCTCCTCGCTCAGCCATCGAGTCTCCATTGCACAAAGGAATTCGAGTCAGTTTTTAATTCAGCGACTGGGAGCCAGTGAATTGGCGACTGGAGTGTCAGTTGGTTGCTGCTTTTGGCAGGCACTGGTCTAGACTGCAATTGCAGATATGAATGCAAAGGAACCCGTTAAGGATACCCTGCCCGGCCATTGGTATGCGCCAGCAAACTGGCGCGTGCAACGACGTGGTGTCGACATTGAGTTGTCGACAGTTG
Organism: Phytophthora boehmeriae; assembly: GCA_011947355.1. Lineage (NCBI taxonomy): Eukaryota > Oomycota > Peronosporomycetes > Peronosporales > Peronosporaceae > Phytophthora > Phytophthora boehmeriae. The sequence goes on along the minus strand of JAAVTJ010000132.1, from coordinate 73,580 downwards.
ATACGCTGATAATCCAAGTGTACCACATGCATGGAACAAATCCAACAGGATTGGAATGCGGCACACGAGCTCCAGTGAAGCAGTATCCGAGCTTGTCAGAGGACGAAACACTTGGTGGCCATCGCTACTGAAGGCGCGTTTGGATGAAAAATACTCGAGCGTGGCAGCAACATCAGGATTTAGCGGCAATCTCTCGTTCAGTGGATTATCAAAGTGGGACCACGCAGTTTGGCTTGGTTCGTTCGGCAAAAGGCGCTCTTCCATTCCAGTTCGCTCGGTGCGGTTCCTGCTGTGGTTCTTCTTCTCAAGCTTTCAAGCTAAGCATCAAAAGTGTGGTCAATCCCAGCGCAGTGTCCTCTGACTCGGAGCCTCCGAGTCAATTATTCTGATAATGTAGCCATTGCACTCAATGTACCCATCGATGTAGCCAATCAAAAGCGAGCCTTGCGATCTTCCAGCTGTCGAAATCGGACCGCTCATTCCTGCATTTCCCTCTGTCGGCTCAAGTCGATTTCTGAAGTCAATCAACGAGATGGCCTCCTTCCCAATCACTGGACTCCGTGGCGATCCCTCCAGTCGCGAAACTCTCGACGGAATGGACTCGAGGTGCAAGCGAATGCCTGAGAACGAGGAGCTCTGTCGTCGGCTGCATCAGCGGCTGGTCTTCCTGCACGACTTTGTGCTTCCTCTCAAGGCTGAAGACGCTCAAAAGCGCCAATATGTGGCCGTCGTCGTGCGCCTCATCAAGATCATGCGTCGCACTCCGTTGCTGCTACGTCTCGCCAACAGCGAGGCGATGGTGCAGAACCTCAAAGGTCTGCAGCTGCAACTGGACCAAGTCCAGAGGGACGTCGGACAGGGCGACACTCCAGAGATGACGCTGTGGAAGGAGCAATGGGAGAACGACCGAGCGCAACAGTTTCAGAAGCTTCAAGAGCGAGTGCCCAAAGCTTCCGATCGGATGCTGGTCAATGAGGTCCGTGGGGACAGAAAACTTCAAGAAGCGTTGATGACGCTGTCCAATGGGATGAACTGGGAGGGACAGTCCCCTGACATGGTGAAGCTCAAGCAAGAAACCTTCGATCGCGTGTCGAAATACGCCCAGCTCAATGGACTGCAGATGTTTGAATGGTTCATCCCCATCGACAACGTCGAGTATGAGGACGAAGCCATTGGGAACCGAGGCACTTTTGGTGATGTGAGTCGCGGCACCTGGACAAACAACAATGGCCGTGTAAACGTTGTGGTGAAGCGTCTGTTTCCAGAGCTCAGTGCTAACTCGGACCAAGCTTTCTTGAGGCAACTTGAGCTCTGGAGCTCTATCCCGAGCGACAAACACATTTTGAAGCTCTACGGAGGATCCCATGTCACGTCTCCTCAATTTTACGTTTGCGAGGACGCACACAATGGTAATTTGGCTGAATTTCTGGAGGAGAATGAAGACTTCTTCTGGCAGATGTTCCTGGGCGTCGCTGAAGGGATTAAAGTGTTACACTCGCAAAAGATTGTGCATTGTGCATTGAAATGCGCCAACATCCTCGTAGGAGCTGACTACACTGCCAAGTTGACGGACTTTGGCTTTAGTTCGGTGCGTACGCTTTCAGCAGGTCTGAGCGACAAATCAGCAAAAGCTACCGAAGCGGCCATTCGCTGGAAGCCTAAAGAGGTTTTGGAGCAGGCTGGGAATGAGGAGCCGCAATACGCCTCCGATATTTATTCACTTGGTATGTGTCTGATTGAAGCACTATCCCACGAAGTGCCGTTCGGAATGGATGACGATACAGACGTGATGGAAAAGATCATGCGCGGAGAACTGCCAGACCGTCCTGAAGATGTATCGAATGACACCTGGAATCTGATCACCAGAATCTCAAATGTGAACCCCACGAAACGTCCGTCTCTCGATGAAGTGATCAACGAGTTCAGCGTTCGTGCTGCCGAAGAGCATAAACTGCATCCTGTCCCCCGCTCTGTAGGACTTGAATCGGGCACTAGTTCTGCTGCCCCTGCCGCTGCGTGATACGAAGTTCTTTTAATGTGCGTAGCGCACATAATGCGTATGTAGATGGTTTGCTGCCGTTAGCGCAGATATACTACTAGCATTGCCAATGATCAGTGCAAATGGTTTGTTGTCGAGCATCGTTCGCACTACCTGAAAAACTCCTGCCGATTGAAAGAGCTTTAAGAATCTATTGGAAATTGCATTGGCACAGACTACTCCGATGCGGACAACTTCAGTAGAAACTCAAATAGCTTAGCACACAAAACGTGTCCAATGAATGTCATTCACAAGTCGATTACTCCAGTTTTACGTGCCATTGTTTCCTCCACTCTGCCAATCTCTTGTCTTCTCAGCCAAAGACCTCGTCCAACGTTCCAGTGGAAACGAGGATGACCCACATGATGCCAACGACCAGCGACACACGACGAGAAGATGCCAACGCGCATCAGTGACGAGTCCGAGAAGCGGCTCATGCGGCCCGTCACTTCTCCGTACAGAGCTGCGAATCCGCCCATTGCGATGATGGAGGACACGCAGAAAGCGCCAAGATACGCCGAAGACTTGATCCAGTCGTTTAGGATCACAGCCGGGAGGACGCCCAAAACTCCCCGTCCCCGCCAATCCATGTGCAGTACCGTAAGCAAATGCAGTGATCTTTTGCGTGCGTGGATTCTTGATGTCGCCCTTGATCAGTCCAAAGCAGCAGGTCTTGGGCTGAGATGGGTCCATCTTGGCATCAGCGGACGACCCTTCATGGTCCAAATGGTGAGCGTGTAACATTTTCTGCACCTCCGTGTCGCTCGCACTGTCCTCCTCGGATCGCAGCTGCGATTCCAATTGCAAAGGGGTCCTCTCTCCCGCCGGCTGGTGTTTCTGCTGCAGCTTGCGACGCAAGAGCAAATAGTACCGTAGACTCCAGAGCCCGAGCCCCATCATCAAAAAGCCCACCATAAAGTCGCAGTAACTGCCAAAAGTGTCCACGTCCAGCTGCTGATTCAGAGCCAAAAGATCGCAGTGACGACGATGAGACCCGTCAGTGGCCGCAGCCCCAGCGCATTCCCAACTGGCACGAACGCCACGAGGATCCAGCGCTGAGGACGATGAGGGCGCTGAGATGGTCGGGGCCCGTCAGGACGTGGACGAAGCCCAGCAAAAGCCCCGTCGTGATGATCCCAGGGAGAGAAGCGTGTTCCAACGCAGTCGCAGTGTCGGCCATGGCAACAGAAAAGAGTGGGAAGTGCGTACGAAGGGGAGGATTTGTGAGGTTTGAAGTCTGCGTTTGACGCGTTCTGATTGGTCCACTAATGTGCCACCTTGGTGGTCGTCCTTACTTCAACGTAGTGGTCCCTGCCAAAGACGATCAAGCGTTTTTGATAGAGGACTACATTCGTAATTGCGTACGGAACCCGCACCGAAATCTAACGCAAAGATTTCCAAATGATGCATCGACAGTCAAAGTCGCCAACGTGGAAACAACAGTCTATGATAAAGGTAATTACACGATAACTGAAGTTTATCCGGTGCAAATGATGCAGATCGACAGCGCTTATCTACTCCTTCTTGGCTTTAGGCTCCTTCTTGACGTACGGGAAGGTCGAGTAGATGGTCATGCTAATGGCAACAAGACCAGCTGCTATAAACACCTCCTGAGGAAGAACAGCGCCATACACGTAGCTCTCAACAAAAGCCGTGAAGGCAATGCCACAAATCAGCGCAAACGACTTGAGGACGCCACCAACGTGCTTGGTCACAGTTCCGACGAGGATCCCACCTAGCGCATTGCTCACGATGGGGATTAACGTGTAGTAGTCGCAACCTTCGAAGACCTTGTCCAGATTCTTAACAGCATTGGCAGCAGGGGATTCTGTCGCAGGAGTCTTGACAATAGTAGACCAAATGGCAGGAAGCATGAGGAACAGGCTGCCGTACACCGACAGCTCCATAGTCACAAGGGCAGCATCCCGTTTGTGTTGCTGCATGGAGCGCTGTGTGAGTGCAGAGCCCAGACCCGACAGCAGAGAAGCTAGCAGCACAGGCACAAGACCGAGCTCAACCGAGAGAGCAGGGGCAGCTGAGCCATCGCCGCCTCCATTCTTGGCAAGGGACAGCAGCACAGCAGCAGATAGCAGTAGCAGCATAGCAAAGCACTGCTGGATAGAGAAGCGCGTGCCCATGAGGAAGTAGAGAAACAGCGCAGCAGAGAGCAGTTTGGTCTGGTTGATGAGGTTGAACACGATGGACGGCAGATGTTGGTACGCGATCTGGATGAGCACGTTCTGGATGGCGTACGTGCAGGCAGGAGACCTGAAGCCATGACACTGTCGTGGAAGTTCCAGGTCTTGATGACGCGCCCCAGAGCACCCGACGACATGAGCGTAAGCAGAGACAGCAGCAGTTTGAATACTTCACAGGCGATCACCAAGACGGACGAGTTCTTGACATTGCCAGCGAATTCCTTGTACAGGATTGGCTGCAGACCGAACTGCATGGCCAGAAGCACCATAGCCACGTAGCCGATCCATGTGGACGACGAGGCGGGGGCAGTCTTGGCGGTGGCGACGGGGGCAGGAGCAGCGGCGGCCATTCGACGTGAGTCTTACGTGGCGAAATGAGAAGTGGCCGACTACCTCGACTCGGTCGACGGGCTCTCATGAGGATTGGTTGAAATAGATGCCACTGTTTATGTGGGCTTTATGCAGCTTTGAAGCAAGCTCCGCGTCGTGTATGAACCAAGGACCACGTTATCTCAAGTCGAAGCAGCTCATGGCAACTGGGCTTGAGTTGATCTCATGGACGACAAGTGAAGGGGATTTCAACGCACGTGCATTGTTGTTATTACTGTTTAGCAACGATGAATCTTCAGCGCAGCCAGAACTCAGTGAGGAACGAGTAGTTGTCACGCATTTTGTCTATACTGACTGTTTAGACGACAAAGGTCTCGGGAAGAGTGTGTGTCGAAGCGGAAGCTGTCGCTTCCGAAGCTGATGGACGCGTCAACCAGCGCACTGGTGGCGCTGGTCACCGAGCATGCCGACAGATCTTCGTCCATGAGCTTGAGCAGCAGTTTGTCCGAGTTGTCGGCACTCAGCAGAAGTTCCAAATCTAGCAGCTCCTCCTTCATCTTGATCTTCTCCATCTTGGGTGAGTCTGGAGCTTCGCCACGCAGCAGTTGCACGCATTGCTGCGCCTTTATCCGGTGGCTGGGACTTGGGCTGCGGTTGGAATCTCGGTGCAGCTGTGCTAGCTTTGCCTGCACACACAACTCGGTCGCGATGTCGCTTCCGCTGCGCGGAGACGAAGAAGGCAACACCTTGGAAGTCAGCAATCTCTGTGTGAGCTCCGTGAACCGCTGGCTTGGGAGTGTGAAAAACTGCAGCATTGTGTCGGCGTCTACTGTGCTTCCTCGCTCTACTAGTGCGTCCATGCAGTTCGCCACTAGCGAGTCGCATGCTGACTGGAAAAGCTCCGGTTGTGCTTGTGTGAGCGTATCGGCCGCGTTAACCACCTGCAACAAGCAGTTCAAGCCGTCACTGGTCCGATTCATTTGCTGGTCAAGAAATCGCTTGGCACTCTGTTTGACGTCTTCTCCCATCTCCAAGAACTCTATTGCGCAGTGCATCACTGCCAGATTCGCCAGAGAGAAGGAGATCTCCCCAGTGTAGCAGTAGATCGCCAGCTTCTCGAACATATCGGCGCCACCAGGAAACGCCGACAACTCGAGAACTGGCACTGCTCCACCGCAACTGCTGCTGGCCGCGGTCTCTAAAGTTTCACGCGCCATTCGGTGCAGCTTGTGACTCTCCAACAGCATCGGGTGTTTGTGCAGATTGAACTGTGTGCCACACACCAGCACCACCAAGTTGCACACGTCCCTTCTAGACGCCCACTGCGTGTACTCCGAGAGAGACAAATCTCCTCCCAAGTTGGCGTCTCTCAGGAACGCATGAAGTTCTGCTTCAAGGAGATCTTCAGACACTTCAGACACGGTTTGCAATTTGCTCGTCGTGGGAGGTTTTGCCATACGAATTGTCGTATTGAATGCAGCTGGAGTGGGGAGTGGCAGCACTTGGCTCTGGTTCTGGTGGTGGTGGCGAGCAGCTGCAGACACGCGAGGGCGCTTGGCAGCTCTTCCAGACGAAGACACGAGGTTGCGGCAGTGGCAGCAAGTGGCTCGATTGCTGTGCAGACACTTGTCGTCTTTGGTGCATCCTTCCTTCTTGCAGCCGCGGCCGGAGCCTTCGCGGCGACCGCCGCAGAGTCCGGCGGGGTGGCGGCCGCAGCGGCCGTCGCACGTGCAGTGCATGCAGGTTCCAGGCGGTCGTGTGCACGTGGGCAAGGAGCAGGACTTGCGCAGCTTGCGGATGGGGTTCGGATTGACTGCTGCGGGCTGTTTGCGCTTGATCGCAGCAGGAGCGTTCATTGTATCAACAGTTGGCTTGAAGTGAGCGAGCGAGCGACTTTGGGGCTGTGACGCAAATCGGGGACTGAGCTTCGACGCGAGTTAGTGATGTAATCGAGCGGCGTGGCTCGTCTCTGCAGCTTTTCACCAAGTTGCGTCGGCAAAAGATGACCCGGTCTACACCGTTCGTGGCGCTCGACATTTCGATCGATTTGCAGGGGGTTCGGATATAAGAGGATCTTGGACCAGTCAAATGTATCGAGGAGGGCGAGCAGTGGATATAGAATGTGGAGGGTTTCCGAGGGCAGGTTGAACCGGGGACTATCGCACTCGAGTGAGCACGGGATGCAAGCGGACAGAGCTTGGCGACTTGCCCGCCACCTGCAAAGCGCTGGCGCTGCGTCTGCAATCATTCCTCTGGGCGTGTGGATTTTCGGTCCGGTTTGACGGGCCTCAGGCCACGAGATCCGCCCGACAGCGGCACGCTTCGACAGGTGAAATGCAGGGACATGTTTCCGCCGGCGCCAAATAGGTTCAGGAACAGAAAGAAGCAAGAGGGTCGGACTGCGTCGACGCTGTTCGTTCTCAACAGCCCGACTCAAGCGGCCGATACAATCGGTTGACCATGACGTTTTTTTCCTGCTCATATCCTGCTCAAATCCTGCTCATATACAGCAGGAAGCATTGGAGTGGCAGTCGATAGCAGCGCTTTTAGAGCGGTGTTCGAGGCAACCAAGTTGCCTTTCGCGTCGAGTGTATGAGTAGTCCCCCGATCGATCGGCGGCCAGAGAAAGGCTCGGTTGCGGACATCTCTGCCCATCCCCGCAAAACAGACAGAGCCGGTGCATCCAGTCTCCCGCGTAATCGTGTAATCACTAAAAAGGCCGGATTACGCAGGTGTGGACCACACCAACACTCAATGGCTACCGTAAAAGCTGCGACTGGAGCTGCGGACCTCGTGCGCGGACTTGCTGCGCACGCCGTGCTCGCATGTGTAACATGGCCATCGCCATTGGCATTGCCGGGCGCTGTGATGGCTGGTGGTCGAGTCGAGGGTGCGAGAAAGGTGCTGGCCGCTGCTCAACTCGATTTCGGTGTGCTGAAATCTGCTTGAAGAACGGGAAAATCGAGGCGAAATAGAATTGGCGACGGTTGATTCGGGTCCATTTTGAATTGCAGGTGATATCTGGCCACCAGCAGATTCATGGCGGCGGATTGAATTGTGGATGTTGGCGCATATGCTGCCAGAACTCGCTGTGTGGTCCTGTCGCGACCCCACAAGATTCATTCTCGGTAAGGCAACTTTCGATTGCAAGTTGCGGCCGAGGACCACGTTGCTCACGGTGGAGTGGCATCGGTTGATGGACCACGTGTTGCGCGTCCTGGGTGCGTGTTGTGTAGCACTGCCAGCGACGGTATCACGCAGGAACATCAGGAACACCGCCATCGCGATGTTAGTCGGCATGGGTTGAGATCCTGGACATCGTTTGGCCGAGATCCTGGACACCGCGGTGATCACCCTGAGAGCGAATATGCCGACGATTTGCTGCTGAGCGTGTGGCCTCCGCGCTGAGTAGATAATATCACGTCAATCGTAGCCTTCGTAGGGATACCGGGTTGCATCGTAGTGCTCTGACTCACCGTGTGAGGTTGTACTGATGTACTGTAGCACCAATAAGCTGCGCAACCTCCATCACCGCTGACAAAAGCTTGATGTCCGTGTATCGGATTGTTCCCTGCTGAGATGATAGGTCCTAGTAGGTCGACGCCACGGCGATATGTTGCACAAAGGCCTCTTAAACCTGAGATTCTGTACGGAGCTAGCAAAAACCACTACAGTACACTACAGTAGATAGAGTCTCATTCGGCGTGGCTAGCACCGAGAAGAAGAGGATGCTAAAATGAGCTGGGTTGGTTAAGATGGCGCTATAGATAGGAGGCAGACAATAACAACAGGACATTCGTGACCAAGCTAACATCTTATCCGCTGCCTTGGTCTTTACCCCCAGATGGCCGAAGTGACGAAAGCGTCGAGGCGGTCCGAAATCAAGTTCCGGTTTTCACCCACAAACTGCACTTATCATTTCGCTGCACTCGCGATGGCCATGAGCTCGCTCAGCTCTGGCAGTAGCGACTGCCCGTGGTGGGTCACGATGGCCTTCTACCAATCTGCTGACTGCTCTGCTGCTCCATACGAACTCTTCATCCAAGAAAACCACCCAAGCAACGCCGACGAGTGCACAGCATCTGAAAATGCCACGACGGGGAACTTCCAGACGAGCGTCGAATGCGCTCGAACGTGGTCTTCATTCTTCCAGAAAGTGGCGACAGAGCACGGCTATCCGTATCTGTTGGTGACTGCGTACAAGGAGGAAACCTGCAGTGAACTCATGTACGGAAACGCCTACGTGGCGGACGGGAGATGCCAAGTGATCGACGCGGACAGCAGCCACAAAGCCACTGCGTACTCGAGCGGCGAGGCCACGTACGAGTACTATCAGACCAGCACATTCTGCACTGGAGACCCGGAATTCACCCTCACGACCAACGATTCGTCCGTAACGACAGGATGCAGTGAGCAGCCCAACATGTACTTCTACACACTGAGTCTGTACACAGAGACAGCTGCAACGAGTGCCCCTATTAGCTCCGGTTCAGCTTCATCGTCTGCTACTACGCCAGCTCCTGCGACTGCTACGCCAGGCTCAGAGACGACTGCAGGCTCCAGCTCTTCTCATACGACGTCAATCATCGTCGGAGTAATTGTTGCTGTGGTGGCAGTACTTGTGGCTCTTGGTTGGTTCTGCTGGAAAAGGAGGCGGTCGCATCAAGGAGATTCGACACTGGACGAGTCTTTGCTGGCGGCCAATGCGAGTGGGCTCTGGAACGACCCTGCCATCATTGCAGCTCGTCTTGCCAGGAAAAACGTCCAGATTCAGACGTTGCTGAGTCGTGGAGGCTACGGAGAAGTGCATCGAGGTCTTTTCGACGGTCAACTGGTGGCAGTCAAGATGCTTCTACCCGCGCACAGAAACAATTTGAAACACGTGAGTGCATTCCTGGCTGAAGCAAAGCTCACGGCGTCACTGGAGCATCCGAGGATCATTCAACTGGTGGGAGTGGCGTGGAATACGTTCAAGGACCTCTGCGTTGTATTGGAATTTGCTGTCAACGGCGACCTGCGCATGTTCCTTGAGAGACTCCACAAAGACCACCACCCAATGGGGTTTAACGCTGACAAAGTCAAGATTGCGCTGCACGTCTCGCATGCGCTCACGTATTTGCACTCTCTGGACCAACCCATTCTTCATCGTGATCTCAAATCTAGAAACATCCTACTCAACGAAGATTTAGACGCCAAACTCACAGACTTCGGCGTTTCCCGCGAGATTGCAACCGAAACAATGACAACAGGAATCGGCTCATCGCTGTGGATGGCGCCAGAAGTGATGACCGGCGGCAGGTACAACGAGAAGGCGGACATGTTTTCGTTCGGTGTTGTGCTGTCAGAGTTGGACACTCAAATGCTGCCGTATCGATATGTGAACGAGAACTCTCGGACCGTATCAAGTGGACCATCCGAGTCCGAATCGAAAATGAGCCTGCCGAATGCTGCTCTCATTCAGCGAATCGCGATCGGTCAGCTCCAAGCTCAATTTTCGGATGAGGCAGAGACCAAAGCTCCATCGTTAGTACAACTGGGACGTGCTTGCATGTCCATGGACCCGAATGGTCGACCTAGTGCGAGTGAAGCACTGTTTTGCCTACAGAAAGCTTTCAAGACTAGGAGCGATCCATCAGGCGAATGAAGTATCGTACGGTAATAGGAAAATGAGATCCGAGTGTCCACGATACTAATTCAGTGAATCGAGTAAATTGGATTCTATGGCATCTGCTGCAGTTGCGTCTTGATACCGAACGCTGCTTGCTGTTCGGCAGCTTCCTCGCTTGCCAAGAGCGTCTGTGCCGCAGCTGAAAAACGCTCTCGCTGCACGACCAAGCGCAATGCTATATCCGAGTGGTTTGCTCCTCGTTTTAAAAGCATTGCAAGTGTGGCGGCGGCTGCCACACGAATCATCCAGTACTTCCCATCCGCAACACCAAAGGGGCCGCAGCAACAGTCAATAACGCGTTCCGTCACTCCGCTGTAACCTCCCAACAGTATTGAAGCTGGTGCACGACCCACGACAGCGGCCAACGTTTGGAAAATCGCTCTGCGGATGCTCCACACGCCTAGATGCGGGGCTTCCACACTTGCACACAGCCACACTACAAAATCTGCTGCCGTCTTGGCGTGGGTATCATCTGTAGCATTATCTAGCCAGGTTGGCCACATCTCTGCAATTGCTTCAAAAACACACTTGACGAGTAGTGGGGGTAGAGTGGGCTTGACAGGCTCCGAAGACGCTGGTACTTCTAATAAGTCAACTCCCATCCATTCTCTAAAAGCACTTCGGAGAGAGTAGACATTTAAAGCGCGTAGCTCGTTCTTTTGAGGTGGCAACAGCGACGAAAATTTGCCCAAATTCTCAATAGCGCTCTCTAAATACGGCATATCCTGGTTCTTCCAGGCGCGAGCACTCTCATCGATAAGTAACGACGAGAAAGTTTGCGTCCAGGTATCATTGTCGTCAGTAGCTTTGCTTTCCAGTTTTACTGCTGCCAAAGCAACAAGAGATTCCAAAATGACGCCTTTGCCCTTCCAAAGGCGGCCAGGAACTGCATCGAGTAGCTCCTGCCAAATGGTTCCTATCTGTGTATCAGACAGCCTCGCACGATATGTGGCACTTGCAAAGATGGCTTGCAAAGCGCGTGCTGCCTGTCGTCGAGTATCCCACGCAGGGTGCGCCAACAGCTGAGCAATGGCATGAAGCACTGCGTCCAACGAGTTGCTGGCATATAGCACAGTGGGCGGCAACTCATCGAGGACAGCCGTCCACGAGCTCTTGAGTGCATCGGTGGCAGCATACTGTCCAATGAACGCAGCAGGAAAGATGTGAGAGCAATACCACATGTTCCGCAGGTCATTGCTCACTACAGCTCCTGCATCAGCGGTCGGTGGAATTGTCTTCACCAGTTCCTTGGTTGCAAGCGCGCTTATCAGCAAAAAGCGGCTTGTGTAAATTGAAAGTGATTTTGGTCGAGCAGTTTCCCCTCTTCAGTCTTGGCACTCCCTCCATTACTCTGACTATGATCGTTGAATGTGTTGAATGCGTTGAATGCGAAGATGCCAGAGCGAACATACTCGCGGACTATTGGGGAATCCACCAGAGGGCACAAGTACGCTGCGGCTCGACAGTAGCTCTGAATTACTAATCCATCTTCCAGTCCTGACGTCACTGCCACACTTCCGTCTGTAGCCGAGTTGCTTTCACTCACCACTCCGTATCGACTCTCCTCATCTCCATATTGGTCATTTTCGGCTGCAGTCTTTGCACCAACGTATGGGATTAGAACGCGTTGAAGTAAATACTCAGCTCCATTGCACTTGCGCAGCTCGTATCCCATCTCGGCAGCAAGAGTTACCACAAAATTTGCTGAGCCCACCCGAGTATTGAGCCCGACACCAAACTTGAGCAAGTTGGCTACACCGCGTACTAGTTCAGTAACTACGTCTACACAAGAAGCAGAGCCTGCAAGTTCCTTGAGACGCGTCGTTGTTAATTCTAATAGCTGGCCCACAGGCCCCGTCTGGCTGATGGATACACGTAGGCGCTCCAGTTGGTCTTTCTTCTCCACGTGAAACTGGGCATACTGAAGTTCTGGCATTTCCAACGATGATAAGTATTCCAATAGCTTGAGCAGCAGCGACGCCAGGCGATCCTGCATGTCTTCAGCTTTCAGTGTCTTCACGAGTCGCAGCAACACATCGATGCTCAGCGCTCGGCATATTGTGTTTTTGCTCACGATTCCATCTTCTATCAAAAATTCCAGTAACTGTGATCTGCACGTGGAATCGTTTGTAGCCACGCGCAAGCTCAATTCGCCCAGGTAACGATACAATTTCACGCCTGCTAACGCAACAGCCTCCATGACATCATCTACCGCGCGTGAAGCGGTTTTCCAAAGACGTAAAAGTCTTCACGCAAGTCATCAGCCTCAGCACCGTTCAGGAGGTCAACAAGTGCCAAGCATGAAGCTTCTCGATACTTGAAATTTCGAGCGTTTTCAAGCCGAGCTAGTGCGAAATGGAACAATAGACCCCAATTCTGACGAAGTGCTGCTTTCTCTACCTTCGCAGTAGCAGTAAGGGCAGAGTTTCCCTTAGCAAACTCCCAAAGATTGTTCATCACGGCTGCCACCTTGCTGTTCGAGTGGAATTTCAGCAGGAAGAGCCATGGCACCAGTTTTGTTTTGTTGGAGTAGTTTTCCGTCATCCACAAACTGCCTGCTTTAGTGACAATTGAAGCACGGAAGTGTTTATCTGTTACCACGAAAGAAAATTGGTTGGCTTGTGAATGGGGACTGACTGTGGCTGATGATGGCACCGATGGAAGCGAGTCCCATATAGGATCGGCGGTACTGAGGTACAGCAATGCGTACATGAGTTCTGGGTCCCCACATCCGCCGCGACATTACTCACCTCACGGTACGCAGTATTTTCAACGGTAGAGCTTGATGAAGATGATGATGCAGGTGCAGTACTAGTCTCGATCACCCTCTCATCAGTGCTACGGACACCATCTTCGTTTTCGTTTTCTGCAGCATCTGCACTAGGTGCGAAGGCTCGAAAACATCGAAGGCGGCGAAACAAACTGTCGCTGAACTGAGCACCCATCTCATCACTCGGTGCACGCAGACGCAAATATGCGAGTCCTTTGACAGCACTTTCCTTCGCCACTTCGTTTGCGTCGTTCAACATCGTCACAAAAACTCGTGAACGTCCAGCACCAATTGTGCGTATGCAGGCGATTTTAGCACGCTTCTCCACGATGAAAGCGACGGTAATAGATCCCCATTATCATCGATGGCTTCGACAGGTACCGGCGGAAGACCTGCGGAACACATACACAGTAACCATATTGTAGCGCTTCGACGAACTTTGGGCTGGCGACCACCGGCATAGTCTCTCACAACGCGCTCGAAAATGGCGGCAGCGCGGTTTTCCTGGAAATCACCGTATTTGCACTCACGATTCATAGCAAAATCTTCGCTGGGGTCATGAGTCCCTAGTAAAACAAGTAACTCGCCTACAGCGAACTGCAGCTCCACGCTTGGTTCCCCTTCGAGATCAAGAAGCGAGTCTAATGCTGCTTTAAGACCACTAGACACCTCAGCAGTGCTACTCACGCCAGGCAGCCCTGCTGTTGCTCGACCTAGATTCTCGATAGCAACTTGCTTCAACGCCGATAACTTCGGCATCAGCTGGTCATCGAAATGAACCGACTTGAGCTTCCACGCAATCACACCACGCATGCTTTCGAGGGCCTTTACTTTCAATAGGTTCCACTCGTTGCTCATGGCAGTTGAAGACTTCAGCATGAAACTCTTCAGGTTGCCTGCAACACCAACGGCGTCCATTAGGCTGCGTAATAGCGCCACCTGCGCAATCTGAGCTTGATCACTTCTCGGATACATGGGGAAGTTCGAGCCCTCCTTGCATTTCGCCTCAAGCAGACAGACCACTTTTTGAAAACACAACAATATCACCTGCACATCCTCGTCAGAAATACCTTGAGCAGAGCTGAACACACTGTCAAGATGACCCACGGCGCTTCCAACGACGTACAGCGTAGCACACAGCTCCTTGTTCGACACGCTGTCATCGTCAATCTTGCTAGTGCTAGCACGAATGATGGTTATTAATTGGCTTGTAGAGAACGCCCCAACGTTGCATGTACATGTCAGAATTGCTGCGATATTGGACAGGAATCCTCGATCCTGGCTTGCTGTCGCGGCATTAAGAAGCTCGTTACCACGCCCAGCCAACACGCTCCCCACAATTTCCGCGTCGATCGTGCAGACATCTACGAGCGCACCGGCAGTAGTCTCGAATATCAACGTAGAAGTTGAATCGTGAGTCTTCTGCTCTTCGATGCGGCCCAACAAGGTTTGCAATATGTACTCAATTACACACTTTCGGTCATTGAAGTTGTTCTGGCTGTCAGTCTTAAGAGAAGTTTTCAGGATCGTGACGCAGAATCGGACACAGCTCTCAGCTGATCTGGTATCATGCATACTCCTCTTCAAGTCCTTGTCGGAAAAGCTAGCTTCAAGACTGATCGCAAGCGCATGTGTAGATGGCAAAGGCTCCGCAAGAAGAGCTTTGGTGGACAAGCGCCGAGTTTCCTCGTCAGCGACACCACTCAGCCTCAACAGCGCAAAGCGCATGGTGATGTCATCGTTTTTGCAGCCTTGGACGTCGTTAAAAGCTCTGCGCACCACGTAGCGATAGCAGTCTGAACTCGAGCATAAGTTTTGCTAGAGTCGAAGAGTTTCGAGCCGTTCAGGAGATCAATTAGCTCGTTGTATACTTTCGATAGCACGTCAGGGGCTGCCGCAACTGCATATGCTTTTGCAAGTGACGTAAATGCCTTCAACGCGTTTGCGCCTGCACCAGTCCGGTGCTCTTCTTCGACAAGACTACGAACCAGTAAGACCTGAAAGGCCTGCTCTGAAGTGGTAACAAGGGTTGGTACACGGGTTGCAAGCAATGTTAAAGCTTCGTACACGCCCTGACGAAACTCCCGCACAAATTCGGCATTTGATGCCTCGCTCTCAGCATGTGGGTCCATTAGCAAACGCAGCAACGTTGGAAACAACACAGGCCCAAGTAGACCGTGGAGCAGTGCTGGCTGACAATGATGAAATGTCCACTGACACAATCGCACGCTTGCTAATTTGATTTTGTTCGCCACGTTTGGTGGCCGCGACGGCTCGGTACCAAACATGAGTTGGCACAGCAGCTGCAGCATCAAGGGGAGTACATTAGTCGCCGCCTCGGATGCCCCTAGCAATGTTAGCGACTGTAAAATACTTGCATCAGCCAAGCGTGTACGGTTGGAAAGTGCAAGTGCATCCGTGCCCTCAAAAACTCCAGAACTTTGCGCAACTTGGCTTCCAAGAACCAAAGCCATCACGCGGCGCATCACATCAGAATCCTGCAGCTGGACTTCCTCGTACTTTATCACGCGTGATAACTGCTCCTCACAAAATGCCTTGATCGCGTGGTGGAAAGAAGCACTGCCTGCAAGATATACCGCGATCTTTTGCTTCGTCGGAACCTCCATTTCCTTTACAAACTTTACCGCATGCAACTGCCGTTCATAAAGCGCATCACGTTTCAAATCCGACACTTTCACACGTTGCAATCGCTCCACACGAGGTGTCATCAAACCATACAAAGTCACATCTGACGCTGACGACGAAGGAATTTCGTACAGCATCAAATCCAACAGGAAATCGAATACGACTTCCACGTTGCCATCATGACTGAATACTTCGTCATCATCAGTTGAAGGTTCCATACTTTCATCCCCGTCGTCGTCTTCTGTTCCACCTGCAGCTTCTGTCCTCTCCCTACAAGGGAAAACAGCGGAAGGATCCATAGGCAGCGCGCGTATCAACAGCCTGAAGAATGTTTCTTGCTGCGCTGGGGAGAATTTCGCCAGCGATTTGGCGATCCCTGCAAGCACAGCGGTCTGCTGCTCTGAGGACGCTGCGTCAAACCCCAACTCTGTATATCAACACAAAAGCAACTAACAATCATTAGACATGAATAAAGAGCAGCAGCAATAGGAGGAGCTACTGTAAAGCGCACCAATGAAGAGCAGAGCCATGTTGTACGTAAAAACTGAGAGCTCTGGCGTCTGCAGCACTTCACTGAGAGCCGCCAGCGGCAACGCAGGGCGATTGAGAGCCTGAAGTCGCGTCTTAACGTGTGAAATCACCTGTAGAATCTGACGGAAAGTAAAAGTTTTAATTAGCGATGGAATTCTAAGAGAGGTGAGAGGGATTTCCAATTGCTTACCTTGTCTTTGAGCTGCACCTCCAGCGACGTCGACAGCGACCGAGGGAAGAGTCGCAGCAGCTGTGGCAGTAGCGACTGGAGAACCTGCAGCATACGCTCATCGTCCGCACTCGCCAGGCGGAACAGCACGCGGTCCAGCGCCTCGATGTCCTTCTGGAGGTCCGTCATGTCGACGGCTAAAGTGGAAGTGATCACATTTATATTGACGCATACTGAAACCAAGTCAAATCAATGATCAGGAATGACGGTAAAGTTCAAAATCGCCACGTAAACTCTTTAGCATATTCGAGAGCTTGTATCCAGAGCTCGGCGTCACGAGCGTTCCTTGTGCGGAAGTGGAGCGCGTCGTGTCCGTAGAAAAGCAGCTGCAGCAGTCGGAGTGTTAGCCTTCGACTGGCAATTCAGTCAGTTTAGTTATATTGTTGGTACCTTGAAGACGTTCGGCTGCTTGCGGTGGACGGAGGAACTTGTGAAGAGCATGAGAGAGAAAACGTCTTCGCGTCCTGGCTTGGACTTTCGACGCACCAGCAGCTCCCCGTCAGCACTGACAAATGCAGAGAGCAGTCACTCCAATGGCGAAAGAACCGAAACCTGCTCGACAGCAGGACAGTTTGTGGCTAAACTCTATTGGGCTGCAAATTGGCATTGACCTCACAGTATGTCGCGTCAGAGTTGGAGCTCTCCGCTGGCATTTGAGAAGACGAGAGTTTGCTCTCGATCCACACCACGAGACATCGAGATACTGTTGGAGACAAGGAGAGATCTCCTACGACGAGGCATCGACCTCGTCGAGGCATCTTGGCTCTCGATTTTCAACAGATCCGCATCAGATTCAGAGCTCATCGACGACTTCCAATCTACTGTCGTGTCCTCAACTTTTAGAGAGTTTCTTGGTGTTTCTGCTGGGGTGACTCGCTGTCACTTGCCATCGCCTTGCACTCTAGTGTCCAGGCAAGGAACAGTAGCAACAGAAGCCTTCCGGTTATCATACGTTTTGTGAAGCAAGTTTTTTTAATGATATTGCAGTTCGTATCGCCAATTGTCTCCCCTCTGTTTACTGTTCCTTTACTGAAATCAAGTCAACTGTTGATCTGTGATAACTGATTGACAGTATCACATTTTCCAGTCATTGCTGCAAGCTTAATGGGAGGGGAGGAGCAGGCTCTGGCGGCGACGGAGGAGGCCTGTCGGGTCTACGTGGGGAACCTCCTGCCCAAGGCAAAGGAGAGCCATCTCTCGAGCAAGTTTTCTCGCTTCGGCACCATCCACAGCGTCTGGATCGCGCGTCGGGTGCGTCCAAATGGCACGAAAGCCCTTTGGTTGGGGTGCTTTCTGACTTGTTTCTTTCGAGCAGCCTCCAGGCTTCGCTTTCGTCCGCTTCGCAAGTCCTGAAGCTGCTCAGAGAGCAGTCGAAGCCTGCAGTGACGAAGGAGCGATGGAGATCTTGGGGAAGGCAGTGCGAGTGCAAATGGCAGGCGACAAGAATGGGAACGAGGCGGCGGACGAGTCGCAGAGCCACGCGAGAAGCAAAGAAGAGGAGGAGAGTCGGTGGATCGAGACAGAAGAAGTCGCAGCTGGAGACGAGAAAGCGATAGAAGGAGAAGAAGTAGAAGCAGGAGTCCACCAGCGAGTAACAGATACAGGAGAGACCGCCACCGCTACAGATCTAGAGATCGACCAAGATCCAGATCGAAATCTGAGAGCAGCAGCAGGTCTAGAGGACGACGAGGAAGGCGAGACAGCAGTCATAGTACCAGTCGCGATGCAAAGAGAAAAGGAAGGAGGAGGGTCTCGCGGAGTTCCAGTCGAAGTCGACAGCAAACTAAGCTTGACAGTTAATAAGCGTGGTGACTTCAGCCTCTCTGTGTTTTAGCATTGACAGTAATGAACGATACTCACACTGCTTTGCGTTGAAGCACCAATGGGACAACCTCACAATTGTCAAAGCGCGGAGGCGTGCCGCCCAAGGTGACACTGCACACTGCCTGGATAAAGCATACGTGAGAGACAACAGCCACGTAGCGATCCGGTACGACATCGAAGAGCTCGGACAAAAAGGCTTCAGCTCGAGCGTAAATTTCGTCCTGCGTCTCGTAGTGCGTCGGGGACCAAAGTCGGTCTTGTTCGCTCTTGATGTGCGAAAAGTCCACGTCTGGGAATTTTGCCTTGATCGCCGACAGTGGAAGCCTCTTGTCAAACGTGCAGCAGTCGAGAATCTCCCGACAGTTCTCAAGACAAACAAATGGTGAGTCAGGTCGTTGATTCTTGGCGAAGAAGTGCTGGGCTGTCTGCATCGAGCGCGAGAGCGGAGAGACCACGACCCGTTCGATGGGGGCATGCCTCGCTCTAGCTCTGCCTTGATACTGGGAGGTCCTTTGCTCTTGGAATCTTCAATGCCGAACGGCGTCAGGTCTGGGTCTAGAAATTCCTCTGATCGTGCCAATTCGCCCCCAAAATCTCCACACCAAGCTTGTGCGACGCTAAGTTGTGGGTCCCCTGAGCATGACGCACGAGATACACGACTTTGACATCCCCAGCCTCCAACTGCTGCAGCTTCGTCTGGAATTCACCCCATGACGAAGGCACCAGCTCAAAGCGCTTGAACAGCGATCGTGGTGCCGATTGGCTGTCTCGGATGGGCTCCTTTGGGACGAAGAAGCCCTCGACAGCCGTCACAGCACGACGGAGGCGAGTCCTCATGGTGTCCTCAGCTCCTTTTGCGGCCTCCATACGACCGTTGTTTTGACCAATAGATAATGCGGGCAGATCGTTGAGGCGAGGTTCAACTTGGTGGCGCTACTGGGTAGGCCACTACTGGCCTGGTTTAAGGTACCGTAGATAAATCCTGGTTTGGCATCCAAGCAAGGAAGGTTTGGTTGTGATAATACGACCAGTAGTGATAAGTTTGAAGACGATCAGCGAGTCGCGCGGGAGGCAAACATGGTGTATGGAACGTATCAATCAAAACGAGCTTCACGGCTTCGTCTTCATGATCCTAACCTAGACCGAAAGTTGACCCGAAACCAATGAGCCCGCACTCGGCAAACTTAGTCGGAACGCCACCTCCGGATCGCAAGCGTTGCTTCATTCGTCTCCTCCCAAAACTTGTTGGAAGTTAGAGCTCGGTCTCTCTTGCCACTGGGATATTCAAGCGTCAGTTGAAGGCCATGGCGCGCGTTCACACGCCTACAGTCAGAGCAAAATACAATTCTTGCTTTTGTGAGACGAACAGACGGCTCAGCTCGTTGTAGCATGGTGAGATTCATCTTACAAGTCGCTTTTATCCTCACCGGAAGCCCACATAAATATCTGCTGGAATATCGCGCTTAGCTCTGTCTCGCTCACGACATCATCTGGCAGACATGTGTGCTTGTCGACGAAATAGGCGACCAACTGCTTTGCGGCGAGTATTGAGCACCATTATATCCAACCCAGTTCGCGATCTTCGCTATCAACTCGAGCTGAGCCTCAACAACATCGTTGACGCATAAATCGGAGGAAAGTGTCCTCTGCGATGCAACACTGTTGTGTTCTCCCAGCCATCCTTTATCCATTGTGAGATTAGCGTCACCAACACGCGATCGACTTGTCTGACTGCATTGATTGTCCTGTACATCAAAGTCATAGAGCTAGTCCAGCGTCTGCTAGTCGTCGCTGCCATAGCGAAGCAGCAGAGCTACCATCCGAAACTGATCAAGCGATCCGCATTCGTCAGTGGTGGCTATTAGAACAACCTCGAGACAGATTGGTTAAGCGGAATGAGTAAGCTTGGACCACCGAGAATTATGGACGAAGTACAACTAGACAGTTCTTCACTCATGAAGTCAGCATCCCAGTCGTGTACAAGCTTGCTGTCTGCTTCCATCGGCCGTTCGATCAGAATTTGATCGAGGTTAGAATCCTGAGCCACAAACCTGGACTCAGAGTCTAGACAGATACATGTAGTGGCGCCGTCGACCGACATGCTTTTTAAATTAGCTTCTTCGCGTGTACACGTCACCGGGTCACCTTTTCCCTCATTGATATTTGCCTCTAGAGCTTCATCATCCTGAACATTGCAATCCAGTTCTCCGACAACACTACGACTCAAATTCTGCGCATCGCTCTTGAACTCGAAGCTTACGAATTCACCCATTCCGTCAACGCACTTATTTTCTATCACAACCTTCTCCTCCGCCGCACCGGCGTGGAAATCGTTTATGGCCGAATTTGAGCGTGTATTCGGAGATACTTTGTTGCCAAGTGAAGCAGCCTTACTGTTGGCACATGATACTGGTAAATGTTGGTGTGTTTCTTCTTTTGTATCCATTCCCGAGATAATTCGAGCTCCTGCACTGCGCAGAGACCCTTTTGAGGGGAAAGGGATCTTGGTCATGCCCCTCATCGGTCGCGGACGTGGAACTACCGGAGCCAACACCACTGGCTTTGGCTTTTCCTTGCCGCCGTTGTCATCTGATTTTTTTGTCTTGAGGGCTTCTTCACCAACTCTTGGATGTCGTAATGTTGAGCGCGTCTTATTCTTACTACTCCGGGACACTGTTTGTCCTTGTCGAGAATGCGACGCAGGTGGGATGGACGCTCCATTCCCATCAATTGTTAACGTCGAGTGTAAACTGGTGAGCACGGCATGCTGCTCGAACAATTGCCTTTTCACATCTTCATTTTGTTTCTTCAGGTCTTCACAGAAGTCGACAAGTTTCGTAATTGCTTCAGGATCTACTACAGACTCAACTTTCGGCGGTTGTTTGCAGCTTTCATCCTCGTTTTGGTTCGACAAGGCTCCTGCCACAGCAAGCAGCCCCCTTGGCTATTACTGAGCTCTGGATCATTGGCTCTAAAAGCCTCTCTCATAATTACACTCGTGCGTACATTCTCGTGGTTAAGATCCAGAGCACTGTCTTGTTGATTAAATCTGATAGACGCATCCTTGCATCGAGGTTGTTCTTTATCACGCGCTTCTTGGGCCAAGCGCTGCATCAACCACATCAGAAGTGCGCCACCATGCCCCGTACAAAAATCGTATCAACATCGACTGACCTTCTTCTCTTCGATCTGCTCCTGTAAACCTTTGAGATAATCTTCACGCGACTGCGTCACTGTGGCCTGACCACGACGCGTTCTCCCGCCTATTTGACCGTTGTCTTGTGCAGAAGGCATAGCTGGTCGTTCTAGTCCAGGAATGCAATCGCCTGCGTCTTGCATTGGGGCACTCTGCGACAGCGCATCTCCGTCATGTTCGCTGCGTCTACATCGTCGATGCTGTTCCTTCTGCTCCCTCTTCTCCCGAATCTGTTGCTCCAGCGCCTCCCTCCACTGGCCCGGCGTCAACTGCTGCACAACACCCCTCGCCATTCTTCAATTGGCGTCCTTAAGTCATAAACTGGACAGCTTCTTGTTTTTCAGCCAATCCTGTGATTTTGTCGCTTCCCATTGGCTATAATAAATCAACGGTGTTGGTCGATTGATAAGCACCCCACACAGGCTATAACGAAGCGCCAGGACGAACCATGCCGCTCTACAAGCAGGTGCTGCTGACGAACCTCAAGTCTCCGCCCAAGGACGTGGCGCGTGTGTTCCAGGACTGCGCAGCTCTCATCACGTCCCAGGGCGGCGTGATCCGCTCCACAGAGAACCGCGGCGAGAAACGGCTGGGCTACGGCATTGAGGACCGTCGGTGGGGCGCTCTCCAGCGCCACTACGAGGGAAAACTCATCGTGCAGCAGTTCAACACGTCGCCTGCAGTGCTGAAGGACGTGGAGGCCAAGCTGAAGAACAGTTTCCCCATCATCCGCTTCCAGACGTTCAAGATCCGCGACCCAGTGGACAAACTCATGAACACGCGCTTGGCGCTGGAGCAGGCGCAGCTGCTGCTGGATCCGGTGGCTGCAGCCAAGGCCAAGCAGGCGGAGAAAGAGGCCAAGGAGGCCAAGCGTCCGCGCAACCGCGAGATGTCGGACGTCTCGCCGGAGGATTTCTATGACAAGGAGGACGAGAACGAGGCAGCGCAGCTCAAGCAGTACGTGCCCGAGTGGAAGCGAGATGCGCTTTTGAGCCTGATGTGCCTGCACGCCTCAAGAAGAAGGACCATTGAACAGGCAGCAGAAGACGAGGACGACGACAGGATGGACAAGGAGACTTTGTAGTGAGACTCGCTGTGACGTTGTAATAGAGGCCAGAAACAATGAAGAAAAAAACAAAAATGCACAAGTTGCAGGATGGACAGGAAGGCCACGCTCAGGATGGCTTACCAGTCAGCTGCTGCCGCCGTTGTCCTGCGTCCTGTTGCTGTTTATTATAGCTTCAATTCTCGGTCCCTCCAGTGCCTTGCACTTGTGACTTCTTGTGCTTCCGCTGATCGTCCTGCAGGTCCTTCTCGGCCTTACTTGGTCTTCTGCAGTTCCTTCCGCAGCTGGTTGCAAAACTCGTCGTCCGCCTCATCCACGTCCCAGTCGTCCTGCCACTGCTGCTTAATGTGCGCGTCCTTCTCCTCCGCCTGACCGTTCCAGTCGGCGTCTTCAAACTCCTCGAACTCGTCGTCCTCCTCCGTCACCACAATGAGCAACGGAGCCTTCTCAGCCACTGCAGGAGCGCCAGTCTTGCCCGCTGCTGCCGTCGCCTTGGTCTTCTTCTCCGTCGGCTTGCTCATACCTGTTGCTGTCAGTTGTTCGTATAGCAGTTTGTATAGCAGTTTGTCTCTCTCCCTGTCAGATCAAGATCTCCAGCAAATGTAACCCAGCATGTGGACCACATATGAGACGACCTTCGTACGACCTTACAATGAAGTTGAATAATGCCAAGCACTCTTGCTTGCGTATCATTAGTCATTTCGCTCTTGCTGTGGTGCTGTCATGTGGCTCTCGTCCTTCGCGTCCGCCGCAGCTGAGGAGCATGTGGTTCGTGCACGTGTCTGGAGTCCTCACTCTCCCTCTCTTTCACCACAGGAAGATGCGCTGACGCTGGTGGCCACTGCGGATGTGGCGCTACTGCGGCATCTTCGCGTCGTCCACGACTCGTACGTGACGCTTCGCTACGGCGATCGCAGCCACGTCGGACGTCTACGGTTGGTCTCTTCACCCTCAGATAAAGAAGCCAAAGAAGAAGAAGAAGAAACTGCAGACGAAGAGGAGAAAAGCGTTGAAGCTGTGGGGGACGTCACGCTCTCTCCACTGCTCGCTTTCAATATGGGAATTCCTTTGGCTGCATCTGGGGCAGACCGCAGCGCAATCCCCATCAAGATCCGAGCGTCAACGTTGCAGGAGCTGGGACTGGCAGTGCAGCCTTCGGTACCGATACGGAAACACCAACAGCAACCTGCCGCAGCTTCGTACGCGATGATCGCTCCGCTGTTGGTGTCCAGTCTGTCGTGCAGAGAGCACGCACTGATGCAGAAGAGAGATGGACTGCTAAATGCAATTCGCGCTTTCTTTGCATCGACGAAAGTGTTGCAGGTTGGAGATGTGTTTGCAGTGGAGCTACGAGAGACGACGCAGTCTCATGTGCCAACTGAAAGCGAGCGTTATAAGGAGGCTTATGTGCCATACAAGTGTGTGGAAATACCTGCCGCTTGTATGGTGTCTGATAGTGAGGATCCGGCTGTTGCTGTGACGGAATTGATACCTCCGGCTCTGGATTTGGATACCTCATTGATGTTTTTCGTGTGGAGAAACTGGATGGGGAAAACAAGAGCGCGCTAGCTTTGACAGTGTCTGATGCGACGGAGCTTATGCAAGGCTCTTCGATATCCACATCCTCACCTGATGATGCTACCATTAAACAGTTTATGGCACGTACCAGACATCATAGTATTCCCGTTGGTGCTACTGCTCCATTTGAGTCAGCGTTACCTTCATCAACGCAGCAACAGCTATACGAAATGCTTTACCCAGCGCAATTGTGCGAGATTCCTGTCTCGGTTCTTCTTAGCGGTGCTCGAGGAGTTGGAAAAAGGACGCTCGTTCATCAGGTAGCGAAGCAATTGGGGGTCATTACTGTGGAGGTGCCCTTCACGGAACTCACAGGTCAGTCCGAGCTTCATTTGCTGGAAAATGTACGCGAACAAGTCTCGAAGGCACAGGCGCTGTCTCCATGTCTTCTGTACATCAGCCATCTTTTGCCGTCGAGAAAAACAATGAAGAGGCGGAGCTTCGTATCGGTGCCGTCCTCTCTGAGTGTATCCGTGCATTAAGCCAGCACCAGAACAGCATCCCCTAATTGCCTGCGTAGAAGATGTGAGCGAAGTGCCCAAATTCATCCGCCAATGCTTTCTGTACGAGATGCAACTTGAGGCACCCGACCAGTCCAAGCGACTTGACTTTTGAAGCACATGGCAGCATCGATACAACTTGATAAAGATGTGGAACTACAGGACATTGCACAGCTGACTGCAGGTCGAACGTATGGTGAGTTGTCAGCACTGTTAGCAGATGCAGGCAGTCTCGCAATCGATCGAATTTTCGGTGATGAGGTAGGCATAGTGCCTCCGATTGAAGAGGTGGTGTTTACAGGATCGGGTGATTTCACACAGCGTTGCTCTATTACTTCAAAGGATCTGGAGGAATCTGCCAAAAATCAGCAAGCTCAGGCATCATCTGCAAACATTGGGAATGCGTCCATTCCGAATGTGAAATGGACTGACGTAGGTGGTTTAGAAGATGTGAAAGATGAGATTCTGGATGTCGTTCAGCTCCCAATCAAGCACCCCGAGCTTTTTGCAAGTGGCGTGCGTCAGCGATCCGGCATCTTGTTGTATGGCCCACCAGGAACAGGAAAAACGCTGTTAGCAAAGGCTATTGCAACCGAGTGCAACCTCAACTTTTGAGTGTGAAAGGCCCGGAATTGCTGAACATGTACATTGGCGAAAGTGAAAAGAATGTGCGGCAAGTCTTTGCAAAGGCACGAAGCTGTCGGCCGTGTATTCTGTTCTTCGATGAGCTGGATTCGTTAGCCCCAATGAGAGGACGCGGCTCGGACTCTGGTGGTGTTATGGATCGCGTGGTTTCCCAACTTCTGACTGAGATTGATGGTCTCAGCGGTGGTGGTAACGACCAAGTCTTTGTGATCGGAGCCACAAACCGCCCCGATCTACTAGAAACAGGTCTGCTGCGTCCAGGTCGCTTCGATCGATTGTTGTACTTGGGTATTTGCAATGAGAAGTCAGCACAGCTTAAGGTATTGAAAGCACAAACCAGGAAATTCACACTAGCAGAGGACGCTGATTTGGAGGCAGTGGTGGAACACTGTCCACTCAACTTTACGGGTGCTGATTTTTACGCGCTCAGCTCCAGTGCGCTAGCGGCCGCATTAAAGGATCGAGTGGAAGAACTTGACAAACAGCTCGGTGCGTATTGTGTGCCATTGGTAGATGGGTGTGCAATTGTTAACTGTGGGGTTGTGTATTTGTCTTATCCAGAGGAAATCAACGCAGAGGACTGCTACTCCTCCAGCCCTATGACAATTCGTCTTCTTCTCAACCGATTGTCGCCTGAGGAGCTGAGCGTTCCTGTTAGCCAGGACCACTTCATGAAGGCATTATCGCAGGTGATCCCGTCTGTATCGCCTGCTGAAATCCAGCATTATGAAAGCCTGAAGGAACAGTATAGCTCCAGGCAGTGAGAGCAGCACGATTCGAGTCACGGACATGTAAGAAACATTCTTCCCACAAACATGAAGGAGATGGGATTATGACATGGACCATTTCGCAGATCTGTTGTGTGGCTGGTGCGAACAGCATCTGGATAATAGCATTTGTTATGAACTTGGGAAAGGTACCGGTTGTCCTCACTTCCCAATTTGCTTCGCTCAGACTCGAGATGACCAAGTTTGCGTCCTCCATCGGCATCTTAACTTGCACGCTTGCGATCTGTTCGGCCGGTGCTACTTCGAGCGACCAGACCTGGCTCAGCCAGTTCCGAAGCAAGATCAATGTGATGCCAGCTCCCACCGACGGCTGCTCCGTGTGCTTTCACGAGCAAATCAACTTCACTGGGTCTAAATTTTGCATTGGCAAGCGCAACAAGACGTCCACGAGCTCAAACCCGATTCAAACACCCGGAACGATTGCAAGCATCAAATTCAGCAAAGGTTGCGCGCTTGTAGTCAACGCGCGCGTTACGGATCCTCCCTATGGCGAACATGTCGACGTTATTTCGACAGATGTGGTGAATACAGGCTATCAGAACGTGGTTCAGGAAGTTTACGTAGAAGAACCTGGTCGTGCATGTTTCCTGGGCGTTCCGGAATCTGCTAACGGCTACGGGCGCTGCTATACAGAGAACGTGTTCGCTGTCGAAAGTCAATACCGAAACGTGTTCAACGAGTTGATGCTCTTCAAGACACGGACAACGAACTTTGATGTGATCGCCTACGAAATGAACAACTTTAATGGAGCAAACCCATCGGCGATGTCGTATCGGTTCACTGGTTACAGCAAAGCCCTGGAGACCGATAAAGACGACGGCAACACTGGCATGAAGCAGACGATGCAAGGCAAAGTGCGATCGATCGCTTTCGTGACTGCTACTGGATAATCGAAAAGCCTTCACTTACAAACAGATGAAACATTGTAAGTATCGGTGGTCACCGACTATATGTCCAGTGTTGTGTTGGGCATTTTTTCGTAAAACCCATACGTCGATGAATACATGATCTCGATTGCAATATGATAATGAACCCTAGGCGGTGTCGGTCGCACCATCGGCTAAAATTGTATCGTCGCGAATACATAGTAGTCTCGTTGTGCCTTGCCACGCTGGCCTCCAGCTGACATGACGTGCGGATAATGCGAACAGCAAATGGTTCCATCTGGTTAACCCACCACTTCTTCCGCCGGGATGACCAGTTGGAGGGAGAGCATGGCTGTCCTTGGAATAGGAGGCTGGTAGTCACTTGTCAATTTTTGCCCCGCCCAGCACTTGCTGACTATTATACTCTCTCGACCCGAAAGCATGGTCCGCCTCCTCACCTCCGTTGCTGTGTCGCTCATGATCTGCACAGCCGCTGCTACTTCGAGTGATCCAACGTGGCGCAGTCAATTCAGAAGCAAGATCAATGTGCTTCCGACAGTCACTGGTGGCTGCTCCGTGTGTTTTTACGAACAAGCCAACTACACTGGGTCCAAGTTTTGCATTGGCAAGCGTGTCAAAAACTGCAACAAGGCGAATCCTATCCAGGCGCCCGGTACGATCGAGTCCATCAAGTTCAGCAAAAACAAAAACTGCCAGCTCGTGGTGAACGCTCGTGTGACTGATCCACCTTACGCTGAGCATGTCGATGTCATTTCAACTGATGTGGCAAACACGGGCTATAACCTCACGATGTACCAACACTCGATTCAGGAAATTTACGTGGAGGAGGCTGGACGCGCTTGCTTCCTCGGTACTCCCAGCTCAGCAGACGGTTTTGGTTTGTGCTACCATGAGGATGTGCCTGCTGTGGAAGACCAGTACCGGGATGTCTTCACCGAACTGTTGATCTTCAAGACAAAGACGAACGACTTCGACGTGATCTCCTACGAGAATGATAATTACAACGGCGCATCCAAGTCTCCCGTCCAGAGGTCTATCATGGATGAGGACTCGTCGGGGCTGTCGTACCGATTCACTGGTTACAGCAAAAATCTTGAGGCTGACAAGATTGGCGGTACTTCAGGAATGAAACAGACAATGCAGGGCAAAGTGCGCTCCATTGCGTTTGTGGCACCGGAAGACGACGCGACTCCAGGCACTGTTGCACCGTACTCGGGTTAGACGTGTTCGTGCACCAAGTAGATTCCGTGTTTTCATGTGATCATTCTTAGTTTTGTTCCGTGCCAAACTGAATGCTTCAAAGCATTGTAGTAGCCCATTGTGACCTCGGGATGCGTAGGTAGCGCAACGTGTAAGCGTGCATCAGAAGTTAAATAGTTGGTGCTTCACAATGATTCTACTCGAGATCATATTTGCGTTGCACTGGGTCTTCTGGGTTGTCAGCGACAAGCTCCGAACGCTGCTTACTCCAGACTAGGCGCGGTGGGGTCCCTGTACTGTCAAAAAGATGTGCGTTGGGCACACGACTGGCAAGACGACGGAAATTGCGTGTGATTAGTGATGAGGCTACGTCGATAACCGATCGCTGTACATCTCGACCGTAGCCACGACTGCGCTTGTCAACCCGCTCATAAGCATCCGTAAGAGGGATATCCAGGCAGATCACGTGCACGTCAAAGCCTGCAGCCTTCGCTTGGTCAATAATGTGCGCGTAGCTAGTGAAACTCTTGCCGCTGCCATGAAGAATAATATTCTTGCGGGACATGATCGCGCTGTGAAGATTTTTCTTGAGAATGAAACGTGCCTCATCTCGACAAAGCTGGTAACGAGTCTGCGGACCTGGCAGAAGTTTGGCGTGCGGTTTGGACTTGATATCAGCCGCATCAGGCGATGTTACACTGCAACTTTCTGGTTCGTTGCCCAATCCAACATTGAGCATAGCATGGTAGAACTCTGGGAGTAGCGCTATAACATCATCAACATCAAAGTTGACGAAGTCCTGCAAGGTGAGCTGCCCCATGAGGTCCAGGTGGCTCAGCATTGTGGACTTTCCCGACCCAGGGATCCCAAGCAGTAGTACAAACTTGGGCACAGTCAGGTCCTGCGGAGCTGAGGAATACAGCTGCTGCGCGATGCGCGCATGCAATCGCAGCCGCTTCGATGAGAAGTATCCTTGATCGTTCGTATGCAGCTTGAAAGTGGATGTTGGTGGTAGCATTGACATCACATCTGCGTCTAGAGGATCCGCCTCGGAGCGCATCTCGTCCGGATTCGCGTTTTTGTTTAGCTGTCGATACACGGATGCTGTACCTTCACTCACCTCGGTCCCATTATCCAGACATTCATCACTAGTCGTTGCCTCGTTATCGGTCGGTACGACCAGCAGATTCTCGACTTCAGACGCGACTTTGCGTCGGAATGCATAGGCACTCTCCGGGTCGAGCGTCGCGTGTGAGGTGTCTAAAAACACTGGGCCGCACGTTTGCACCTCAGTAATTTGAAAGCCTGCCTTGGTCAGTGCGCGCATAAACTCTTGCAGCTTTTCTGGTTCATCTGCGATCGTCAAAAACTGAGTATTAGGCCCACTGTGGAAGTACGGGATGCCGTCCTCATCCACGTGTTCATCTTCGTGAGCTACAAGGGGCTCGTCGCTTGCTGCGTCCTGTTCATCATCCGGAACAATGAGCTCAGCATCAAAATCGTGCAGCACTCGCTGCAACTGCCTTTGACGTCTCGGGTCGTGTCGGATCTGTAGCAGCAGCTGAGATCGCAGTAGAAGTTGCTCATTGGCGATGCAGAAGTTGACGGTCGTGAGGTGGAAGAAAGTGACGGCCACGAGAGCCCGCAGCCGTTTCTTGAGCGGCGGCAGCTCTCGGTCCCGCAGAAAGCACGAGATGGTGACGCGCGAGAGCTCCGGCACGACTGTGGAGCGCACGCATAGCCCCGTGATGTTCTGATCTGCGTAGCCGAAGACGTCAGCGATCTGCGCCAAAGTGCCGGGGCGATTCACGACGAGCGCCGAGATGATGCGCTCTTCGAGGTTGTCGGGCGACTTTGGCGGTGGGGACGACGAGCTGCTGCTGTTGCTGCTGTTGGACTGGGCATGAAGTGAGCCGAACCGGCTTAAAGCGCGCTCGAGCGGAGCCAGTCGCTGCCGCGCCTGCCTCAGGCGCAGCATTCGCGCTCGGATATGGTTGCTTATTTTTGTCACAATACAATTTGAAATTTAGGAAATCATTTATAATACTTTTGGGAAAAGCTAGGTTTTGGATTACGTACGCTGAACGAGTCCTGCCTACCAATTTGTCCCCGTCGAAATCGGGATCATTTACTTGTACACTGTAGAACAAACTTGCTTGATGCCATCCACTAGAGCACCACGGTTGGATATGTATTAGTGCAAACGTATGGAACCCAGTGCAAACGGCAGAGGTTCAACAAGGTTAAATGATGCGATCTGGCGAAATTCCGCCGCCGATCAACTTCGCGTCTGGAGATGCAGGCTGCTAATGATATTATAACGAATCTATTGCCGAAGAGACCTGAACACTACTAACGTTAGTACCCGTGCATGCCAGTCATGTTGCCGTATCGAATTCTAGCCGACCAAAAAACCGCGCGCAATCTAAAAATCTCGCGCGTTTTCGTACTTAATTGCGTATTTTCGTACTTAGTCGGCGCATTCTGGCTTCTTTGGGGAGTGTGGAAGTGACGGGGGAAGACGCAGGAGGAAGAAGCGGTCGGAAGGCGAGAGGACAGAGCGAGCGAGCGAGCGAGAGCGAGAGTGAGAGAGAGGAAGGCGGCGCTGCCAGAGCAAAGCAGAGCACCCTCCCACCAGGCCTCGGCCATGAATCCCGACCTCATGACGGTGCTGAGCATGCGCCAGAAGGAGATGAGCTACCACCAGTTGGCGCTCAACGCGCCCGCGTCCTTCCTGTCGCCGCCGCAGTCTCCGGCCAAACCGCCGCGCTCCGTTCTGGGCGGTGGCGGCTCGTTGGCGTCTCCAGACTCGGTGCGTCAACTGCCGCTCAGTCTCCAGACGTCGACCTTCGAGCAGTTCGGCTTCACGTGGCACTGGATCGTGGACGTGACGTCGCACTTTGCGCTCCAGCGACAGACTGCGCACTTCGCCAACCAGTACGCGCAGGTTCTACTGCGTCGACGCGCTGCCCAGCAGGATCAGTTCGGCTATGAGGACGTTCCGGCTGTGCAGAGGCAGCTCCGTGTGCTGGGGATGGCCTGCGTCTTCATGGCTGCAAAGATCGAGGAGGTGCATCCACCCAAAGCGGCGGAGCTGGTGGCGTTCTTAGCGGAGCGGGGAGGGACCCAATTGGCAGCGGAAGACTTGGCCAAGCTCGAGGTGGACTATGTCGCGGTAGGGAGAGCTCCATTTTAGAGAGGCTTTACAGATTGATTGAGGTGTCTATTGAGAGAAACAGATGCTGACTGATTGTGTCTGTTGGCTATGAACATCTGCCAGGAACTCCAATGGAACATGCACCCCACCACGCCGTACGCCTGGTTGCTGTTCATGGTGGCCGGTGGATCGGCGGACCAGCGCCCGCTCGACACCATGGGGGATTTTGTCAATCCCGCACGCAACCCGTCCGGCACCAAAGAGCTGTTCGTGAATGCCATTCGCCTCGTGGACATTGCCCTGCTGGATTACCAGGCAATCGAGTACTGGCCGAGTGTTCTGGCCGGCGCGGCCCTGCTACTGGTGGACCCGGCACTGGACTTTATGTTCGTGGCGCAATTTTTGCAACTGGACCCGAACGTGCTTTGGGAGTGCAAGTCGTGGCTTTATGCCATGGCCTACGGAGTGTGCGACCTGGAGGCCCCTAGCACTAAAAACAAAGACCGCTGGGTTAAGGTCCCAGGAGAGGAACACCTCTTCATCCAGTCGCAAGTCGTAGTGCCCAGCCACCTGGCCTGCGGCCTCCTGCGCCCGGGCAACGTGGTCAACTTGTATTCCGTTGGCATGAACACTCCTCTCGGCAAGGGCTACGGCTTGGAGGCATGCCCGTCCCCATGCTCTCCGAGTGACAGTTATGCGGTGGCGTCGACGATGACATGCATGTGCAAGGGAAATTATCACACGTGCGGTGGGGAAGAGACGCCGGGACCGCACGTCTATCATTTCAAGTACGGCTGGCAAGGAATCGAGACGGGTCTGATGGTGGAGCCCAACTTTGGTAACCAACACGAGCCGCGCATGCAGTATCCGTAAAATTTACGGATTAAAAGATGCGCTACCTGAGGCGCTTGAGGGAAGAGACGAGAAAGAACGCAAGGAGAGTGAAGTGGAAAGAGCATAAGGAGCAAGACCGATGATCGTGAACTTGAAACAAGGGAGTGGGCAAGCTGGTGGTGACCTGTGTGGATCGCTCGCTAGCTCACTAGCAACATTTTTTCCTGAGGAGAACCCGAAGGTGGGAGATAACACAAAAATCAAAACACAGACACGGCAAGGCCTCACACGAGGAATCAGCGTATCAAAAGCCTCGGGCAGACAACAGAAACAACTGATATGTGATGAACAGTGGTATTCGACTTTAGGGAAGAAACTGGTGGGCAGTTCTTTTTCATTCTGTCGTGGGAGCACGCTGATTTTATGATAACTGACGACACGAGACGACAGCAAGCATAATGCGTTATGCCTAACCAGCCAAGGCAACGTCAAAATCTACGGGAAGGCTCGTTTCAGTCTCTTTGCTTAATACATACAAGTGTTCCACCGAGCTACAAAAAGTGTCCCCCTTAGAGTGGTGAACAGATGTGTAAGTGGGCACTGTGACAACGGTGGTGTGAAACCTTTTTATTTGTGTTGTGTTCCCGTTGTTTTGCTCAAGGAGAACGTCTGTACGATGTCTGCATTGCTGCCTATTTAGACTCGAGTAAACGGATAGATAAATACCGATAACGGATTGCATTGAATGCAGCGTCAGCAGTGCCAGCGGCAAAGCACCACCTTAGGCGTTGATAGCTGGTGGTTGGAATGCAGCGGGAATATGTAACTTCGCGCGTTTCTTAGACCAAAATTTGGTTGCCTTGCCGACAACAGTGCCAGAGGCCGGCAGAAGCACACCTGTCCATGCAGTAGCATTCAGCTTCATCTGAGCACGACGCACACGTTCTGCCTCCTCTTTTGCCGCACGTAGCTCACGTTCTTCACGCAAACGTACTGCCTCCGCCATCTCTTGTTTCTGCAGCTTGCGCCGACTCCGAAGCTCGGCCTCACGCAATGCATCGTCCGTAGCTGCCACTGCAGTGCGGCGTCTTTTCTCTGACCGTGCAATCTCCTCCTCACGCCGAGCACGCTTTCGCCGCTTCTCTTCAGCCTTACGCTCCGATTTATTCATCCGCTCCATGTTCGGCCGATTTGGCATAAGTTGTAGCTTCACCCGCGTAGCTGTCGCATCGCTCCCAGCGTCGTCACGTGAGCCAATTCCACCTACAACTATGGTTCCAACGACAGAAGTTGCAGAGGCAGCAGTACCGGGCGTCACAGGACTAGCACCTGGAGTGCTGGATATAGCAGCAGACTGTTTCGCACTTTTGTGATGATGGTGCCGGTGCCCAGACTCTCCGTCAGCAGATGAGGGATGGTGGTGCTTGTGAACCTTTTTCTCGCGCTCGCTACTAACTTCGGATCCATCAGTTCGCATTCGTTTTGACTCAGAAATACGCTCTTTGCGCAGTAGCTCTCGCCGGCGAAACTTTTCCTTCACATCCAGCGTGACATCGCCCCAAAGATCCTCCACTATGTCCAGCATATAGACTGCGAATTTGTACACGTTCCATCCCTCGCTGTCCTTGTCAGCACGGTTGTAAACCATTGCGTTTTCGAATGTCAAGCGCACGTCTCGGATAAACTCGCCGTGCACTTTGTATTCAAACTCGTTCAGCTTCTCTGCAATCGTGGACAAGTCCATTGGTGTCGTAATGATGTCGAAGTAATCAGGAGAGAGATTTGGAAATAACAATTGCACCGGCTTACGAAATGGCCAGCAGTACTTGTCGTGCTTCTGGCTGTTCAGAACACGAAGCAGCTTCTGGCATTCCTTGGCCTTGAGCTCAACCGGAACAGTGGCCACAAACTCTGCACGCTCACGCCGAAGCTGCTCACGTCTCGCAAGACCTTGCTCAGTAGAGACCTCTGGTGTCGAAAATATCTGCAGTTCCGCGCAAAGCGAATCAAAATACCACATCAAGTGCTCTGACATCTCACGTACTTGAATCGAGGCAGGATCATCCGCGCAATTAAACTTAACAGCATTCTGAAAAATGAGCCGGCCTTTACGAATGAATTCCGCTGGAGTCAGCCTATGTGCGTGAAGCTGCTCACGTAATGTGCGTAGGTCCATAGGTTCTGAGATCAGGCGCGTGTATTCGGCAGTCAACTGCGGAAACACTTCCAGCAGTGGATGATCAAAATGCAGCTTCCCCACTTGCTCAATCTTGCCCAAGCGGTTTAGCACGCGGTCGCATGTTGATTCCCATGAAGTTAGATCGGATTTCTTGTGTTTTTGCTCTTTTTGCCGGCCAATGTAGAAGCAAGACTGGGTTCTACCATTCCTCGCTTCGAATTGATAGAAGCCGGTGCAGTTGTCGTTGCAGGAACTGGCGGATGAGTCTTTGCAACGGGAACAGAATCAGAGCTAGGAGGGGCTGCTGAAAAAGCATTTGCAGCAGGCGACGGAATTGAACTCGTCCGAACAGGAGCCGATCCGATCTCCTACAGCGCATAAAACTAAAAATTAAGCGAACACCCAGTCTGTAGTCTACAATATGCTCGTTACGTACCTGAGTACCAGAACTTGAACTCTTGCTTCGCTCTTTCTTGTCTTTCTTCTCACGCTTCTTGTCTTTCCTTTTCTTTTTCTCCTTTTTATCTTTCTTCTTCTTCTCCTTCTTCTCTCTCTT
The DNA here is from genome assembly GCA_011947355.1 of Phytophthora boehmeriae. Lineage (NCBI taxonomy): Eukaryota > Oomycota > Peronosporomycetes > Peronosporales > Peronosporaceae > Phytophthora > Phytophthora boehmeriae. The sequence continues at coordinate 38,760 of JAAVTJ010000132.1, read as the reverse complement.
GAGCCGTTTTAGCTCCTCAGGACTAAGCATGGCCTCATTGGTAGCGATAGTGGGTGGCGTATCCTTTTTCATAGCAGATGAAGAAACGACAGCAGCCGAGGCAGGCACTGACTTCATTTGAGCAGCCACTGGTTTCACTTGGATGGTAGACGCTCCTGTCGATGCACTTGTGGTTTCCACCTTGGAAGGTTTAGCACTGCCAGTCAAATCTGAAGACGATTTGAAACTACGAACAGAGGTAACGGCAGCAGTGGGGTTCGCAGACGATGGTATGGACGACGTTCGTTTTGTCGGTGACGGAGCAGGCGATTTCTTGACTTGGTTGCGCGCTATGGATCCTGTCGTCACGCCCACAGCGCTGTGGGCTGCAGGTTCAGAACTTCGTGCTGGTACTACCGTCTTTGGTTTCATCACCTGTGTCAACGCTGGCACTGATATAGCCTCTACAACAGTGGCGGTATGTGTTGGTGTTTGAGATGGACCGTTAGCCACACCATCAAGAGGTCCCAGTTTTTCATTACATAGCTCCACGAAGTAGTTCCGCAGATTCGTCGCCATCGCACGGATATCAGCCCCTTCAACAGGATCACTATTGTACTTGTGGCAGTTGGAAAGATCAAGTGCACATCAGCACTAAACTCATCCACACTACCATAGCGGTCATTTTTCAACTTGCGCTCAATTTTCGCGAAATCCATAGGCTCCGAGACAATTTTTAGGTAGTCTGGGTATTTCGTTGTATCAACAGCAGTCAAAAAGGGTCCAGCCGTTTTGATCTCTATGCCTCGGAATCCCTTCATCTTGTGCCCTCGTAGTAGCTTCATGATCCCCAAACAAATGTCCTTCTCTGGTAAAGCATTACCCGACTCACGGGTGGATTTCGACGACTTGGACGGCTTCAGCGACTTGGACGGCTTCAACAACTTTGACGACTTGTGTTTCTCACGTTCAGTTATAAATGCACTCGCCATCGAGGCAGGTGTTGGTTGCGCGGACGATATAGCGGAAGAAGATTCGGACTTAAGTTTCAATATAGAGGGGGATCGCTCCTTCTCCCTCGATGTTGTACTGCTACTCGTCGGTGAACTAAGGATCGCAGCGCTTTGGGTATGCAAAACACGTAACAAGGTCTCCGCAGATTCACAATATGTTTGCCCCTGAGGATCCATTTTCCAGTAGCGAATACAGTTGTCAAATACAAGCTTCATACCAGCAATAAATTCTGCTATACGCTTGTACTCGCCCAAATGCAGTTTTGACGACACTGTCCCGATATCCATAGGTTCCTTGACTGTATCGTAATAGCCGTACGGAATTTGATCAGGTGAGTCGTAATACGACTCGACAGGAAATTTAAACCACTGGGCCGTTTCCTGCCCATCTGTGCGATGCGCGAGGATATCGTGGATAATCTGGTGGCATTTCCATCGCTCTGGAATGCCAGGCCATGTCCCGCCAATCTTGGCAAACTGACTCTCAAAGAGCTTCATAAGAGTGACCGCGTGGTTTCGCATGACCTTGCTTAGGATTACGTCGCTGTTGTACACCAAACAGTTCGAGAAAATCAAGCGCATGTCGTAGGCAAACGCATCCATGTTGGCGTAGCTTCCACTGCGAAGTTTCCTCTGAACACCGTAGAGATGCATCCGATGTGGGACTTTTACGCGATAGTCAGGAAAATGACTCAAATCCACTGGCTGCAGAAAAGGTGCCGCCGGGCTAATGTTTCCCTCCTTGTACTTGATCAACTTCATCAATAACGAGAGGCACGCTGTTACGTCCAAATCCGACATCTTAGTTCCGCTTTCAGTCGATACTGGCGTTCTTTTCACAACATTACTCGTGGTTGCGACCGATGTCAGCACGCTCACAGTTGGCGCAGCGCTACTTGTTGCTACAGAGCTCGTTGTTTCATTTGCAGGAACAGCACCGGAAGATGATACTGTGCTGCTTTCATGCTCACTGCTTCGATGGGGCTTCCTCTTGTCGCTGCTGGAGCTCGAGTGCCTGTGTTCTCTGTCCCTGTCCTTGCTCTTCTTCTTGGACTTTTGGATTTCTTGTCTTTATCTTTCTTGTGTTTGTGTCGATGTTTTCCTTCTTCTCCCCTTCTCTGTGGTGGCTGTGACTGCTGCTGCTGTGGTGGTTGCTGTGACTCGTGTGTTGATGCTGCGCACTGGAGGCTTCTGCCCCTCCGAGGGCTTCTCCTTCGCCCTCTTCCCTCCTTTTCTCCTCCTTTGCCTCTCGATGTGCAGCTTTAGCGGCGGCCACCGCAGCGTCGTCCGCTTTAAAAACGTTCTCGATGGCCTTAGCGTACGCTGTCTCAAACACACGCAGCAGGTGCTGAGCGGCAGCGTACACCGAGCCCTTGACGTCCTGGTCGTCTTTGTTGTACACGAGCGCATTGTTGAAGACCAGACGCACGTCCCTCGCGAACTTTTCGTGGGTTTTGAAGCGACAGCGAGAGGGTCTCGCGCCCAAATTCTTCTTGATTGTGCCCAGATCCATGGGCTTCTTGATGACTTTCTCGTAGCCAGGGATGTCCACGGGCGTCATGAACACCCAGGACCAGCTCTCCTGAACGCGAGGGTTCGTGAGCAGCTCCAGCAGCCGCACACACTCGGCATGAGCGGCCTCGGAGATCATCGGCCTTGTTTTTCTACACAGAATGTGCGAATGGGGAGGGTCCATACAAAACACAAGACAGAATCGGATCACTTGAATAAAGTATACGTCAGCACATTGGTCTTTTATCTTGGTCTAGCAGGCAGTTCGTGATGGCGTCGGCTGGCGGCGAGCGTTTGTCCACCAGCGACTTCAAGAAGAAGCGCGAGATCGAAGAAGCGCGAAAGAACGGGACGCTGCCACCAGAACAAGATGCGGACGGCAACCTCATCAACCCTCACAATCCAGAGTACATCAGCAAGCGGCCGTGGTATTTGGGAGACTCGGGGCCTTCGCTCAAGCATCAAACGCTCCAGCACCAGGCGCATCTGCTGTCTATCCAGGAGGCGGACGAGCTCTATCTGAAGGGGCGGAAGCAGCAGAGCGAGGCCTCCAGCAGACAACGCAAGTGGCGCAAAGGAGCGTGCAAGAACTGCGGCGCCATGAGCCACAAGACCAACGAATGCGTGGAGAGACCGCGCAAAGTTGGCGCCTGGAAGACCAACAAAGACCTCAAGAGGGACGAAGTGATGGTGGACGTCAGATCGGAGAAGTTCGGCAAACTGGCGTTCGATGCCAAGCGCGACCAGTGGCTCGGTTACGACCCGAAGGAGCACACCAAGACCATCGAGCGATACGAAAAGTGGACGCAGCTCGCAAGAAATTGCGTGCTGACGAGATCAATAAAAAGCTGAAAGAATCGGCGGACAAGAAGAAGGGGAGGAAACGAGAAAATACCAAGCAGAAGGAAGGAGAAGACACTAAGGACACAGCTTCCGACTCGGACTCTGATTACGAGTCGGACATGGAGTCTGAGGACGAAGAGTTCCGTGATCACGATGAAGGACCGATGTTCACAGATCGAGTGGCCCGTCAGGGGTGTCGGTGGTGCTCAGATGAAGACCACAGTGCGAAATTTGCGCATCCGAGAAGATACTGCCAAATATCTGCGTAACCTGAATCCGAACTCGGCCTACTACGACCCCAAGACGCGATCTATGCGTGATAACCCCAATCCAGAACTGAATCCAGAGGACACGACGTATACGGGTGATAACTTAGCACGCTTCACAGGTGACACGCAAAAACTAGCGTCGGCGCAACTCTTCGCATGGGAAGCTTACTCCAAGGGAACGGATATTCATCCGCTGGCAAATCCGTCGCAGGCCGAATTCCTTAAGAAGCAATACGAGGAACGGAAGGCTGCGCTGGAGAAGGAAAAGATCCGCAAGATCCTTGACAAATATGGAGGGCAGGAGCACTTGGAGGCCCCGCCTAAGGAGCTTCTGCTAGCCCAGAGCGAGCAATACGTGGAATACTCGCGCGACGGCCGAGTTGTTAAGGGACGTGAACGAGCACCTGTGCGATCCAAGTACGTCGAGGACTCGTTTGAAAATAACCACACAAGCATTTGGGGGTCATGGTTTGATCGCAGCGAGATGGCGTGGGGCTACGCTTGTTGTCACTCAAAGGTGCGCAAGTCCTACTGCACGGGCGAAGATGGTAAGAAGGCCCTCGAGGAATCCAAGTCAGTGAACACGGAACGCCCAATGCTTAAAGTATCTGAGAAGCTCGATGATGAAAAACAGGCCGACGGATCTGCTGTGCAGACTGGTGGGGTCATCAGCAAGCGAAGCGAAATGTATGGCGAGAACACGGCTCCGGAGTTGGATGAGAAGAAACTAAAGAAGGCGATCAAAAAGGCGACCAAGGAAAAGAAGCAACAGACCGATGAGGGTGACAAGAAGCGCAAGTACAACTCCATGGGCAACTACGAAGTTAATGCAGAGGAGATGGAGGCCTATAAGCTGCTAAAGACGCGTAGCGATGATCCCATGGCTAAAGTACTCGGTAGTGAAATTCTGCTAGAAGAAAACGAAGGAACGAGGAAACGTGGAAAACGCTAAGAGGTTGCATTAAACACGCATTTTTGTGGCGTAATGGCCTTGTGTACGTGAGGTTTCACTGCAGGCTAGTAGGGACAGGCAGTCTTCTAAGGGAAGAGCTGGTCCAAGATCTGGATTGTCTCCTCCGGGTTCTTGACCGAATGGCCAATGGTGCGCTCGCTCGTGTAGATCTCGTAGTCGTTGCCACCCTATACCGGTACGCACACGATAAGATTAGCTATTGATTTAGAAAGGCAAGTACAAACTATTCGTTTGCCTCACCTGGTGAGTCTTGTCGCCAAAGAAGTGGATCTCGTCGTAGTCCTTGGGGTCAAGGTATCGAAGACAGAAGGTTTTGTCCCAGCCCTATGAAAGGTTAAACGCAGGAACAGCGTCAGATTCATTATTCGCCTTGAAACTCCACGCAGAAGCAGACTCATTCATACCGTCGGGAACACGTCGAACGAGATCTGCAGAGCGATTAAGCAATGGTACAGGAACAAAAAGGAAGCTGTGTCAGCTCCAAGGTTTTATAATCACATCAAGCAAGCAAGTCAACAAGGCCGACGCATGGTATACCTGGCCGCCGATGGAGTACGTTAGGTTATACTCAGCGAACTCAGCACGCAGCTTCTCCACGAAAGTCTCGCGAATCTTGTGGATGTGGTCATACTTCTCGAACTCATCACGCTCCTCCTGCGAGCAGTTGCGGCCAATGGGCGACACATTGATCATGCCCATACGGAACTCCAGGAACGTTCCACTGCAATCAACAGTTATTTAGCCCGGTGCAAACGCGCATTAGTATAACAAACATAGCCCACCGCTTCACGGGAATGTCCAGGTCGGCCACATAGCGCAGCACAAAGTTCACGAGGCGGTTAATCTGCTCGTTCGTGAATTGGCTCTTGAGGTTCTGTAAGCGCCAAAACAAGCGTCAGCGTCGCCCAAAGTAGTGCCAATAGCTTAGTCCACTGACCGTCTCCCCACCAACGCGCCCTTGTGGTAAGCCACCAGACCATTCTCTGAGAAACTGTAGTCGAAGTTGTGGATCACTGTGTCATTTGTGTCATTCTGCAACGTCAGTCTTCGTTATCTTCCACAAATGAAAGCCGCAGACGGCGTACCGTCCTCTCCGAGTTGCTCCTTCTGCTTGACGAGGTCCGATCCGCCCACGACGCCGATGGTGATGCGTTCACGAAGCTTTTTGAGGCGTTCCAGCATCTCGGGGGCTGCGGTCTGTCCAGCACAAGACAATACAAACAAGCAATCAGCCGAATGGAACTCGATAAATGACCACTTTGCAGTCTTTACCTTGCGGGCAACAGTAAGCGTGCCATCCACGTCGAAGAGAGCGATCACACGGGGGTTCTTGGCGGCCATTCTTGATCCTACAGTGGTGCTGGCGGTGGTCAAATCGATAATGGCAACACGTGTCCGACTACGAGCGTTAAAAGGCGCAGAAAAGATCCTATGTGGTGTGCCACACACAAGATCCACAAAGTTGAAGTCTCCGATGTAAATAAAGATCCTCAAAGTTGAAGTGACAGCGTAGGACTCCAGCCAGACATGAAGCCCTCGTTCTCGCCCTCGCGTGTGACTATCGACGGAGGCAATGGCCGCCCACGCTTCGACGACGATGGAGATGTCGTGTTGCGCGCCTTGTCCTTCTCCCCCAACGCCGTGCGCCGTCCCTCGGACCCCTTGGGCAGTGGCTCTTCATCGTCGTGTTATTCAACCCCATTGCTGCTACTTCAGTGCGTGGTGCACGCTGCTCTCGCTGGGACGATCGTGGCTGTCGTGCTGTGTCCGATCATGATTGGCTTCTCCACCATCATCTTCAGTCATCCAGAGCTCGAGGAGTCTCTCCCTGAACTCACCAAGCTCGTCTTCATGTCGTGCGCAGTGCATCAATTCGTCATCACGTGCCTCTCTCCTCTGCCTTTCGCTATTGGACAAGTGCAAGACGCTGGACTGATCTTCATGGCCAGTATGGCGTCCTCCATCATGACACAATTGGGGCCATCAGTGCCACTAGAAGAGAAAATCGCCACAGTCCTCGTGCAGTTGAACATCAGCACGATTATTGTGGGAATTGGACTCATCATTACTGGCAAAGCACGCCTTGCATCACTTGTACAGTATTTGCCGGCACCAGTTATTGGTGGTTACCTGGCTTATGTCGGCTTTTTCATGGTCAAAGGAGGGATTTCTCTTACGACAGGAGTGGGTCTCTCGTCAATGCATGGCTGGAAAGAACTCGTGGGCTCATCACATAGCTTAATGCTGTTGGCCCCCGGATTACTTGGTGGAGTGGTGCTGTGGGCTCTTACCTCGTGCTTTCATCACTTCGCTGTGTTCCCTGGATGTCTCCTGGCGCTCCCCGCGATCTTTTTCCTCGTAATATGGCTCTCGAGTTATACACTCGACGACGCACGATCAGCAGGGTTTCTTGCTGACTCTGGTTCTGGTGTCGGACTGTCGGGTGTGTACGGGCTCTTCAAGTTTTCCCACATTCACTGGGACGTTATGTTTCCTGGCCAGCTGCCGACAATATTAAGCATGCTCGTGATGATTGCGTTTGCTTCCTCGCTGGATATTGCCTCCATATGCATGGGCACCAACACCAATATGAACTACAACGAGCAGTTACAGATTGTTGGTTCGTCTAACCTTGTAAGTGGGCTTACTGGAGGTTTTTCTGGCTCATACATTTTCAGTCAAACTTTATTCAGCTCCCGATTCCGCCCAAGCGAATCATCCGAGCATCGCTTCCCAGGAATTACAAGGTTAATCGGATTATCTCTCGTAGCTTGTGAGTTGGCGATCGCTTTGACTCCTGTTTCGCTCATGGCAATTGTCCCCAAATTTCTTTTCGGTTCGGTGATGATTTTCATCGGCATCGACCTGCTGAAGACGTGGCTTGTTAGTGTTTTTTACAAACTCCTCTTTCCCGAATACTTAACAGTGCTGGGGACTTTCTGCTGCTTGAACATATTTGGTGTTCAATTGGGGCTTGGGGCGGGCATTGCGTTAGCAGGAGTTAGCTTTCTCGTGGAATACGCTAAGGCCCAAGATGTGCGCGTTGTACACAAAACTAGCAACGTCATCCGTAACGCCGATCAGCACGTGTTACTCTACGGCGCTAGCTCGTGGGTGGAAAACAATGAAAAAATCGCGTCAATTAGATGAGATCGTAACCATCGAGCTGCAAGGTCACATATTCTTCGGATCTGCCACACGCATTCAAAATTGCGTCAAAAGCGCAGTGTATATTCAACGATCGCTAGATGAAAAGGAAAAAGGAAGCAGCCACAAGAGTGCCTGTGCAAACAATCCTAGACGCTTTCTGAGATCAAATAGCAGTCGGGAAAGTCTTCCATTTCTTTCGGCCGGTGATCAAACCAGATACTCAGGAGACAACCATGTCGCGATGCCTCCTTCACTCGTGAATTTACACGGCCAACCATGTGTTGAGCCTGGTCACCTACCGACACGATTTGTTGTTTTGGACTTTTCGAAAGTGAGTGGTATGGATGCAACAGCAGCACGCTCATGCTTCTTGGCGCTTAAGCTCGCGTTTAGTCTTGGAAAGGTTTGTGCTGTTTATTGCGGCATGAATCCCAGAGTTGAGTTTCTTCTTCGAGCCAACGACGTAATTACTATAACGTCTTCCCCTCTTGCGGATCAGGATGGCGATCGTCAGCATGAAGAATCTCATGTCACGTCAGACTTAGATCTGGCACTAGACTGGTGCGAGCAACAGCTCATTCTGTCGGCTGCACGGCGGCAATCACTTAAATCGGGATTTTCCTTAATTTCCTCACCACTGGACTCGCACACTCTGCAACTCCCACAAGTGTTTGCGGCATATTTGGAGAGGGATCCGAAGAGATATACAACAACAACAACACCGACATCGACACACTTGGAACAGCTCGGTCGAATGTTTACCGTGCGTGAGTGGAGTGACCAAGAGCGCATTTTTGCGTAGGGGACAACTCGGACGTGTGGTATGTGCTGCTTCGGGGTACGGTTGAACTTACAACTCTACCAAGTGAAACGTCGCTATCGACAGATTCGCCAAACGTTGAGCGTACACAGCCCAGCACTTTGCAGCTTCTTTTCACTCCAGGAACCACGGCTCGACCCACGAGTGAAAGCAAACTGGACAGTCAGATGAAGCTTGTGGGACGCATCCGGCCAGGCTGCTTTTTGGCGACATGGATTTCATGCTGCAACAACCGCGGGTAATGGATGCAACATCCACAGCACCCGATACACTCACGGCAGCGTTTACACGCGAGATACTGGAACAGCTGCGAAGCAACCGCACAGATTTGGCTCTATTAGTTCATGAGATTCTACTGCGGGCGTCATATTTGACATTGGCCCAAAAACTGCATCTACTTGCCATATGAAGCAAGTTACTTGCGATGTCGCCGCCTGTGGAGAATTGCGAGAACCTAGCAAAGCAACCGTAATTGTTAGCAAATACTTCGAATTGATACGCGAGTCATGTAATTAAAACCCGACTCACCCCATCAGCCCCCACCGCGTCTTCTGGATGATTCTCGAATTGTGGACGCAACAGCTCGGACTTCATCAGACTGCGGATGTGGTCTTCTGCCTTCTCTTCTCGTTCCTCGTTTCGCATATCTGAATAAACTGGTCTTGGTACAATGCGCGCATCTAACCGACTTGGTGATGGGAGAGAAACTCGGTGGACTGACCGACGTGTTTGCTGGTTCTGTATCTCAGTGGTGGAAGCGAGACAAGGTGCGGCTGATGCAGGCCGTGGGCGCAGAGGCGGCTGCAATAATGTGTGTAATTTGGGGTTTTGAACCATTGGCTGTGGAATACCATAGACGGTCAGGGGTTTGCGCTCGTTTGGCTTTCGTTGCTCCCGATCGTATTGCTGCGTGCTCCATGCTATCTGGGTGGCTCTTAACTGTCGGTAGCGCGCAGTCAACTCCACTAATAAGAGGTCTTTTTCCTGTTGTGCTAACTGGGCACGCATGAGGTGTACGTGCTGCAGCTCTGCTCTGTCGGCTGCATCTTCCAGTTTTTGCTCAAGACGCTGAACATCGTTTTTAATGATTCTAGTTGTGCATGAAGGCCGTCCAAGTCCGTCTCAGACCAGCTCCCTACGCATATTCCCAGCTGATCGTATGCAGTCTTCATCAATCTTGTGAGGCGAGAAAAGTCGCTCTCGGTTCTGTTAAAGCGTGTTACACTGGGCTGATCACGCCGACTTCGCTCCTGTGTTTCTTTTGCCTCAACAGCACAGAGGCGCTCAAGCCGCTCAAGCACACGACGTCGCTCGTAACTTACCCGTAGATTCAATTGCTCACCAAAGCGCTTCTCGAACCCGTATTCCAGGCGTTTCTTAAGTTCATCGCGGGTTTCACCTGACTCCAGCAATTTCGTCAGTGCCTCTCTGTCCGTGTCCACTTGTTGAAGATATGACTCCACGATACGCTGCAAGTCATTGCTATCGTTCTCGCTGCTCTCCTCTATTGATGGTTCTTGCGTCCTTGATTCTCTCCATTTACGTACAGAATGCTCAAATTCGCGTCGTTGCGCTTCAAGACCCCCAAGATGCTGGACTCGTGACGTGAGTACGGCTACTTGTTCACGTGCGGCACATTCTAGCCGCTGTGCATCCGCAAGGGCACGTTCTCGGCCCTGTGAAAGTGCTTCCAATGCGTCGATTTTTTCTTGCCAGCGTACGCTTTCACCTGCCGCCTCAACTAGTTTTTTCATTGTCTATCAGCCTAAGGCGAGCCTCCCCAAGTAGCTTTGTTGCCTTTGCCTTCTCACTTTCAGCTTGCGATAGTGAGAGCTGTACCTCGCGCAACTGTTTCTTGTCAATCTTTTGAGCGTTTTCGAGTTCACTTACACGGTTCTTCAGTTCTCCTATGGTTTGTGTTGCGGCGCTCAAGGACTGCCGCAATGCTGGTACGAGCAACAGGTCGTTCGTATGTGACGGAACTCTTCGAGGCCACGAGTGATACCGTCCTTGACGTTCTTGTCTACTGAGCTCTCGAGAATGGAGTTCCTATTATCTTTCTGACTGGCGGCGGAGCTCGCTCGTTTCGGTCGAGACATAGATTTCACTAGAGTGTTTCGCAGTTGCTCAAGTTCTGCGCGAGATGTGCGAAGCGCTTCAAGCAACTGTGTATTGAGCGTCTCCAAGGATTCATTAGATGACCGCATGTCTCCCAGCAGTGCTTGAAGGTGGCTCTCACGCTCGTTGTGCTGTGCTATAAGTTGACACTCACGTTGTGCTAGTATGGTTGCAGCTTGCCTAGCCTCTTCGAGGCGCAGGCACTTTTCCAGCCGCGTAATCCGCTCCACTTCCTTGGCTAATGTAGAACGAACACGACGCAATGCTGCCTCCCCTTTCTGTTCCTGCTGTTGGAGAGCAGTTTGGCTTTCATGATCAGCCTTGGCCAGACTCCGTGCGAGGCTTTCTGCAACCTGGGTCGCGTGGTTGCTGATATTGATGGTGAATGCTCCCAATTGTGCTGTGATCGCATCTTGCAGTCGGTCATGGAACGCTGTGGCCTGCTTGCGCCACGCAAAGTCTCCGCGTATAAATTGAGATCGCTCGTCAAACTCGGTCTGTAGTGATTGCACACACTCATGCACAGACCCCCTCCTTTGCAGCATTAGCTCCAGCTCAGCCTTCCACGTCGCGAACGCAAAAGTCGGTGCAGACGCGACATCTTCGACTGTCGTGGATGGTTGGGAGTCTTCATGTGGGTTGCTGGTATCCGGTGCAGTGGCAGCTGAAGCCACCGAGTCCCCGACATTGCAAAAATACTCAAACAAGAGCTCTTTGTGCGAAAATAGCAACAAGATGGGAAGCAGGAGCACTTAGAGGCCCCGCCTAAGGAGCTTCTGCTAGCCCAGAGCGAGCAATACGTGGAATACTCGCGCGACGGCCGAGTTGTTAAGGGACGTGAACGAGCACCTGTGCGATCCAAGTACGTCGAGGACTCGTTTGAAAATAACCACACAAGCATTTGGGGGTCATGGTTTGATCGCAGCGAGATGGCGTGGTGTGTTAAAATGAAAACACTTGACAGGTAGCTCACTACAGTGTATTACTTTTATTCATCTATTCCAATGCCTATTCTCTAGATCCGTGCTCGGTGTCTGAGGCAGAAGAGGAAGTGAGCTCGTTTCCACATTTTGGGGTCAACGACTCTTCAACTGATTAGGTAAATCAGCAGAGGTCATAAGCTCGATCCGAAAGGGGGCGAGAGCCCCAGATTGATGGTGCTGGTATACCATTTATTTCGCTGAAATGGTAGATACCGATTCCTGGCATAGGCTGGTGTATAACTTGAACGCGTCGGACACCCAGCGGCCATGGAACTGTCTTGTCAGCGTGTCGATTCCCGCCATGTACATGTGAGTAGCGCCTCCGGACCGTAGGGAATGAGAGCTAAATCTGTAACACCTGCGCGGAGAAAGCGTTGAGTCGACGGCGATGGACAGCGACGGACAGTGGCGGACAGCGAAGGCAGCGACGGACAGTCGCTTGTGTGGTGTAGGAAATTCCACTTGACTCCTCGGTAGTCGTTCTATAAGGCCAATCCCACAACAATACGTCCACTGAGACAGCAAACGATGTTTCAGGCTTAATCTGAAGACCCAGATTCAGCCCTGCACCGGGACAGATAGGACCTTGCTATCTCGCTTATATGAAACCACCCAATGTAAATTGACACCGTACTAGCACGAGCAGACGCTAGCAGATGCATGCAACCACGTAATCCCAGCAGAGGAAGGGTATAACGTGGGCACCGAGGGCTCGCCTCGGTTGGAAGACAATCGGAGTCCGTACAGGCACTCACACACAGGCGATATAGGCAATTCAGCCGTCACGCAATCTCCCGATATATATCGACCAATCAAATCACTTGGCCTTGCCAATGGATGAACCCTCGCTAGTAAGCTTCGAGTTCACCGACAGGCATAATCCACACAAGCACGCTTATCCAGACGCTTACCTAGAAGGGTGAAGCCGGACGTCACGCTTGTTGCTTGAGAGGAAGATTCTGTTCTGTTATTTCCCTTGCGGGATTATGTCCTAATTATGTAATTACTAATGCAAGTATACAAATATCAAGTGAAACGTGATCCGTTATGGACCTTCTGCGTCTGATCAGACGTCGACCGATGTCTCGTCCATAGTTGCCCCATCTCCAAGAGTCACCGAGGACTGGGTCCACTGACCGCCGAGGCCTCAGAGCCGTCCGTTCCCGATTAGGTACGGCCGAACCTTGTGAAGGGTCGCCGAGGGCTCGTAAGTGCGCAAATCAGAACTTAGAATAGCCACCGAGGGCTCGCTAAGTCCGATTTCTTCCATAGATACCGTTGGGTACCCTTGGCCGTTGAACCCAATATATCCAATTTTGGGCATCCCTTGAGGCTTAGTTTGGGCTTGAATTCGCATTCAGCCCAATAGTGACCCATCCACTATAGTGACTCCAGGTCGTAATCGGGGTCCAACGAGGCCTCGGTAGTGATGTATTTCCACCAATCACCGGCCGATATTGCTTCACTGCCCTTGACCGAGCCCTCGTATGGCGTGTGACGGCCTCCGATACACCAGCAACTGGCGCATCAAAATCACAGTCAGATCACAGCCAAATCTCAACACCACAACTGCCCCTGTTGCAACGCGAGCCACCACACTGGTGATCGTTGTGACACCTTCGTTCTTGCTCCCCAGTCGTCATGGCTAACCCTCTAGACGAAGCTCGTCGCGAAGCCTTCCGAAGCCTTGGCTTCAACCGCACCCCTTCGTCTCGGGTATGTTCTTATCATTCACTCCTTGGTCACTCCGCCTTGTTGACTCTCCACTCACACATAGCTTCATGCGCAGGTTGCTAGGGGTCCTTCGAGCGCTCCTGCCTCTTCGATCAATACTACTCCATTGCCTGCTACTGCGTCAATGCCCTCGTCCACTACCGCGATTGTAACTAGCACTCCATCTGTCGTTTCTCGTGCGGCGGCATTGGTGCAAGGTTCACTTCTGGCTACTCCCGCTCCAACTGTGCCCATGACCGAGGCTTCGTTCCAGCGTCTTGTCAACGAATCGGCTGATGTTCTGTCGGAGTCAGTGAGGACCTCGCTGGCTCCGTACTTTGCTCAACTCGCTCGCCAGCAGGTCCAGCTCACCATTAGTCCGTCGCTCCGTGGTGACTCGGCCGCTCAACGACGCCTCAACTCGGCTCAAGACTTTGACAGCGTCATCTCATCGGTGACTCCAATCGCCGATTCTACTGCTGCGTTACCGCTCGAGATTGGTCGTCTCCAGGCTCGCTTGATGTCATCCCAGGCCGCAGAAGCTGCTTCGACTCGTGAGGCGATGGCCGAGGTCTTAACCCGAGAAAACGCTGAGTAGTTGCTGAGGGTGGCTACGGCTCGGGTTGAAGAATTGGAATTTGAGGTGAAGTTGGCCAAGGAAGCAGTCGCGAAAGACATTGCTAAGCTGACTGAGGTACAGTCTACCATTGATCATCACACAGAAGAGCTCGACCGTCTCCACCAAGTTATTTCCAACCGGGACACCGTGATTGACTCCATGAACAAAGTGATTTCCAGAGAACGTGAGGTATTCAAGGCTTCTGTTGTCAAAAACACCGAAAGGACCAATCGCCTAATCACGTTGCTACGGTCCAAGAACAGGGCCACGCCTGACGACGACAAGGATGCAACTATAGCTCATCTGCAAGACAGCAATTTGGCATATCGTCAGGCCAACTCCGTTCTTCGTGCTCACGTCAATCTAGCTGGAATGGATCCCGATATTCTGGTTACAGTCGTTCATGGTGCGTGATTCCTCATTATCCACTCACCGATCCCTTAATAACTCGTCTTTTGTTCTGCTTCCAGCTATGACGGCCGGCGAGCTTGACCTCGCCGAGCTAGATCTGGATCAGGCTACCGTGGCTGCGTTAACTCGTATCCAAGATCGGGCCGCAGCATCGAACGACCCTTTGGGTTTGCCTCAAGCACTTTCTAGGGCGGTCCATCAAGTTACCCATGGCTCTCAGCGGAAACGCTTGCGCCGCGCCATTGAGGAGTCGGCCGATGATGTAGAGCTTGATTCCGACGAAGAAAAAGGTCCTCCTGCTCCGACCGACGTTCCAGATGCTGCCATGGTTGAGGCCGGTCTCGGTAATGATTCTCCAGATAAGTCGGGGTCTTCCCAGTCATCACGACGCTCATTGCGGATGCCGAAGGCGTTCAAGAAATCCAAGCGTCATAAGAAGACTCGCTTGTTGTCTCACTCGGGTTCTCGATCCCCACAGTCTCGACACCGTCATTCACCGAGGACTCCTATCACTTCTCCGCCGAGATCGGCACCTACGTCGACCCCAGTTCCGTTTGCAATGGTGACATATTCCCCAACGACTACTCCTGAACCGGCACCAATTTCCGCGTCAGTCCAAACAGTGACCTCGACTGTCACAACCCATGCGAGTTCTACTCCTCCACCAGCAGTTCCACCTCGGAGTCCCCGGAGGACACCTCGCCGTGCGGCTGCACTCCGAGCGGAGTTTCGTACATCGTTCTTTTCGACAGCTGAACAGGATTACGACGCCCAATTCGGTCCAACTCCTGAGTCTTCACCCCTCGTTTGAGCTCACCGTCGGGCCCTAAGGAGGGCTTAGGTACTTCAACTGCGCCACTGGATTTGACTCTTGATGAACTCTCTCTCGATGATTCCCATGGACATAACGTGGAGGTGAAACCTGATGATGAACCCGAAGCTCTTTCCGAACATAACACTCCTGATGACCACTCGCTTAAGGGTGCTGAGGTCGACGATGACCTAGGTGGTCCCGACAGTGACAACAGCGAATCCTCGCCTGAGTCATCTCAAACTATTCGACGCCAAGAACGCCTCGAGGGTCTTCGTGAGTTACTTGGTTCCGACTATGAACTCAGTGACAGTGATCTTAGTCCGCCACTCACGACTCCGACCACTTCCGAGACGACGCCTCCAGTTGAGCCTTCGGTGGAGACTCCAGCCAACACCTCGGCGTCTCCCGAACATCTGCCTCCATCCAGCGTGGTCTCATTGGTTGTTCAGGGTGTTCCGGCCCACGACGCTGATGGCAACACAGTTATGCCTCCTGAGGCCCTTGTCCAGGCCAGTGAGGTTATTGAAGCTCCGCCTGAAGCCTCGGTGGATCGTTCTGGCGACAGCTTGCAGCCTGAAAATAGTCCACAGTTACCTACCGAGGTCTCGGAGGCACCGACGGGTTCATCGGCGACATCTCTTGTTCGTTCACCTCCAACTATTCCTCAAGTGCCTGTCAGTCTTGATTCGAGCGAAGGTGGAGTCCTTCAGAGTGCGGGCGATGCTCCTGACACCTCGTCAGAGCATCCTCCTCCATCGCCTCTGCCTCCAGCTTCTTCTGGGATACCGTCCGAGGACTCGGAAGAAATATCGGTCACCCCAAGGCCTAATGTCGTTCCTCCATCTCCTCGTTCGGCCTTGGTCAATATCCCGCGAGCTGCTGGTCCAGGTCGATCGATTGTGGCTACCTTCGCCAGTATCCCCGGGTTCACGCCTTTGTCAGTCGAACCGATACCACAAAGCTATGTAGCGACTCATGGGGCCAGGCCGGTGGTACGTTCGTCAGCCCAATCTCCAGCGTGGGCGGCTAAGTTTGAAGATATGGGGTTCAAGGCTCTCGGTGCCCGGGAGTGTTGGTTGCGGATTTTAAATCTTCGGTTGCCGACTCCAGTGCCAGCCAACCATCTCACCCAGTCATCGATGATCCAGATCGAGGCGTTCGGCGATTTCATGTCCCCGACGCATCCTTGGCAGCTTCTCCGGAGTCGAATGCCCGACGACGCGTGCTTGTTCGATAATGCTTCATTTGACTTTTCAGTACGAATTTCGCTGCGGGCTCCTCGTGAAGCTCGCATGTTTGGGCTGTGGGCTTCGTTTCGTGGTGCTGGTGATCGTCCTGAGATTGGGTTCGCCTTATGGGAGCGTGCTCATTGGATCATGCCCCAATGTGTGAAACGAGCTTTTGATCAGGAGTCCAAGCTCCCTAATCACGACCACGCGGCTCTCGCAGCTAAACAGGCTGCGTGGAATACTTATGAGTCCAACCGCACGAAGCGGGCGGACCGCCTCCGACAGTTCATGGTTGGCCAATACTGGGAGTGGTGCCACGAGAGCTCGATTAACTCCGGAAGTTCATTCACTCCTGAGTTCATCTTTGAACCCTCGTTCCTTCTGTATTCGGTGGAACCACTATCGTTTATCCCTTCGACTGAGGATTGGATCTTAGGGTCGCTTCGAGTGGACATGGAAGAACCCTGGCGGAACGGTTGGGTTCAACGTCCTGAGGAACACCCCTACAACACCACCTTTTTGCCATGCAATCCAGGTGTTCCAATGTTCGTTCCGTATGGATACACTGCGGCCTCAATAGTCCCACAGATCCGGGTGGATTCCACTCTGGCGGCAAATATGGTCGCCACAGGTTGGGAGCGGCGTTATCTCCATCCCAGCGGTTCCACCGGCGCCTTGGGGGCATCGGCTCCTTCAGTCCCGGCTTCGGAACAAGCGGATGATCCTGATGATGATCCTGCGCCAGCTTCAAGTCAACTCAGTCTTTTAGCTGATGCTGCCGGAGGCGTAACAGGTGATTGAGGCCTCGGCAGATTGCTGACTAGCTTCCAACCGCATTCTTGAGCCTACTGACAGCACCAGTGAGTTCTTGGTTGGCACAACCGGACTCTCGGCTTACGTAATTCTCCTTTAATTTCTCATTTTCCACAGCCGACCACTTTCACGTAAATCATCAAATATATGCAATGTTTGGTGCAGTAACATTCTTCGTCTGTTACCATAGGCTGCACCGCCCTATGGACAGATCATCAGTAGACTTGCTACTAGTCCTCGTCAGCAACTTGGACCATCTGCAAACGTCGATCGCTCTTTTAGAGCGCAGATAGTCGTATAGTAAGCCGCCGCAGGACAAATTCGATGACGGTTCCCAAGTAGGTTCGTCGTAGCCTACCCATTTGACTTTGAATTCTCGGACGGCTCGTTCCGTACTCGTTGACAGCGGCGTCCGATCATCCAAGATGGCTTCGACTTCATATTCTCCAGTTACGCGGTCTGGTTCCCAGCTGTCCTCAGGCAGCAACTCTTCGTCAAAGTCAAACCTTGAGTCCTCGGTGACATCATGAGTCAACCGAGTCCTCGGTCGACTTGGGAACTCACTCACAGCCTTAAGCCTGGACACATGCACCACCGGATAGAACCGATATCCACTCCGATCTGGTAATTCGAGCTCGTAGGCAAATTCCTCAACCTTGCGTTTGATACGAAACGGCCCATGCCATTGGTGCGCCAATTTCTTGGTCAATCCAGGTTTGACCCTCTCCATGAAAAGCCAAACTCTGCTCCCCACTTCAAAGAGAGACCTCGGTCGTTGCTCCATACCATCATTGGGACCGGTTGAGTCCTCTGGACCAACGGCCGAGGACTCATTCTCATTTCTAGTTGGTACTGCGCCTTGTTCAAGTCGACTTAGAGCTTCATTATGTTCTTGTGCTCGTCTTGCTTTCTCTGATGCTTGGTACTCTTTAGCCATTTCCAGCGCGATTTCTTGCTGTCTATTAGCTTCCCGACGCCACATAAGGGCGTCGGACTGCGTACCGAATCCTCGTTTGAGTGAGGACGACATTGCACGTAGTGTCGAGCGAGCATCCCAACCATGAACGAGATAAAATGGGGTTTCCTTTCGAGTCGTATCTTGAGAGTTATTAATCGCGAACACAAGCCGTTCAGCAATTTCGTCCCAGTCTTGCTGTAGTGGATCCTCGGCATACACGCGAACAGAGGTCATTACTGACTTCACCGAGCGCTCCTGTTGACCATTAGCTTGTGGACGATAGCTCAATGTCGCTCGGGACTTTGATTGCATCATTTCAATGAATGCTTGAAATACTTCGCTCATGAAGCGCGGATCTCTGTCGTGTCTGATCAGGGATGGTGCTCCGAAGTGTCGGTAGACGCTTTCCTCGAATGCTTTGGCAACGGTGAGTGCTGTTGTGTCGGACATAGCTTTGGCAATGACAAATCCAGTGAACGAGCGCTGGAACAGCAACAACGCTGTGTTGCCCCTGCGAGACCTCGGTAGAGGTATCACAAAGTCCATTGACACAATCTGGAAAGGGTATTCAGCAAGGACGTTGCCAGGCGAGTATCCTCGCAGTTGAGGACGACTCTTGCTTGAGCTACAATCCGGGCAAGACTTGACATGCTTCTGCACATCGGCATATAACCCAATCCAATAGTAATCGGACTTAACTCGGTGGTAAGTCCGAACTACTCCTTGATGGCCACCTTCCAACGAGTCGTGGCAGTTCTGCAACACTTCTTGAATCATCGTTGTTGGCACCACAAGGCGCAGCTTTGTCTCTTCTTGCCAACCTTTATCGTACCGACGGTTCAAACCGAGGTAATGAAGCACATCGTCCTCACTCTGAACGAACTTTTCTGCAAATTTCCATGCGTCTCGAGCGTCCTTGTAGCTAAGTCGTTCTCCGTTTCCTTTCAGCACTGCTTTGATATTTGCCCATCTGAGCTCTTCGTCTTGAGCTTTAGCTATACGTTTACGGCGTTCTTGTTGAACCGCGAATGGGTCAACGTCTTCGGCGTTTGGAACAGCAGGTAAAGCACTTGGAGTAGGCCTTAGTGTCTCTGCTTCGTTTGGTGAGTCCTCGTTCGTCACCCTTTTAGCTTCTTTAGCGTGTTCTTCGTCTCTAGAGTCGTGCTGAGCGCCCATTCGTTTGCGAAGAGCATCACATGGATGTCTTTGGACCGATCAAAGTGCTTCAGAATTGGGGCATCGGCCACTTTGGTCTTGAGTGCTGTAAAGACTCGCTTGGCGACTGAGAGATCGCCCTTAGGTCCAAAGTCTTCCTCCTTTAGTTGATATAGAGCAGCCCCATAGACCGCGAAGTCTTGGATGAAGCGGCTATAGTAATTCAGTGCGCCAAGGAATGACTGCATCCCTCGCTTTGTCGTTGGAAACGAGAGCTCGGTGATAGCATGTAGCTTCTTCGCGTCCGCTCTAATACCCTCAGGTGAGACTTCATGAGACAGGAAGTCCACCTTCGACTGGACGAAGATGCTTTTCGTGAAGCTGACACTAATTCGGCATTGAGCGAATCGTGTCAGCAGTCGGTCCAGTGTGACGAGACATTTGTCAAAGGTCTCGCCACCGAAGCAAATGTCATCTACGAATGATCGTCGCCCAAACACCGGTACGAGCGAGGACTCGTCAGCTTCTCCAGCTGCGAACATGTTAGCCACA
This sequence comes from Phytophthora boehmeriae, assembly GCA_011947355.1. NCBI lineage: Eukaryota > Oomycota > Peronosporomycetes > Peronosporales > Peronosporaceae > Phytophthora > Phytophthora boehmeriae. Next base: position 18,836 of record JAAVTJ010000132.1, on the reverse strand, counting down.
GGACTGTTGACTAGCTGCAGCAAAGGATCGGTGTCTACCGAGGTCTCGCGATCTGCTTCAAACTTGGTACGAGGTTGAGTATTGCTTGCTAGAACCTTGAACGCGGCCTCGGTCGCACTTCGTCGCTGGCGTTTGGCCATCTCTTCAGCTATTTTCATCATTTCGGCAAAGTGCTGCCACCCTCCTTTTGGCTGGACGAAACCCCAGAGCGCGTTGTCAATCATGCGCTGATAGATCATCGGTGCATTCTTTAAACCAAACGGCATTCGTAACCATTCGAAATGCCCTAACGCACATACAAACGCGGAGATCTTACGCGCTCGCAAGGTCATCATGATGGCCCAAAACCCGCTGGCGGCGTCTAGAGAGCAGAACCATAGATACGATTCGAGGTCTGTTAATAGATCATCGACCAATGGCATTGCGTATTCCATAATTGCCGTCACTGCGTTCACCATCTTGTAGTCAATGCACAGCCGGATATCTTGGCCGTTCTTTTCAGGACAATCACAATCGGCGATGCCCATGGACTATCAGAGAACGCGATCAACCCCGCTTTTAACAGCCCTTTCAACAACTCATACAGCTTTTCAAGATGCCGCAGCGGAATACGTCTCGCACGTTGTTTAATAGGTGCATGACCTTCAACATCAATATCACAGACAACCCCGTAGGCAGGCGGTGGCAGAGCATTGCCACTCGCGATCATGATATTTTCGTGTTTCTTCAAGACTGTAATCAATTGGGCTTGCTGCTCGGCAGTCAGCCGAGGGTTCATTACGTTCGTAGCTGCATAGTCGATTGTTGTAGACGAGTCCTCGGTGAGGTCCGGAAGGAATGCCAATTCTTTTGCGTAATCCTCCAGCCCAATCTCATTCGCCGGATGCTCATAATAATCGGCAGGGCTATCCATCGAGGGCTCGTTTCCTTCAGTGTTTAATACACGAGCAACGGACATGTATGTGTTATCCAACACCTCGACTGTAGCATCGGTATCCAGATCAGAGTCCGAACGAGGCTTCGGTGGACCGTTGGCCTCATTCCTCACCATTCCACTAGGTTCTGGTAAGTCAGTTGATGCCTTATTTGTCGTATTTGTTCTGCAACGCGACACTGACTTACTCAAAATACAGCTGACACTCGGTCTCATACAGGCCACCGACAATCCATCGTCGTTTTGTCCGTGCTGTACTTGAGGGCTCGGTAGCACCCCTACCACGTTCACTGGGGCCTCAAGTGTGGTGACCCTGTCCACCGATTCCTCAATCGACGTTTTGGGCTTGGTGGGCACTTCGACACTCGCTGAGGTAATTACTTCGGTATCACCCAGGATTTTATCCCACCGAGCCATGCTGAAAAGACTTGAGTGGTTTAGAGCAAAATGCAAAGTGATTGATTTAGGTCCTTAGTTCGCAACCCTGTGCTACCTCTAAGCCTACTGAGTTTCCTACTGGATACACTCTACTGGATTCTTTACTGGATACTGAGTTACCTTAGCCAATCAGCGAGTGCCACGTAGATCCCATCTTGTACCCACAATCTTGTACCCACGTGTGGCGTAAACATCGCTCCGTAATCACAGGAATGATTGCGGTGTCACTGAGTGAAGGTCATACCGGTATCTTACCGGTATGTCGCAGCTGGTTGAGGCGTCTTCTTGACAACACTCCCTCTCGACTCGACAGCTGTTGAACCTTGGATCCCGAGCTTGTTTCGAAGAACCTCAAACTGCACCGCAGTAATCGGCTTGGTCATCAAGTCCGCCAGCATGTCGGTAGTCGAGATATACTGCAGCACCACTTGACCGTCTTCCACCTTCTCGCGCACAAAGTGGTAGCGAATGTCGATGTGCTTGGTGCGCTTGTGGAACTCCGGGTTCTTGGCCAACGCGATGGAGCCTTGGTTGTCCTCGTAGATCTTGACCGCCGACTTGGTCTTCATCTCGCCGATTTCGCGCAGGAACGCCTTTAGCCAAATCGCTTCCTGTGCTGCTTCCGTCAGCGCCATGTACTCTGCTTCCGTCGAAGACAGCGCCACCGTCCGCTGCTTCTTGCTTCTCCAGCTGATGCATCCGCCGTTCATCATGAACGCGTAGCCGCTTGTACTCCGTCTTGACTCGATGTCACCAGCCCAGTCCGCATCCGAGTATCCGCACACAACTTCGCAGCCGTCTTCCCGTGAGAACTCGAGTCCGTGCGTTGGTGTCGCTTGAAGATACCGTAGCACGCGCTTGAGGGCTTGCCAGTGTGTCGGACAGGGGTCGGCAGAAAACTGACTGAGTGACCCCACTGCCGCAGCCAGGTCCGGACGTGTCGCCACCATCAAGTACATGAGAGCCCCGACGGCACTTCGATACGGCACGTTCTTCATCGTGTCTTCATGCTTGCAACCGTCCTCGCACATGTTCTTGGTCAACTTGAGTCCGGGGTCGTGCGGCGTCTTCACAGGCTTGCTGTCTTGCATGCCGAACTTGGTCAGGATGGACTTGAGGAACTTGGTCTGGCGCACAGTCACTTGGCCAGACTCGCGGTCGTTCTTGATTTTCATGCCGAGGAAATACTCAAGCTCGCCGAGGTCCGTCATCTCAAACCGCTTGCTCAGCGCGCGCTTGGTCGATTCCAACAGCTCGTCGTTGCTGCTTGCCAGGATCAGGTCGTCCACGTACAGCACCACGAAAATCATATCTTGGTCGTCCCTCTTGACGTAGACGCAGTGGTCCGACTCGCACTTCTTGAATCCCAGCTCCAGCATGAACTTGTCGATGGTCTGATTCCACATGCGTGGCGACTGCTTCAAACCATACAACGAACGCTTGAGTTTGCACACATGGTCCGGGCGCGCCTCATCAACATAGCCATCCGGCTGCGCCATGTAGATGTCTTCATCCAGCACGCCGTTCAGGAACGCCGTCTTCACATCCATCTGGTGCAGCTTCAAACCATACTTGGCCGCCAGACTCAGCACGATCCGGATCGACGTAAACTTGGCCACCGGCGCGAACGTTTCTTCGTAGTCGATGCCGAACTTCTGCGAAAACCCTTGGCCACTAGTCGCGCCTTGAATCGCTCGATCTCTCCAGCTTGGTTTTCCTTGACACGGAACACCCACCGACAGCCGATCGCCTTGCGACCCTTCGGCAGTGGCACCAACGACCATGTCTTGTTCTTGCGAAGTGAGTCGACTTCCGAATCACACGCTTCCTTCCACTTGGCCGCGTTGCTGGATTCCATCGCCGACTTGAATGTAGTCGGCATTTCTCCCACTGAATCCACAACAAAGGCCGCTTCAAAATCTTCTCCTCCATTTGCGACTGCTGACATCTCGTCGAGCGTCTGCGGCCGACTCTGTCGCTTGATCTTGGGATCTCCGCCGCTTCTTCCAACGACTGCGTCCGCTGGTGTCGCTTGCTGCCGGGTTCAAAATCTTGATACCGCGCAGCTTCTTCTTGTGCGTCGTCCTCGGACGATGCTTCTTGATCTGTGGACTCTTCATCTAGAAGTTCCACAACAACTTCTTGATCGTGACTGCGTCTCCCACCGTCGAAGACGTCTTCCATGAACTGCGCGTCGCGGCTCACCAACACACGACCGCTCTTGATCTCTTCAAAACGATACGCTTTTTCATGCTCCGAGTACCCGAGAAACCGACATCGCACTGCTCGAGCGTCAAACTTGGTGCGTTTTTCCTTCGGAACCGTCACATATGCATGGCAACCGAACACTTTCAGGTTCGCCAGCAGTGGTTTCTTGCCGGTCCAAACTTGGTGCGGAGACTTGTCGTGGCTGATGGCTCGCGTCGGACACCGATTACGAAGGAACGTAGCAGTCATTACTGCTTCACCCCAATACGAATTGGACAATCCGGCATGTTCCAACATACAGCGCGCACATTCCACCAACGTTCGATTCATTCGTTCCGCCACCCCATTCAATTTCGGAGTATAGGGTGGCGTGAACTTCTGCTCGATACCGCGACGCTTGCAGAACTTGACCATCTCACCCGACGTATATTCGCCACCGTTGTCGGTGCGGAGTGTTTTCACACGTTTGCCAGTCTGAGTTTCAGCCCACGCTACAAACTCGGCAAACTTGTCTGCCACTTCCGACTTGTTTCGGAACAGATACATCACACAAAAATGCGACTTGTCGTCAATGAACGTGACGAAGTAGCGCTTGCCACCAAAAGTTGGTGTCTGCATGGGACCGCACACATCACTGTGAACGACCTCCAGCACTTGCTTCGCACGGTTTGGAGAGGACTTCATGTAGCTCACTCGCGTTTGTTTGCCGAGTGAGCATCCGTCGCACAGCTCCCACTGCTTCACCGACGTCATGTCGATGCCAGTGCCGTAGCCCTTCTTGACGATGGCGTCTAGACCGCCATGGCCAATGTGACCAAGTCGAAGGTGCCAGAGGTACGACGTGGTGTCCCCTTTGCGATCCTTCGAGCTTGCCACATTGGCCTCGTCAGGCATCATCGGTGTCATGCAGAGCTTGAACAGACCTTTGCCCTCACGAGCGCCGAGCTTCCACTTGAGACCCTTTGCTTCCGCGAAACATCCGTCGCGCTCGAAGGTCACTGGGCCAACATCCTTGGTGAAGCGGCCGACCGAGAACAAGTTGCGCGACAACTTGGGGATATGCCACACTGTGGTATAGGAAATCCACGCCAAATGAACACTCGGTAGAGGTTCTAATAGCTCACACCCACAACAACTCGTCAGCCAATCCAGCCAACGAGTGTTCGGATCAAGATCTGAAAGTACCCAGATCGATCCCTTACACCGGGACGAACAGGACCTTGCTACCTCGTTTGTATGTACTCAACCAATGCAAAACACACAACTAGCTCGAGCAACACTAGTCCGTGCAGTAGGATAGCACAGTCCCAACAGTGGAAGGGTACTGTACCACCACCGAAGGTTCCTTCGGTTGGAAGTCACACTTGAGTCAATATGTACTCCCACACACGTGCAATAGGCAAAATACGCCGTCACGTCAACAGACCACACTCAACACTCTTGGCCTGTCCAATGAACCCTCGCTGTTATGCTACAGGTTCTCGGACAGGCATAATCCACTCAAATACGCTTATCCAGACGCTTACCTAAGGTAGCCGGATGTCACGCTAGACACTTGAAGGGAAGATTCTGTTCTGATTGTTGCCCTTTCAGGCTTATCTCCTAATTATGTAATTCCTATACAATATACAAATATCAAGTGAACTATGATCCGTTATGGATCTTCTACATGCTACGTTACCGTCGAACGACTCTTCGTTCGGGCCCCGAAATTGCAAAGGGTCGCCCGAACCGACACTTCTGTCCATGGATCCAAAGTGCGCACGAACCTTCGATAGCGTACTTATCTGGTGCTAGGTACGCCCAACGAAGGTTCGCTAAGTGCGGACTCCACAATAGTGACTGTCTCAGTTGAGTGACCTTGGTTTCCGTCCGACTGAGTCCTCGGTCAACATCCATCCAACTTAATGTACCCATTCGTCATCAACGAGTACTTGAACGAATCTTCGTTCATCCATTGGCCAAAAACGGCGACCCACAACTGGCGTATCCCGATCACAGAATTTACTTCACCACAACTGCCCCCGTCGCAACTGGAGCCACCACACTGGTGACCGTTGTGACGCATTCTGCGTTCTTCCAGCTCTTCAACATGCGATCTCAACTCGATCGTGCTGCCAACCTCGCTCTTCGTGCTATCGGTGCGACCAGTTCGCCCGAGCAGCCGGTATGTGCTCTGCTAATCATCGTTGTGTTGGTATCCATGCTCACTTTGTCCTTTCACCTTTCCACAGAGTGCCAGCGAAGGTTCCACGGCTGTTAGTGCTCCTGCAGCTTCGACACAACAGACTGCAACTCCAAGTACTGCGACCGAAGCTTCATCTACTCCCGCGGCCGAAGCCTCGCCCGCTGCATCATCGTCTCTACAGGATGCCATCATTGAAGCTTCGGACATCGCGTCGGAGAATGTGGTGATGCGAATCATCCCACATTTGACTTCAATGCTCCGTCACATCATCCAGCTTCACATCTCGCCTCCGGTTCAAGGTGATTTGGCTCTCCAGCGAAGGTTAGAAGCTGCTCAAGGCTTCGACGAGACGGCGGCTGCTATCATTCCGCTACAGGACACGCTGATCAACCTTCCGCAGCAAGTCGGGGAGCTGCAGGCGAAGCTTCGTTCGGCTCAAGATGGTGAAGCCGCAGCTAAGCGCGAAGTCATGCGATTGACTATGAAGAATGAAAACGCTGAGCTTCTGCTCAAGACTTCAACGGCGCGCGTTCAAGAACTCGAAGCTCAGCTCAAGCGCTCGAAGACTGCCGTGGCGAAGACTAGCTCCAACCTCGAGAAGATTCAAGCTTCGTTGAACCTTCACACTGAAGAACTCAGGCTTCTTCAAGCCGAACTTGGAAGCCGCGACGCCGAACTCAAGCGTCAAGACTCGTTGGCTACCAAGGAGCGAGAAGTTTTTCGTGCGTCGGTGGTAGCCAATACCGAGCAGACGCGTCAGATCTACAACCTGCTGATCAAGCAATGGGAAGGCAAGGGTACTCCAAGTGACAAGGATGAACTCATCGCGCATCTCAAGGATCGAGTCACTCATTATCGCCACACCAATCGCATCCTCCGTGGTCACGTGAGCTTGGCGAACATGGACCCAGATATTTTGGTTGCTGCTGTACGAGGTTCGTTGCACTTGACTCATTTTACCTGCTACCGAACATTCGTTCACTCATCTGTTCCGTGCTTCACAGGTTCCATGGCAAGTGAGGTCAATGTGGATGCTCTGAACTTGGATCAAGAGACGCTCGTGGCCTTTCAGAGGATCCAGGAACAGGCGGCCGAGACTGGTGAGGATCAGCCACTCCCAGTTCTGCTGGCTAAAGCTGCACACCAGATCGTCCACGGCAAGTCACACAAGCGGATTCGTCGGCCGTCTGAAGCCTCGGATGAAGATTCAAGCTACTCCGACGACTGACCACGAAAACAAACCTTCGGTGGACGTTGCGAATGCTGCTATGGCGGCTGCTGGACTCGGTGAGGCTTCGTCCGACTCAGAAGATCCGAGACGAAGATCGCGACGTGGGCTTCGCAAGCCCAAGGCATGGAAGAAGCGTTCGTCCAAGCGTGCGAAAACAAGTGGGTCATCCAAGTCAAGCGAAAGGTCTGATCAAGAGAGGAAGCATCGCTCCAAGAAACCTCGTTCGCGTGGTCGTTCATCTTCGTCATCTGGTATGAGTACAAGGTCGGGTCAAGCGAGCATTCCTCCGCCATCGCCCCCGCTTCCCGAGTCATCCCTCGAGCACCAAGCTTCGTCAGCTCCTGTGATTACTCAGTGATCAATCCGCCGTCATTCGGCTCCTCCGCTCCCACCGAAGCTTCGGTGCTGCCATCAGTCGCTCCAGCGGTCTCTTCAGGGTTCAAGTGCGCTTCCTCAAGCTTTGCATCGTCGTTCGCGCCGCAGCCACTGCCCAAGGGGACAACCTTCGGTGGCAAGAGCAACTACATGGACACGTTGCTTCACGAGGTTGAGACGGCTGCAAGCACAGCTCTAACCACGTGCACTCGATGATGAACTCAAGCCTAAAGGTCCAAGTTTACCAGCGGGCTTCCTCTCCATAATCCAAGTGAAGGCAGTGCTGACGCTCCAGTCGACTTGACTGGGGATGTGGAATCGTCTGAATCTTCTCCCGAGCATTCGCCTGAAGCCCCGATTCCCCTCCGACGCCTCCACATGCGTCTCACACGGTGACCGATCGTTCGTCAGCTAATAGTCGTTCAGTGGAACGTGCAGCTGGCGAAATCGGCCACCCAGCTGTTGAGGATAATTCCGACGACAATGATATGGACATGGATAATTTCGGTGAAGGTGGGACTAGTCCGGTTGATGATTCTCACATGGAAATTGATGATCTCGGTGATCCACAAGGATCTGGTGATGGTGGAAATGTTCCTGTATCTGTTCCAGATACGACCGATGGTTCACCCGGTGGCAGCATGCTGCAGCGTATGTTTGGGTCGGACATTAGTTCTGAAGAGAGCCCTGTTGACCTTCCACCTGGCATAGCAGGGCCTCTTCTTTTCCGACGTAGCCGTCATGGGGTCAGTGGTTCGTCGTATCGTGAGCTCGACGGCGATGACCAGCATCCCTACATCTTCACCATCAACAGTTGTTTCCAGTGGTGACGTGCCAGCTCAGCCTTCGAGCGAACCTTCGCTCAGCACGGATCAAGGTGATATTCGGTCTACTGACGCTGCTAATCTGTCCACCGAAGGTTCAAGTGCCGTTGCTGGAGCGTCATCGGTCTTGATGTTGCCAGCGGTAAATCCACCCGCAACACTGGATGAACTTTCACTTGAAGATGAATCAGTTGAAGACCAAGTATCGATGGCTGTTCCAACTTTGTTTTCACCTCCTGGGAGACGCTCTGGACCTCGCCGTGAGATTATCGCGACCAACACGGCGCTTCCTGGCCCTGGTGCAGTTAGTGCAATTCCGATACCGAGGGTTCACTACCCAATCCACGGGCCAAGACCGATCGTTCGTCCTTCGGCTCGTTCACCAGCATGGGCTGATAAGTTTAGTGACATCCAATTCGCCAAGGACGGGGCTTCTCAATGTTGGCAGCGGCTGCGCGACCGATGTTTGCCGGATCCAGTGCCAGCTGGTACCGTCATCCCGTGTTCTGCTGAGAACATTGAAGCTTTCGCCAATTCGGATGCTCCTACCCATCCGTGGCAATTCTTCCGTGCCGCTCTTCCGTCGATAGCCTGTCTCATCGACAGCTCCCGGTTCAACCCAGGCGCGCCTTTGTCCAAGCGTGCCCCTGTCGACCAGCGAATGTTGGGGCTGTTGGCTTCGTTTCGTGGTGATGGATTACATCCCGATCTGGGATTCGCTCTTTGGGAACGTTCACACTGGATATTGCCCCAGTGTGTCGACCGATGGTTCACCACCGAAGCTTCTCGACTGAAAGAGGTCACAGACAATTTGGTCAGGGCTACGCGTGATACTTCGGGTATCACTGACATTAGTGCTCGTGCTCGCGCTGAAGCAGATCTGGATGCCATCCGTGAGCAGCTTGCGACTGACGACGATGTGTTGAAGCGGGCCAAAGTTGCTTGGACAGCCTACTCAAAGGCTCGTGGGCGTCGAGCCGATCGTCTTCGCATTCACATCCGGAATCAGTACTGGTCATGGTGTCTCAAGGCTGCAGATTCCCGGAGGGTCTGATTACCCCGGAGCTGATACTGAACCTTCGGTCCCAACATATCCTGTCGAGGTTTTGCCGCTGGTTCCGGATGACACCGATTGGATTTCCGCGGCTTTTGCTGTGGGTGATGCGCAGCCGTGGCGCATTGGTTGGATTTATTATCCTCACGAGCACCCGTACAACACGACGTTTATTCCGTGTAATCCTGATGAGCGTTTGTTTGTTCCGTATGGGTCTTCACCAGCTGCAGTCGCTCGCCAAATCGTTGTGGATTCGTCGCTTCAACCCCAGGAGGTCGATCCTCAATGGAGAGCTCACTTCATCAACGGGGAGGAAGAGGAAGTCCCCAACGAGCGTTCTCAAGCTTCTTCTACAGCGCTACCGGCCTCGGCAACCGCTTCTGATGCCGAAGAGAAGTCGGGCGATAGTTCATCGTCTTTAGGAATGCTTGCGGCAGCTGCTCGTCAGGTTACTTGACCCGACGAACCTTCGCCTGCACTCTATTTCGACGTCTGGCCTTCTCCTCAAGCATCAGCAGCATCTACCTAGGTTTCATTTCCCCGGCTGGTAGCTTGACATGCATGTTTTGTTTCAATTCGATTTCTTAATTCCATTCTCCACAATCAAGTTCACGTTCACGTAAATTCACCAAAGAAATATGTAATGTTGATGCAGTAGCAATCTTCGTCTGCTACCCTGGGCTGCGTTGCCCCAGGGGCAGTTCATTCATGACAACGTAGTTTCAATCTTCGTCTGCAACTTGAACCATCTGCAAGCGATGGTCACTTCGTTTTGACCGCAGGTAGTCGTACAGTAATCCACCACAAGATAAGTTAGAGGCAGGTTCCCATGTGGGTTCGTCATACCCGACCCACTTGACCTTGAATTCTCGGACCGAGCGTTCGGTACTAGTGGATAGAGGTGTGCGATCGTCAAGGATAGCTTCCACTTCGTATTCACCGGCAATATTGTCTGGTGCCCAGCTGTCTTCAGGCAGAAGCTCCTCATCGAAATCAAATCGCAAATCTTCGATTACATCTTGCGCCAACCGAATCTTCGGTCGACTATTGAATTCGTTTACTGCCTTTAGACGAGAGACATGCACCACCGGGTAGAACCTGTACCCGCTTCGATCAGGGAGCTCAAGTTCATACGCAAATTCTTCCACTCTTCGTTTTATCCGAAAAGGTCCGTGCCACCGGTGGGCTAGCTTCTTAGTCAATCCAGGTTTGACACGCTCCATGTACAACCACACCCTGCTCCCTATCTCAAAAAGAGAGCTAGTTCGACCGTCAGGAGTCAGTAGGCTCAGGTGTAGCTTCTGTGGCGTCAGCCGAAGGTTCATTTCTATCCACTCGGAACAGCGGCTTTCTCTAGTCGACTTAGTGCTTCGTTATGTTCTTTCGCTCTTCGTTCCTTTTCCGAGGCTTGATAGTCCTTGGCCATTATCCATGCAATTTCTTGTTGCCGATTCACCTCGCGACGCCATCGTAAAGCGTCTGACTGTGTTCCGAACCCTCGTTTGAGGGATGACGACATTGCTTTCAGCGTAGACTGCGCATCCCAACCATGGACGAGGTAGAACGGCGTTTCTCTTCGGGTCGTGTCTTGCGAATTATTAATGGCGGCCACCAATCTCTCGGCAATCTCGTCCCAGTCTTGTTGCAGCGGGTCTTCAGCGTACACTCGAACAGAAGTGATCACTGACTTCACCGAGCGTTCCTGTTGTCCATTAGCTTGGGGCCGATAGCTTAGAGTAGCTCTCGATCGTGATTGCATCATTTCCATAAAGGCTTGGAAGACTTCGCTCATAAATCGAGGGTCTCTATCATGCCTTACAAGGGATGGAGCTCCGAACCTTCGGTAGATACTTTCCTCGAAAGCCATTGCTACAGTGAGTGCTGTAGTATCTGCCATTGCCTTTGCAATGACGAAACCGCTGAACGAGCATTGAAAAAGCAGCAGTGCCGTGTTTCCTCTCCGAGACTTCGGCAATGGTATCACAAAATCCATGGACACTATTTGAAAAGGCCGTTCAGCTAAGACATTGCCCGGTGAGTAACCTCGTAGCTGAGGTCTGCTTTTGCTAGAACTGCAATCTGGACATGACCTCACATGTTGTTCCACATCTTTGTACAGACCGTTCCAGTAGTAATCCATCTTAACTCGTTGGTAAGTTCGAGTCACCCCGGTGACCGCCCTCCAACGAGTCATGGCAGTTCTGTAGAACTTCCTGAATCATCGTTGTTGGTACTACCAGACGTAGCTTCGTTTCTTCTTGCCACCCTTTATCGTAACGACGGTTCAGACCAAGGTAATGGAGCACATCGTCCTCTGACAGGACAAATCTGTCCGCTAGCTTCCATGCTTCTCGTGCTTCCTTGTAGGTTAGTTTGTCTGTGTTCCCTTTCAATGTCGTCTTGAGATTGGACCACTTGAGTTCTTCATCTTGGGCTTTGGCTATTCGCCTACGGCGTTCTCTCTTGACTGCCAGTGGATCTACATCCTCTGCGGTGGGTTTAGCTGGCAGGGGCGTTCTCTGTGCTTCCGGGTTGCTTTCGCTTTGGTTTGAACACTCGTTGGGTATTTCGGAAGGCTCCCTGTGGCTGTTTGCAACTCCTGGCTGGCTGTCCGATTGTTCATCTTCAAATCTGACTCGTTTGGCTTTAGTTTGCTGTCGAGTTATTGCTGAAATGTGCCGGGGTGATGTCGAACGCTCGTTTGGCACGAAGCATGCATACAATTTTCGTTCGTAGTGTTTGTCGGCAGTCAACATTTGGACAAAGTGTCCGTCTTCATTGCCCTGTACTTCTGCTTCATCAGCCGAAGGTTCGTAAATCACCTCTTGGATACGATTTAGCGCAGACAGCTCATTCTTTCGTGAGTCAGTAAGGACCACTCTGCTCACTTTTGATTCCAATGCTTCCGTCGCTAGTGAATCCGCTGCAGCGTTGTACTCTCTTACCACATGCAGATATTTCACCGAGCGAAGTTTCGCTGTCAGTTCTTTATGTTGTTTCAGCAAGGTCATTAACGCCTCCTTACGGCATGCAATCACCCCTAGGGCTTGCTGGATCGCGAGCCTCGAGTCTCCTACCACGATTAAATCTTCGATGGTATGTTCGATGGCAGCTTGTACTCCGTGATTCATCCCTGTATACTCAGCGATGTTTACAGTAGTAGCCGAGAGGTAAGCGTTCGCAGCGAGCACTATCTTCCATTCAGGAAGACTCCACAATATCCACGAACAGCTACCATAACCACCATACTTCTCGGTTTTCGCCGAGCCGTCAAAAGATAGAACGAACCCTCGGTAGTCTTTTGGTATCCTTGCATACAGCAAAGTGGGATCCATTCGTACCGTAGGGGAGCCTTTATTGGGGGTGCGAGTGTTGCCAACGAGTCTTCAAAGTCGACAAAGCTCGTAATGGTTGATTGCAATAGTTGAGCAAACAGAGTGTCCTTCTCTTTCACTCGTTGCACTATCAGGTGCCAGGGTGACAGTAATACCCCAAATTGCACTGCACGACCGAAAAGCGACTTAGATTTGTGGATCCATTCGAGTGTCGAAAATCGGGTATAGACGTGAATTGTCTTCCCGACGAGTTGCGTGTAACACACCTTCAGTAGTTGGAGAAGTGCTAGCACCTCCTTTTCTGCTGGGTGGTAGTTCATTTCTGCGTCTTTGAGGACTCGGCCGAGAAATCGAACCGGGTGCATCTTTCCATCATGTTCCTGCATCAACGTGGTGCTGAGAGCCCATTCATTAGCGAACAGCATCACGTGAATCTCCTTGACCGGTCGAAATGCTTCAAGATCGGAGCATCTGCAACCTTCGCTTGCAACACGGCGAAAGCTCGGCGGGCTACTGTGAGATCACCATCCGGTCCAAAATCTTCATCTTTCAACTGATATAGGGCTGCACCTAGTACGGCGAAGTCTTGAATGAAGCGGCTGTAATAGTTCAAAGCACCGAGGAACGATTGCATTCCCTTTTTGTGGACGGGAACGAACATTCGGTGATGGCTTGGAGCTTCTTCTCATTCGCCCGTATGCCTTCATGTGAAACTTCGTGGGACAGGAAATCAACCTTTGTTTGTACAAAGATACTCTTCGTGAAGCTAATGCTAATCCGGCATTGAGCGAACCTGGATAAAAGGCGGTTTAGTGTGGCCAGGCAGTCATCAAAACTCGCTCCACCAAAACAGATATCATCCACAAACGATCTCCTTCCAAAAACAGGCACGAGCGATGATTCGTCTGCCTCCCCAGTCGTAAACATGTCAGCAGCCGAACTGTTAACCAGCTGTAACAAGGGATCTTGCTCCACCGATGTTTCCCTATCCGCGTCAAACTTCGTTCGTATCTGCGATCCGCGGTTTAGCATTTGAAACGAACCTTCGTTCGACTCGTGGCGTTGCTGCTTTGCCATCATCTCTGCTCGTTTCATCAATTCTTCGAAGTGTTTCCATCCACCCTTCGGTTGAACGAACCCCCAAAGCGCGTTGTCAATCATTCGTTGGTAAATCATAGGGGCGTTCTTCAAGCCGAAAGGCATCCGGAGCCACTCAAAGTGTCCTAGTGCGCAGACAAATGCAGAGATCTTCCGAGCTCGGAATGTCATCATTATCGCCCAGAATCCGCTTGCTGCATCGAGTGAACAGAACCATAGGTAGCATTCGAGGTCAGTCAACAGGTCATCCACCAGCGGCATGGCGTACTCCATAATGGCGGTAACCGCGTTCACCATCTTGTAGTCGATGCATAGTCGGATATCTTGACCATTCTTTTTAACACTATCACGATAGGCGACGCCCAGGGACTGTCTGAAAAGGCAATTAGTCCAGCCTTCAGCAGCCCTTTGAGCAGCTCGTAGAGCTTCTCCAGATGACGCAACGGTATCCGTCTAGCACGCTGTTTAATTGGAGCGTGCCCCTGAACATCGATATCACACACCACTCCATAAGCTGGTGGTGGCAACGCATTACCACTTGCTATCATGATGTTCTCGTGTTCCTTTAGGACCGCAATCAACCGAGATTGTTGGTCCGCCGTCAACCGAGGGTTCATGACATTTGTTGCAGCATAATCGATCGTCGTAGTCGAACCTTCGGTTAGATCAGGCAAGAAAGCTAATTCTTTAGCATAATCCTCCAGCCCAATTTCATTCGCGGGGTGTTCGTAAACATCGCTTGAACCCTCGTTTGTGGCGTCGTTTCCTTCCGTTGTCAGAACTCTTACTACCGAAACGTAGCTTTTATCCAAAATAGCGACCGCCGTCGTGGTGTCGTCTCCGTCGTCCGGACCTACCTCGCTCGGAACTCTTTCTGGCTGAGGTTTCCGATCCACTTTGTTTGAACCTTCGTTCGGGGTATGGTGACAATCCCACGACTTGCCTCGACAAACATTTCCGCCTGAACATCTTGCTCTGGTTACCTTATGCCCTAATTCACTCGATGCCGACAAGCACTTCCTCGGGCTGACTTGTCTTTCTCGTCCGTTCTTATCTTGAGTTGCAATGACCTCATCTCTTTCTCTATCAAACGAATCTTCGTTCGGTCTCAATTTGAGTTTGGTCGGATGTTTGTAACTCACTCTTTCCACGGGCGAAGGTTGTGCTTCCAGCCAGTCGCGATATAGCTTGCATTCGCGGATGAAAACTTCGCGATGCCGGCAACCTTCGCCGGCGAGGACTTGCCAATCAGCATACTTCGTCGAGGACGTGCGCACGTACCCATCATTCCGGGGCAAATCTCCGACCGGTATCCAGAGTGCTAACGGAAAATGAGCCGGGCAACTCACTAAACGGTCTGAAATGTTCGTCACTCTAATCACATGCGGGCTGCCTCGGCGAAACTTCACTACCGTCGGAATCAAACTGTCGGTCTTTTTTACCCAGAACTCATGGGTCTGTGCTGGGGGCTTATTCCTGGGTAGACGATAATCCTTCCACTCATGGCCTGGTATATGTAACACCTCGGAGGGACCCGCCTGAACATGGGTTCCATACTCTTCACTGTCTGCCATGCCCTTGGTTTTTATGAGCGGAATCATAACTTCGTTCGGAAGCTTCGCTGCGCCATGGAATAAGTCAAGCCGAATGCCGGCGGGAATCATGAAGTCCGTTCCGAGGACCACATCCACCCCAGCACTATGGGGCATTATCCACATCTCAAACTCATATACCATTTCCCATCCTAGCGTAATTTTCACTAGTGATCGGCGGGACGTGGTGATCTTGCCCTTGCTTATTCCTTGCACATCCAAACTTCGCCCATGATCTGGGATGTCCTTCAGACGAAGCTTAGCGAACGACTCCGTCACGACGCTAACATTCGCCCCAGTGTCGAGGAGAATCCTCGTTCTGACGTCGTTCATGGCACCATTGACGAGAGCCCTCATTCGATTCTCCTGTCAAATTTCTTCGCGGACCACCACCCCAGGCGTTCTCCTGCGTTCAACTTCATCACCCCTAGATGTTCCACCAAGTCTCCTTGGTTCTTCACAATGCTTGAAACGTGAAATGAACCTTCGTTCAAATTCGTCTGCCTCCTCTCTCTTTTCTCTTACTACATCACCTCCACTGAGGGTTCGATCCCTCTCCTTTTCCATATTCATCGTGTTCACATTTGAAAGTTCGTTCGTATGCCATTCGCTCTCCCCGATATAAGCGTAGATACACTCCGCCTCCACCGGTTGTTCAGCTAACTGTGGCTGCCCAATGGGGACCAACCCAGTCGTAGTTGGCGGGCTGCCTAGTTTAAATGGCGTTCTTTGATGATGGATTGGAGTTCGGGAGGCAACTCTTCCTTGGTGCCTTTTGTGCGTACAAACTTCACTAAGTCTTGAAGTTCCGGAACAGCTCGCACTGTCCCGCATCGTGCACTTGTTTGCAGAATTTGCATCGTCTGAAGCAGTAATGGGCTGAGTGACCCATGCCTCCGCACGCTGCACAAGGTCCATACTGTTGTCGACGGTCATCCCTTTTAAAGTCGGGGGTTCCTCGTCGGTCGCGGGTGAACCCTCGCTCGCGGTCCGAACCCTCGGCTTTGGGCTGGCGGCTATTGGATCTCGCATAAGTGCCGTCGGCAGCCTTTCGTCGATCATCCTCGTTGGCCGCGGCTAAGCTATATCCTCACCGTCCAATGAACGTTCGTCCGCACTGTCTTCTGACCGATCGTTGGCAATATCATCTTGATCGCAGTCGTACTCTTGTGATCCTGTGTTCGAAAACTCGTTAGGGCCATGTTCCAGTCCACGACCTTGCAACTCAGTTATGTCTCCCAACGAAGCGTCTGCAAGCGTCACTGGGGCGCGTTGCGAGAGTCGTCGCGCTTCCTGTCATGGTCACGCTTATCTCGCCGGTGGTAGCTTCCATATGATTCGTCGCGCCTTGGTTCCCTAGATCGCAAGTATCGTTGGGAAGACGACTCGTTCCTCGTCATCAACTTTTCTCCCTCAATGATGTCTCTAATAACCGCTTCCAGCTCGTGGATATCTCCCACCCTGGTGTGATACAGTGTCTTTGCTAGGTGGTCATCACCACACGAGAGCAGGAATTGTTTCATGTCTTTTAGCGTTGCGCCCTCCTTTGTCAAACTGTAGACGAGCATTCCTGGCAAGTCCATTCAACCGATTCATGTAATCGCAGATGTGCTCGTTTCGTCTGCGTCGAGCAGAGTAGTAGCGTGACAAGGCATCTTGAGAGTACTGAGCACAGTAATACTGAATAAACTTGTTGCTCAGTAGTTTCCACTTTCGTCGTGTCTTCTTTGGCAGCTGTCGGAACCAGTAGAGTGCACCTTCCCTTAGGCTTAGTTCGAACGGAACGCACCACTTATCAGCTTCGGTATGTGTACCAGTCATCTCATAGACGAAGGTTCGTAGCCACAGCATCGAATTCTCGCTGTCGTCTTGTTTTCCGAAGAAGGGAGGAATACGATCCAACGGTCGGTGAGTCGCCATCTCCAACCTCGGTGTAGGATCAGCGTCGTTGATCTCAGTAATAGCGAGCATCTGTCGAGTCAATTCATCCCTAGGATCATCATCATCGTCACTGAAAAAGAACAGGTCGTCGTCGTCATCAGCTGAATCCTCGTTCGGACTTCCATTACGACCGGAGCTCGTCTTAGATGACCTCAGGAGGCTCCGGCGTCTCTCTTCAGTTTCTTCGTCCTCTCGCATGTGACGAATCCTCGTTGCAGATCTCGGAGTCACCATGTGTGAGTCCTGGAAATAGGGTGACGCTTCAATCGAACCAAAAGCGCCACGAGGTACTCTTCGCTTCCTTCCGAACCTTCGCTGGTGTATCGGGAAGCGGTATCTGAGTGGGATCATCCAGGTTCTCAACCGCGCGAGCGATCGGTTGTTTGAGTTTATTCCTGTCGCCCCGAACACTTTGCGAAGGCGCTTCTTCCATCGTTGCAATTCAGCTCCTGCCTTGGACGGGCTCCAGTCTTCTAATGCCGCCGCTGACGGATACGCGAGAGGTTGGATTCCTAACGCCAGTAGCAACGACACCGTATCATCGGCGACCTGCTTAGTCGTTATCGAGTTCACTGGCCACTGGAGCTCATTCGCGAGCTGGCCAATCCGCCTGTCGTCTGGGTTTCGGCGAAAACAGCTGCATCCAATCGTCGGTCTTCATCAAAACGACGATGCGTTCGAAGACTTGCTTCGCTCCAGGCGTGTCTCCATTTATTGGTGGGCGGAAAGCGTTCAGTAGAGCTGCACGCTTCTCACTCGCCAACGATGGTTTAGAACCTCCGTTCTCATCGTCATAATCATCATAATCCGGTTCAGGTCCCGCTACGTCGGCCAATTCGTCGGCGAGGTTCCTCGAAAGTGACCTCGTGCCTCCACTTAGACCTGAGGATAGCGTTGCCGTCTCCGGAGTCTCAGCACTCGTACCCGGCGCTGGCGTCTTGTCCTCATAGTCGAAATCCTCATCCTTGGCTTCGGATCCGTCCTCCGAGTCTTCAAAGCTGACCGAACGTTCGGTGCCAGTCGATACGTGTGCACCCGCACCGTCCGTACTTGAACGCTCGTTCGAAGCTCCACTTGACCTTGCTGGAGTTGCTGGCACCGCTCCTGATCCTTTCGCCATGTTTCTTGAGGTTTCTTGGTAGCTCGTCACTGGAAGCAACACACAAACGATTCACAAAAGTCACTATCCGTTCCCGGGTCGCGGCACCAGTTGTGGTATAGGAAATCCACGCCAAATGAACACTCGGTAGAGGTTCTAATAGCTCACACCCACAACAACTCGTCAGCCAATACGGCCAACGAGTGTTCGGATCAAGATCTGAAAGTACCCAGATCGATCCCTTACACCGGGACGAACAGGACCTTGCTACCTCGTTTGTATGTACTCAACCAATGCAAAACACACAACTAGCACGAGCAACGCTAGTCTGTGCAGTAGGATAGCACAGTCCCAACAGCAGAAGGGTACTGTACCACCACCGAAGGTTCCCTTCGGTTGGAAGTCACACTTGGAGTCAATATGTACCCCACACACGTGCAATAGGCAAAATACGCCGTCACGTCAACAGACCACACTCAACACTCTTGGCCTGTCCAATGAACCCTCGCTGTTATGCTA